>CM065354.1:16380803-16976555 GCA_033032245.1 Poecilia picta | reverse complement strand
CATCTTTGCGTCATTTAATTAATTAAAGCTCTCCTTTTTTATCGCTCTTCAATCACACTGCCCTTTTTACTGCTGCAAACCCCTATTGGTTACCTTATATTCACTTCACCAGCAGAACAAAAGTTAAATTCACATTTTGTCCTGTTAGACTCCCTTCACATGGTGAGAATTTGTCTGGTTTTGGTCGATTTAACCTTTTTCTCTCCCAGTTTTAGTCTCTTTTAGCAGGTTGTTTTGCAGGTAGTTTCAAGCGAAACGATCCTTGGAAGGCTGCCCAAGAGAGAGAGGAAACGAGACCTGGAGGTTTGGCCCATGAAATGTAGCAAATGTATGTACATTGTAACAACCTTAAAATTAGTTACTTTTTTCTTTGTTGTTGATGATGGCTGTCTATTGATGGAATGACTGTGTATTTTTAGTCCAGGACACTCTCATGGACTTGGACCGTCACCCAATCTGAGGAGAAGATGGAGTTCTTGTTTCTTTAAATGTCCCAGGTGATGCAATCTGACCAGGCACATGACTGACTAAGGCTAATATATTTGCAGATTTTGTTTATTTTAACTTGAGATTGATGATGTTGTATATCTAGGTTTGATGGGAGGAATACAGTGGATATATACTCTTTTTTTTCTTTGGTGACGTTAGTTATCTATGTTAATCAATCTGAAACCTTTGTTTAAACAAAGTTTCTACTTTATTCATTCATAAATCAAATGAATGTTTAAAAATGTCGTGTATACTAATTTGTTTTTTTCTTCTTTTTTTTTTACTAGAGTCTGATGTGTCACTCCAGATTGGATGCCAAAGAACTACTTGGCCAAATTAAGGAGCTTTGGAGAAGACCTATAGCAGTTTTTTATATAGTTTCAAATAGTTTTTCATGTTTGTATATATTTAAAATAGTTTCATTTGTACTGTAGGAACTGCAATATGTAAAATTAGATTTGATGTCTGAAGATAGAAGTTAGTCAAATCAAGTAGCTTAAAAAGAGACATGAAACTATTTTTTATAGTTTCAAATACATTGTCATATATGTATATGTTTATAATAGTTTCATATTTTTAACAAGTGGATCATCATGGCAAAAGCCATAATGTTTCCCTTGTGAAAGTAAAACTGTTGGGTCTCACCTTGACACTCGGAAAACAACCCTGAGTGCCACACGACCAGACAGGACACATGTAAAACAAAAAATGATAGCAAAATATTTTTATAACAGAGGCATCAAATTTTCAATTAAATTTGTTGTATATTTTAAATGTTGTAATTTTTGTTCACTGTAATCTTTACCTATAAAAGGTTTGAAGAAATCTTTAGCAAAAGTTCAATATATATATTTAAACTATGACTTGTTGTTTGTGTAGATTTTTTATTAAAATTTTTATTTGTCAGTCATGAAGTCCATTAACATACCTTTACAAGTGACCATATTCACTGATACATTTAAAAGTATTTTATTGATTTCAAATAGGAATTAAATAATGTTTCATATTATAGAACTAGTATATTAATAAAATATTTTAATTCATATGTAATTTTATATGTTACATTTATAATTGTATATTAATATTTAATATACGTTTCAAATGGTTTTCAGATTGTTCTTGCAGATTCTGAACGGGAAGCAGTTGTTCAGACTGCGTTTATCAGAAAAAGTGATTGGTTTAAAGAGATAATTCTGTCTCCCCCTGTGTCTGACTTGCATGACAGCTGCAGTGATCTACCATGGTAGAAAACTCAATTTTTACAGAGGAGGGCTGACCTGGCATTTAGAAGTACTTGCTGAATGGATTTAGTCAATGACAGACAACATGTGAGTGATGCTCCACATGCTACTGATAGTCTTCAGGCTAATATTAGCATTTTGGCAAATTTTAGTTTATGCATTCATTTCACCATACTTACTGGTGCAAGTAGAGCTTAGTCCACTTTGCTGCTTTTTTTTTTAGCATTAATGCAAATTTTTAGCATCATATTGCTGCGTCCAAGCCGACGGGCACACTTTGGCAGGCCCTTTAAAATTTCTGCAGGAATTTTCTAGTTATTATTTATTATTCTTCCGTCACCGTTAATGCGGCTCGTACCGCTGCGTGCCCACCCACAAAAGTGGTATCAAATCGTGCGGCTCGGTGCCGAGAAGGGAGCTATTACTTTTGTTGGGATTCTGACTTAAAATGACGACAAAAATTAATAAAAACGAAAAAATTGGAGATTGAGGAACTCGCAGCATCAGTAACCTTTCTGTCTGAAACACACACACAGGACTCCTGATGGCTTACTGAAAAACTGTGTTTAACTCGCCCTCACAGGCATAAATATTGCCCTATTGGTCTAAAACTTGGTCAGAACATAGATACACATCCCTGCTCCCGTAAAATGTTTTCAAAAATTTCCTAGGGCTTATGGATTTTTGTCAGGGTCCTTCAGACTGGCGCTGGGTGTCTCCCAAGTATAGAAACGAGGGAGAAGAGGATTTTCCCGCTCTTTGTCTCCTCACAGCTGCGGGGGATTAATTACCATAGTAACGGGTTCCAGCCAGCGGCAGCCATTACTCTGAGAGACAGCAGAGAGTATTTCCTGTGACTATTGATATTTTCTTTAGATAAAATTATTATTTCTCTGAATTTTTCAGTGTGAAATGACATCCTTAGTATGAAGGCTGAAAGATTTAGACAAATAAACTATTATAGACTGTCTTTATTTTTTTAATATTTTGTACCGTGAGTGAGAACATGTGCGCAGCTTCAGTCTCGGTCTGAAGCTCGTTAATCATTAACAGTGTCAATTAGCGGTGCGCTGCGATCGTTGTCTCTTGTTGCCAATAACCTGCATGTGCAGCTGGACTCACAGCGGCGGAGCTCGTCAAAATATATCAACACAATGAAGCTAATACTTGACGCAGATTGGCTACATCGAGGCTCACTGCAGTAAAAAAAGACATGGAGGATCAGACAGCCGGGAAAGCAGCGCTGTACTCTCACAAACGGGCTCAGAGGTCACAATGCATTGTGGGAAGAATACATATTTCCTGTGATTATTCATATTTTGCTTGCATAAAATTATTATTTCTCTGAATTTTTGAATGTGAATTAAAATACTTAGTATGACGCTTGAAAATTTTCAAGAAAAAAACAATGACCTCTTTATTTATTTTTTTTATTTCAGACCGTGAGTTAGGAGGACATGTCCAAAGTTTATATAGATGTCAGTCTGGTACTGAATTTCATTGAACAATGAGTTCAGCTGTTGATTGTTGCTGTGAATCAGATCAGCCACAGAAATGTGGTGATGGATCTGGCAAAAGCTTCAGTCATTAGCAACACGGGCAACTGTGGCTTTCAATTGGAAGGTTACAGGTTAGACTCCTGCTTTCTCCAGCACATGTTACTGTGCCCCTGGGCAAGGCACCCAATCTCAAATAGCCTACTAAGCTGCATATCAGTGTGTGAATGTGGGACTAGCCTGAAGCAATTTGATTTGTCAGAAATAGTCAAATAAATTGCTATAAGTTCAGTCTATTTACCATTTAAAACCCATCAGTTTATGTAATACTGATTTGCAATAAGCCATTTCTACAGTGTTAATCTATGCACTGCCATAGGTACGGCTATAGTATTAACAGTCTAAATCACATTTTACAACTGGCTTGTGGAAGCCAGAGCATTAGCATTTTTAGACTACAATTTAGCTCAGGTTAGCGTTGATGCTAATGCTGAGCATCAGAATGCTTTTCTTATTTATTACCAATGTTTCATATACTGAATGTAGTAAGTAATGACAGACAACATGATAGTGATGCTCCACATGCTACTAATAGCAATCATGCTATTATTAGCATTTTGGCTAATTTTGGCTTATGCAACATACTAAATGGTAGAGTGCAGCTTAGTGAACATGCTTCTGACTCCCTGCAGGTTATTGACTACATTGCATTTTTCTTTAGCATTAATGCAAATATTTTTTAGCATCATATTGCTGCATCCAATCCGACGGGCACACTTTGGCAGGCCCTTCAAAATTTCTGCGGAATTTTCTAGTTATTATTATTATTATTATTATTATTATTATTATTATTATTATTATTATTATTGTTATGAAACATGGTCTTAACACTCCACCAAATGTTCTCTGTCACTTCCTACAACTGTTGACCTACAACATATTCATGTTTTAGGTCAACATGAATATATGTCAAAATGCAGCAATATTGCATTTTAATGTGGTAGTCCTCATTACATTTGCCCCAAAGGGTGAAAATGATTAGCTGGCTAATCATAGCTGGCATATTTGCAGAAATGTTTATTCATGTCCACAGTATTTTTTTATTTTTTATTTTTATTTTAAATCAATCAAACTGAGGAACCTTAACAAAGGAAGTTGAGACTCCAAAGCAGCACCGTGTTCAGTTGGTGTATATATTGTTTGTTCAGTTGTTGACTTTATTGTGTCTTCTTCATAACTTTGCAATGTTGTGGTTTCATTGTGTAAAGCACCTTGAAGCTCCTTATAGCATATGTGCTATAGAAATAAACTCGAGTGATTGATTAATGTATAAAAAAGGGGAGGATGGCATTTTTGCCAAAAAAGCTGAGACTCAAAATGTTCTAGATTAATCTCAGAAATTATCTACAAATAAATGTAGAGATTTCTGAACAAATGTTCTACCAAATGTTCGACTTTACGAACTCAGGCATTTCAAGGTTTTTTTTTCTAAAAACTCTTTTTTAAATTAATCTCAGATCAATTTCTGAGTTTATACATACATATTTTTAGCAGAAAAGTACTCCTTTTTATATCTACAACGACCTAAGTACGGCGAGGTGAGGGTTCAGTCTGGACAGGTAGGTTCCTCCAGATGCTTGGTCTGCCACCACTTTCTACCATAACTAAATGTAACTCTATAGGACTGTGGCTGAGTGTTTGCTGCAGAGTTGAACGTTGCTGATTGCGTTGCATGTTATAAAAATCTAAACAACTACACAGCCTTTCATGGGTCCCGTGTTTATATTTGAGCTGGAGAGTGCATATCTGCGCTCTGGCCTTCCCGGAGTGGGGACCAGTGTGTGTGTGTGTCTGCGTGTCTGTGTGTGTGTGTACGTTGGGGTTATCCTCTCCAGATCACCTCTCCACAACAATCACAGGGAGGATGAGATGAAAGGGAGCGAAGCACGGAGACGCGGCGTGTTTACAGCAGCGAGGCCTGAATAAGAGGCTGCGGCGGTCGGTGGCTGTAACTCGAGCTGCGTGTCTGGATGAGCGCGGAGGGCAGCGGGGCTCTCTGAGACGGGGACTTGTTATTCCACAGTCGCACCACAGATCGTGACCAGCAATCAAATAAACTGTCTACAGTTTTTTGGGGGGTCCTTTAAGAAACAGCTCAGCAGGTTTTAACCTAATGCAGCAGCTGCACGTATAGTGTCAGATGCTCTTAAAGGGGAAGTGTTATGTAAAACTAACCTTTCTGAGCTTTACATTATGTTAGAGTGTTACTCCCTCATTCAAAACATACCTGACGTGTTAGTTTGATTCTTTCATAGCTGTTTAAGAAATCCTACAATCTCTATGGCAACTATTCAGCTGCGCAGAACACCTGGGTGGACTTAGCCCCGCCTTCATTCACAACCGAGCTGCAGTTTCCAGCTCCCGGAACAGACCTCCACCATGACTCTCCCACTCTGCTCCTTCAGACTAGCCAGCAGCAATTAGCAAACACCTGGTGGGACTGATCATCTGCTGAGCTCGTTATAGGAGCTACTTCTCCATACAACGCTGGTAAAAAAATTATGAAAGGGTTAATAGAGGAGCCATGTTGTGACGACTTCCTGAAGGCGGAGTTTCAGGAAATTTCTTAAAGAGACAGAAGCTCTTTAAGCCTTAAAGCGTGGAATTACAAAGTTGAATTTATTATAAGTCATGTCTGATATATGTGGCATTTTTATAATAACTGAATAGTTACTTGATTGCACTACAAAAATGGCACTATGGAAAACACATAAGCATGTTGCACAAAGCAGCTCCGTGATTGGCTCATTGCTGCTCTAGACTTCTGCTGATGGATTCGAATGGTTTATGTCAGAAGTCAGCAGAACAGAAAACATGGATGTCAAGTTATATTTTACTGGAACAACTTATTTTTGAGTGATATGAGCAACATGTGAGCAGCATTCCTGAAGTGAGAGGGCATATTTTTGAAATTATTAATATCAGACATGAGTTAATTTAAGCACATAAAGCCTTGCATGCTTTAAGGCAGAGGTGTCCAAAGTGTGGCCCAGGGGCCATTTGTGGCCCTTGAACTGAGATTGCTTGTCCTCCACCTCCCAGCTGCAATTTAACAATGATACAAATCTGACCTGTTCAGCTCAGGTGCTTGACGCAGATGGAGACTTATTTGTAATCAGCGTGAAATTATTACCAACAAAATTTTTATGCAATGGAAAATGTTAAGCATGATACTTAACATGTGTTATTCTTTTAGAGTCAAGCTTTTATAATAAGCAGAATAAAGTCCAACCAGAGACCGTTGCTGAAATTAGTTTTTACTTATAGCTTTTATAATTTTAACTAAATGGAGCAAAGTGAGTCCAAAATATTTGAATTCTAGATGCTTCTCTTTTAATATAAGAAACATGAAAAATATCTTTTATGTTTTTGATCTATAATGAATAACATCCCTATCTTACAAAAAACGAAAAACAAAACAAAAAAACAAATGAAAAAGTTGGAGCTTTATTTGCTTTTTTTTCCGTTTTCTTGCCCCTTGAGTAGTTTGGAATCAACGACTTTGGCGGACGTGACAAAAAGTTTGGACTCCAGTGTTTTAAAGGTTAGTTTGGAATATTCTGAAGTGTGATTGTGTGAAGAGTTTGCTGGTAATAGTTACCTTACCCGTTGTAGAAAGATGAAACGTCAGTGGAGAAGCTCACAAGGTTGAGATGGAGATGACCTGCTGTTCCCTCTGCGACCAACAGGGAGCAGTAGAGGCCTGGTAAAGTCTGCACAGAGCCTCGTTAACGATGTCGCCTCACCTCTGGCTTTTCAGGCCCTGACCCTCACCCTGCAGGCCTCAGTCAGTCTGTGTGTGTGTGTGACATAGGAGAAATAGAGGTGCTGTGGAACATCTCTCAGTGAGTCTGCGTTTACATTCCCAGCCTGTGTGTGTGTGTGTGTGTGTGTGTGTGTGTGTGTGTGTGTGTGTGTGTGTGTGTGTGTGTGTGTCTAAGCCTGCCTGTGGTTTTTGAGAGGCTGTGTGTGTGTGATCAGAACTCAGTGTTCAGTCTGGTGGGTGTCGGATCGCTGATCTGCAGAGCGAACATGACTGGATGTTATGGAGCCTCAACATGCATGTCAGTGTTTGACACACACACTTTCCTCTTTTGGCAGTTTAACTTTACATCACCTCATTCTTGTGCACTTTTGCTTTGACAAAAGAGAAGTAAGAACAGAATTTGAAGAATGAACTGCAAAACACCATGCAAAGCGGACATATTTAAATTGATGTATTCAAAAATATTCTTTATGTTTTGCCTTTTATATTGAATTTTAATTAAATTTTTTTTTTTTAATTCAATTTCAATTTTAGATTAATCTTAGGAATATTTTCCAGGCTCTTATTTTGGTTTCAAAAACTGCAAGAAGTTAGAATTGTAACACAAGTTACAATTGTTTTTTATTAAGTTAATATCCTTTTATGGGGTTAATTTGACAACACAATAAATTAACAGAAAATATTTTAAATGTGTCGAATTATCTTTAAAGCTAGATGCGTAATTTTTGTAGAAGATGAACTAATTTCTCCTTTTGACTCCAGATTCTGCCAATGAAAACAGAACGTCACCTCAGTCACACTTTAACAGACTCTTCCTGGTGGACAGAGAATATTTCTGCATATTTAAGGAAACATGACAGATAATGGAGCTGCCTCAGAGCCTAAACTAAACCAGGCACAGGCGATGTCAAAAAATAACTAAACTAATCAAACTGTTAAAGCATGGAGTAAAATATGACACAACACTTAGATGAATACATATCCACAAAACACCTCCAAGTTGAGTCAGTTCGCAGTAAAGTGAAGCAAATCCCATCTGATTGAAGCTGAGTCACTGCCCATGTCTGCAGGTTTATAGGCCTGGTCTGAGCGGCGCTTCCACTTTGGAACACATCAGTATTAACTCACACATGACAGAAAATACTAAACATGTTCACAAGGCACTTTATCCAGTTTATTTTCACTCATACAGAGCCAGCTCAGAGCCACAAATCCACGCTGGTGGCAGCCTTAGGTTTCAGGAAATCTTTTCATTTGACCAAAGCGGTTCTTCTGACCTTAAGCAGCATTTACGTTTTCAGAGAGACTCAGTTAGTTTCTTAGAGTGACTCAGATGTAGAACACAGAGGAACCTGCAGTAAGGAGGCCTTTCAACCTGAAACACTTGGAGACGGTCAGGAATTACAAGCAGGGTCTGATTGCTGTGATGGCAAGAAAGATTTCTCTGTTCATATTTGAGGAGTATAAATAATGTTAACGCAGGAATTTTTATGTTAAATTAAATGTAAACAAAAACAAACTTTTCTAAAATTCATATGTTTTTTATATTGTTTTATCATCTTTTGAGAGATGCCTCATTTTTCTGTTGGAGACGATTTTAATTTATATTTTGTCAGGGGTTTCTATAACCTCAGGCTTGTATGAATGAATGAATGAATGAAAGAATGAATGAATGAATTGCATTGCTGGTTAGTACAGCCCATTAGAGCTGCAGACCCTCATCAGACCTTGTTCTTCTCATGAAAACTCTGGTTCTATAATCAGTTCTAAACTCCATCTACACTGTGAATATGAAATGAATAATTTCCACACTTAATAGTCCAGAAGTTCACAGTCTCTATCATCCTTTAGTTGTTGTTGTTTTAAAATAGCTTAACAAGCTAGTTCATATCAGTTTATCCTCTTCATATTGAATATACAAAGTCATTGATATGGAAAAAATTTCCATTGACGCTCTTTTCATCCATTCCAGGTGTCAAACAGCCAATTTTTAACAAAGTGTTTGTCCACAAAAACTGCATACTTTTTGTAAATCACTCTTTCTTCTTCATTAAAATCCCGTTTAAACACACCTACTGTTCTTAACCTCTCTGACATAATTAAAAGATAAAATCTGTGCGGTTATAATTCACGTTTAACTCCTTCCTCTGTGAGGGTCATAAGACAAAACGGCAGAATACCTCTCAGTGCTCATCTCTGCTGTATCTGATGAACGGTCATTTTCTCCTTTAATATATAACAATCATAATATGGGAAAAATGTCTCGTTATAAATAATCTGCCAGTGGAGCTGGTACCTTTTCCTCAGTAATAAGGAATAATTGGCTCTAAACAAGCTTCTATTTCTTGCCGAAAAGTTACTTGTAAGTTAGTTTTGTATTTTTTTTAAAGATAAATGAGATAGTTAAACCAAAATCTAGACCAAAATCATTTGCTAAGATTTTGTGCTTTTGCAGCGTTTCACCCTTTTTTGTGATAACTTATCACTGTGGAGAAACTTTGATCATCTCTCTGTTGCAGAATTGTTTTAATTTAGCCACACTGGAGGGTTTTTGAGCATAAGTGGCCTGTGTAAGGCCTCACCACATTATCTCAATTAGATTTAAATCCAGAGTGGAACATTCCAAAGCCAAATGTTTTTAACATCCAGAGGTGGAGCTGCTGATGTGATCCTCTGGTCCTGCTGCACAAACCAAGCCTGAGAGAGTTTAAGGTTACAGACTGCTTCTCCTTCAAACATTTCCTGCTAGGGAGCAGAACTCATGGTTTCTTTACAAACCCACTGTTGGTTTGACTCGCTCATAGTTACAGACATGCCTGAGCACAACATATAAAATTCACTGAGCCTTCTGATTATTGGGAGAGAATTATTTATAACGCATCTCTAGAAAGAGCCAGATCTGCTCTGCATACAAAAACACAGTGAGGTGTAATCAGTCAGTCAGCTGTGTGGCGTTCAAGTTCATCATGTAAAAATGTTGATTGTTAAGTTACTGTCACTCATGAAAATGTTAATTTGAGAGGATTCATTATATATTCCCAGTTCCAAATGTTGTTCATTCTCGTGTGTGTGTGTGTGTGTGTGTGAGCAATTGCGAATGTTCAGCTGCATTTCCACTGACCAAATAACTGAGTTTTGAAAATAAATTTACTTTATGGAAACTTGCCAATTTTGGAAAAACTCTTGTTTTTCTCTAAAAATGTTTTGGCACTAGAATGAAGTGATTTTATTTTATTCTTTTGCAAAACTACAATACAGGTTTTTTTTTTAATTCCTCAAAATTTGGCACTTGGAAAAAAGAATAATGGCTTAATAAAAACACCCCATTTTGTAAAATGTTTTTTGATAGAAAGTTTTTATTTATTTTTTTATCGAGTGGCTTATTTAGCACAACTGCAATAGAAACACTTCTTCACATCATAAGTCACATGATCAGCAACACTATTGTGCCACTAACCCAAACCATGAAGAAGACAACAGGAAGCAGTTGGAGAATGACAGCATGGCATTGTGTTTTTAATGACATTGCATGATCAATTTTACTCACGCGAGATTTTAAATGCATTTTTTTAATCTAATGCAAACACCACAATTGCAAAATTGTGGGTTTTTTTTTTCAATATTAGCTGAATATTGAAAGATTTTCCTCAGAAACATTCTCCCGTCTGTCCTATAGCAGCCATCGGTTCTGCTGGCCGTTCCAGCCACCGGTTCCCACGCTTTGCTCTTCCAGTCAGCCTCACGCTGATCTGCAGCAGAGGCTAGGCCCGTCGTAGGACTGCGGTCAGGTACAGGAAGGGAGGGAGCGCGAATCAGAGCTGACCCACAGAGGCGCCTTCTGTCCGAGCCAAGCAAGGGCCTTTTCTGGTCCACTGCAGCGTTTGGAGTGTAAACAGACTGGACAATAACATAGAAGCAGAAGGAGAACAGGAGGAGGCAGCCGACCGCAGACCTGTTTGGCATCTGCTCACACCCGGATAGAAACAAGCTGCAAGAATCCACACAAACACACAAAGACAACACTAATGCCGATTTTTAAAAAAAAATATTTTGTCTATTTCACCCTGTCATGTGCTTGAAGAGGTGATAGAAAGGGCCATGAAGTCGGTTAGCATGATTCAGAAGAATCTGCAATATTACATTAAAATATTTGATTTTAGTCTTTATCACTCAGACTTTATCACTCACAAAACAGTTTGACAAACACAAAAACTTTCAAAGGCAAAACTCGTCATTGGCAAGGCTATGACCCCATTCCCACACTTCCCCACTTGACAGTGCATTAGGAGAGCCTTCTAATTCGCATCCGTGTCTTTCAGTATGATTCCAATAGCAAACCTCAAAAGTTTGGCTGTCACTTCCTGTTTGATGGCGAGGACTTCCTGTAGGCTTTGGAGCACGTCCTGGGGATTGTCAGCTGTTAGTGGACATGATTTCATCGTTACGACGAACACTAGGAGAGGCTGGAGTACGGAGTGAAAATACGCACGCACAAATCGTTTTGAGACTATTTTCACTCCATACTGGAGGAGTCACCAAATAGACAAGTCATGTCCAACAACCTTGACATGTCCAACAACCTTGACTTCCTTCTTCGAGTGGGCGGATGTGATGATAAAGTGATGTCATCAATCTACCGTTGAACAGGCTTTCCTGATGACGCACAATGTTGGATACAGATCGGATGTTGTACCAGGGAGACGTAGCAGTAGAAACAGTCTAGTGGGCGCTGTGGAGTCAAACTAATGACCTTTTCAGAGTTGGACAAAGATCTTTCACATCCAGGTTTGTACAAATCGGATCATGACTTAGAACCCAGGGGATTGTTCTGTGATTCGCCACTGTGCCACGCCCACATATTCCAGCCAACAGTCAGCTTTGTTTCTATTGACATACAATTGAGTAATTTGATATTACAAAAATACTTTTGTTTAATGGGAACACAGCAATTTCTAAAAACTCTGAATTTTCAATTACAGGTTTTGGTGCTGGGATGAGATGGTTTATCAAAATTGGTTTAGTTAGCAAAACTGCAACGGAAACACCTTTTTCACACCAAACGAGTCACATGATGAGCAACCAGATGTTGCCACTGGTGCAAACCATGAAGACGAAGAGGACAGAAAGTAGTTGGAAGATCATGTTTTTAATAACTTATTGGGTGAACAACCTTGATTTTAATTGTGCTTCTTATTTAATAGAAACACAGTAATAAAATTTAGCTTTTTTTGACGTCAGCGGAATATTGACAAAGTTTTGCACGTTTCTATCGCAGCTGCTGCACAGAGCAGGAGTCAATGTGACCATCTGACTCAGTTTGAAAGTTGTAAGAGTGAATTCCTGATTCACTATGACCAGAATTTATAAGATTTATAACAATATGCACTGTGTGTCTATGTGTGTGTGTGTGTGTGTGTGTGTGTGTGTGTGTGTGTGTGTGTGTGTGTGTGGGTGTGTTTGTATCAACTGAAGGTAACACTTGATTGTGCTTTAAAATGGCACTATTTGACTGGAAAAAACACAATACTCTCTTTTAAACATTTGTTGATTCTTGTGCTGTATCGCCAGCAGGATGTATCACTACGCCCTTTTTTCAGTGTTTATCTCAAACAATTAAGGCTTTTATTATATTTCCCTTGAGATCGAGGGTTTCTGGTACAAGATCCTCTTTATCAAAACAGTATATATAAATATTCATCATCTGTCCATCACCTATTCTTTCTCTGGGGCTGACAATAGGAGTACCCTGAGAGACGCACAGGGAGACGAGTCCAGCTTCGAGCTGGAGAAGAAACACCACGATCGGTTATTTTACGTCAGATCTTTCTCAAAACTGGCAACCATATTTGGCCAAGAACATTGGAACCATTTCATCTCAACTCTCAAGCTTTCAGTATTTAGAAGGTTTTTCATTAAACATTCCTGTTAATGATTACGCAACATAAAGGTGGCAGAGAAACCGAAGAAGCAGCTGTATAAATTAGTGAATGACTTACTTTATGAAGCGGACGTCAATCCCTCATTATCCTGAACTTTTCTCAGAATCCACTCATCTGAGATCCATCCAGCTCTCATTCTTTATGAATAAGTGTTTATTATAATTTAAAAATGATGGACTAATGCTAATGATGGACACTCATAATCATCTATCGGTTTGTTTCATTTTGCATGAGTATAAATTAAATAATGCTGATTAATGCATTCACTTTGAATCAGAGGTTTGATCATTGATGCTTGTCATTAATTCATGCAGATTTGGAAGCTGGTTTTACGAGGGTTATTTAAATACTGCATGTTTTCTTTGGTGAAAAATACATGAACACATTGATAGAAACATTAGGGGCTTCTCCATTCCTTTTGAAATCGTCTGCCTAGCTGCTGGAGTTATTGATATGATTTTTGTCTGGTACATTTAAACTAGCAGAGAGACACCTGTAAATATGCACCACAGGCAGACATGTCCAACAACTCAGAGCGTCTTATCAGAATCCCGATATATGGAAGAAGAAAAAGGGATAATTATGATTGAGGAGAACTCATCACAGGTTGTGGTCAGTAAAGGCCTGAAATAAACAATTCAAACTCCTCTAACCTTTTCACACAAGTTTCACTGCATTTTATCTGTTAGTGGAACCCAAAGCGAAGCGGTGGACAATTGTGAAGTAAGTGGAAGGAAAAGATTCAGGAAAACTCTGAAAAGTGTGGAGTGTACGTGCATCCTATCCGGACACTTTATAAAGCCACCATTTGCTGCATTTAAACTATTGAAGTGTATCCCTATCACATTTGCAAATACTAATTTAAAAAAAAAAGAAATGGTTGCCAATCATCCCAAATGATTTGTGAGCGAAGCGTGAGATTTGAACCGAGTCATCCAAACATCTTCGTTTTTAAAACTCGTCTCATCGGGTCAAACGATAGCGTGAGAATCTCTAACGACCAGATCCTCCATAAAGAGAAGACCCCCATAAAAATCTCCATAAAATACCTCCTCCTCTCTGTCATTACCCACCTCCTGAAAACAATAACGCTGTAAAACACTTATATTTTTACTGGAGTTATAAAAAAGTACCTGCTGAACATGTATTTCATTTTAATGGTGATGCTTGCTTTATGGAGGGCGGTCATATGAGCCATCAATAGGATAAGGCGAGAGTTCACAGAGGATGGATGTGCAAACACACGCACACCTACACACACACACACACACACCTACACACACACACACACACACACACACACACACACACACACACACACACACACACACACCTACACACACACACACACACACACACACACACACACACACACACACACACACACAAAGTGCAGATCCTTGAGGACTGATGGGTACACACAGAAACAGAGCTTGCATTTGGAACAGGACCCGATAGATTCACGTTGACTTGCTGCCTACTTAACCTGCTGCAATTAGCAGACAGGAAAAGGTCTGGTCACTGAAAATGTAATCACAAAATTAGCAGCGTGATACATCAACCCAACATACGTCTATTAAGTTCAGGTTATGGATTTGGCATTCGTTCATATCAGTGCTGACGATGGCAGATAATTGGGCGCGCTAATCCAGTAATGCTTACAAATGGCCATATTACGTTTGAGCAACGCTGATTAAAGCCCCATGTCAGACATTACGGCCACACACACACAAACACACACACACACACACACACACACACACACACACACACACACACACACACACACACACACACACACACACACACACACAAGACGCACACACAATTTTCCGTTCCCACTCACACACACAGCAGCCGACAATTTTCTGTATTTGTGTTACCCCCATCAGAGGTCAAAGTGTGGCTTTGCGCCACATTGACAAGTGACACCGCTCGTAAACAGCGCTGTCATTAACTACACTGTCGTTTGCCAATACATCACACTCCACTGTCATAAAAACATGGAAAACACATTGCTGTGCTGGTTATTATGCGCTTTAAACCTTGACCAGCCAATAAAAAATGACTGAAATTACAACGATGGTATCAGAAGGGTAATTCTTTATGAGATTTTTTATTTTTTTTTGAAAGAGTCTCAACTAATAAAATTGAAGTCTATCCGGTGCTGACCACAGATTGCTGAAAACAAGTCAAGTCAGGTAGAAATGTTACAGTCATTTTTCTGACTTTGCTGATACATATTTTTGTGAGGGTTTATCATAGCGATAACATTTTCTTCAAATATTGCTCTTTTTTCTTAGACTTGCTGATGTTTAATTTACCTCCAAATTTGAAAAGCTAACGCTAAAGAGAACTTTGGGTATATTGAGACTAATGTGGTGAAACATGGCAAAAAAATTTAAGATCTAAAAGCATTCATTGTGAAAATGCATCCAGTTCCTGCAGCACTGCATCAGCGACACTCGGCTTTTAATAAGTATGCCACCCAGCAACTGCAGCCCACCAATCTAATAAAAGATGGCAGATCAATTTATGACTAAATATGAAATGTCTTATGCCCATGACCTTATGGCTGCCTATTTAACCTAATAAAACTAATATGAGCCCCATATATCACTTATTACTGATAGAGGATCAATACTGGATTCAATTAGCTAATGATGCTGAAAGGTACTTCCTGAATCTGTTCAGATTACAGAGCTTTGTTCGCTGGCTCACCTTCGATACGACTGCTCTGAATATTTATAGTCCTGTTCATTCAGGCTTGTCATTTAAAGTTGGGGGCAGGTCTAAGTTTGTTGCCCAGGTTATAAATGTCCCTTAAACTGTAAAACCACCTGATAACTCAAAAGTTCAGTTTTTATCTAGGTTAATTAGTTGAGCTGTTCTATTTGTGGTGGCAGACATTATTTTGGGGTAAAAGTTGATCCTGTTGTCTTTCGTTTCCATTCAACTCACCTAGTTTTACCCAAAGGAAAGACAGACACATTAAAAGACCAGAACTACATCAATTCTCCACTCCACAGGTAAAAGTGGCATTTAGATGGGCAGAATTATGTGTTTTCCAAGCACATAGTACCAATTTATAACACAATGTAGTAACTATGTTAACGTTATTTGGTAAAAAGATGCTATATATATCAAATACGACTTGAAGGCAATCTCACTTTGTAATTTAATGCCTTGAAATTAGGCCTCTGTTACTTTAAAACTCCAATTCCTTTTGAAACTACGCATTATGCCTCCATAACATGGCTCCTCTGTTCACCCTTTAACGTTTTTACTAGCATTGCATTGAGAAGTAGCTCCTATAATGAGCTCGGATCCACCAGGTATTTGCTAATTGCTGCTGGCTAGTCTGAAGGAGCTGAGCGGGGAGTCATAGAGTTTGAAAATTTGGTAACGGCAGCTCAGAGGAGGAACTGCAGTTACTTGTAAAGCTTAAAAGTATACATTTTACATAACACTGGCCTTTTAAAGTTTTTAATATGGTTAAAACATCTAGTTTACCCCGTTGTTCCCTGGAGCCACTGAATGTACCCAGTTTTTTAAAAATGCTAACATCTGCATACCAGAATCTGCATGTGCATCTGATTCGCAATCCCATATAAAAGAAGATCTGCTGAGCAAATTGCTCAACAGATGCAAAATGTGAAGCTTTTTTCATGGAATTAGCTATGAGGAAACATTTTGTTATCTAAGCTGTTGTGCTTGGGAACAAGAGCTATGATTAGACTGTGAAGTGAAGGCATTTATGACTTGATACAAAATTAACCTATATTCCATCTGGTGTGTTTGATGGGTGAGTTGCACCGCCTTATCATTAGATTTATCTGCTTTGTAAATCAGCTGCTGAGATCAAGATAAAGAAGGGCGGCGTATGAGATGGACAAACAATTTGTCATAAAACGTTTTCAAACTGAAAAAATAAAAAGTTTGATCCAACTTTTAAAAAAAATGTAGTTAGTTTGTTTCAAGTCACAAAATGAAATGGAAGAATAAACTAAGAAACTAAATACACAAGGATGAACTGATATGGCAAAACCTGAACTGATGGTCTGATCCCCTTCAGAGGCTGAGGAGAAAAATGTTTTTGTGAATGTTCTAACAGGGGATCTGTTGTTCAAAATGTACTTTTTGCATGTTTTTATACTTTTTTGGGGGGGATTTATTGCTTCTAAAAACAGTCCAAGTGCTTTTATTGGTAATAGGTGGATTTTGTTTTTAGTGTCTGGAAAATAAGTTGTTTCAGAAACTTCCAGATTGTAGAGTCACTGCACCTTCACCTAGCAACCCAAGCAATGTTCCAACATGTGTGGTCAGCTGGTTTTACTGTTGTGGTTGCTGCATAATGTCTCTTGGAAAAGACAAGCGTTTTTTGTTAACTTCTTAACATAATGGTATAAGTGATTTATTTTTGCCAAAAACGTTTTTGTCTAAATCACTATTTGGTAATGAAGAGTTGGTAATTTTTGCCAAATAAATGTTGTTTTTTGGTGATAAATGACAGGCTATTATTTTAGAAAGATATGAAAACTAATTGCTGTAGTGTTATTGGTTGTGCAGGAGGCTCCACTTCTGCTTTTCAAAGAGGGCATTAGACAGCTCCTTCTGAAAGGAACACAAAGTAAGCAGAACCGACTAAAATTTTATTACCTACAAACAATTTGGTGCAAAAAAACAAAAAACAGTAAAGAACATGTTTTGTGTGGACCGTAGATCCATCCTAAACTGTTCAGACAAGCAGAACATCATTGTTAAAGTTGGATAGTTGAAATGTGTTACTCGGTTTTTCTAATGCTTCATACCTTAATGGGTGAATAACAGTGAGTCCCTGTTTATATGCTGAAGCAGTTTGTCTTTCTTGGAGGTTTCTGACTCTGGTCTCTCAGATGTGAGCAGCAGTTGGTGGAGGGCTTTTATTCGATTGTGGCCAAAAAGTCTGGATATCATCAGGCCTGCTCTGCGCTCTGTAAACAGAGTGGGCATTGAATACATTAGCCCCCACATCGATTTGAATCTTTCTCTCCAAACACCGCCTCTTCAGCTTTTGTTCTGCTCCTCCGACTGAACTTCCGCCTTTGCTCTTTAATCTTCTCCTCTTGTTCTCTTGCTGTCAGTCACCCTCAATCCTTTTCAGCTCTTAGGGACACTTAAAGATAACGACTGCTCGCCATGTCAATTTAAATGAAGTTGATGACAAAAAGATGCCTGTGAAGTTGGGATGTAACCGAAGGAACACAGAATTCCTGCTTGTTTGAAGGAGTTTGGTCTGATTGCTTGGTGGCCAAACTGCAGCGGTCTGTGAGGGAGATGAGCTGAATGCATATCACCTGAGAATAAGAGCAATCTGTCTCCACAGGTATGAACAGTCTCAGATTCACTTCAAATATAATGAAAAAAAGAGAGAGAAGAACAGAGGAGAAAGAAGGCAAATGTTTCCTGCTTTTAAAAAAATCATCATTTCAAAAAAAGTGGGAACACAAACAGAGCATTAGGCTTCAGGCATATGTCCAAATGATTTACTTTTTGTCTTTTCTCATTTCCTCTTACTTTGAGTGACATTTTTATGTCATCAGCTAAAACTGGGAGTGTTTGTCATTACCACTGGAAACCAGTGGTGTCACTAGGTCTAATTTACAGAGGCTCCAAAAATATTCTCAGGCCCCAATAAATTATTTGGTGGTTCTTTGTTGATATTATTTCTGCTTTCCATTGTTGGGTGGTGAGCTTAAATCAATAATCACATAATTGTGTCAGTTTCCCTTTACTTCACATAGTTTAGGTACCATATTTTCCAGACTACAGAGCACACCTTACTATAAGCCCCACCTACAAAGTTTTACAAAAAATAAAACTGGAAACATACATATATAGGCTGCACCGGGCTATAAGCCGCTGATATCTCCGCTGCTCTCGGTTTTCCATAAGGGTCCAGCAGAGAGCTGCGTCCTAATAAATCTCCTGGATTTATTAGGACGCAGCTCTTCGTCTCCAAAGCCGAACCATGGTTTCGTTCACACCAAGCTTAGGTGCAGCGGCTCTATTTCCCTCCTGTACTGCCAGATCAACAGCCCTCAACTTAAAAGCTGCATCATACGAGTTTGAAGAAATTTCTCTGTCATGTCTGCTGCTAGCATGTTCTTGTTCTAAATTAAAATTAGCACATTCTTTTTTGAATTACAATTTTGACTTTGAATAATTCACTTCCTGCTAAAGAAAAGCCGC
The DNA here is from genome assembly GCA_033032245.1 of Poecilia picta. NCBI lineage: Eukaryota > Metazoa > Chordata > Actinopteri > Cyprinodontiformes > Poeciliidae > Poecilia > Poecilia picta. The sequence goes on along the minus strand of CM065354.1, from coordinate 16,957,333 downwards.
ACTGGGCTACAATCCGCATGGTTCAAAGCTTGGGAAAAAAGTAGTGGCTTATGATACGGTACAAAATACGATATTAAATATGGCTAGAATTGTTCGGAAGGTGATACTTGCATAAAAATGTGCATGAATGGTCTTTAAAAACCTACTTGGTGTGTTGCCTTCATTCTTTCATGCATCTTTGAGAAATCCTTTAATCTCCATGGCAGCTATTGACCTGTGCAAAACACGGGTGGACCTAGCCCCACTTTTGAGACACAGCTTTGATCTTCAGTTTCTAAGTTTCAGGTGTTCCTCCTCACAGAGAACCCTCCTTCCCCCCACCCCCACTAAGCTCCTTCAGACTAGCCAGCAGCAATTAGCAAACACCTGGTGGGACTGATCATCTGCTGAGCTCGTTATAGGAGCTACTTCTCCATACAACGCTGGTAAAAAAAATTACGAAAGGGTTAATAGAGGAGCCATGTTGTGATGACTTCCTAAAGGCAGAGTTTCAGAAAGAGTAGGAGTTTCTTAAAGTGACAGAAACCCAATTTGAAGGTGTTAGATTACTAAATCAAATGTCTTTTAAGTCATACTTGTACACAACATTGTTCTAACAACTGAGGTGAACATAGTTATGTGATTGTGCTGAAAAAACCACTAGGTGGCTGGAAAACACAATACTGTCCCTTTAAAAGTGATAAAGGAATTTTAGCATTTTTTGTTGTTGCTTGAGAGGACAGCAAACACCTGGTGGAACTGCACAAAAGCCCAAAACGTTTGCTCACATACTGTGTGTCTCCTGGGGGGCCTGAGCTCCTGCTTGTCCCTAAAACTTAGTCACGCCCCTGCTCACCAAACAGAAAGCAAGACGGACTGCAGGTTTCTTTCTTTATTTATGAATCACCGCAAAGCCGTGTTGATTTGTTATCCAGGCTCAGCTTCATATTCATCCATACGATGTTCTGTCAATTTATGTGACAATTTAAGTGCCTGTTGCCCCATGTGTGTGGGTGTGTGTGTGTGTGTGCCTGTGTGTGTGTGTGTGCTTGGGGGAGGCTGAGGCGGGTGGGGCGGGGCAGGGCATGGTGGGGTGGTGCCCGGCTGGTGGTTGTTGCCTGGCAGGCTGTCCTGTCGCCTCGGCTCCGGTCTGATCAGCACCAGCAGACCCAGTTAGCGCTGAGCTGAGAGTGCAAAAGCATGTCAAGCAACACACAGCTGTTTACACACCAGGCCACAAACAATCCGCACCGACTCGCCTCACTCCTGATAAATAATACACACATCAACAGACGGCCACTGCTGTAATGTGTGTGTGTGTGTATGTTTGTTGGGAGGGGAGACCGGGGTCGGGGGGGTGGGGGGGGTCTGCGAGATTTGACAGGAAATATAAATGAGGAGACACTGAACGTTTTTAGCTATTTATGTTTGTGCATCATTAATTCATGCTTTAAAGCTTCAGTCCAGATTACTTTCACTGGATTCTAGACGTTTTCTTCATGAGGTGGATGAATTACAGGTTTAGCAATAAATTTAGCAATTTAGCAAAAGCAGTTAGAACTTTTTTTTTTATTCTGTTTTTGGATTAAAAAAACCAAACATTAAGCACTTAAACTGGAACTCAAACCAGTAGCATTTACAGGAACCAACTAGTGGTTTGATACAGTTGATTAGACTGAGGAAATGTAAACAACACAAGAAAGTTTGTTAATAATTTCACTTTCATGAGATAGACAAAAAAAAATCTAAAAAGTGAAATATAGTTGATGATATATTTTCAGTGAACAAGTTGAATCAGTTTATATGTTTAAGATCTGTTTTTTAGGACACACCTGAGACAATAGAGTAGACATAAAAAAACAAGAGATTCACTGAGAATGTATCACAGTAAGCATTAACAACACTCTTCAGTGTGGACATTGTTGCTGCAGGAAGGTTAGGTCAAAGATAAATATTTTCTGAGTCGGTGAGGTGTTTAAACGGACAGTTTCATGTGTTTTCCAGGCATATAGAGCTATTTTACAGCAGTCGGGTGATTATGTTACCTTCAGTTATGAAAATGCATATATATATATATATATATATATATATATATACAGTATATATATATATATACAGTATATATATATATATATATATATATATATATATATATATATATATATATATATATATATATATATGCCTACTGGCTAAAGAAACTCACTGCCCTCCATGAGCGACTGGCAGCTCAAATGAACCAACTGCTACAAAATGGGATTCACCCTGAATGGTTAACTGAAGGTCGCACAATCCTGATACAGAAGGATCCCTCAAAGGGTTCAATCCCATCCAACTATCGGCCAGTAACCTGTCTCTCTACAACATGGAAGCTCATATCAGGCATCGTAGCGGCTAAGATAAGTGGTCACATGGATAAATACATGAGTACGGCACAGAAGGGCATCGGCAAAAATAGCAGAGGAGCCAAACACCAACTCCTTGTAGACCACACAGTCGCCCGAGACTGCAAAACCCGACACACCAACCTGTGCACCGCTTGGATAGATTACAAGAAAGCCTATGACTCAATGCCACACACTTGGATCAATGAATGCTTAGAGATGTACAACATCAATAGGACTCTAAGAGCCTTCATTGCAAACTGGATGGGGCTGTGGAAAACCACCCTTGAAGCCAACTGCAAACCACTTGCACAAGTGTCCATCAAATGTGGCATATACCAAGGAGATGCTCTGTCCCCACTGCTGTTCTGCATAGGCCTGAACCCCCTCAGCCAAATCATCAACAAGACTGGCTACGGATACCGACTGAAGAATGGGGCCACAATCAGTCACCTCCTCTACATGGATGACATCAAGCTGTATGCTAAGAGTGAGCGAGACATCGACTCACTGATCCACACCACCAGGATATACAGCACTGACATTGGGATGTCATTCGGACTAGAAAAGTGTGGTCGGATGGTTACAAAGAGAGGGAAGGTCGTCCGCACAGAAGGGGTCTCACTCCCAGAAGGAACAATAGCAGACATTGAGGACAGTTACAAGTACCTGGGAATACCACAAACAAATGGCAACCTCGATGAGGTCACAAGGAAAGGAGCCACAGCCAAATACCTCCAACGAATAAGGCAAGTCCTGAGAAGCCAGCTCAATGGCAAGAACAAGATCCGTGCAATAAACAGCTATGCCTTACCAGTAATCAGATACCCTGCCGGAATAATTAGCTGGCCAATGGAAGAGATAAAGGCCACGGATGTTAAGACTCGGAAGTTACTAACCATGCATGGAGGGTTCCACCCCAAATCCAGCACCCTGAGACTGTACACAAACCGTAAGGAAGGAGGCAGAGGACTAGCGAGTGTGAGAGCCACTGTCCAGGATGAAACATCCAAGATTCATAAATACATCAAGGACAAAGCCTCAATGGACGATATGCTCAGGGAATGTCTCAGGCAATGGGGAACAGAGGATGAGGGGCTAGAGGTTCCATCATGGGAGAACAAGCCCCTACATGGGATGTACCACCGACAAATAACTGAAGTGGCTGATATCAGGAAATCCTACCAATGGCTGGACAAAGCTGGACTCAAGGACAGCACAGAGGCTCTCATCCTGGCTGCACAGGAACAGGCCCTAAACACCAGAGCAATAGAGGCTCAGATCTACCACACCAGACAAGAGCCAAGGTGTAGGTTGTGCAAGGAGGCCCCTGAGACAGTCCAGCATATAACAGCAGGGTGCAAGATGTTGGCAGGGAAAGCGTACATGGAACGACATAACCAGGTGGCGGGCATAGTGTACAGGAACATCTGTGCAGAATATGGACTGGAAGCCCCGAGATCGAAGTGGGAAACACCCCCAAAGGTGGTGGAGAATGACCGAGCTAAGATCCTGTGGGACTTCCAGATCCAGACAGACAAGATGGTAATGGCGAACCAACCGGACATTGTGGTGGTGGATAAAGAACAGAGGAAAGCCGTTGTGGTGGATGTAGCTATACCAAGTGACTACAACATCAGGAAAAAGGAGCATGAGAAACTGGAGAAATACCAGGGCCTCAGGGAGAAACTGGAAAAGAACTGGAAGGTGAAGACCACAGTGGTGCCTGTGGTCATCGGGGCCCTCTTGTTTTATTGTAAAACAAGAATTTTTTTCTAAACTGCCGTGTTTCCATTAAGCAAATTTATTTTCAAAATGTCAAAACGTGCAATTAATGGAAACACAACTAATCAGACCTTAAATTGTCCTGTCAAATTTGCAATTGATAGATCACAACCTTTGCGTGGACAGTGACATTCACCACGTTTATAAATGAGATCCATAATGTCTTCAGATTTCCTCTGCTGGTGTCTGAACTGTTTATGGGTTTTCAATTCATGTTTCACCTGCAATACACATTCTTTAAACGTATACTTGCTGTGAAACCATGTGGTTTCAGAATAGCAATATTTTAAACCAAAATGTAGAATCATAGAAAGTGTCTTGACAGCCTGATTATGTAGGAAAAAAGCAGAAAGGGGAATATTTGTTTAAAAAGTTGGGAAAGTATCACTTTAAGTGGATGGGTTTGGTTTTAATTATACATGATTTCCATGATGTAAACTATATGTCTGCTTCAGGGAGGAAGTTTATGTGTATTTGTTGATGAAAGATGAACAAAAGAGAAGTCTGAGTTAAACAAGCTTCTCCAAGTGAAATAGGAACATCAGTGTGTTTTGAAAATATATGGCAGAGAACTGTAGGCTTGGTTTTATGTCTGTAACACATTAGGCATATTTAATGTCTAAACAGTATCAGTGTTTTAATGCTTGAAGATGTTTGCCGAAGCTTTAATGGAGTAATAAGGTTCAGTTGTGGCAACTTTCAAGAAGTCGTCCAGGTCAGCCGCACAGTGGGGCAGGAGGGCAAGATCGGCCTAAAGTCAGGTATGATAACTGACTTAAAATGTCGCCCATAAATAATAACTTACAATCACAGTGAGAATAAAGTACGGCCTACACGCATTTTTAGATATAGAGTTTTGCAATCAGGACATAATTAAAATATTCTTCATGAATTTTTTACTTATTCCTTTTTCACAAAATATGTAACAAGTTCCACACCAGTTGTATTCCCATTACAAACATGTGCAAAGCTTTGTGGGTATTATGTCAGTGGTGACAAAACACAATTTTGCCACTGTGGTATTAGAAAAAATTTAAATCACACTTGAATACGTTTTTTCAGACATTAAATTAGATAATTAAAGAGGACATTAAAACACATGGTACGCCACCATCTCCCTGCTTCCCTCAGTACAGTAGTAACATCCTGTTGTTGATCATGTGATGTGTTTCCTTTGTAGTTTTGTGAAACATACTAATTTTGATGCAGCTGAAAACCCTCCTCATCCCAGCACCAAAACTTTTTTTAAAATCAAAAACGAAGTTTTGTTGTTGTTAATTGGCATTTTCCATTGAGCAAATTTAATTTTGTAATTCAAATTTTCACAACTGAGCGTTTTTTATGCTCAATGGAAATACAGCTATTGACACTATTTATTAAACAGGAAGTCACAATGAAAAACCTGTGTGGAAAATCAATAACATCTCATCTGCTTACAAAGGCTTCGTTTTATTGATTGCTGGTTTCAGTCTATCCTAATCTTTTAATACTTTATTAGTTTTTCATTTTTACTGATTAGATTGGATTACTATTTCCTGCCTATGAAAGAGTTTTGTGACTAAAGTTACTAAACTGTATATGAGGAATTCTCTGTATTGAAGAAAAGTTTTCTGTTTATTATGTGTGGTGCAGGGCACACAGTAATAGAGTAATAGAGTAAGGACAAGACACTGAGTTATCCAAGCACTAAATATGCAGTAATAATCAAATTACATCAAATTTACATACAAATAAATGTATTCTACTCTACATTCAGATGTAATTTTTTTTCTCTGATCACAAGAGTTACATTCAGGTTCAAACAGAAACAGCTTCCAGTCGGAACCTCTTATCTTTATGAACTGAAAATGCCACACAATCCTTGTAAGAATGTGCTAAAAGTGCAGCTGCAGCTCTGAATGGGTTAAACCCAGTGAAGGAGAAGAAGGCATTTGCTGAGGAGAAAGAAAAAAAATAGCCCAGATCTCCTTTATTGTTGAGTTTAATTAAATTTTCAGCTCTAATTACAATTAAGCCACTTAGTATGTATAATAATGTTTGCATCACAGAGCAGCACAGATGCAGTCCATCAACGCAATTAAATATTAAAATGGCTGTGGCTGTATTAATAGCAGCATGGTGTGCTAAGTCTGTGAGAGTGTGTGTGTGTGTGTGTGTGTGTGTGTGTGTGTGTGTGTGTGTGTGTGTGTGTGTGTGTGTGTGTGTGTGTGTGTGTGGTGTGTGTGTGTACACCAGCCAAGGCATTGCAGATGGGGGATTCCCTTGGTAGCAGTGTTGTCGCTTAGAGACCTGCAGCTCCATCCTTCAGAGCGCCGCTGAGCGCAGTGTGGATGTGACCTATATTCACCGTCCGCTCTTTGTGCCAGACGAGCTTCACTAAAACGAGAGGGGGGAAAAAAAGACGAAAAAACAGCGCAGCGGATCAAAAATCCCCACGAGTGTATGAATATTCCTGCGATGCACAATCAGCGTACTGTAAGTTTAATGCAAAATTAGTGTTTTGGTACAAAATAATTCATGACTGAACATAATGAGGGTGTTTTTAAGTGAAAGTGAAGATCTGCTTAATTCACCTCTGCTCCTCCACCTCCCTGGTTGAGCTTCCTGTTTTTAGCTGCGTGCGAACAGACGGGGCTGTAATGGAAATTGTTCCTCATATACGAACATCTGAACATGCTGAAAATTCATATTTTCATTACATTACAGTGACAAAACAGAGATAAGTAATGAAAAAGCTGCAATGGAGATTAGAAGTAATCTGTAGATGTATTTGTTCTACAAATGATAATGTAAAACAAAGTCCACTTTGTAATTTAACTTCTTGGAATTGGCGCTCTCTCTTTAAGAAACTCCTGCTCTTTCTGAAACTTCATCTTCAGGAAGTCATCACAACATGGCTCCTCTATTAACCCTTTAACAACGTTTTTTACAGCGTTTCACTGAGAAGTAATGACCTCAGCAGGTGAGCAGCTCCACCAGGTGTTTGCTAATTGCTGCTGGCTAGTCTGAAGGAGCTGAGTGGGGAAGTCAAGGGAAGGGCTGTTCTGTGAGGGTGGAGCTACGTTCAACCATGCGTTTTTGCACAGCTGTATGGTTGCCATGGGAATATTAAAATATTTCTCAAACATACATGAAACAACCAAAGCAACAATCCATATATGTTTTTATTTAAGGTGTGACATTATAACATGTAGTAAAGCTAAAAAATTCCATTTAAATATTACTGTCCTGAAATGTTTCTTTTCATTGATTGATGAAATCTCTTTGCTTACTACAGAAAGCCAGGTTTGCCTTTTGCTCTCATTTGACCTGTAACAGTTATTGGATCAAAGAAAAACACACACACACACACACACACAAAAAAACACAGGATTTCTGTAAAAGTAGTGAAGACGTGGTTTTGTGGAGTAAGTTGTTCATCTTTGTGCCGTCTCTGAAGCGTATCATGATGGTCGCTGGAATGCGCTGGGAAAGCTCAGCAGCGAAGTGGAGTGGCGGGGCCCGTGTCTGGGCCAGGCCAGGCATGCACTGATAAATATAGCCGCCGCTGAGGCAGTCTAAATACAAGGCTCCTCTTTGCTGTAATGGATGGGTGTCGCTGACCTGTGGTGCAATCACGCTAGATTCCACAGAAATATCATCGCACAGTGGCAAACAAACAAAGCAGAAAAACAAAGGCATCGGAGCAGGGAGTGCTAATCACGAGGCATGGCGAGGCGTCTGTGGCCAGGGCGGTGGAGATGCTGGACTGGCGTGTGTGTGCATGTGAGAGAGAGAGAGAGAGAGAGACGGAGAGAGTCTGTGCAGCAGCAACTGTAAGAACCAGCACCGATTCTTCTTAAAGACTAAAGCATCCCCCTCTGTAGTGGACAGAATGCAAAAAGAAAACATGTGAGTGTGTGTGCGTGTAGCTTGTGTGTACGTGCTGAATGAATCCAGAGATATTTATGACCAGGGATTAGCCTGAGGACGCTGTGTGGAGTCCAAAGGTCGCTGTGCTGTCTGTTCCTCAGGGTTTCTGGGAGCATCATTAACCAGCATTTAACTGCTGGCTTATGAGTACAATTTAACGAGCCGGTTCGTCCTCTAACATGGCCTCACACACAGCGAACCACCGACTGCTGCCGCTGCTCCCACACGGCCAAAACGGACGTGTCACATGAATTCACACACCTCAGTCAGAGCGGGGATGTGTTCATGTTTCACACACACACACACACACACACACACACACACACACACACACACACACCACACACACACACACACACACACACACACACACACCACACACACACCACACACACACACACACACACACACACACACGAGAAAAACATAATAAACACAGACACACACATGCACACACACACACGCATGCACACAGTCATCAGCTGCCACAGGCTGTGCTGATTTGCAGGGCAGCTCCTGTAGAACAGCAAGCTGACCTGAAACAGTTTACACACACAATTAGTATTAATAGTAAAAACACATGGGCCTCTGCTCACACACCGCGTCATCACACAATAGTGAAGCGCAACTGATTAGGGCTGTGTGTGTTCGTGTAGATTTGAGAGAGAAAGATGGAGCAGGAAAGAGAAGCAGGAAGCAGCGTACCGTGAGGGGCACACCTGTTAGGCACACACACGCACACATACGCACACACACATGCTAGCAGGTAGAGCCACCGGCAGAGCAGGTCAGCATGACACCAGGGCCTCATGGTCCTCATGGTCCGGTAGGTGAGGTGTGACTGGGCACTACTGGGAGGCAGTGGTCCACAGAATGCATGGAGAATCATTTCACTACATTACAGTACAAATCTTTGTCAGTATTCCACTAATGTGGAAAAAACACAATTCCTCAGTTGCAGCGTTTCATTTAAAAAAGATAGGCGTGTTCACGTTATAAGTCATTAATATCATGATAGAGATGGATGTAAACAGTTACATGAGATATTTATATCTCACCACGGTGCTAGCGTTCATCGTCTATCAGCCAATCAGAGGAGTCGTCAGCGTCTTATTCAGGCGTTGGAGAGACAAGCTCCGCCTACTTGGGAGAGCTCACGTAGGCTGTGTTTTGGGAAAATCCATCTTGTGTGATGTGAGAAAATGTTTTGATACGGCTGAAAAACCATTTCCACTGAGGAAATGTATTTTCGTGTTTCCAATGTGTGCAGTTTTACTGTTAATGGAAAGGCAGCTGGTGATGTACTTCATGGACAGGAAGTGAAAGCTGCGTCATGCTGTACCTGTTCAGGGAATTGGATTTACTAAAGTGTCCATGTACCCTTTTCACACCTGACTACGTTATGACAACCCTCAGTGTATTTAACAGGTCATTTCTAATTTAGACAACTGTCCCACAACCTTTAGACAGTAGAAGCTCAGTAGAACCTGACTGCATGCTGAGGAGTCAGCTCAGTAAGTTGATAAAAGTGTGTCGGACCAAGTCAGATTGAAAAGTTGCAACACTCTGGCTCTTAAAGACCAGAAACACGACTGTCACAGACCAATACTCAGCAGTGCAGAATCATGTATTGGAGAGAAAATTAGACATTTTTATAAGTAAAAGTGTGAAAAGTTTGACATTCATTTATATATTAAGGCCAGCCCTTCCTCCTCCACGACTCCCACCACTCAGCTCCTTCAGACTAGCCAGCAGCAATTAGCAAACACCTGGTGAAACTGAGCATCTGCTCTGCTCATTATAGGAGCTACTTCTCAATGCAAAGCTGGTAACATGTTGGTAAAGTTTTAATAGGGGAGCCATCTTGGGATGAAGAGTTCTTAAAGAGACAGAGGCCCAATATCAGGGTGTTAAATTGTGACATTTCTTTTAAGTCATGTTTGATATATTCAGCATTTTATAACAACTGAGGTAACAGATAGTTGATTGTGCTATAAAATTATACTATGTGGTTGGAAAATACATAATACTGCAAATTTAAAGGTATTTTTCTTCCATTTCAAGAAATACCTTCTTGAAACATAGCACGTTTCTATGGTAATATTTACTTGTGTTTAATTTAGTCAGTTTTTCTTCCTCACATAAAGCATCTCAGTATCTTACCTTTTATTTGCTTTAAGTGCTATTCAAACAGAAATCAAACTTTCTTACTTTTCGGTCTTTCAGCCGTTTCTCCTCTCTTCCTGTCTACTCTCCCGTTTCCCTGGATGGACCAGATGCTGTTTTGTGGGACCCTCACATCTCCTCATTGCTCCACACAGACTGCTCCACATTGGTTCATAATTAATGAAATTAGCAGCTTTGTCTGCTGAGAAGACTCCTGCATCTGTCTCAGACTGATGGAAGAAAGACAAATGGGGTGAGGAGACCCCCCCTCACACACACACACATTCCCACCCTCCACCCCACAAGGGAGATGGGGGGAGCAGAGGGGAGGGAGATTGATGAGGAAGACACAACTGATTAACAGGGTTGGCAGTAATGAGTAAAGAGAGTGAGAGAAAATGTTTTCAGGAAGTTTGAGCCTGAACACTGAGTCATGTCTCCAGGTCTCCTGGAGTAATGCGGCCTACACATGTTTCTGTTAGCTGCTTTCATAGTCTGTCAGCTTTATGGTTGTGTTAGCAGCCAGTTAATTAGAAGTATTGAAAAGAGTAGATCAATGACTCGCAGCGGCTGCTGCTGTTAGCACGCTTGCCAGATATTTGATTAGCCTCCCCTGCCATTAGCATGGATGCCGCGTGTCCCCGGAGGAGCCTTTGTGATGAAAGTGATTGTCTGACGGCTGTCCATCACCACCACAGCTGCATCACGCACACACACACACACACACACACACACACACACACACACACACACACACACACACACACACGTTTGCGCAGCTATCTTTGTGGGGACTTTCCATTGACTTCCATTCATTTCTACAACCTAAACCTTACCTTTATCCTTTTCCTAACCCTAACCAGCACATACCTAACCCTAACCCTAACCAAAACTCAATTCACAACTTAGTCCTAACTCTGACCCCTGACCCTAAAACAGGGTTTCCTCTTGTAAGGACCGGGCTTCGGTCCCCACAAGGAGCAATTGGTTCCCACAACGTAGTATATGTCAGAAAAATTGTCCCCACAAGGTATTATAAACAAATGCACAAGCACACCTTCTAAGCCTCGGAGTGTGAGGTCAGCAGCACATTCACTGTAATATTGACTGTCTGGTATTAATCTCTATCTTCTGCTACCAGTCCTCTGGGTGTCTTTAGTCAGTTTGCATGGTTCCTGTCCCACCCAACCTCTAAGCTAGCACACACACACACACACACACACACACACACACACACACTCGTGTGTGTCAGAGTGACACACACGAGCTGCGGTTTAGACTAGGTGAGTAAATTGTTTTTTTTGTTCTTGAGGTATTTATCAGCCGCGGTGCCGCCTGTTGGACCAGTGGCTTCCGTAATGGAATCTGATTAATGGCAGCTTATTAACAAAAGCTCTGTTGTTGGGGCCCTGAGGGCTCGCTGTAATTCTAGAGCCCCGCGCTGATATAATGGCCTATTTTAGGAGCGCCGTGATTAAGCGCCATTAAAGCGCCGAGCGGAGCCAGGCCGCGGACAACTTCAATGGCAGCAAACGTAAACGCAGCCAAGTCTCCAGAGTCCCTCCATCCTTCTCTGCCCGTCTCACTCCGACTCCCTCTCTGTCTGTCCGCCTCTGTTATTGAAACAGAGTGCTGTATTTATATTGAGTTTGGGGAAGGACTCTAAGGGGGGTCAAAATATATCTACATTTTTTTCCCAAACACCACAGATATATTATGCTGCCATAGCCGTCGGCGGAATGGGAAGTCCGTATTGCGGCGAGAGTAGCAGAAAGCCGTTCGAAGAAAATATGACAGAGAATTAATCTCTGCTTATCTGTTTGTGCTGAATGTCATTATGCACACAGCATGTTAGGAGTAAGAGTGGGGTGGGGGTCTGGTGTTCAGCCAATCTGCATCATGACTGAGTGCTGAAGCTGGATCCATTTTGTCCTAACCTGAACGTTAATCTGGTTAGCGGGGGTTCAGACCACACAGTCAGACACCGACACAGCTGGCTCCAGCAGAGGACAGGGTGGGAGGGGAGCGTTTGCTGATAAAACCACATTTTGATGTTTGACTAAGAACTGTTTTTTCTTTTCTTCTTCTTCTCTTCTCTCTGTTTATTAGAGTTACGCATTAAAGCAACAAACACAAACTTCCATCACCGAGCCGCTCTAATCCAAAAGGAAATGACCTCGTTTAGGGTCTTTTGTCTCGTCTTTAAGTTCTGATCAGGGCAAAGAGAACCGGGCTTTAAAGGGCTAGTTCACCCCATGGGAGACTGAAGAAAAGTGAGTAGGAATCAAATGAGTTCACTACTTTATACATGAACTCTCCAAGTTTGATGCTGTCAGCAGAACAACATTAGTTACTACATTAAGTTACTTTGGTTAATGCTGCCAGCTGTAATTCAATTCAGTTTGATTCAGTTTCTCTAGCAGCAGTTCACAACACGTCATCTCAAGACACTTCACAAAAATGAAAAGTCTTTTCCCATTAATACTATGAATCAGTGGAGTAAGTTTAGTTCATTATTCCAATTAGTTTAAAAAGTTTTCTATGTAAGGACACAGGGGATTGATTGCCTGGACCCGTTGACCAGCAGCATTCATTCCTCCAGGATGAACGCTTAATGGAGTCTAAGATGGCACATTGCTGGGGTTTTCCAGGTTATATGTATGTTCGGAAATTTTGTGGAGGAACAGCGACTCAGGAAACGGTGTTTCCTTCTCTGGACACGGGTCACCAGGGCTCCTCACTGGAACCAGCCCTGGAGGAGGGGCATGCTGGCAAGCACCTGATGGCCGGGCTTCAGCCCACAGAGCCTGGGCACAGCCCGAAAAGGAAATGTGAGTCCCCCTGTCCTTGTACCCTCCACCAAAGGAGTGGAACTGGCGGTAGCCGGAGACTACAGAAGATGGCTTTTAGGACAAATTTTGGCCCTCATAGCAAAATGTTTGGACATCACTGATCCTCATATTTGAGACCCACTAATGTAACATAGAATCCAGATATCTTAGATTAAACAAAGTCAACCTACATGGCATATCCCCTAACTATTTGGTAGCCTTCCATCACTCTTACGCGCTACAATAATGCTGTATTATGACATCTGTCTACTGCAGGTAAAGGAACTATTGCTGGCAACTTTACAGAACATCTGTTCAGAATATCTGGACCATCTCTTTATGCTCCCGGATCTTCTCTCTAGTTTCTTCCAGCAGCTGCTTGTCTTTTCCTTCATCTCTCTGTTCCCCAACAGGAAGACTCTTCACTGTCCACCTCCTCCTCCCTCACTTCCTCTCTCCTTCTATCCCACCCTTCATCTCTGCCCCAGACCTCGCTGTTCTCCCCCAGCTCCTCCAGGGAGGGCGGTAATAATTATTATGTAAATAAATACGCCTGCTGTAATCACATTCGTGCCACTGATCCAATTAGAGAGCTGATAGCAGGCGGCTGATTGCGCGGACTGGCGGCTGATGGTCAGGGCCTGTGTGTCTGTGGGGCTGCTTGGCTCAAGTAGTCGGGGGAGCACACGCATTAGCAGACAAGCAGGCCGGCGTAATGAAAGCTGCTTGGTGCCGTGAAGCATGCAGTCATTCCCTCTAAATAATGCTCTTTGACCAGGACCCTGCACGTCTGCCAGGCTCGCTGCAGTGCTCTGCGTGTTTGTTGGTCTGCACTTTTGTTATCATGATTCCTGGCTCTGGATCACTTTCACCATGCATCATCTTATCACCAATTACTGCCTTGTTGTGATCCTCATCTTCTTAATGATGCTCCACTGAGACCTTCATCGTCAGAGTCTCATCCCTCACCCGGCATCTACTCTCAGATCGGCTTCAGCTAGTACTTTTTTCAATAGGCATGACATGATTTTATAAACTAATGCAAAACATTTAGGGAATCAATTGACTGGTTGTGAACCTGCTAACCAGCTCCAAGTGTTCTGCAGCTCTAGCAGGTTATCTTCCAGGATTGGCCTGGAGTTCGCTTTAATCTAAGTTCCAATCAACTCTGTTCCTGTTGAAGAAAAGCATTCCCACAGCATTGTGCAGGCACCACCACATTTAACCATGTTGTTTATGTTTAATATGCGGAATGATAAACATACCATAGGCTAAAAATGTTTTGCACTTTATTTTACAGATTGTGTGTCCCTGTAGAAACAAAGTTTGCATGACTCCGTCTTGTCATCCGTAGTTTTCCTCCATAAAGATCAGACTTGCACAACATGGAATTCACAGATGCTTTGGTTCTGGGGGTCATTGAAGTGTAAATGTTCACTCCATATGTGTTTAGTGGATCTAAAGAAAGTCTATGACCCTGTTGCATCCTGTGCAAGGGTGCTGCTGGAGGTGTGTCAGGGTCCCCTCCTGTGTTGGTGTCAACTAAGCAGGAACTGCTTCCAAATTCTTGGAGTGACGTCAAATTTCTCAGCCATGTGAGAGGGACAAATGTCTTGAGGATTAGGATTAGGGGTGTAGAGGCAGGGTTAGGTCAAAGGAGTTTTCACTCGATGGCTTCACAAGATATTGGGTCCCAAAGGTAGTGCATGCTCACTCAAGATCAGATCCCTTCATCGGCAAGGCATCCTATCTTGATAGGAAATGCATGGCGGAGTTGGTTGTTTCAAGAGGCCATTGGAAACAACCTGTTGATTTGCATGTGGTATGTAAGGTGTAATGAAATATGGCTGGCATTTCCTCTGGGTGTAGGCGTATTGCTTGAGTAAGCCATGTCAGTACTTTGAGTGTTTGTCATGTGCTGTGTTTAGTAGAGGGGGAATAGAGGGATAGACTGAGTGGAGGAGTAAAGGATTCTTAGTACTGTAGGTGCTATGGTAGGTGCTAGAAAACAACTAGTTTTGTTGTTTTCTAGTGTGTGTATATAGAAAATGATATCTTGTGAAAAGCTGATGTTTCAACAGATGGGTTGACCAAGGATCTGGCTGCGTTAGGCCAGAAGAGTTTTCACTCTCATGGTTTCCATTGCCCCCCAGTGGCTTCGCAATCGGATAGGTGTGTCTCAGCCTCAAGGGGAGGACTTTAATTATTTTGGTGTCTCATTCACAAGAGATGGTAGGGTGGGCCAAGAGATGGGTAAAAGAGTAGGAGGTTCGTTAGCAGCAACGAAGATGGATCTGAACGTAAAACCAATGGTGTTGAAATATTGATTCATCCACAATAGAAAACTAAAAGAACAAGGTCAATGGACAGAACTTCCTCATGAGGTTGACTGGATGTCTCTTAGAGATAATGTAAGTATCTCCCTCATCCATTGGGAACTTGGACTACTTTCCTCATAGAGAACAATCAGTATACTGTATGGGGAGGTATCAGTATCAACAATCTGGAGATGTTCCATGCACAACTTAAAGCTAGGAGATTCCTATTCAGGAACTACAACTCCCTTCTGGTGAGGACACCTTGGTATCTCCAGCAAGGAGGAGGAGAGCCTCATAAGATACTGGGTTTTCCTTTGTGGACCTGACATTCTGAAACCAATCACAATTAAATGTGGAATCTTGATGGACTTAGATTCTTCTTTTTTTACTTTAGCCAACCAACAGTTCAAGGCAGTTCAGCAGGAAAACATATCTACTAGTTTTTCACACTAGAGGAATTTTGAATCATTTAGCACATTATCCCTGAAAGCTCTTTCAAAATGATTTTATAAAGTCAAAAAATCAAGAATGTCTTTGTTTTTGTTTCTTTCATTTGTATGAGTGCAGCCTTACAAACTATTGACTGAACTGAGGCAGGTTGATGAATTATGTCTACAGATGGGGCAGAGTGCAGCGTAATTAAGTTGATCGTGTGGGAGTGCCTTGCAAATCTGAACAGTTCACTGAATGGTATTTTATACACCTTAGGAACTTCAAAGTTGAATTACGTCAGAGTTTCTGAGTCAGAACTGACTTCAGGACTGCAAAATACAAAAGCAAGAAGAACTTTTTTTTAGAGTCTGATGGTTTTTTAATGATGTGTCTAGTTGTAATAAACTCAGTTTGGATTATTGGAGTTAAAACATTCCTTCAAAGAATATGAAACCTAACTGGTCGTTGTGGTTTGTGTTTACTCCTCAAAGTGTATTAAAAAGCTGAGAGGGAAAATCCGGACTCTCCTCGACATTTCTCCATTTGTTTTGTTCTTGTCATGTTTTGGTTTGTTGGGGCAAAAAGCAGAAATGTTTGACTTGCACTCCAGTTTTTAAGTGCTGAGGAAATCTGAGCTGGAAAAATGAGCAAGTGGTCTCAACATGATGACTCCGTACCTTAACAGATACCGCAATGTGCGAGTGTGGACGTGAAATATGTTGGAGTTCTGGACGTATCGTTGGCCTGCTCACCACAGCTCTGGCTTCAACGGTGTCTGCCCAGGCGAGTGGGGGCATTAGTTTTAGCCCGAACATTTTTGCCCGGGGGGGCCGTGCTCCCACCGCCATGTGTTGGCTGAGTAGACTACTGTTAATGTTGAGAAGTAATGTATGGGTCCCAGTGCTAACTCCCTGCCTTTTACATCTCAATCAGGTCACTCTAGTTTATTTATATATTGTCAAGGGGTGGGGGGGGGGGGGAAGTGTGGGGGCTAAAAGATGAATGTGGCAGTATTTTTTTTTCTCGCCCTCGTTCTGTATTTAGTTTGCAAAAAGCTTTTATAATGAATTTAAAAGGCGGCGCAGATCCAAGTGTTTGAAAGTCCCAGAGCGGCACTAAGTGAAATGCCCGAGCGGAGGGAGTAAAGAGGAGCCAAAATCGTAGAAGGCTTTAACTTAAAACATGGAATGGATTTTACAGAAATCTAAATTAATTAATCTTCTTTTTTTCCCCTGCGCTGCTTTCTTTCTTTCATTAGTTTCCGTTCCCTGGCCCTGCACTCCTCCGCGCTCTGCTCTTACCCACTCAGTCGCACGCTATTAAGCAAACACTCCTAATATTTTGAGCAGGCTGGCAGTTTGAATTTCATCTTGCCGACGCATCTTGTTTCTCTCAAGCCCTGACTGTTTTGACATGCGGCCCGATTAAATTATAAACAAGCAGGCCTCCTGATGGTGATGCTGGAGCCACTAATTTCCCTAATTGTTTGCAGTTGTCTGGGAGGCCAGGCTCGGAGGCCCGGGCCTGATCCCCCTGACTGGCACTGCCGAGCTAAAGGCAACAGAAGGAGGGGAAGTGGAGACGGGAGGGAAGAGAAGAGAGGGAGTGCAGAGGAAAAGACTGGACGGGCAAATAGGAGGCTTAGCAGGTAAAACAGGGCTGGGGTAAGAAATTAGAGTGGAGGAGTAATTTAGAGGTCCTCAATCAGTTTACCCAGCAGTCTTCAAACCAAACCATTAGAGACCAAAATGGCTGACCTGCAGGGACCCTGGAAGAACATCAGTTTATTAAGAAGGCTCACATGGCGTTTTCCTGCAAGCGTTTCAATCAGTCACTGGAGTGACTGTGTGGAACAGAAACTCAGACGCAGAAAGAAAAAAGCCTGAGCTAACTTTTTTTCTACAGATTTGATAATTTCATGAATACTGCATAGCTCTTGGTAGCAGATTTTAAAGTGCTTTATGAATAAAATTGACATTGAGATTCTATGAGCAATCATGTGTTTTAATAATAAAACACATAACTGTTTTATTATCATTAATCATCATAATGATAGTTATTATTAGATTAGATTAGAAAACTTGAATTTGCTTTGCAGACAGCAGAACAATTGAAGGTAAGTACATAAAAAATACAGTAATAGTACACCATAACATCAATATAGTTGATAGTTCATTATTATATTATTATTATTATTATTATTATTATTATTATTATTATTATTATTATTATTATTATTATTATTATGATAGTGATAATTAATTAATTATAATAATTATAATTATTTAATTTTAATTTAAGATGAAATTATTAATTTCACTTTAAATTACATTTAATTTAGTAAATAATAATATTTGATAATAAAAAATAAAATAATATTGTTATTATAGTAACACTATTATTACTAATAATAGTAACTACTATTATTATTGTTATTGTTGTTTCATGGTTATTTTTTCTTTTGTGACTTTGTGATTTTTCTTTTAATGTCCATTCACATTTTAAAGACAAGACAAAGTCTTTAAACACTAGTAGACACACAGCACAGGTTTGTAATTTACATCTAACAAATGCTGCTCTGGTGATATTCAGTAAATAATAAACCATGTGTTGGGCCCAATCAGTGGGAGCAACAAAAAAGATTGATCTACACACTGAGAACAAAAGAGACCCCCCCTAAAAAAACTCTCCATCCCAGAATGCACAGCGTTAATTCATGTAGGAGGTAGAGTCGTCTGTGTTGATTCTTTATGTTTGTCCAGGATTTGCTGTTTAAGAAACTCAATGTACAAGTTCACTCCTTCATCTCTGGTTCTATAACACACACACCTCACTCACCATTTAGATATTAATTACAATCATTACATTCATTAATAGGGGCTCATTATAGAGGATGATCTGTAGAGGCTAATTTAGCTGTTACTTCCTAATCATTTTAATCAGAAATAGTAGCTTTATTAACAACTGCCTTTGACAATTATTAATGATTATTTAAGGTCAAACCAAACATATTGTTGCACAACATCACGTCAGGAAACCTGGTATGAATCGAAATGAGCAGGAGGGAACACAGTCACATGGTTCCTTCTGTTCCTGATATCTTATGAGAACCAGACCTTCTATGTCTGCATAATTCCTCCATTTACCCACAGACCAGACATTGATCTTAACTTGAATTGGTGGACCAGACTCAAAGAGGTGTAACTCATCATCAAACACAAACTGTTCGATTTAAATCATGTGTCACAACCGACCAAACAGTCACAAAATACTTAAAAGAATTAGAACAGAACAATCTCGCATAGAAAGTGAAATTCCGGTACACTGGTAACTTAATGGTACGCTGAGCCAGATCCTGAGTTCACTTTGGAGGAAGCTTCAGTAAAAACTGAGCAGCATGTAAACAAAAACAGTGTTGGTTTGGATTCCAACCAGGTCTGGGATGTTGCTTGAATTAAAAAAAAAAAAAGGTTCTGTAAATTAAATCTGTTTCATTTTCGTTCCTCTTCACTTTTGTCACAAAATGACACACTTTGTGGAGTTCCAGCAGACCTCCATCACAAAAAACACATGATACCATCCAGACTTCCTCTCAGCTTGCCTCTGCAGATCTCCAGTGAAGATGATGATGGTGATGTGTGTGTGTGTGTGTGTGTGTGTGTGTGTGTGTGTGTGGTGTTTTGTGCGTGTGTGTGCGTGTGTGTGGTGTGTGTGTGTGTGTGTGTGTGTGTGTGTGTGTGTGTGTGTGTGCGCGCGTGATCCATGTAAGGGATGAAAGATTTCTGTGCAAAGCTGTGAATGTTATCCTGGCTGGCATCAACAGACAAGCCTGGTTCCCCTGCAGACAGCACTGCAGTCATATCACCACTGTCATCACCCAATCAGTGGTGTTCCCTGTGTGAGGATGTGTGTGTACGTGTGTGTATGTGTGCACGTGTCCAGTGTGGGTTAATTTAGCGTGACAGTGGAGATGGCAGCCATTGTTGCTGAGCAGGTGAGCTAATATCCCACTTTGATACAGAGGGAAGACCTGGAGTAAGACACGTACACACACTAATGTAGGCACTGCTGACATTCAGCTGGTCCACCGGCTGAAACCTCCAGGAAGGTAACCTTAAAATGACAAATATGGAATAGAGAATATCAAAATATTATTTAGGAAAAGGCAGCCTTAGTTCAAGTTTCCTCCAGCACTCTGTCCTCGGTATTTTGCTTTTCTTCCAAAACATGAATTTTAGAGGACTTGGTGCCAATGTACAATAAGGCTCCCCTTTTAAATGGCTAATAAAAAGTTAATAGATTTCTTATTAAATAATCTGCAAACACTTTATAAATTATTAAAAGGTGCTTAATTATTAATTAAGAGCAGGAAAGGGACAGACCGTGAGCCAAACCTGTTCAAATATATTTTAAACAGAGTTTAAATGAAACAGTTCAGACTAACTCAGTACTGGTTGGTAGGTAGTGTCAACTTTACAATAAAGAGCTGTGAATATTTATATTGGAGTGATAAAGTATGATATTATACACTAAAGAGTCATGTTTACAAATTTTCATTGTGCCTGCAGGGCAGTAACTTAGTGTGAAATGTTTAATTGAGAAATGTGCATTAAAACAGAGATTTGGCACGATATTTGAAAAGAAACTAGTTTTTGTCTTTTGCTCATAATTAAGGCATAAAAAACAATTATCAATGATTTATAAAGTTTTACAGCTCAATTATTAACAAAACTTCAAACTATTGTTTAGCCATTGGTAAGGAGAGACTTATTGTAAAGATGAATTTACAGTTCTGCATTACCCTGAGGTAACTGCTTGTTTCTCCTTCTTTAACCGGGCAGCACAGTGGCACAGTTGGTAGAACTGTTGCCTTGCAGCAAGAAGGTTCTGGGTTCGATTCCCAGCCCCAGTCTTTCTGCATGGGTTTTCTCCAGGTACTCCAGTTTCCTCCCACAGTCCAAAAACATGACTGTCAGGTTAATTGGAGTCCCTCTAAAATCTCCCTAGGTGTGAGTGTGTGTGCAACCTGTCCAGGGTGACCCCGCCCCTCATCAGCTGGAGATGGGCACCAGCACCCCCCCCGGCCCCACCAAGGGACAAGGGCGTAACGAAAATGGGTGGATGAATGTATGGATGCTACCTTATCCACTAATAATGATCACAAAATAGAAAGATGTGCAGAAAATACTTTATTAAATAAATAAATGTTAATTAAATTACATTAATTAACATAAATGTTAATTATTATTGAAAACTTGATAACTGTGCTTAAAACAAACCTCTGCCTCTTTCCCATGAAACCAGCCACTCAGCTCCTCCAAACTAGCGGCAGCAGCAATTAGCAAACGGCTGGAACTGCTGACCTATTTCTCAGTCCAGTGCTCATAGGAAGGGCTGTTAGTGACATGATGAAACTTTGTTAGAGCCTGAAGGCAGAATGTCACAGAGTAGGAGCTTCTCAAAGAGACAGAGGCCCAATTTCAAGATGTGACATTTTTAAGTAAAATTTCTTTTAAATCATATTTGACGTATGCAGAATTTCCTGCATATATCAACTGAAGTTATAGCTCTATGAACTGAAGTTCACGTAGCTTCTTGATTGTGCTATAAAATGGTTCTATATGCCTAAAACATCCTACTGTCCCTTTAAATAGACAGGGCCTTCTAGGAGCTCAGCTGCGCTTGTGGAAGTGTGTTTGCCAAAACAATGTTTGAGTTTCAGCAGAAAGCTGGAATCAGACACTTCAGAAAGAGCTTTAGCATTGTTGAAAGAAAGCCACTGTGTATGTGATGTTGCCATCAGCACAGGGAGTGTGCTGCTGGCTAACTGCTCTGTCAGCTGTTTGACTATTTTTTCTTTTACTGAAAAAGCCCATTATGTGACAGCTTGCAGTGATGAATATTGAATTCACTGTGTGCCAACGGTAATGTCTCCAGATGTGCGCGAGAGTTTGGGCAAAGCATGCAATAAAACCTGATAAATCAGGGAGGGAATCACACGCGACGCTGGAATCACATGCTCGGCGTCCTCGCATTACTCTATTAACACACACACACACACACACACACTCACTCACTCACTGCACGTATTACTTATTTTCACAGTAGTAAATATTTGAATGATTCCTGTTTATCTTTGCTGTGCATGAACAGCCGGGGACCAGAGGGGGAGGCAGCCAGCGTCCTGCCAGCAGGCTGCAGTGTATTAAGATAAACAAGCAGAGAGAATAAGTGACAGGTGTCCATTGAAGCAGCACAGGCCAGCCGCTGGGATACGGAGGGAGTTAATGCCTAATGAGAATTCACCATCAACACTGACAGATGCTGAAAATAATAGTTACTGACTGACAGTTTGCGGCCACATTCTCACAGTTTGCATTGGAGGTAAAAGATCTCAGCAGAACATGCTGGAGGAAATATTGTTGTGATCCCAGGACGTTTTAATCTTCTCACCTGTTTGCCGTTTCTCCAGCTCTCTTCCCCCTCCCCGACCTATTTCTTCCTCTGAACCCTTCTCAGACTATAGCATTGGGTTCAAATCGTTCATTTTTTTAATCTAAAACTCATCCTGTGAGGTTTAACAGCTTCTCCTCTACTGGCTCTGAATCAGATGTTTCGTAAAACTTTAAAACTTCGACAAAGCTAAATATGCAGGGAAGCAGGCTGATTTCTGACCTGTTTTTTTAAGGAACCACATTATAAGAAGATGTGAGAACATCAATAAGGAACCTGTGAGGCGCTGAGTCGGTTCTCCTGACCTCTGGCTGCACAGGGAAGCAGACAGAACAGAGCAGCTGCTGCAGCTGAGGCAGACTTCTTCTCCTCCAGCCAATGGGGAAAGAGCTGATGGAACCCTGGAGCAGAACCCGGCTCGGTTCAGACTAAAGTAAACAGCCATCATATTGTTATGACACATGGCACAAAATCTCATCCCTTTCTATAAGATATGCTATAGGAGCTGCAAGTTTGAGGAAAACTGTTTCTCACTCAGTGCAGTTTTTAACATATGAGGCTGATATGATTTTTATCCCGTTAATATGGCAGAACAGACGTCAACATTTAACAGATGCCTTCCCTCCTAACACCGAACATTAGCGATCTTTATGACCTGCTAGTCCTCCCCTTCACAGACCAGTGCAGACTGGAAACAGCAAGGATGTCATTGACTGCTTCTAACACATCAGGAATGTAGACAGAATGGTCACATGCTACCTGATACATCTGTGCCGAAACAAATTGCCTTCACCTCTCAGTGGTCATAATGTTGTGTCTCATTTTAATCAAATTCGTACCTTGATTCTGAGATTTCTCAAAAAGCTGCCAGTGTTTCCAAATCCAGCAGGTTTCATGGATCTGCCTTTAAACATTAGATCTGTGGACACTCGATTTTTTAAATCTCTCTTGGAGTTTTTATAAACTGGATTTTATTACAACCCAAATTTATTGTACCTCATTAAAGCTGCAGTATGTAACTTTTCACATATTTGTTAAAACTGTCACCATGTTGTCATAGCATGAAATGAGACAATCTGGGAAAAGATGGATCTCCTCCTCAGTGCTGCTGTTACCGTCTGAAGAAACCAATCAGAGCCGGGAGGAGGGGCTTAGCGCTATCAATTATCCTTGTGAAAGCAGCTGCTAAATGTGGTAATGACGGGAAAAACTTACCATCAAAGGAAAACAGAGGAGGTGCAGGCGAGCAGAGAGAAAACGGTGGAAGGAAAGAGGGCTGAGCAGCACCTACAACGGCCTGATTGGCATCATTAAGACCCGCCTCCTGGCTCTGATTGGTTGTTTTTCGTTTGCACAGGCAGAAGGCAGAACCTGATTATTTATTTATTTTTTACAAATTATCTGTCTCATAGTGACAGTGTCAATAAACATGCAGTAAAGGTACATTCTGGAGCTTTAACAGTGTTTGACAAAAGCACTTACATATAAACAACACCGTGCTTGGCGCTTCTGACGCCTAACTTAACTCTGAACATGTGCAGCATTCTGATTGGTTCCTGTCTCCACGTGTCTCGGGCGCCCCGGGGCGGCCTGTGGCTGCCCGGGACGCCCGGCTCTGACCCGCCGGTACGTCAGGCCTCCCGCCACCGCAGCCTCAGGCCGTCCAAGCTGCTCCAGGCAGAGAGGACGACGAAGGATTTGATGTTCCCTGCTTCTGTAGGTCTGTTGTTTTATGACCCAACGCTCCGACAGAGAACCTTCACTTTTAGTTCAATGAACATAAATCAAGAAACAGCATCGACGGTGTGCTCATATATTCATATTGGGCCCAAATACCTGCGGACGAACTTCATTCTCCTGCAACTTCCTGAACTAATATCTTTACAAGGGGCGCCGAGCTGAAACAATCTTCTCTGAGTGTATTCAGGACTTCAGTTTAATGTGTTTAAGCAAATCCTTTGATGGATGAAATTATTACATTTGCCCCCATGCATAATTCATGTCCCAGTCCAGATTAGTTATTCCAGGGTTTAGAGAAATGCTGAGTGTGATTTATTTTTAATCAGAGCAGCTGTTTGCCTTCTATCAAAGATCTGCTCTGACAAAGACGCAGACTCGACCAGACAGACCTGACCCCACGCGACCGACCGCTGCGCATTTTTAATCCGCCTGCTGGTGATTTTATTTTATTTTATTTTTATTTTGTCTTTTTTTTATTTATTGAGGAAACAGCCGCGCCGCAGCCTGCGGGCGGCCTCGCGAACACACATGTTCAGTAAAACAAACATGACTGTGGTTTCCCGTTTCCCGGGACAACATCTGAAAGCGTTCCGATCGCTTCGAAACGTCACCAGCCATATTCACACGAGTCGAGATGAAAAGCTAAGCCCTGACAAGAAGTTGTTAATCTCTCCGTAACATTTGGCTAATTGAGTGTCTGCTGCCGTTTGCTGCTCACTTCCGTTACGCAGGGACAACTGAGCGTCAGCGGCGGCTGCAGGTCGCGGAGTGGAGCAGAGCTTCTGTCCTCAGCCTGCTGACCAGAGGAGGTGGACAGGGGGGGTAGAGGGGGGGGTTTAATGCGCTGTATTGTTGGTATTAGCTGGTTATTAGCCAACATCACCAGCTTTGCTCAACTCAGGCGGTTGGTTTTGGGGGGGAAATGGTACAAAGTTTTTTTGCGTTTTGCTGACGCGCGTCAGCGTCTCAGCGCTCATGTTGCGTTTAAATGCGGCTCGGAAAAACAGGTTACTACGTGTTAACAACGGATTAAACGGTTTTAATAGCTGAAAATAGTGACAGAAGGCCCAGATATAGGAAGTGCGGATGCCCCTACTGTATCAAATCGATATAGGAATAACAGAGAGTTGGCCACTTTAAGGTAAAACAACAAACAACTTCCAGTACTGTGTGTGTGTGTGTGTGTGTGTGTGTGTGTGTGTGTGTGTGTGTGTGTGTGTGTGTGTGTGTGTGTGTGTTGTGTGTGTGTGTGTGTGTGTGTGTTTGTGTGTGTGTGTGTGTGTGTGTGTGTGGAGACAGAATGCACCTGTCTATCAGACGCACCTAATAGACAGGTGCGTCTATCAGTTTCTGTGCAATTCTGAAAGCCTGGAAATAGACTGAGTTTGAAGTTATTATCTTTAATGTCTAATAAACTTGCAGAAAAATATCTCTCATTCCTCATACTTTTAAAATATGACATTCAGTAAAAAAGCCTTTGATTGTGTCTCATGTAAAAATGTTGTTAAAATATCTTCCTTCAACATTGATTTACTTAATTAAAACAGTGGTTTTGTTGAAAAATGCCTGGAATATTGTACAAACTGCTGGAAAAATCTAGAAATGTGAAGTTTTGAAGCATTGCAGAGACTCTGTTTAGTGCTGCGCTGCAACGTCTGTGATGTTGATTTTGATTAGCGGACATATTGACCATCAATTAATGTTCCTGACTGTCTGCAAGGTTATCTTCTGAGCACAGTAGGAGGCCACAGGTGTGTGAACCCTCTCTGCAGCCGGCCTCCCTCTGGGCACTGCTTTGTGGGTAATAATAGTTAGCAGCAGCAGCTGTGCCCCGTCTCCCTCCTTCACCTCTAATGTTCTCTAATCAGCCCTCTATCAGGCCTAATGCCCTGCAGTGTGGCCCTCACAGCTGTCTGAGGGGCCCTGGGTATCCAGACACCTGTCAATCTCTCTCTGCCTCATTTCCACCGCACCAAGAAGCAGAAGCACAGGCCAACAAAACTCAATCATCCCACTCTGACTGTGGGAGGATTTCCAACAGATATTTAGAGCTGCTTCTGGCAGAAAACAAAACTGGACCGTAAATCAAAAATTTCTGCTTTTAAATGTTTGTTGCAAAACATAAATGGGAAGTATTATAGAAAATTTACTGTTTTGAGCTTCACATTATGCTATAATATTATTCCCTCATCAGAAACATACCTGGAATATTGCTTTGATTTTGTTCATGCATGATTCAGAAATTCTTTAACCTCATTGTAGGAGCTACTTCTCAGAGTAATGCTGGTAAAATGTTTTTAAAGGGTTAACAGAGAAGCCATGTTGTTATGACTTCCTGAAGGCGGAGTTTCAGAAAGAGCAGGAGTTTTTAAAGAGACATAGGCCCAATTTCAAGTTGCTAAATTACAACATAGATTTTTTAAAGTTGTACTCGACATGTACAGCATTTTTTATAACAAACCAAAAATTTACATACACTGAGTAAAAAGACACAAACACATTTTTTTTCAGTGTCTGAAGTTAAATCAGACCAAACTTTTCTTGGTTTGACTTTGTTAGAATTACCAAAATCATTTCAAATATCTCCTCGAATTCAAAAGTTTTCATACATTTGGTCAGTATCAAGGCTAACTGTTTTAAGCTTTATGACTTGGGAAAAACCTTTTCAGTTTGGGTTACCAGTTCTCACCAGGTTTTCTGGCATTTAGAAAACAGAAATAGTTCTAACTTAGCTAAAACAAGAAATGTTTGTTCTAACTTAACTTCAGACAGGCAGGAAACAAAATGGGAATTTGTCTTTTTAGTCAGTGTATGTAAATATCTGGTTTCAGCTGTAAAATAGATCCTTGATTGAGCTATAAAATGGTATTATGGGCCTGGAAAATACATAAAACATCTTTTGTATTCCTCAATCTAAACCTTCTCCAGTGTCTGGAGAGTCAGCGGGTGGGGCTGCCTCACATTTGGAAACTTCTGATCTTTAAAGTTAAGTAATAATTCAGTTAATGAAGCTTAGCGTCAGGGTTATAAAATCTTTTTGTTTTTCATTAGTTTAGTTTCATTTTCTTTTGACTTTTTTCTCAAATTCACTTTACTTTTCATTAGTTGTGAGTGAGTTTACTAGTTTTTATTAGTGAACTTTTGCTTAGTTTTAGTTCAGTTTTAATTATAGTAGTTTTAGTTTTTTATTGCTTAGTTTTTAGGTGCAGAATTCAAAAAAGTCAAAGCATTGTAATTATGTGAGCACTGACTGGGTGATGAATACTCCACAGAAGATATCATTTTTCATCAAAAATTGAATTATATTATTGTTGGTCAACCAGCTGACTGCTGCTTTCTAACAACTTTTGCCTTTTTGTCATTTTGTGAACTGGGAGCCAGCAGGAGGTGAATGGAGAACCATAAATTGCCAACAGCAAAATAAATCTATTTAACATCAATTAGAAAGGCTAATAGGGCTGCACAGTGGCACAGTTGGTAGAGCTGTTGCCTTGCAGCAAGAAGGTTAAGGGTTCAATTCCCAGCCCCAGCCATTCTGCATGGAGTTTGCATGTTCTCCCGGTGTATGCGTGGGTTTTCTCTGGGTACTCTGGTTTCCTCCCACAGTCCAAAAACATGACTGTTAGGTTAATTGGCCTCTCCAAATTCTCCCTATGTGTGAATGTGTGTGTGAGTGTGTGGTTGTTTGTCCTGTGTGTCTCTGTGTTGCCCTGTGACAGACTGGTGACCTGTCCAGGGTGACCCCACCCCTCGCCTGGAACATCAGCTGGAGAGGCACCAGCACCTCCTGACCCCACCAAGGGACAAGGGTGCAAAGAAAATGGATGGATGGATAGAAAGGCTAATAAATAGCATGAAGTCAAAGGATATTTTATCTATAAGTAGTAAGTTTTATAAATGTACCATGAAGTTCCAGTTAGTTGTAGTCCCCCCCCCCCACCTTAATTACCATTTTTACTTATTTCTGTTCTTATTCTAATCCGTTAGTTTTAGTCTCGGTTTGTCAGAAGTGAAGCTTTGCTCCAGCCGAACACACCCAGACAGCAGCGCAGCATCCCGGCTAACCGCAGGCCTCTGGGTGGTCTGCTGTGTTCATTACTGTCTGTCTGCATGTCTGTCTCAGCTGAGCAGCGCTGCCTCCGGGCCTGGTTCTGACGGAGCTGCCGCACAAACGCCAGGAGGCTGATTAAACTGCAGCGACACCCTGCAGGCTGCTCGGGTGTTTTATGGCACTGCATGGGTGAGAGAGAGAGAGAGAGGGTTCAGGCCTGCTACCACACCCCTCCTCTGCATCAGCAACTCTGTCTTTAATGACTACCAGCTCTGAAAGACCCCAGGCAGGGTGTGTGTTTGGGTGGGGGAGGGGGGTCTGAAACCCACCAATTGGGCGAATAATGAGTTGAATTAGGAGATTTAGGGGTGAGGTGGAATGAGAACGGGGCGGATGGTACTGAATGAAAACCAGAGGTGCTTACCACAGAGCCGCAGCGCAGAGAGACTGCAGCTCTGTCAGAGACCGGACAGCCGCTTCATTTAAAGGGGCAGCGTTACAGAAAAGCGATATTCCCTCATCCAAAACATTCCTGGGGTGTTACTTTGGTTCTTTCATGCATGTTTGAGAAATCCTTTAATCTCCATGGCAACCATTCAGCTGGTTGGACCTAGCCCCGCCTTCGAGACCCAGCTCCCCCTTGCAGTTGGAGTTTGCAAGCTTCTGCCTCACAGAGCAGCCCTCCCCTGTGACTCCCTCACTCAGCTCCTTCAGACTAGCCAGCAGCAGTTAGCAAACACCTGGTGGAACATCAGCTGAACTCATCATAGGACCTACTTCTCTGTGAAACGTTGTTAAAGGGTCAATAAAGGAGCCATGTTGTGGTGACTCCCTGAAATCAGAGTTCTTAAAGAGACAGAGGCCAAATTTCAATGTGTTTAATTACAAGGTAACATTTCCTTATGTTTTTTATATAGCAAACTGAAGGTAACATCGTTTTTTATTATTGTGCAATAAAAAAGCACTATGACACTGTAAAACACTTAATAATGCCCCTTCAAGTTTTTCAGAAACTTATTTATAAATGTATTACAGATTTTACAGTGATCCCACAAACACACTATACTGCGAAAAGTTATCCCTTATACTTCTAAATAACTGAATTCACATGTTCAATTCACTTCCATTTCAACAGGTGTTTAGAATCCAACACTGAGGCAGACTGCAGACTGCTTCCACAGACATTCGTGAAACATTGGGTTGCTATCTGGAGCTCGTAGAATTCCAGTGATTCAGCAAACTAAGACATGCAGGAACATTTCAACCTTCTAGGTTTGTTGTAAAGGTTTGTTGATGCCGTCTTTGTGCTCCAACATAATGGTCGCAGTCCGAACAAGCGTCTGGTTCAGAAGAACATCTGACTGGAATGCAAACTGAAGCTTTGGGATGAATCAGAGAGGAGCCAACATCAGTGTCTGACCTCATAAACATGTTTCTGTGAGGATGGCTAAAAACACCCACACTAAGGAGAATAGAGTTTTTCAATCTTACCTTTTTTATGTTTGTTCATCATGACAAGTTAATGAACTTAATACATTTACTTGGATAAACTTAAGTTGATGACTTGCAGCAAATTAACTCTCTCTCTCTCTTTTTTTTAAGTTGGGTCACCTGTTTACTTATCTTTCGGTGGAGGAGCACTCCGGGAAAACCTTCCCAGAAGAGTAAAGGCGACTACAGCAGACTTCATAGTGGACTGAAACTGGTTTGTGTTTAGGCAGATTGTTGCAGCACTAAACATCGCCACTGAAAGTAAATCACATTGTGAGCAGGAAGCGAGCTTCTGTTTGCTTCAGAGGCATGTGTCGACTGAGAAGACAATTTCCATCCAGATGAAGTTGACGTCTCCTCGAACGCCTCGCTTTGCATAGTGTCCCGGATGATGGGCTTTGAAGGGAAAACTGGCATCCCAGTGTTGATCAGTTTTGTTGGGTTTGACGGAACAGAACAGCCTCCTCCTGTAATATTATTTCATGTCAAGTTGAGTTTGCTTGCAGAGGAAACTGGCAGGTCTGAATAGGATTAGCGTCCAGACTGAGTCGCTGCCCACTTATTAGCTTTATGCTGCGTAATATTTCATTTTATTTAGCTGGAAGCTGATTAGTTTGGGCGGTTTGAGTGAAACTGGGCCAGGAAGTGCCTTCGTCGTTTTGAAGTTTGGCTTTTTAATTTCTTGGAATACCCGTGTTGGGTAATAAGGCTTTTTAAAAGTGTGTTCTCGCCCTGTATAAACACAGGAAGCTGCATTGTCATCCAACGGTTCCAGTAAATCCCTCCTCAGCGACCTCTTGGGTTGTTTTTTTTTGTTGTTCTTTTTTGTTCCATCCCTGGTGTTCTTTGATTGTGTACAAGTGGAGCAATATTTGGTTCCTGCGGCCGCGGCGCTCACTCACCCGGCCCCCGTGACCCCTCCCACTGCGCTCCTCCAAGCCAAGCCTTCTTCCAGTTTATACACAATGCACAACATTGTTCAAAAGACAAGGCGCTGCTCAGGCTTTGAACATCATCAAACAAAGTCATTCTGGGGTTTGCTCAGACAGCCAAACATAAACTCTCAGAGCCGGGTGATTCATGCTAGAAACAACGACAGAATTTGTTTTTTTGTTTTATGAAAATGACACTAAACCAGAGAAGAGGAGAGGAGGGATGGCCGCCTGGTCTCTGGAGGACAGTCTTTTTTGTTGTTGTTGCTTTGGTCAGGTATTCTGCTCAGTGATGCTGTAAGAATGTGTCAGCGAGTCTGAACAGTGTTCGCACCAGCTTAATATCCTCTACAATCCTATAAATCTGTGGAAGGAAAAGAAAAAAAGATGGAAAAAAGCTTCACAACCTAATTGCATTAGTGTGCATATTCTTTATCCCAAACTTTGTAAAAGCATCTTTTCATTTTTTTTCTCCGTGTCGTTCAGACTGTGAGTACGTCTCCTGTCCAAAGCTGCATTCAAGCCGTTCCAGAGATCTTCTGTCAGATATAGTTATGAATATTAGCTAGTTCATTCCAAAACTTTCATTTTCCACTTATGGAGTCAGTCGTTTGTTGCTTTTGTCTTTTAGGCTGTAATCCTAAAACAAACGGCATAATGCCTCCTCATCTGTACCTTTCTGATGCTGTTGGGTTTCAGGTCAGAACAGATTTGTGTTTAGAACTGTTTATAATTTTATCCAATGTGACAAAAAAAAAGTAATCCCACAGGATGATGCAGCAGCACCATGTTGTACTGTGGACATGGTGTTTCTTTATGTGCAGAGCTGTTTGGTGTCAAACATACATCTTGGAATTATGCCTCAAATGTTTCGGTCTTGTTTCATTAGACCATAAAACTTTGAACCACAAGTTTCCAAAAATATTCTTTAGAGCAGAAAAGAGATCTCTTTTCCATGTGTACTGTACAATAAACATTGTAATATTCCTTAAGGGATTGTAGTTTTGTCTATTATTTTTCTTGTACCATAATTATTATTATTTCCAGAAATGACGTTTTTGGTTGTGATATAAGGGTGTGAGCGCTGGAAGGGACAGAGAGCTGACGGTGTTACAGAGAGAGAGAGAGAGAGAGCTGAGATCATGTCGATCCTCTTTACTGTCTCTGCAAACTGCAACTCTAGCTGAGAGATGCAAGAAAACCAGTCATAAATCCTAGCAGACTATGCAAAACTTCAATCAGTTTGTGTCTTTCACTTTTTTAGAAATTATTTTGGGAAATTTTTGCTGCTAAGTCTAAAATGTGACCGGGGTGTGTATACTTTTCAGACACAAGAGTTTCTCAGCAGGCAGAGTCAGTCCACAGACAGAATCACAGCATGAGCTGATTGTCCTGAGGCATAGAAGACACACTGAGTGGGGCCGGGTCTGCAGGAAGACCTCTACCCTCCGCCTCATCAGCTGCACTCAGGCTCCATTGTTTACTGAAAGAGTCAAGATGGGCTTATAGAGCTGCAGAATGCCAGATCCGGCTCCCGGCGGCAGGTTAAACACCTCCAGACACCTCAGGCTCATTACACAGCCAGCTTGAAATGTGTTTGTCCCACTGATGCAAATGACTGTCATAATGAAGCTGTCGGGTAAATTGTTTTCTTGTTGCAGCTTGGCGTCAGGGTGCATCTGGAGCCGGTCATGTTTTAGACGTTCAACATGTCCTGGCTTACTTTCCTCCTGACTGGAAATGGAACTGTGACTTTATACACCATGCATCTTCTCCTCACACATCTCCACATTGTGGGCTAAAGATCCAGCCGCATTGTTGCTAACTTTGTGTTGACCGAGTTAGAGTGAAGCTCTCTGGAATCCTTCTTAAAGTTCTTTCAGTGCTTTTCCAGCCATACTGGGCCTGGTTCTGGTTCTGCTGGAGGTTTCTCTGTATTGCTGCAAAGACTGATCTCCCTTACATAGACCCCGTTCGTTGTTCTATTCTTACTTCTCTCACTAGTGAATATATCCTCACTTGGTCACACTTCTCTTTGCTACAGGATTTCCCAAAGGCTCTGCACATGAATCTCAAACTGTCTCTGACATGCTGTCATGGATCAAAACACAACATCTCCAACCAAGATTGCCCCCTGGGACTTGTACTGTATGTGATCTCCTAATAAACCTCAAACAACCTAGAAGTGTTGGAGTGGAGGATGTAGGTAAGAACCACTCACACATAGAGAGCGTCCTCAGTGGTTGTGGATGTGAGCACGTCTGCACAATAGAGACCTTTATCAGTGACATCCAGGTGGAATAAATGTGACCTGGCTGTTTAGACTCAGGTCACATCTGAAAAGATCAGAAATGTATCGGCTTTAGAGACACATGTCCAAGTGTCCCTGGGCTGCATTTGAAAAGTCCGATCTGTGTTGTTCAGACACTCGTGAACAGGTCGGATACATCAGGTATACGTGAGTTCAAAGCAATCAGATGTGGGTCACTTCAGGCTGCAGTGTGAACGTAGCCCAACTCTTCAAACTGTTTTGAATGTTTTCATAAAGGATTGCTGGGTCACTCTGGTCATCAAAGGTTTTAGCTAACATTGTGTACTCCACACTCGAGGCATAGTAGACTCTATATTTACTGTTCCATGATGGTGGGATGACCTGCGCTGCAGAACATGAACTAACTGACTTAATCTGTCTCCCTTCTGCTTCAGCATCAGATCAACAGTTCCCTCTATTCCTACGTTACTGCTGACAGAGCCATGCTGGTCGTTTTCTTTAAAGAAGCTAATTGTTAGCTTCAACACTAACTTTGCTGTTTTTTTCTGTCATTTGGGATACAAGTCTCTCCATAAACATAAACATCCCGGATCATATGAGTTGGATGTTATAATATGGACTTACTGTATGGAACTGGATTAGAATTTGATTATGCTTTCAGTTTATTGGAATGAATCGGATTGTGTTTGCAGCAGAAACAGACTTAATGGGTTTCTATGTAACAATATCTATACACACGAATGGGACTGATTTGTCTTTTTGACCACACTTTAAAGTGATTGCTCTGTAAATTGAATATGTAAAATGTGTTTGTAGTTTGAAAAAGGAGAAATGATTGTGTCTTTAAATCAAAGTCCTTGTAGGTTGTGTTGTAGGTTGCGTTGTTCAACAAACTGATAGAAAGAGCATCAAGTCCAAGTGGGACAAAATACAGCAAAATGAAGACCGTATAATAGCCTAGTCAAAGTCTGCAATACTGACCAGGCTATTCTTCAACCTGAAATAAAACCACTTTGAATTGTGGGGGGTGGAATGTTCTCAAGATGAAATTATGAAAAAAGAAGAGTGAGTGTAAATTCCCTCAAAGTGAAATAAAAACTAATTAACTGATTTTAAATGTTTGAAGTTGTTGCTGCTCAAAGCAAAACAACCACATTTTAGGGAGCAATTGCTTTTCCCCCACAGGACCAGGTTGGTTTGGATTTCTTTTCTTCCCTTAATGAATTAAATCATCTGAAAACGCTTTTTAATTTTATTGGATTATACTTTATATTACGTACAGCTGCCTGATGAGCGGAAATACGGAAGGACAACAAAAGAAAAAGAAAGACAGAATAAATATGTAACAGGTAGATCACTTTTGCATGGCTTTGTACTAAAAAAAGAGCTCTTTTTATGTACATCAGTAAATATGATTTCTTTATGCAGGTTTGACTTACAGCTTTACTTATTTATGTGTTAATATTACATAATTAATGTCGGCAGATTGGTGGGTTTGAATCCCAGCCTGGAGTCTTTCTGTTCTGTGTGGCGTTTGCATGTTGCATGGGTGACTTTAGGTTGACTGAATACTGCAAGTCACCCTTAGGTGTGAGTGTGTGTGCACAGTCATTTGTCCTGCATCATGTGTGTGTGTGTGTGTGTGTGTGTGTGTGTGTGTGTGTGTGGTGTGTGTGTGCGCGCGCTGCCCTGTGATGCAGATCACAACAACAAAACAGTTTTGAATGCACAAATTTTAATTCACTTCAACATTTATGGACAAAGATTTCCTTACTGGAGTCTAACCCTGATTCCTGTCACACAGAAGAACACAACATCATCATCATCATCACACAGAGCACTGACTGGACAGGCAGCTCGCTGGGCAGCAGCCAATCACCATCGTCGAACCGGACGGTATCCATGCTAGTATTTCAAACATACAGAACGCTTACACGACTGCACCAGACATCAAATAAGAAGAGCATGTGTGTGTGTGACTGTTTTTTTAAATAGCCTTGTTGAAAGTTTTCACTGAGTCCTCCGTCTCTCCAAACTGGCTCAAATTTTTAAAAACAAACAAACAAACAAACAAAAAAACAATTTATCCCATTTTTGGGTATTTACAAACCTTAAAAGCTAACAACAGAGTTAAACCTGCCACTTTTCTTTAAGAGCTCAAAAGAGTAGATTGTCATCAACTGCAGCAAAAAAGAAGCACTCTGGATACTTTCCTTCCAAAAAGTCTTTCCTGTTTTTTTGGAGGGGAAGGGGGGCACAGCTAATTAAAAAAAATGGCATAACACAACATGACAGGACATTTCTTTTTACCCAGTAACATCAGTAACTGCCTCTCTTTATTTTTGTCCAGCCTTGCCAATGTTTTTTTTTTTTTTTCCTTGTCCCCCATTTTTGACGGCGGAACCGAAACTTTTACTGTCTGTTGTCCACACAGCCGCCCAGTTCTGGAAACCGCCGCTTCAAACCATGGAAATAAAACCCAGAAATAGCACGCAGTCACAGCAATTCTAACCATAATAACAACAATAATAAAAATAATGATAATAATAATCATGGATAAAGATAGCAATAAATAGGCTTGGTGACGTTTAAGTGCGGGTAGGTGTGGTGAAACACAGGGACTGTGGGCAGGGAGGGGAGGAGGGACGACTACCGCACATAAAGTGACTGATTGTTTGGTTGCTGAACATCTAGGCTCTGTCTTTAAACTTTCTGGGTACTTTCTTTTTTTCCTTCCATCACACGTTGACGGGTGGAGCCAGGAAGGTGGGTCAGGCCCGACTGTCCCTCAGGGAGAGCAGAAGGTCGCCCCTAACAGCAATGAGTCTGTGTGAACTGTAAGTGCTAGACAGGACTACCGGGGGACTACTGGAGTCTCGTTTGACCTCCTCCCTCGGCGAATTAAAGCTTGTCTGTGTGCATTCTCAGGCAGGCGAAAGCAACGTCACCGTCTCCTGAGGACGGAGGAAAGCCTCAGGTTCCCGTCGCCTCTGAGGGGAGAGAACCTGACAGTCAGGTGAGGACTTTCCCGGTGAGGTGTGCTCAGACTTCAGTGATCAGAAGGAGGAACTTCCCTTTGTGGTAGAGAAGTTGCGCGACTGTTTCTGCTTGAGCAGCGAACGTCTTGAAAATCAGACGGGGGGGAGAGGGGAGCGATAAAACGGTTCTGTGGTCATTTGGTCACAGTTACACAAACCGCTCCTAAAAAAACCTCCAGTCTGTTTCTGAGGTAAATTCACAAATTCCACAGATGAGAGATTGTCACGATGAACTGTTTGAGTCATGTACGTGTGGGATCTCAGATCAGTGTGCCGTCACGGACATCCACGCCTCACGCCGTCGCTTTGCTGCTGACATGACAACTTCCCAGAGTCTTCTTCTCCAGTTTCGTCCTGATCTGGCGACGTCGCTCAGTTTCTACCTCTGGTAGTCAGTCTGCTGTTGAGGACTGGATGAGGAGGAGCCGCCCGGAACCAGAGGACCACCAAGCCGGCCGGGCCCCTTGTCCTTGCCCTCCTCCAGAGCGACACTGTTACCGGAGGACGACTGACTGGGGGTGGAGCTGGAGGAGGTCGGGGGCTGGTTCAGCCCCCCCGTGCTGCCGCTGCTCCCCTCTGCCGTCTGGTAGATCTCCTCGGCCCCGTCCTCGCTGGACTCCGGGTCCTCGGAGCCGGAGAGCAGCTCCTCGTCCCTGTACTCGCTGACGTCGACGCCACCGCTGGCCGCCGCCCCCTCGCCCAGCTCCTTGAGGCGGCCGTGGTGCTTGACGTGGTAGCGCTGGTTCTGGAAGAACTTGATGATGGTGTGCTTGGGCAGGTCGAGCTGAGCGGACAGGGTGTGGATGGCCTCCTGGTCCGGGTACAGGCCCACATCCTGGATGAAGCTCTGCAGTATGGCCAGGGCCTCTAAGGAAATCTGGAAGGAAATGGCCGATTCAAACAGGAAGAACCAATCAGTTTTCACATTTTATGAGACAGACCGATACGAAGGACTGCAGAAGTCACTGCATGAAAAGTTGTTGGCGGATAAAATTGCTGTGAGCCTTGAGAATTGGGGCTGTCGACTGGAGTTTTGTGTCAGAATAGAAAACTATTGGGAACTGCCGAAATGCAAATCAAGTCTTCACCACTGGCCTTGCTGACAACCTCATGCTTGTATTTTAGCATTTTGTTTAAATGACTGCAAAGTGTTGTGACCAAAGTTATATTATATTGCATTAAAGTGAATGGAAAAAGTTTTGAACATTTTATACAGAAAGTGAAGCGCAGACCTTTTGAAGTAGGTCTGCTTCAACTATCAACTGAGACTTCTGCCCAGTTTTCTTTGCTAAATACCTCAGTCTCAGTCAGACTGGACAGAGTATCTATGAGCATCAATTTTCAAATCTTGCCATCGATTCTCTACTGGACTTAGACACAGAGTTTGAACAGGCCATTCTAACAGAAGACCATACTTTGGTCGTCTTTTGGAAGATCTAAGCTGCATTATAGCTCTATCTGTGTGTTTAAAAAAGTCACACCTTTTTCATAGTTTCGCTTGTCATGCGACTTATTGTCAGGCGCGACTTATGTATGTCTCTGTCCTCTTCATGCCATAGTTTTTGACTGATGCGTTAAAGGTTAATTCATACAGACTGACATGAACCGTCAAGTCCTTCCTTAGACTCGATCAAAGGAAGTCTAAGAAAGGAAGCTAATCGAGGGCTGAAAGCAAAACGGAGGACTAAGTCCACAACTGAGTACTTAGAGGGCTAGTGAACAGTGAGGCTATGTCCTGTAGTTGCCAAGGAGATGAATATAGACGTCTCTCTATCAGACTTGATTTACACTGAATGCATCTCCGCGCCACACTGCTGCGCACTTCGCCAGCAAAGTGCCACAGTTCCTGACCCTCCTATTTTAGCAGAGGGACATCAGCGCGTCACAATATGTTACCATACCTCCATGCCAAAGTCAAAAGTTCCTGTGAGCTTGTTGAAAAGCATCTGAACACAATGTAACCATTTGTTTCCTCTTCACGATGTAGCCTTTGACTAATGTGACTTATACTCCGGGAAATACGCCTTGATCTGTCAGTTTAGCACCATTTTGTTTTGGTTTGTCGCACCAGATATTCATAGTGTGACCCCTACCACATGATGTCAGCTGAGTCAAAGGGTCTTTTAGTGACTGTACCTTAGTGCGTGATCGTGGCTTCTTGTTGCCGCCGGCGCTGCTGGCCGCAGCAGGAGGACATCCGCCTGCTGCTCCAACTCCCACGTTCTGCGACCTCTCCTCATTCGCTTGGGCAGGCAGCGGCTCTTCGCGCATCGGAGACAAGTGGTGCTCCTTTACCGGAAGCGGGGGTGGCCTGTGAAGTGCCTGGCGAGAAAGAAAGTAGAGCTGATTAACGGGGCACAGTGACCCCTGATCAAAAACCCAACCAGAAATCCATTTAGTAAAAGGAAAATCACGTGGGTTTAAATCTAAGATCAAATGACATGTTTTGAGAAAATGTTGAACACGCTGTGATGCAATCCATCTTATAAAACATCCATTAACTGCCCCTCCTCTGGTACACAGTAGTCAGGGCTGCGGGGTGAACAAAAGGTGAGAACAAGTGTTTCACAGCTCCGAAGCGTCAAGCACCATTAACCGGCTCCAGGGCTGCATTTAAACGCCTCTCTGTCCAGTAAACCTTTGACCTAATGTGTGTAAGATTAGCTGTAGTGAAACACCAACCAGCCGTCCGCCAGGAAGCGTCTTACAGCCCCATCACTATTTAACCTGCTCATTCAGAACCTCTGAGGGTTGGACGAGGGGAAAGGGTGTTCAAGGACAATCATCAGCATTAGCAGCTGTCTGAGCTGCAGACACATGTGAGATAGTTAGAATGAAAGACCTTTCAAAACAAAATGTAAGATTTTATTAACGTTGTCATATTTCCCCAGCAGTTAGAAGTGAGATGTGGTCGTAACGGATAAAAATAAGAAACATGTTAAATTTTGGAAAGCAGAATACCAGAACCAAACCCATAAATGTAGAAAACCTGAAACTACTAGGGAGAAAGGTCAGAGTTTAACCTCTGAGCAAGATTAAGACAGGATGGTATGAGACAGATAATATGTGGAAAAAAATTGAGCTTCTTTGCCTTCTAACTAGAAACGACCATTCAGAGTCAGGATGTGCGTTTCGGGGCTGTCAATCACCCTCTGTGTGGTGCTGCTCATTCCCAGCTAATGTAGTTAGCATGTCCACTGATGACAGCAGATAAACGGTTTTCCTGTAGCGGTGAGTTGTTTCTCCACCATTAGCACATCTAGCAGTGCGTGCACAAAGTTGACTGACAGCGCTAAGCCCCTCCTCCTGGCTCTGATTGGTTGTTTTGACCGGGAGTCAACAGCCACTCAGGGAGGCAGTGGAAATCTTTTCAGATTATCTGCTTCGTATTACAACAAGGTGACAGTTTTTACAAACATGTAAAAAACATATTTTTTTAAAATAAAAGCTTTAAAGATCAGAAGGATTCTTGTTCAGCCTTCGAAAATGATTTCAAAAGCAGGTTTCTCACTTTTCATACTCCACACCAAATGTATGTGTGTTTTTATCAACTCTTGATTATTCAGTAATCTGGGTTAGGACTGAAGCAGCTCAATGTTTAGCAGCATTTAACCCGCAGCCTCCGAGGGGGTTAGCTGGGGGAGCGGTAGAGGTGTATTAGAGGGGGGGGGGGGGAGGGGTAGGTGTGCTGGCTGTCAGGAGCAGCTGAGGCTGTTTGACAGCTGTGAGGAGGCCAGCATGAAGTGTTGGGAAGGATGTTGGGGATTCTGGTTGTTTGTCAGAAGGTAGTGGCTGTTGTGAGAGCCTTGTGGTCCCGGCCCGCCCCGCTGTCTTAAAGAGCAGGGAGGGGCGTCCCCACTGGAATGCCCAGCTATAAATCTGTGGCACATTAAAATTAAAGGACCCACATAAAGATAATAGTCCTTCTCCCTCTCTCTTCAATAATAACAGGGTATTACTTAAATAATACTGTGGGCCGGCCAGACCATGAAACTGCTCCACTTTATTCGCAGGGGCTTTATATTCCGGGGGAAGGGAATGACCAGTTTACAGGAATTCACTCCTTTCTTTTCCCTCCTTTCTTTTCTCCTTCCATAATGCAGATTTTGTTTTGTTTTGCTCCCTCAAACATCTAAAAACAGGCTTGAAGAATGCAGGCGAGGCCAAGAGCAGAACAGAGACAGTTAAAGGCATGAGGCATGAAAAAGAAGATGTGTTTCCTCGCCTTAATGAGGACCACACACCCACATACTCCACCCCCACCCCTGCAGCTAACCCAAACACTTAATAGCTTAATTGAGGGTAAATCATGGAGAGGATGGTGAAATGCACCGCGACCCGCCAGCCCTCGTCCCTACGCCTTCATCACGTCTCTGCTTATTTGTGCTGACATGTGGGGACTCGTTGGATCAATGGCCACACACACGGACACACACACAAACACACACACACACACGCAGGCATGCATTGGCGGTGAGGTCTGGTCTCCCTCATGAGCTAATGATGATGTTAGCGAGCAGAGCGCAGCGAGCTCCGCTCTACAGACACCCCCGTCTCCTCCCTCACTCCGACTCTCCCCTGACTCCTGGATCAGGACAGGAGTGAGACGGGGCGCTGCTGCCATGCCAGCCGGGATCCACCACGTTACTCGAGGTGTCGATGAAACCGAGAATCCTCCACGACCTCCTGGAACCATAACACTGCTCCTGAAACTGATCTTATCCTGCACGGCTTTTTGCATCTTCATTTGTTTCCCCCACTGAACGTTTATGTAAGAAATTCCTGTAAAAAGTATAGAAGCATCTAGCACTGGAGAATCAATCTGATAAAATATTC
Source organism: Poecilia picta (assembly GCA_033032245.1). Lineage (NCBI taxonomy): Eukaryota > Metazoa > Chordata > Actinopteri > Cyprinodontiformes > Poeciliidae > Poecilia > Poecilia picta. The sequence goes on along the minus strand of CM065354.1, from coordinate 16,916,713 downwards.
AATATCATCACGTTCCTAAATATTGGGCAAAGTCTTTCTTTTTTTGGCAAAAGTTATTTTGGAAAAAAAAGCAGAAACATCACCTCTGTAGGCAAATAAATAAATAAATAAACGTGATTATATATAGAATACGATGACTTTAACTTTTAGTATTCTTGCTATGCCTAGATAATCCTCTGGTAGAGTTTTCAGTAATTTCACTGAAATCCAAACCAGAACCGCACAGCATTCTGGGGGATGTAGGCAGAGGAAAGGCTTTAGCTGCTCAACCTCTCACAGCCAGCGCAACAAGCTTGATGACAGAAACTCACTCTTTGGTTGCCTAGCAACAACCTATTGAGTAACTTGCGCAGCAGCAGCTTCAGGTTTCGCCACCGTGACTCATAACTGCTGAAAAATTAAAACCAGCGGCAGGGAGAGAAAAATGTGGATGAAACAGGAGAGGTCACACCACCAGCTGTCAGTATTTCAGATATTTAAAACAAACAAAAACTCATCAATAATTATTCATATTGACTGGTATGAAATTTTTATATCATACGTATTTCAGCTTTTCAAGTGTGTGTGTGTGTGTGTGTGTGTGTGTGTGCAAGTTTTCCTCAGAAACATTTAATCTATAGCACAAAATTCCACTAAAATATCTCAAACTTAGAGTTTATATCATTATGAAAGACAATAAGGTTCAATACCTGCAATACCTGCAAAGCCGTTTGTATGTGTGTGTTGTGTTATAGAGAAAATCGGCGCTGTTTATGGGGTAAAAGTTTAAACATGGGGATACGAAAACCAGGTGAAAACTATTAAACATGTCTGCTCTCTCTGGTAGATTTAATTAGAAACTGAAAAAAGCGAGAGCCTCATGTCACTGAGGTCAACACACTCCACTGAAACAGCTAGCTAAACGTGTAGCCAAGCAACGGGACGGCCGGGGGGACAGGACCTCTGAATCTGGTTGCTTTGTTAAACATTTTCTGATCCTTTTTTTCCTGCCCCCCCAAAAATGAGAAAAACATGTTTCAGACTTTAAAAAAGGCATTTGTTAGTCGGAAAACTGACTCACAGGATGACTGTTTACTGACCTGTCATCCACACGGGCAAACTCTGTTTAAGTTTAGGAATAAAAACTATTGTGTTAAGGTTATGTAAAGATCATGGTTTTGGTTTCCAAACCTCTGCAGCAAAGGCCAAAGAAAGATCAGAGCTACAAGATGATCCACTGTAATCACTTAAGGAAAAAAAAGCCTCATGCTCAAAGCTCAGAGGAATGTAAAATGTTCATTTGGTAAAAAAAAAAAGAATCGTACACGCCCGTGGCACAAGCCGTTCATCTTTTTCTACTCACTTTCATGAGGTTTTACCTTCATGTTCCTGTTTTAACAAAGACAAATTTAATAATAAATACGTGTTTATGCAGGCTTTAAGTTAGAAAAATAATTTACCAACTATTGACCAGCAATTTACTGAAATTCCAGTTCATGTGTGCATTTATCATTAAAAAATAACCTTTTTTGCCACTAGATGCTTTATTGAACAGGAAACAAGATGGAGGGAGAGAAGACATGCGGCAAACGGCCCTACACTAGGAATCGAACCCACGACGACTACAGGGAGATCTACAGCCACAGACATAACAGTTTGTGTCTCTGTATGACTTTAAATCAGACTAAACATTCCTGTTTTTGGTCATTCGGCCACATAATTTTTTTTAGTATTTTCAACACCCAGAAACTCCCACACACCACCAAGTTGTCACATCCAAGCCACATGATAGTGTCTTCAGACTTCAAAGCTTCCCGAATCTTCCTACAAATATATCACTTTACATTACTGGCAAAGACGCCATTGTAATTTCATCAAACCACAGGGCATAACCCCTGCATGCGGGCTTTGTTCCTTACTGTATTCCTTGTCTATTAACTTTTACTCTGAAGAAAGAAAGGAAGTAGTACTGGAGTAGCACTGTTTGATTTTCATCTAGAGACGCTCAAATGCAGTTAGATATTAAAGAACCAGCACTAGCAAGAAGCGCTGAAGCAGATGCTAATTTCAACAATGCTAGTGGCTAATGGTCGGTTAGCCACAGTATTTGAAGAATGCTTGCAAACTGTTCAACGCATGTTTTGTCTTTTTTCATGGAATACCAAAAATGCTGCTCCACAAGCACCTAACCTTGATCTTGTTGAGATGTTGCTGGCCAGCCTGAAGAGAAGGACGTTTTAAAGTAGTAACATGAAGAAACTATAAGCTAACAGAAACAATAGGATCTGAGTCACAGTTGCAAAACATTCTCTCTTTTGTTCCTTTTTCTTTGCTGTGTTTCACACACATGCAGACACAAGCTCCTTGTCTGCTGTTGAACTGAGTGAGACTGAGAACAGGCACAAGGGGAGGGCCACAGTGAGGCTTATTTGATATGCAAATATTATATTTTGCCATCTGAGTGTTCTACATTGTCTTTGCATGACGTAGAGGAGACAGTGGGTCAGGCTTCACTTAAAGAGGGTGACTAGCAACAACTTTTTTCTCAGGAACAATTGTGGGACAATCAGAACAGACAGCACTCATGAACCTCTGGACTAACCAGACTCCACTGGAGTTTCAAAGTGTTGCTTCTAAGATGCCTAAAAAAAAGATTCAATGTCTCTTTTAGATCAAGCCAATCAAACCACAAAGACCTGGAACTTTGTGGTGAAGCCATCTCATCTTGTGGTGGGGTTCAATATTCTTTAAATCCCTTTTTTCCCCCATTCCTCTACTCCTCTTAACACACACACACGCACACACACACACACACACGCACGCACACACACACACACACACACACACACAACCTCCTGTCCTGGCAGCATTCTGAGTGCTCTGCAGTGAAATGAGAAAGTTTTCTTTTAAACGTAAATCAAGGCAAATTACGACGCAGAACTATAAAAGAATTATGGAATATGAAACATTTATCTCTTTCTTAATGAGCTCAGGTCCTCCAGGGCAGCTAAGGCTCCCTGTGTTTCTGCCTGCCTGGATGTGTGAGTGTGTGTTTGTAGGGGTGGAGGGGGGAGTGTGTGACCACCAGAGACACCATTAACACAGAGATAAATATATTATGAGGGGAGGAGGAGGGGAGTCACTTTTCTCTTAGTTTTTGGCATGACTTCACCTTCGCTGTTAATTTTTGCTTCATTTTCCCCAGATCCTCCGTCTGTCTGTCTGTCTAGGCCTGTTTCAGTTTCTGTCTTTCTGTCGTAGTCTGGACTAAACCACATCCTGTTTTATTGACATCACACACAGATTCTCAAATCATAAGCAGGCTGGTGTGGGTCTCCATCCCGTATGTGCACTCTGCATGCTAGGCTTTGCTGCATTGTCCTTTTCATGTCTCTCGCTGTGTGTGGTATTCATTCCATTTATCTGCAATTAAAGAATTAACTTAATTGTGGTTCACCAACAAGCCCAGACTCCACCCTGCAGCAGGGCGAGAGGCCACCGGGGTACAGCGCTGAGGCAAACACACTGAGGCAAGCACGGACACAACACACACACACACACACACACACACACACACACACACACACACACACACACACACACACACACACACACACACACACACACACACACACACACACACCACACACACACATACACACACACACACACGGCGTCAACACTTCATCCTCAAATGGGAATCATAAACGATAAGATGCAGTAACCAAAGATCCAAATTATAGAACCTGCATTTTCGTTTTCTTCTTCTTTTTTTAAACACGTGATTTAAAGTTCATGACATGCTAAACTGAAGCTGTTAATAGGTGTGCAGACATTACACCAATGTTTTAGGAGAAGGAAATCTTGTAAAAATCAATGCTTTCCAGTCCCTAACACATTTTCCCAAATAAAAGTGTAGCGTCTAGTGAGAGTGTCACAACAGAAAATTAGCGAATAAAGAGAAAACCTGAAGGGTTTAACAAAAACAGAAACTGAGAAAACATTTTCGTTAACTGAAAAAAATACAAACAAACAAAAAAAAAGGTAATTCATGGGGAAAACTATAGCTAAATATGTTCATAAAAGTAAAACATGCTTAAACTATACATGATATTCTTTGCTTTGGTGTGTATGAATCTTTTTGAACAGATGTGAAATTGATTTATTTTTTTCCCACACCAGCAGTTTCTGTCAGCCATCAATAAATTACGGTTCTCCTCCTGCTTTGGGAACTTAGTCCACAAAATGGCGACACAAAAAGTTGTTAGAAGCTGGTTGTTCAACAATACCTGTGAAGATGGAATCTCCTGCTGAGTGGTCATTACTCGATCGATGTATTCATAATCACAATACTCACCTAAAAATGAAGTATGAAACAACTAAAACTACCACTATAGACTAAAATAAAACTACACTAAAACTAAGCAATATTTCACTTTTACTATGTAATAAAAACCAGCATGCGCTCTAAAAACTAATTAAATCTGAGTTAGTCAAACATAAATTCACAATGAAATAAAACTAAACAGTAATGAAACATCCAAACCAAAGCGACGTAGCGTCGACCCTTCAGCGGCTCGTTCACAGTCAGTGAAGTTAAAAGGTTTTTAGGTTTTTCTGTCAGCTATGGGAAGTCAGCAGGGTCATAATCTGTACTTTACAACGCCTGATGGTGATTCATGAATGTTGTCAAATATCCTACCTGGTGTTCAATAAGTTCCAGTTGTAGTTTAAGCCCTGTAATAATAAGTCAAAAGGTAATGTTTAACAGCGTTTTTTTTTCTCGTTTTTTTTTTTTTTCATTTTCACATCGGGAAGGGTTCTTTTGTTTCACGTATGAATCTGTTAATGTCGATGTTCTGAACTCTATCAATGCACAATTTGCTAGAAATACAAATCAAAGAGAGAAACACTCACTCCAATCAGAATTCATTTGAATTTGCTTTCCTAAAAAGTCATGTCCATTGATTATAATTACACATTGATTTATTTTCTGCAACTGGAACAGGAACCAGGAGTTTTTTCTTTTCTTTTTTTTATTTCTATAAGTCGAAAGGTTCCAGGAAGGAGACCAACATGTTCCGGCAGCATAACAATATAGCCGACTGTACAAACTATACAATATTAAAGGCCTTTTTTTTATCAGAACATCTTATCTACATATAGGAAAGAGATTTAAATCACAACCTCCACCCAGCTAAAGTCCATCACCAATGCTGTGGCCACAATAAACTGCACAGAGCTGACTTGTAAAGCAGACGTTTTAATAGCTTTGTTAATCATCTGTCATGTAAAATCATCAGAGATTTACAGAGAAACATAACGAGTGTGCATTGTGGTCATAGTTCAGCTCAGCTAAACAGTAACACTGAAGTGAAGCATCCGCTTGTTTGAGCTGAAGACCTTCAACATGGCTGCCTCTAGTCCTGTTGGTTTACCACTTTGTTTCTTCCTGTCTCATGTAATTGTGCTTTCATGGATCATGTTTCTAATTCACATTCTTTCCGACATTTAGCTTCATACTTTAGCTTTCCTTTAAAAATTAGATTTAATATTTTTGCTGTTTGTTAATCTGGATGTGGGGCTCATGAGGAAAACTGTTAATATGTCGTGGGATCTAATTAATATTTTAGATCCCACTGTTTTTATTCTTCTTATTATTATTAAACACCATGAACATCGACCTGCTGAAGAGACAAGAGATGAATATTAGTCACTTGGCTATAATATAATGTATTTAAATGAAAATGTTCATTAATATGTAATACTCTTAAAAAACAAACTCGAAACAATCACCAAAAAAATTATTGATGACAATTGTAAAACAACAAAAGAATAATTTCTAATAATTTATGACAGAAATTGCATATTTTGTACGATACGATACGATATGAACAAACTGACAGCTTGGGTAGGGGTGACCAGACAGGGTCGCCAATCAGATTTCAAGGGTAGCCAGGGCCCTGCCCCCACCAGCAACCCCTGTGGTCACGCCCCTGTTCATGTATTCCTTTTTTATTTCTTTTAAATTGTGTAAAGGCAGCATATTTCTAAAATAACTTCTGAGTAATTATGGAAATGTGTGTAGGAAATCCCTCGTCTTCTGAAGCACACCTTCCCACTGAAGTGAGACTCATAGATGCTGCCTTTTCTTTTTCTAGTCTGTTACTTCTGAGTTTCTCTTCCACAACAAGAGGTCACGCACATAAACAGCAGCGCAACTGGAGTAAAGAAATAAAAATAAATGGAGCAAAAATCAAAAGAGAAATTATTTATGAGGGCAGACTTTACCATAATGGCAGTGGGACGAACATTGCTGCTGTGAGGGCTGTGGAGACGGTTTCCGGAGAATCGTGATGCCGCACCGACACAGAGCACCTGCAGACCTGACACACACACTCTGGCAGGCAGTGATTTCTCAAAGCCCCCCGACGCACAGGACCGTCTCACACCGAACACCCGGGTCTGTTCAGACACACACTTCAGCTTCACCTCAGAGTCGCAGCGGCGCTTTCATTTTTTATGTGGATCTGCCTCGGCGCAAAACACCGGAACCACCCAGGATCAGAACCAGACAGTGTGAAACATGGGGCCAATGTGGGGACCGCAGTGGAACACACACCCACTCACACACACACACACGCACACACACACAGACAGATCTCGTTCCTCATTAATACATGACAAGAGCATCACTTTGAACTTTGAACCACAGCACAGGTAGAGGACTGTACAGCGATGCTGAGCTGAGGATCAGAAGATGTGATGTTTGAGCATTTGCCTGTTTTTGGTTTGTAAGTTGTGGTTGAGACGATTCGATATTAACATCTGCATCAGTTCTGATACTGTAAGAAATTGTAGATCTATCGGTAACAACGTGCCTGATCCATAAGGGCACATCTATTCAGTCTGATTCAGGTCTTTGTGTCATACTTTATTATTTATTTTACACTACATTCAGAATTTTTATTTCACTTTCTGAGCCATTTGAAAGAAGGCTTGTCGCTGTGTAACTTTTACATAGTTTTTATCAGTTGTCGTTTATTTATTATTTATTTTAAATTGGATGCGATCCTCCTAATTTGAAAGCTTTGTGTTTTTACTATGTGAAGCACTGCCTTGCTGCTGAAATGTGCTGCATAAATAAACATTGATTGATTGATTGACTGAACAAATCAAAGTTGTGCAGTTTTTCCATGTTTGACCAAGCTTGTGAAGCTGTTGGTGTACTTCATTGCGCTGTCCTGGTGCACAGTTATCAAATAAATTTGTAATTCACTACATTAATGCTGTGTTTAAAAAAGAAATGCTCACTATTTTACTGTGTCATATCAATATCAGCCGATACTAAACCTCAGATATTGGTATCGTATCGGAAGTGTAAAAAGTGAACCGGTGCATGTGGAATAATGATCTGCTGGAGATCGGATGGATTCATGGGTTAAACACATAAAGTTGGACTCAGGCTAACCAACAACCCTTCCATCTATACTGAGATCCATGACAAAGGAAGTGACACGTCTTTCTGTTGGACGTGGCTCTGTGGCGGTTTGACTTTTTTGAGACTTGGGGGAAAAAAAAAGAAAGGAATACGATTAAGTCCTGACAATTTTTGTTTGTGTGTGTTTTTTTTGTCAGGATGGAGCGACTTGCCCAGACCTGTTCTTTATCATCATCACAACATGATGGCTGATCTCTGACAGTGACTGGATACTGATCACTTGCACAACAGTTTCTACAAACGTATAAAACAGACGGATGGAGCGAAGGCGCTGCGATCTGCATGCTGATATCTTAAAATGTTGATATTTCATGGAGATGCAAAGATGTTTGTCCTGGTAGAAACGTCTTCATGAATAATAAGTTCCTCTGTGTGACTTTCTAGAATCCCAGCCCTCTCTTTTTTACAGTATGTTTGCTAAGGAAAAGTTTCAGCACTTTATTATATTTTTAGTCTATCGCAGGACTCATTATTTCCAGGTTTTATTGTAGATATGCGGTTATGCTTTGGATCACTGTTCTGTTTGTGATGATATTTGCTTTTTAGCTTCTTTTTTTCCATTGACTCTGGACAAGTTTGGCTTCAAGAACATTTTGTGATTGACTCTATGGATGTAGGCCCACATCAACACTCCTCCACCACCATGCTTGACGCTATGCAGCTATGCTACAGGTAGAGTTGGGTTTGAGAAAACTGGCAGCTGGCTTGAATGTTTTCCACTTGTGATGAATATGATGGAAATATATATAAGATTAAAAAAACTCTTTGTCTATAAATCTGTTCTACCCACGACTGGTCAAGTGGCATTTTAAGCTTCACCTAGTTCAAATTCTTAAATAAAAATCTCCTATAATGCATCTTTATTAATCCTAAAGATAAACAGCTGGACACTTATTAATGTCCAGGCTGAGCTTTTTACATGTTGATGTTAGAAGGATATTTTTAGCTGCAGATTGTTCCCTTACATCAAATGATCACTAAAGGAATGCTGTTACTGCATTTAATGCAATAAAATGTCTAGATATTTGTTGATTTGCATTTTCTTATGCATTTCTAATGTACAAAAATAGTTAGATGTTAAATCCGCAAATTTCTTGATCCGATTACTCGTCAGAATAACAGATACTGTAAATGAATCATTTGCTAAAATCGTTAGTCGCAGTCCTAAAACAAAGTTGTATATAAAGAGAATACATTTTAAAGAAGAAAGCAAAAGAACAAGAGTAACTTATAATAATTTTTACACGTTCAAAGGAGTGGGGAGAAGAATAAACTTATTTTTAACTCCTCCCTTTTTCCAGCAGCAGAATCATCCAGTCAGTTACTCCTCCTGCTATGTGGCTTCATTCACTCCCTTCACGCTACGTTCAGAGCTGATTTCAAATTTATCCATGCAGGTTGGTGTTAAAACGTCTTAGCTGCTCTGTTTGGCTGAGGATGAGGAGGGTCTTCAGTGGGACAAAGTGAGTGATCTCCATGGTGTGTGTGAGTGGGAGGGTCGCACCAACGAAAGGGGCTGACATGTTAGCGTGCATCCTGCATCGATCCCCCCTGACCCCCACTCCTCATAAACTAATGGGGCATTTCCTCTGATGCCACACCACCCAGCAACACTGTTTATTCTTGGCTCCAGATGGGCACGCAGGGACACACAAACACATGTGCATGAGATCAAACGGCCCCATGCAGAATAAATATGAGGGTAATAATGACAAATGAGCTGCGTGACGGTGGACACATCCAGAGGGAAAAAAAAGTTTCATATTTTGGGGGAAAAAAAAAAAAAAGCAAAGAAGGCATTAAAGAGAGACAGGGAGAAAAAACAAGATGGCTGCAAAGTTACAGTTAACTAAAACTAATGAGATAAGAAAATCTGACATTGAGAAAACATTTGTTAACTCACAAAAGCAAAAAGCTTTATTCATGGGGAAAAACTATAACTAACTGGAATTATGTCCTAAAACATTCTGAAATCATAGAGATACAAAACTAATGGGAATGTTTTTTCTCCACATAAGCAGTTTACATCAGCTGTCCATAAATTACCATGTTCCTCCTCATGGTACTTCGCAAAAAAAGCAAACAAAAAAAAGCTAAAGTTGTTATCAAACAGTCAGCTGGTTGTTTAACAATAAAGTAAATTTTTTGAAAATATTATCTTCTGCGTAATATTCAATAACCAATCGGTGAATAAATAATCCCAATACTTTGGTTACACTTTTGGTGCAGAATTCAAAAAAGGTCAAATTATGAAATAAACTAAAATTACTGCTATGACAAACTAAACTGAAACTAAACAATATTTAAGTGATAATAACTAACAAAAACGAGCAAAAACTTTAAAAACTAACTGAATTAGGCAAAAAAGTCAGAATGAAATAAAACTGGAAAACCCAAAACCATTGCAACCCTGATTCTCTTCCAGTCGGTGTAAATGGCTGTTTTGTCTCAATGCTTCAGAACCAATCAGAGTTCAAGAGGTTCAACCAACCAGAAATGAATATTGCAGCGTTTGCTGCCTGATCCGGAGAAACCAGCCTGTCCGTCCACACAGTGAGGAGAGCTTACCTGAGCGTCCTGCGGCAGGTGGAGGACGGTGTGCAGCCGTTCGCTGTGATGGTGTCGGGACTCCTCCTCGTAGGCCAGGTCCCTGTCGGCCTGCGGCAGCGCCAGGAACCTCCTGATGGTGCACAGGTTGTCCCACAGGGTGCGGTTCTCGGGGCTGGGGTTTTCCTTCCATCGAAGCAGTTCACACAACCAGCCCTGCGAAGGAGAGGGGCTTCTTTCAGGCCTGCAGCGTTCACTTTCTTATCGCTTTCTGCTAAAAAACCCCTCCACAGGAACTCCAGGCATTATGAATAATCGCGATAAATCACACACCTACTGTGATTACATTTTTTAATCGATTCCTCCTCTGAAGTTCTCTCTCTGTTTTCCAACCATCTCACAGTGACATGACAGCTTCCTGCTGCAAGGTAAGGGAACTATTACGGGTAACTTCACCGACCCTCACAAAAAAAAGTACGAAGTAACGGTTTAAATTGAGCGGAAAAGTCGTGGATCTACGGGACGTTTAATGAGGAAGATGGAGAGGATTGAATTATGTCTGCTAGACTGCTCCAGTTTGTGCCGCCAGCTGCTGTGTTCAGCCAGCCTCCTCGGGCAGCATGTGCCGCTAATAGCCTGATCATCTCCGTCCTCATGGCCAGCTGCAGCAGATGGATGCACCGAGCCGTGTCCCTCCGTCACCCCCATGGTCCCCCTCAACCCCGACCTGGGGGACGGAGCACACCACCAACACACAGAGGAGACTCATGTCCTGCATGCACACACACACATCTAGACGGCCGTCTCTGAGCCAGACGCTGCTGTTGCTGCTCGCTCTGCAGATCCTGAACTCTTTTCACATTATATCAGGGTGTAACCTCAAACTTTTATGTATTTAATAAGGATTATATGAGGCAGATCAACACAAAGCAGTGCACAATTGAGAAGGAAAGGAAAATTATACGTTTTTAACATTATTTTCAAATGAAAAGCCCAAAGATGTGTCGTACGTTAGTTATTTCAGCCCCACTTACTCTGTCAAACCTGAATCAAATCCAATAAGTTCCCTAGAGGGAACTTATTGGATTTGATTCAATAAGTTCAAATCCAATATTCCCTCTAGGGTAATAAGTTCCCTAGAGGGAACTTATTACCCTATTACCCTTACTACCTAGTCAGCCAGGTAGTAAGGGTGCACCGATTTATCAGCTGGCCGATTTTCTTAAATTTGGGAAATTGGTTATTTGCCCATTTTTACACATGAAGCTGATCTTGTTCACCAATTTCTACTTCTGCAAAGGTATTTTAACCAACCACTATCCTCTTCTGCTCTGCTGTGACAAAGGTCTGAGTGACAGACTGGCCCACCAGGTCATGTCTATATGTTTGGAGTTAACAATAATCACCCCCCACTGTTGGCAACTCACCGACTTTCTTGCTATAGTCAGCAACGTTTCAGACAAAAAATAAATTGGTATCGGCCAAAATCGGAATTGGCAGCTCAGGATTTTTAATATCCTGGTAATCGGTGAATCCTGGTAGTAAATACAGACAACATGTATCTAATGCAGCTGTTCAGTTTCAGCATCATGGAAACCAAGGAAAGGTCAAAGTTCAGACTCAAATTTGGAGGATGAATGAGGTGTGACTGAATAAAAATGACTGGTTTGTAAAGTTCAGAGGGGCAGAGAACAGATGCAGTAACTCGACCTCCTGCGTACTAAAGCTGCACAGAGCATGGAGGCATTTTCCCACTTTCAGCAAAAGAAACTCCATCCTCCAGTGAGAGCTTAAAGTATTGGAAAGGTCGACATCTAAAGCTGCAAACAGCGCCACAGGCTGCAGCCACATGTAAAGCTCTACAGTCCATCTTATCACAGCTCTGGATCTTCTCTGTCCCACCTGTTGCTTTAGGAGCTTTTCAAAGCAGTTTTCTCCAAGTGGATTTTTTGTGGACTCATTTAAATCTTTTGGACTCTGATCCAGACAGAACCCCCCCGGCCCGTCGGAGCATCCTCTCCTGGCTCACCTGGCTCTTGTTGGCGGCCACCTTGGCAAACAAAGCCTGCGACACTTTGGCTCTCTTCATCTCCTGCTGGATCTCGTCGTAGATGCCCGACGTGATGTTGACCAGTGACTCCAGCTTCAGAGGCAGGTCTGGGCCTGGGCCGGACGGCTTCGGCTGGTGGGGGGGCGGGGGGGAGGAGAACAGTGCAGGGTCACAAAGTGATGGAGTATCAGGTTCAACTTAGAAAGTCTCCGTTGTCACAGAATAATCTGTTAAAGGGTGTAAGTGCTGAAACACACTGTCTGTTGCCATTATAAAGAGCGCCACCTGTGTAGCCTTTAAAGCAACAGTATGTAACTTTTAAAAGCAATATCTTTATTCCATATCTATTAAAAATCTCACCATGTTGTGACGTTATCATATGAGACAGATAATCTGTGAATAGATCGATCTGTTCTACCTCCTCCCTGAGTTTCTATTCCCATCTGAAACAATGAGCCACTCCCGATCAAAAACAACCAATCAGAGCAAGGAGGAGGGGCTTAGCGCTGTCAATCAACCTCATGTACTCACAATGTGTTGATGGCAGAGAAATAGCTCACTACTACAGGAAAACCTTTGTCCGTTGTCATCAACTGCTAGGCTAACTAGCAATAGCTTTCACATCAGGCTGGGCTAACTGCGGCGTAGCTGAGAAGGAGGAGGGGAAGGACATGATTTGTTTTACAGCCAATGCAAAATAATTAATAAAGAAACGGAAACTGAAAAAAACAATAGGCTAGACTTTCAGACCTTCTCTTTCCAATGGCTCAAGTTCAATTAGGAATTCTTGATAATAATAAATCTAGTGTTCACTCACAACACAAGCATAGAATTAGACTGAATAGATCTACTCTTACGGATCTGTTACATCGCCACAGATACCCAACCTAGATTTTTTCTTCAATATCAGGACCAATACAGATATCAATATCGAATCGGAGCAATCTCCAATAGTTACGACAACATTGATATGCGGTGTCCCGTTTAGATAAAATCAATCAACCAATCAATCATTAGGTGAAAATAAAAACAATGTTATTAAAGGAGAACAGAAATAAGACTGACGGTGGAAGTTGTTGCTCTTCATCACCTGATGCCCATTTCCTCTCTGAAACCACTCTGACATTTCTCTGCAGAGTGGGACCATGTGAGGGGAAGGCTATCAGCTGACGATCGAGGCGAGCCGCTCTCAGCAGACGCGCCGCGTTCTCTGCACATCTGCGGCACACGTCTCCACATGACCCGTGTTTACAGATCCAAGTCATTAAGAACCCCCTCTTTTGTCTCTTTGGGCTGTTTCTGTTCGAGCCGACATGGGCTGGCTCTCCCAGAGCTTGTATACACAGCGTTTGAAGTCGTCCGCGAGACGTGCACGGACCAGCTCGCTTACATTCCCTCAGTGTAAACCATGCTAAGATAATTTTACATAGCCATAATAAGAACAGGGCAACATATTCATGGCTGCGGCCATGAATGGGCATATGCCCTGACATCAGAGGCGGCGCCTTATCACCGCCGCTGCCAAACTGCTGGGTGAACTTGGAAGCTTGCTGAATGCCACTTTATTGTTTACTGCGAGCTCCTCTGATGGCTTTTAAGGCTGCTTGGGGTCGGAGTTCTGGGCAGCAGTCAGATTAAAGATGGCAGATAACTCACAGAGTTGGAGATCTTCGTCTTGTTCTTCCAGATGGAGGCCCAGGTGTCCGGGGCAATTGGGTCGTCCAGGCTTCTCTCCCACACTTTCTATGCACAAACACACATAGAGGCCCAGTTCAGCGTTTGCATCACTTCAAATGTAAAAAAAAAGAGAAAGAAATCTCTGTTTTCGTGCTTGCTGAGGTCGGAGGAGACTTCTAACCTGCGTGAGGCGCTGGGCTCCGGGGTTGGTGGAGTTGGAGGAGGGCAGCCCCACCGAGGGGTTCATGGTGCGCTCCCTCTCCTCCTGGTAGATGCGGTCTCTCTCGCTCTCCGGCAGGTTCAGGAAGTTCTGCATGGCCTTCAGGTTGACCAGCAGGGACTGCGACGCCGTGCGGGGGTCCTCCTCCTTCCTCAGGATCTCCGACAGCAAGCCCTGACCAACACAACCCAAACACATCGCCACTGTCACCCACTGCCCACCTTCAGAGTATTTAAAGGGACAGTTCAGGGTTTCAGTACTGAGGGGAAAAGACCAGGAGGACTTGGAGTGTCTTAAAGACGATTTGTTTTCCAGCCCAGCCTCAAAACGCTGTTTTATAGCACAATCAGTTCTTATCAACCTGTTGATTTAATGCCTTAACAGTGGGCCTCTGTGTCTTTAAAAGCTCCTGCTCTTTCTGAAACTGTGCCTTCAGAAAGACATTACAACATCACTCCTCTATTAACCCTATAACAACATTTTTGTATAGTAAAGTAGTTTGTATAATGAATTCTATCAGGTGCTTGCTAATTGCTGCTGGCTAGTCTGCAGGAGCTGAATCAGTTCTAAGGAGCAGCTGTGTCTCAATGCCATCAGGTGTTTTCCACAGCTGGATGGTTGTCATGGGAGATTTATCCATCCATCCATCCATTTTCTTGACACCCTTTGTCCCTTAATGGGGTCGGGAGGGTTGCTGGTGCCTATCTCCAGCTAACGTTCCGGGCGAAAGGCGGGGTTCGCCCTGGACAGGTCGCCAGTCTGTTGCAGGGCAACACAGAGACACACAGGACAAACAACCATGCACACACACACCTAGGGACAATTTTTGGAGAGACCAATCAACCTGACAGTCATGTTTTTGGACTGTGGGAGGAAACCGGAGTACCCGGAGAAAACCCACGCATACACAGGGAGAACATGCAAACTCCATGCAGAGAGGCCGGGGCTGGGAATCGAACCCAGAACCTTCTTGCAACAGCTCTACCAACTGCGCCACTGTGCAGCCTCATGGGAGATTTAAGGATTTCTCAAACATCCATGAAAGAATCAAGTCAAAACTCCAGATTTTGATCAGGTTATAACATAATAACATGATGGAAAGTTTGAAAAAGTTGATTTTACATGATACTGTCCCTTTGAAACCCAACCCTCAGAAAAAGTCTCAGTGATTTATGTGAACACTAATCTGTGAGCCTTTAACCTGTGGTCATGTTTGCACACAGGCTGATGACCTTTTTGTTTAAAATACTTTGAAAACAGAAAAAGGAAAACTTCTTCTGTCCGAAAATTGAATAGAAAAGTAGCCAGGTAAGAATCAGTAACAATTTAATGTTTTGTTTTTTACATCTAAAAGGTATTTTGGCTGTTAACTGTTTATATTTTCCTCGCTCTATGCGTTTCACACAGGAAGATGATTGACGATGCACAGCCTCCAATCTCCAAAAGCCAAACCAATTAGCATCAGCTTCTCTTAAAGTAACTCCCCAATCCAAATGCTAGCAAAACCTGCTAAGAATTTGAGTAGTTTGGAACTTTGAAGTGGGCCTGAATCAAACTAAAACCAATCAATATAAATGTATGCTAAGTGAAGTGACACATACCACCTGCTTATGAGCTTTGAAACAACTGAAATGTATCTTTCATATTTTATGAAACATTTGACTTAGTTGCTTTCATTTCCCCACTGTTTAGTAATGTGTGAAACAAAAGCAGTCTTTGGTTTTGATGAGCTATTGACTAGACAAATCAATCGCTGTGTGTTTGATATTTTGGTGTTAGAATTCATCAAACCCCGCACCGTTCTCAGAATGGCACACGCTCGTTTGTGTCCATTTGATGAATTTAGGTTTTTTCCAGATATGTGGCCAGGCATTAGGAGCCAAACTTCTTGTCTTTGTTCTCATCTCCCCTAAAGAGCCTTGGGGCCAGACAGCTTGTGGTTTTCCTTGGAGCAACTTTGCACAGCTCCATTATTATTATTACACATGCACCAATCAGGTTTTCACTGGTCAAAGCAGATTTATGATTTGATTTAAGATCTGACTTGCTGCTTTTGGGTTGATGTAATTAGGATATTACAGAACATGCCGGTGTTAATGTTTTCACCGACTGGAAAAGTTGGAGTTTTTACACTGGGTTGCAGTTAATGAGTAATGGAGGAAAATCAGGACTGAATCCAAGGGATTTTGGTCAATTTGATGAATCCAGTTTGATAGAGTAATGCTAACCAAAAACATCTTAATTTGTACAGATTGTTCTCAACCACTATTTCAGTTCTAGGATTTCTTTGTTTAAAACAAATATCACACAGTGTAATATTTTAAATGTCGTTCATTTGACTAGTTTTACACTCCAACTGTTTAAAGTTAAAGTAAGTCAGATTAGCTTTTATTTACTTATTAGCATCTGATCCTATTTTCAGCTAAAACTGCCTCTGGCAACGTTAGGCTATACCTGCAGAGTGAGTCATGACATTCTAAACAATACATATTTAAAAAATAACTTCTATTAATATGCATGTGCTCATGAATTTCATATTGCTTTAACTAAAGGACTATCTTGGAAAACAGCTAGAGTATCCTGAACGCGCGTTAGTGTGTAAGTGTGTTAGTGCACAAGTAAGTGAGTGGGTGTGAAAGTAAGTCAGTTAATAAGTTAGTAAGCTAACTAAGCTAACACATGCTGTGTTTTAGTAGGGCGGTCAGGATAACAAATTTTGCTGGACAATAAATTGTCCCAGAAATTATTGCGATAAACAACAATATTGTTGTTTTGAGACCATTTTCAAGGGATATAATAGTAATGGCATAATAATATAGAGACACATTCTTAAAGTTTAATAAACTTTAAATTCCAATCAGCATCTAACATTTAACACTGGAACTAGAAGACATTTTACATATCCAAAATAAATAAACAAAATCAGAAAAAATTAATACATTGATTATAAAGTCTCTGTAAACAAAATTGTCCTTCAAAAAAAAGAAGAAAAATCTAGTTGAGACCAAAAACCAGTTTTTGGTAGAAAGAGAAAACCATAAATTATGCAAATACAAATTACTAAGCTTGCTTTTATATAACATGCAATTAATTGATTAATTGATTCATTGTGACAGGCCTGTGTATTAGCAATGAGCAAAACCAATTACTTGTTCAGTCTGGTGGAGAAACAGGGCTTCCAGTGGGATTTCTCAGCTGGATCTAACAACAGAACAAAGTGGACATCTGTGCAGGAGTCTTCTCCTCAAAGATGTACTCAAAAATAAAAATGAAAATGTATTATTTAGGTTGAAACTTTTAACCTGCTGAACTCCAATAAAAAATGTTTTATAATGAATAAATCTTTCCATTGCTTATCGTTGGCTTGTAAATTGTTGATCTCCATCATTTCCAATGAGATCATCGATGTTCCCTGAATACAGGGCAGGTATTAACACAATGCTCTAATCCGAATATGAAAAGATAAAAAAGGGTAAACGTGTTGTTGATGGCATGTGACCGGGTGACTTCACATGTAAGTGCAGCTCTATAAACAGACACAAAGCTGCCTCCCTCCATCACACCTGGCCTCCCTGAGCCTCCTCCTGTTACTCTGGTCTAATGGGGCGTGCTGTAACCAGCTCAGCGCAGCCTGAATGCATCAGGTGTTTGTGCTGCTGCGATCACGGGGGAGCGGACCCAATGACCCGGCAAGCTGCTGCTAATCACAGGGACCACAGGACAGGAGAGAGGAGCCCTTCCATTATAGACATTCTGATGCTTGGGATGAGCCACTGTATGTCTTCAGTGGCTCAGGATGCAGCAGTGTGAAGCTACGGAGAGCATCATACAATGTAAAACCTAATTAGTTCTCTTTACTTAAGAAAAATACATGCAAATTTGTTGCCTCCAAGTTCCCATTAGCTTCCATTAATTTAACTGATTGTGTGACATTAACTTGTGAAATTTTAGTGAGCGTGACTTCTATGTTTTCTATCAAAATTTGAGCAAAGAAAAAAAATTTAAAACCAAAACTTAGGAGCTGTTTCAGTCAAATAGTTTTCTTTTTAAATAAGTATTTTCAAGTAAAATGAAAATAAAAATAGGGCTGTCGTGCAGTCACGTTTTGTTCACTTTATCACCAGACAGCAGCTGTTAGCAAACACCTGGTGGGACTGTGGATCCGCTGACCTCATCATAGGAGCTACTTCTTATTGCAAAGCTGGTAAAAATGTGTTAAATGTTACTAGAGGAGAGATGTTGTGATGACTTCCTGGAGGCAGAGCTTCAGAGAGAGCAAAGCATGATTTTGTAAATCATGATAATTTAATGCAAAGTTGGCATTTTTAATGGACTTTCAATGCAACTTTTAGAGCAACTTTGCATTAAAAGTGTCATTATTTAAATGACACTTCATGACAACTGTCATAAACATTCATAAAGACTTCTTCATATTCCTGACAGGTGTTATGTCATGTTTATGACAGTGTCATGTCAGTCTTATGCACACTGCTTCAAATAAAGTGTTACCCAAATGTCTTTTAAGTCACATGTAAAATATACAGCATTTTTATAACAACTGGAGGAAACATAGTTACTTGATTGTGCTACAAATTGTGCCTGGAAAACACATAACACTGCCCTTTAACTAACTTTTAAAATCTTTTTACCTTAAAAACTTCTCATCTTATTTAAGCTGAATATTTTTGATTAAAGTTAACATTTTAATTCACCAACAGAGTGTTAACAAAACCTTGGCTGAAGTCGGGTTATATTCACTCATCTTTTTCAGTGAAACCCATGGTAACAGCCGACAGCGTAGCGCCCGATGCCCCAGACCTCATACCTGTGTGCGGTTGAAGGCCACCCTGGCGAACACGGCCTGGGACACGCTGGCCCTCTTCAGCTCATCCCTGACCTGCTGGTAGATTTCAGAGCACACCTCTGCGGCCGAAGGGTTGCTCCCGGGATGGTCGCCCGCTCCTTTGGAGGGACCCCGGGGGATGGGTGGGTGGTTGAGGAACTGCTGGTTGAGGCTCTGAGGATGCTGATGGGCCAGCAGGCGGCTCACGGCCAGCTGCTGGTTGATGAGGTGGGCCATGGCGAGCTGTTGGCGAACCAGCT
Organism: Poecilia picta; assembly: GCA_033032245.1. NCBI lineage: Eukaryota > Metazoa > Chordata > Actinopteri > Cyprinodontiformes > Poeciliidae > Poecilia > Poecilia picta. The sequence continues at coordinate 16,897,636 of CM065354.1, read as the reverse complement.
GTGGGGAGAGCTGCGGCGAGAGGAGACCACCTGGCCCCAGCAGGGGCTGCAGCGCACCCGGCGGAGGCGGTGGGGGAGGAGGAGGCACCTGCCCTGTGCGGAGAGGGGGGCTGTGGTGGAGGGGGCCATGAGGCGATGGCTGCTGTTGGGGCGGAGGGGGCTGCTGGAGCGGCTGCGATGGGGCTTGAGGGTCCCCGGATCCGGCTTTGAGGAGGGGGCCGCCGGCACTCAGGTGGCTGAGCTGAGCCAGGTGGGGTGGGGGCCGCGGCCCCAGCACGCAGAAGTCCGACATGTTGTCCCTTTCAACTGGAGTCAGGAGAAGCAACGTTAAACAAGCATGAAAAAAAAAAGAAAGTGACCTCAGAGAGTTAAAGTCTTACTTTTAATGTCTGCGGTGTCGCGACCAGCCCACATCTTATCCAGGTAATCCCCTGCTTAAAGCAATGAGCAGAGAGTCAGTAGCTGTGTCGACATTGTAATTACAAAAATAAATTGAATTTAGAAAAACAAATTTCCGCTCGGATGAGGTGGCTGTTCAGAGTTCAGAGTAAATCTCAGAGTTGAGGAAAGGAAGGGTTATAACATTCATGCTAACTGCTCGTATAAAATGTTAAACTTGTTTTAAAAATGTATTAATATGAGCTGCATAAAGTGTTTGCTCTTGTTTTAAAATGATTGAACCTGGCTTACCAGCTGTGAGTCTGTCTCACAGCTTTGTTGTCATATTTTCTAGAATTCTTAAATATTACATTATCGGACACCAGATCAAAGCTTTATGGACACTGTAGATCGGAAATCTTTCCTAAAAAACCAATTTTTCATTTCCTCAAAATTTGCATTTCATTTTTTTCTCATTCTTACTTCAGTTAATTTTGGGATATATTGTTAAAGAATCATGGTAAAAATAATAATCTCATGGAATATGAAAACATTGCATTGCATATTGTTGACATCCTCTTGCTTCGACATTTTAAGAGTATTTATCGTGATAAATTTCTTATCATGATAAGAATTCCTATTTATTGTCATAAGTTTCAGTTAATGATGTTAAAAAACCTAAACTGTCTGAATTCACAGAATTGTTAGTTTTACTATTTTCTCCTCTGTTTGTTGAAGGAAATTACCAATAAATATTAATTAGTGAATCAAAACCAATTTCTTTATGTAACTGGCATCCTAAAGAAGCATATTACAAACAAGTTTGTTTTTCAATAGATGTATTTGTGATTGCTGTGTTAGCTTAAAAAAAGCAGTAAAGAGTTCTTATCATCACTTTTATCGTCATCACAATATTATCACAAAATATTAAGATAAAACATAAAGTCCATATTGCCCAACCCATACTTCAGACTGCATGAGTGCTGGCCTTACCTTTGATTTTTTTGTACTTCTTGTACCAACGGCCAAACTCTTGACATTTGGCAGTGGAGACGTTGGCATAGTAAGAACTGTTCACTATGGAGGAAATCATGCTCTGAGGGAAGGAGAGAGGAAAAAGATAAATAATAACTAACAACATATGAAATGCTTTGACTCACGCAACACCCAGATGGCATTTACACACACACACATACGCACACACAAACACACATACGCACACACAATAGAAGCAGAGAAACATTAATCATGACTGGAAGTCACCCATGGAAAGCCGAGCCAGCACAGTGCAGAAGGGGAATCTCCAGCCACACACACATATGCTAGCAATTAATGCAGCCATCGACACCCCCACCAGAGATGGCGTTAAACACAACATGCAAACACATTGCACACATTATGGGAGCAGGGCCGGGTGCCACACTTGTAGCTGGCTGAGGAGACGGTGCTTGGCATGAACCGGCTGCAGTAACCAGAACCCCGTCTCCTGGGCGGTTAGAGGTGGATTCCTCCTGAACGGCCTACCTGAGACAGAGGACACTCCTTGGCCAGAGTGCTTTGGTTCATTTCCTTCAGCAGCTCCTTCAGAGCGTTCCTGACAGTCGCGTGGTTCCACTGCTCACAGGGCAGATCTTCCAGCTTTGCAAAGCTGCAACAAATCAAAACCACACACACACACATGCCCACACACACGCACACACACACACATACACACACATCATTCATTGCTATCCATAGACACAAACGCATCAGTCACGCTAATCGTTTGGGACGTGTTTTACATCATTACACAGGGCGTGTTAGGAGAACCACTTCATCATAATTATTAAAAGTATTTGGAGGCAAACAAATGCAAGGCTGCTCCTTAAAGCAACATGTTCATGTCCCTAATCCCTTTATGCTGTAAAACTGATAGTTTTGACACTACAAGTTTGCTTAATTGAGCATTTTGAAATATTGGGAATATTGTAATAATATTTTAAATTGGCTCCATGTGTAACAGTGAGAGGAGTCTATATCATAAGAACTGTGGATGAGTCAGAACCACAAACTGTCTGCTTCAAAGAGGGAAGAACACCAGAGCAGATACACCAGATGTACACTCCTGTCCTGTAGGTGGCGGAAATTCATTTGAAGATTGTCTGAGCACTGAGTGAGAAGAAAGTTTGGTAAACAGTGGTTGTGTCTCCTACAGAGCACATCTGACCTGCATACTGCATAAAACATTTGACATGTTTTTTTTTCTCTTTTATTGGCATAAACAATCTTGGAATAACAGTTCCACAGTTTAAAACCCCTTTACTCTCATGAGGCCACCGGACATATTGGATAACATGTTTTGAGAGTGACAGTTAATGGATTAACCCTTTAACAACGTTTTTACCAGCATTGCTCTGAGAAGTAGCACAAATAATCGACTTATCAGATGTTTGCTAATTGCTGCTGGCTAGTCTGAAGGAAAGGGCCGCTCTGTGAGGCAGAAGCTTGGAAACTGCAGCTCTGAAGAGGTTGCTAGGTTAACCAGGGGTTTTGCACAGCTGGATGGTCGCCATAGAGATGAAAGAGTTTCTCAAACATGCATAAAATAATCAAGGCAACACTCCGGCTATGTTTTAGAGGATTAAATAACATATTAACATGATATAAAGGTCAAAAAAGTCAATGTGACAGAAGACTACCCCTTTAAACACAGTCTGAGTGCCCCCAAGTGGTCAAATAAATAATTAGTCAAAATGAGTCAGAAAGTAGGTCGTGCTGCCATCAGTTGGAGTCAGAGGAGAGTTTAACCTTAGAGTCCCATAGTGAACTTCTCTTTTTCTGCTGTCTTTTTGTTTTTGTTTTTTTGTTGTTTTTGTTTTTTAGCTATTTTATTTTCAGCTTTAAATAAATGAGTCAGACTGAAAAATAGCCATGCAGGAGCCCTGCCCTTGCTTTGGATACACACATAAACAAGCCTAGCTGAAATGTGCCACGACAATAGAAACAAATAAACCCCTTCATGTGGAGTTTATCAGTTCTTATCTGCTCATCAGGATGCTGCTTCATTTCTTCTCTGGAACCAGGACATACCAAAGTACAGCCCCCCCCCCCCCCCCCTTCAACCCTGGTGAACACCTGATGCAGACAGATAGCAGATAGTTCTCCATCAGGGCTTTAGCATCTGCAGTCGCATCGGCGGCCCTGCAGACTAACAACCTGACCTCCAGCTGCGATCCTACGGGCTTTGAAACCAGTGCTGGTTGGAAGGAGGAAGTCTGACCTCTGCAGCTGAATGTGCAGCGTGACCATGTGATAGACCTCCATCAGCATGTCTGCCACGGTCGCTTCAGGCGCGTCTGTGAGGAAGTGGATGGGCAGAGGGTTCCACCGTCCCACCTTGATGATGCCTGGACACAAACAGAGAGGATCCATGCAAGGTTTAACATGTAGTCCTCATTTATTTGTTAAAAAAATATTTTAAAAAAAGCACATATACTTGAGAAGCGCATTCTCTTATAATCTTTAGAAATCCTGTGATAACATTAGAGTTTTTTATTTTCTGTGGTGAGACATTTGGAGAGTTTTGCTGGAGTGGATTTGTTTTTTTTTTTGTATCGTTCTGAAAAGCATGAGTATTCCGATTTTTCTTCAAGCTTGTGCATTTACGTCGATGACTTGACTTTATTGAAATTTCAAGAATAACGGAAATTTAATAGCCTGAAGTAGAGGAAAACAAAACAATAAAGAATAATTAGAAACAAGCACTTTGACTGTCTAGTTAATTAAAACCATCTGTCTGAGAAATGTTTCTCTCTCAAATATTACCACCCAGATTTTTTTTTTTTTTTACAGAACTTCCATGCTAAATTGGGAGGAAAGCTTACAGAACACACACACATGCACACACAAATATTACACAAAGCTGCATTGCACCAGCGGGGTCTGTGGGCCCCACCAGGCTCCAGTCACTTAGTATTTTTGAAATATCTGACCAACACCCCCATGTTCCCCTGATATGAAGCAAGAGCTGCAAGTGCCTGAACACAACCACAAAAACTGTCAGTCATGCCTAATATGCTGTGAGTGGAAACTGCTGAAAAAGACATGGAAAACATTTCTAAGCTCATCATGAGCAACAGCTGCTCCAGACTGTCAGCTTCTAACGCCGCTGACTGGCAGGTGAGCAGAACCGCCGCTTTTCAGACTGATGCTCCTGCACCTTTCATTTATAAAAATATATACCTATATATTTTTTTCTATAAATGAACACTTTTAATTTACATAAAAATATTCATATAAGATTACCAAACAGTAGCCAGTTCACTCATTTAGTCCCTGCTCCATGATGTTGGGTCATTATGTAAAATTGAAACAAAAGCAGAGTGCAACTATCACAACATGGTGACAGTTTCAAACTAATATATATATATATATATAATATATATATATTATATATATATATATATATATATATATATATATATATATATATATATATATATATATATATATATATATATATATATACTGTATATATATATATATATATATATATATATATATATATAATATAATAAAATATAAATTAAAAAAAATATATATATAGAGAGAGAGATAGATATAGATATATAAACTTTTCTTCTTTTTTAATACTGATTACATACTGCAGCTTTAATGGCAGACGCAGCCCAGAGACTTGTGGCGACTCTGGAGGAGCTGCACAGGTCAGTCTGCCATAAGTCACATAACAAGACTTATGGCATAGGGAGACAATTAAATGAGACTAATGTGGAAGACTGTGAGTGATGGAAAACTAACAGTTCACCCTGAAAACACGTAGTGGGCAACTCCAGGCCTGTAGGGCCGGTGTCCTGCAACTTTTAGATGCATCAAATAATGAGGTCAGAGGAGAACTTGACTGCACTCAGGAGGTGATTCAGTTATTGGACTGTTGAACCAGGGAGACATCAGGACAGCAGCCCTCAAGAACCAGGATTGCCCAATCCTGTATTAGAGCGGCCCACTAAAAGTCCAGAGCCAAACAATTGAACGTTTAATGTTTCACGTTAAATCAGTGAAACATGTTTCTTGCAGAGTGTATTCCAGCTGAAGCAAACAGAAATGGGCCTTTTAAGAATTCAGTTTTTAAAGTTTCAATGATGATCAAGTTATGATTTTATTCTTGTAAAATGTATTTGTGCACTATAAATCTTAAAACACTCCAGCAATGCAAGTTCTGCTCAGCGTTGAGTCGCTTCTAGAAAATGTCACCAGACCACACAGACTGAGATCTGAAGCAACCTTAGCAGTAAATTCAGCATTATGGTTGTCTTTCTGAAATTAAAAAGAGGGGAATATTATTTAGAGCAGCTATAGCGTGGCTTAAAGGCAGCAGTCCAATATCTGTGGTTGATGAGCAACTATAATACCAGTTCTTTATTTCTTTAAGCACAAAAAATAATTACTAGTGACATTTTATGATTAAAGAGTGACCATAAAGCACATTTTGTTTGTAAGAAACACAAAGAACATCAGAACTGTTACGCCTCAGACTCCCTTCAGCATGAAGCACTTCTATGAAATGTTGTTAGAAACATGCAAAAATATCCATGACCTTTGAACTTCCAACATATTTTGTCATCTCACAACCGCAAATTTAAATATATTTTATGCCAGCATAAATAAGATATTCCTTATACTCCTCATTGTAAAGTTTGTTGTAACAAAAAACCCCTCTAAATTCAAAATGAAGTCCCACTTTGCTTTGGTCCATCACATAGCATCTCCATGAAACACAGTAGCTGCGTTTCCACCACAAATGTAGGTAAAACATTTTCCGAAAAAAACACAATTTTGCAAAGTTTTCATTAAATAAGAAAATAAAATCACATGTGAAAAACACTCTGCGCCAGCATTCTCCTACCACTTCCTGTCATCTTTTTTGTCATTTCCAACAGTGGAAACATCCGGTTGTTGATCACGTTTACCACCTTTATCACCAAAACTATTTATCAAAAAATTTGCGTTTTTTTTTTTTTCCAAACTTGTTGTGTTTTTTGCATTAAACAAATTTATTTTCGTAATTCCAGTTCGCACAATTTTATGGTTATCAAGAACGCAGCTAGTGACAAACTCTACTTTTGATCAATTTTGTGATGCACATTGTCCAAAGAAGTGCTTTGTTGCTGTATACAAACTGGACTGACTGATGTGTTGCTAAAGAAAACATTGTTTCCACTACATTTTTGCTAAATGCACCAACTTTGACACAGTAGAAAAAAACCCACATCATCCTTGCGCAAAAAAAAAAACCTGTTTGTTTTATCGAAATCAGCATGTTTCCATTAACCAAACGTATTTTTATAAATCAAATTTGCACAATCTTTTGGTCAACAACATGAATGTAAGGAACTTCCAGAGGTATTAAAATGTTTGCTAAACATTATATTTTTAAATTCAGTGTGGTGTAAAGTAAGACTATAATGTGAAGGGACGTTTCACCATTTCCCTCCAGTACACACACACACACGCACACACAAGCACGTGCGCCGCGCACACACACACCACACACACACACACACACACACACACACACACACACACACACACACACACACACACACACACACACACACACACACACACACAACACACACGCACACACATACAGGCTTCTTCATGGGACTGGCTGGAGCTGTGAAAACTAAACAAAGCTAATCGCATTACTATCCTCTAAATGAGATCCAGACGCGTCCAGAGAAGTCTCCCATCATCTCTCTTGTTCCTCATGCGCCCCCCTCGCCCCTCCACCCCGTCATCATCCACCCTTCTCCCTTGCATCGCCCTTTGTGAGTTTCTTCCTCCCGTTTCCTCTGTTCTGCTCTCTGATGTCTTTTTGGTGTGTTTACTGCCCAGCTATATCTGTGTTTCCACTGGATCGAGCTGTGTTCTTCATTAATTGGGCCATGCAGAGGGAGCATCGTTAAAACACCATGTACAGAATGGACCGTTCTCCCTCAGGGCCCAGAGGAACTCCTGAGGAACCTCAGACCACCATGGCAACCATGATCAGAACAAACTGTGTCGGAGCAATTGCATTTTATTTAGGCTGATGGATGCACAAAACCACTTAAGTATAGTAGGCACAGTTAGATTTACAGATAATTGTACGTACTTTCTTAAAGGGACAGTATTATGTATTTTCCAGCCACAGAGTGCCATTTTATAGGACAATAAAGTAACAATGTTTCATTCAGTTGTTATAAAAATGCTATATATATCAAATATGACTTAAAAAGAAATTTGACTTTGTAATTTAGTGCCTTGAAACTGGTCCTCTGTCTCTTTAAAAACTGTCTGATTTACTGAAACTCCGTCTTCAGGAAGTCTGAGGAGGAGCTTCATCCTAGAAGGTGGGGCTAGCTCCATCCAGAGATTTGGCACAGCTGAATGGTTGGAGAACTTCTGAAACGTGCATGAATGAATCAAGTCAACACCCCAAGTAGGTTTTTAGATGAGGGAATAACATTATAACATGACGTAAGGTTCAAAAAAGTCCATTTCAAATAATACTGCTCTAGCTGTGCCTAACTGGTAAATTTTACATGCCAAATTTGAAATGTTGGATTACTGTTGTATGTTTTTTTCACTTCACACATTCAGACAGACTGTTCTGCCTTCCTCCCTCCATGCAGCGTCTGCACATCCAAACATGAAGCTAATGCCAAGTTAGGTGGAAGCGAACGGGTGAATAAACAGACAAACAGGAACTCACAGAGGACACATGACAGCACACAGAGCAGTGGACACATAGCGACTCGCATGTAAACACACACACACCCACACACACACACATACAGAGAATACATAGCCCCTGCTTCCTGTGTGATGCATTAATAATTGATCCATCATTCTTGGTCTGCCCCCATCAGTGGGCTGTGCTTCTTGTGTGCATTTAAAAGTAGGAATTATTGTTCTCATTTCCACATTAAAATTCCATCTCCCAGAGACGAGCTTTCATGTGGCCGACTGGTGGCTTGGCTCATGTCTGAGTGTGCCCATCTGTACAAACGCACACTCACATCTCCGGCTCCTCTCATCAGCGCTCGCACGGGGCCTGTTCGCATGGATGCATGCGCGCACACACACTCACGGGGAAGCGCGTGCGCTCATAGTAATCCCATTGTCCCGCACCACGGTGAGACTTAATGGTTGACGCAGCCGGCCTGAGCCACTTGATTTAAAAACGGTTCGAGGTTCCGCCCCTGGCACGATCTGAGGGAAACCCCCTGCGTCTGACTCATCCCTGTCATCCACACTGACACTGTCAGGGATTTTATTTTTTTTAAGTTATCTTTTAAAAATGTGAGGATTACTAAAGCAACATATTCGGTTTAGAACTTTGATGTTTAATTCAGCCGTTATTTAACTAATTAAAGATGACAATCTTTTGAACTGATGTACTATATTTACAAACCTTTAAATCCCAGAATAGGATAAAAAACAGACTTATTCCATAACTGCCCATAATTCTGCATTCATTTTAGCGGGCATTAAAAAATACTTGGTGCAACAAACGCTGCAACAGGAAATGACTGGATGGAGATACAATAAAAAGCACTTCACACCAAGGCAGTGCCAGAACAGCTGGCACACAGGAACTTGAAGACCAAACGTTTCAGTTTTCTTTTCATAATCTAGGACAGCAGAGGAGGTTGAGTGCTGGATATATGGAAGGCCAAAAGGGTCACATTTCTGATGAATGCTGCAACATCTGTCCAGTAGCCACAGCTGGTGACAGGCTAGTGATGTGCAATCAAACTGGATGAAATGTTCACAAGTTTTGTAAATTTGAACAGAAAAACGTTTCTAGTGGTGCAGCTTTAAAACAGTTTCCTCTTGGTGGGAAAGTCCTGGGTTTACATCCTGACAGGTGCTGTCCTCTGTGAACGTTTGCATATCTTCCCGGTATACATCCACAGTCATGTGTGTTACGTCACCAGGATATTCTAAGTTTACACACGATTGTTTGTCCTGCGAGTCTCTGTGTTGCTCTATGATAAACTGACCACCAGCATTAGAAAATAAAGACAGAGCATTTCAGCCTAAACAGCTTCAGGTTTTCTATACTAAAGTCGTTACGTTTGTTTTCAGTGATGAGGCCTGGAATCTGGGTGTAGAGATGGACTCAGACCTGAACCCTGAGAGTCACATAAAAACAGTTACAAAATCGACCTTCTGTCACTTTGAACTGCCTGACTGCGAGTAAACTTGACTTGTTTTGATTATAGACCGATTTTTAAGGGCCTTCAAGCCACCTGCTGTGGGGGAAAAGGTCTTTTCACCAACCAGTGGTGGCTGGTGACTGGGAGCATCAGTTTACTTTTAATAGACCGTTTTCGAACTGTCCTCTCTGATCTGCTCCACACTCCGCTTTGACCCCTCCTGACCTGTGAGACGTGGCACCGTTAACTGTTTGCTGATTGAAGCTGTAAAGTACAGGTCTGCTCTCATCCGCTCTATAAAAGCTTCCAAACCCTTATAATTGAAATAAACAATATCTTCCAGCTAATTACTGGGCTGAGCTAATTAAAGAAAGGCCGCGGTGCTTTAAATACACCGCTGGGACGCAAGAATGCAGGACACAATTCAAACAGGGAGAAAATAGCTAGGACTCTGTATAATTTTGGTCATAGACCGCATGGGGAAAAAATGTATAATTTAAGCCAAAAATTATTCATTTAACATAAACGCTTGTTTGAAAAAAAAATGCATTCATTTGGAAGATGCTTGGGAGAGAGGTTTGCGCGAGGCTGTTTCACGCTGGCCGTGCGCGGACACGTTCTTGTATTAGCTTTGGCCGTTTTTTTAAGGTGAATTCCACTCCAGTCGGCTCAGTGATGTCTCCCTCAGCCTCGCCTTTGATGGGCCCGGCGTTGAGCATTGATGTGACTCCTAGTTGTCAGCACATTGTCTGCTGAGACAGACAGAGACCTCCGTTTGGCAACAAAACACTGAGGTTACAAGTGTGACTAACAGCGTTCATCTGTAAACCTTCCCCTAACTGTGGAGCGGGCTGCTCAGGCCGCTAGCGTAGGGTAATGGCTGTCTGAGTGATTGTTTTGTGGCTGTTTACTGCAGCTCTGAAGTTTACAACCTGCAGCAGAAAAAGCTCAAAACAAGATTTCTTTTTTCTAATCAAGTTAAGGAGTAACTAAGTAACCGTTTTGCATTTGGCAAACATCTGTAGTTATAAGACTGAGTTGAACCTCAGCTTAGCAAACAACTTCTGGTTGATATGCATCGAGAAATGAGATGATTTAGAGACAGGAAACATAAAATTCTGATCCCGTAGCGAATCGCTACCAGGTTGTCCTGACAACCGTCATCTCTGATAAAGGGTTAAAATGAAGTGCAGAGAAGTAAGAGACTATACTTCTAAAATGTGTTTTGTTTATGTCAGGTTTTCCTTAACATTATTAAACAAAAAATTACATAAACTCCCACAATAAAGGAGGAGTAGTGTACACATATAACATGTATTTACCAAAATATTTTTTCATACTATCCAGATCTTTTCAAATTTTGCAAACTTCAGTCTATCTGAAAACGTCCTTCTTTCCATTCTATATTAAATCATATCTGTTCTGATGTTTTGATCCAGGGATGGACTTTTTTATTTTGCAGAACAGTTTCGTTGTGATAGCTTTACGGCCCAAGAAACTATACTTGAAGCTGTATTGCAAAATTATAAATTCTAGACATGTTGAGATGTGTCTGAATGATATTTAGGCTGCATAAGAGCGAGAGAGAGCAAAACTTTCAACAGATAACAGCAAAACTATGCAGGATGCAACAAAGTAACTCCACTTTAATAGTTTCAGCTTTGGACCTGTAAATCTGGATTAAAGAATAGCTCAAGTCTTTAGAGAGCGATATGGTTATACAGACAGGTTAGTGTGAATTTCAAGATATATCAAAGGTGGAGGCTGTGTGTGCTGAGCCTGTTTCAGGATGGATGGAAAAGAAATAAGAGCTAAAGACCCAGTGGTAATAAAGGGATTAGCTGCCATAACAGAAACCTTCAGCTGTTATGAAAATGTGATACATCAAATTTGACTTAAAAGAAATTCGACTTTGTAATTTATTGCTAAATTGGGTCTCTGTCTCTTTAAAAACTCCTGCTCTAAATGAAGCTCTGGCTTGAGGAAGTCATCACAACATGGCTCCTCTATTAACCCTTTAACATTTTACCAGCGTTTCACTGAGAAGTTGCTCCTATAACGAGCTCAGCAGATGTTCTACCAGCTCTTTGCTAAATGCTGCTGGCTAGTCTGAAGGAGCTGAGTGGGGAAGCTTGGAAACTGCAGTTCTGAGGAGGAGCTGCGTCGAAAAGACAGACCTAGGTCCACCCAGGTGTTTTACACAGCTTAATGGTTGGCATGGAGATTCAATGATTTCTCAAACATACATGAAATAATCAAATCATCACTCACACAGGAATGTTTTTGATGAATTAAATGAATTAAAAAAAATTAAAACTCGATTTTAAATAACACTGGATCTTTAAAAAAGACTAATGAGTTACAGGCAATTTATTAGTTTTGCAAAAGCTATATTTCTGATTTGAGGATTATTCTAATCAGAAATATAACTTCAGCTACAAATAAGATAAGCTATAACAAATTAGGTCTGAAAGACACTTTTTTTGCAGTTTACAAAATCTGTAATGAACACACACTCACACACGCACACATACACACGCAATGTTAGGAGATTTCTAACAGATGGGGATCTCCCAGCGTCCTCAGCCAGCTTCAGCAGCTCTGCTGCCCCCATCACTCTGCTGTCCCGTTTTATAACGTTGTGAGGCAACTTCTCCAGATGGAATATTCTGCATACTTGAGAGAAGACAGCAGTAAATGACACTGTCCTGCTGCAATGACTACCATGTGTGCGACAATAAATTACAGCGTTTTTCTTTTTCTCTGCTTCATAAACATTCTCACACGTACCCCGCACAGAATGTATTTTTGTCTTGCGAGGACATTCCTGTCCAGCTCTTTGTTGACTCTTTAATGACTTTCACAGCCCCTGTCTGTGTCTCTGGTGTGTTTTTCAAGCTTTCTCGTGCTTGTTGCCACTGTAACAATGTCTGCTCTCTGTACACACCACTTCACATCACACACTCCCCTCAGATCGTTGATGAGAGGGGCGCTGTCCTGTCTTGAATCCTGAGTTGTGGCTACTGTAGTTCACACAGTATTCATAAATATGTAATGCAGTTTCTATTCAGCTTTATCTTTTAAAAAGAAGCTTCTTTCAGACGTTGTCTGTCATTTTACTGTTCTAGGAGAAAAAAGGAACAAAAACAAGCATTTACCGTGTTTATTGACACTCCTGGTGAGTAAGCTTATGCTTTACATCAAGGATGAATGGGTTAGAAAGCACTTTAAGATAACTGGGAAGCAAATATGGGAAGTTCCCCAGGAGGGTACTCTTCAAAAACACAAAACCTTACCAAGTATTTTTGTTCTAGTTTCTAATGCAAATGGCTTAGTACACATGAAATAAGACAAAAAAGTAATTTTTAGAAAGAAATAGGAGCTCATTTTAAGTCAATAATGCCTTAATATTGATGAAAAAGTCCTGATTCCACTGGTAGATTATTTCACTTATAACACAGAAAAATTACATGTTATTACATGTGGCTGCTGTTTTGAAATCAATATTTTTTTCTTCCTGATGTCTATATTTCGTGAAGTGCACCAGTCCCTCCTGCAGTCAAACACTCACACACAATGATGCTGCTGCCACCACACTTCACAGCTTTTTAGTCCAAAAATGAAGGCTTTTGTCCCTTAGAGTATTTGTAAACAGTTTTTCAGCATTTTATGTTAATGTCATAATACTGGCTTCTTCCTTCCTGAGTGACCTTTTAGTTCATATTGGGAGATCACTAGTAACCACTAGCAGCAGCTAGGTTTGCATTACAGATGTACGCAATATTCTGTTAATTTTCCACTAACGTCAAAAAAGAAAATCAATCAAATAAAACAAATTGATGTTGCAAAAGAAATAATTTTGCAAATGGGATGTTTCAATGAAATAAGAAACATAATTAAAATCAGACAGGAATAAGCGATAAGTTATTAAAAGACATGCCCATATCATCCTCCTCTGCACTTCCTGTCATCTTCTTCTTCATGCTTTTGTGCCGGTGGCAACATCAGCTGCCTTGTGATGCAAAGCGTTTCCATCGCAGTTTTGCAAAATAAGCCAATTCCAATATGGCCACAAAACCTCACCTCATCTTAGCATCAAAACGTCTTATCAAAACGTGAGACTACCTTGTTTCCATTAAGCAAATTTATTTTTAAAATGTCAAATTGAGCAATTATTTGGTCAGTGGAAACGCAGCTGCAGACGCTCCCTCACCAGCTTTCATTCCGATCTTCAGAGCTTTTCCTTTGCATAGATGAATCCAGCATCTTTAAGAAACTGGAATTTTGACCTATAGCAACTTTAAGATGATGTAAGACCCGACAAACTGTGCCTGGAATAAAGTCAAGCAGTGACAAAAGAAAAGATCTTTTTTATTCATACCGCGTATTTAAATGTCTCGTACAAACTGTACCAATGTACCAAACGGCATAAGCTCATTAAACATACTTTGCAATTAGAAAACCCTGAAGGAAGCTTATGTGGATGTGTGTGTGTGTGGATGTGTGTGTGTGTGTGTGTGTGTGTGTGTGTGTGTGTGTGTGTGTGTGTGTGTGTGTGTGTGTGTGTGTGACTGACCGTGGGCCTGCGCGGCCGAGCTGTGGGAGTAGCCCAGCGCCAGCAGGGCCGTCTCCACTAGCTGGGAGAAGAGGATGTCCTTCCTGACCAGCACAAACTCGGCGTGCTCCTCCCTTCCCTCACACCCGTCGCCCTGAAGCCCCGCGTCCGACTGCTCCACCACACAGAAGACGGGAATCATCAGACCTGTGGAGAGACGACAACAAGTTAAAGAGAACAACGAGGACTTCTCTTTAAAAGCCTGGCATTAATTGACGATCTTCCCGGCACAAATTGGTCTCCTCAGATGAGAAACATGTGGAGCGCATCTGGTGTCGGTGAAGCTTGAGATCACTTGCTTTTCTTTTTTTTCTCTTCTTCTTGGTTTCACTTGTAATGTATTGGAACATCTTAGACCCCCTTTAGTCAAGGCAGTAACGTCAGATACATAAGACAGTTTTAAAAGCACCGTCCAGCTGCCTAACGGAATATTAGATAGGCATTCATAGGAATGACTCCTCTCACAGATATGCAAAGCCAATACACAAAACAGTCACTGTGATAACAGCAGCTGCCCTCATTAGGGCATTAATATCTGTTACGATGCTAAATGTCCTCTGATGCTCTCCATGCAGGTCACATATTTTACCCAGCTGCCACCGACCTCCAGGTGGATCACATCGAGTCCAAATCAGACTGTTCAGACACCCGGGTGCCTCGCAAAGGTTTACTGGAACTGGAGCGAATGGACTACTGACAACTTAATGCCCTTCCAGTCTGAGTCACTTTCATTTCTTGTTGCACAAAACAGGGTTCAGCCTAGGCTACGGACACGCTAAAGCTTCCATCCATCCAGAGCAGGTCACAGAGCAACGCTGGTCTCATCTAACCAAAGCGGTTCAGTCCTCACGTCTGTTGTCTCCTCAACATGGCTTGTTGTAAACTTTTAACAGAATGTCTAACAGCTTAATTGTTGCTTTTCTCCGTGAAGAATCGAATGCTGTCACTGGGCGTCCACAGGCTGGTCCACGCCACCACACGTAGCGCTTTGCATGTTAGCTAGCAGGTACTAATTAGCTGCATTTCCATGGACCACAGAATCGCACAAATTGGAAGTACAAAAATAAATTTTCTTAATGGAAACAGCAATTAAAAGAAATATGTTTTTTAATTTAAAGCTTTGCTGCTAAAATAAGACTGTTTTTGGAATTTAGTGTACTTGGTAAAACTGAACGAAAACACTTCTTTCCTTTTTTTTTGCGTTGCCTGAGTCGTTTGATCAACAACTGGATGCTGATGCTGGCAGAAAAAATGAAAAACAAAAGAAATGATAGAAAAATTATGATTTGTTTAAATGATTTATCATGTGACAAAAAACTAATTTTTCGAAAAAAATGGGATTGTTAGGTGGATTTTTGGTCAAATCAAAATTGATTTATTCCGCAAAATTGCAACGGAAACACTTTTTCCCCGCATCATCCCAGTCACGTGATCAACAACCAGACGTTGCCACTAGTGCAAACCAGGAAGAAGACGACAGGAAGTAGTTAGAGGTTGATGGGGCGGCATATTTTTTAAAGACTTATTGCGTGAATAGGTTTATTCATGTGGGATTTTAATTGTGTTTGTTACTTAACATGTTTAGGCGTTGGCGAAATATGGAGAAAGTTTTGCTCACTTTTGTAATGAAAACTCAGCTACTGTAGGTCTGATGTTTTGCATCTCGACACAAAGTGAAAAGCTTAAGGGGCTCGATTACCATGGCAACACATTGTCAATAACAGTGGAGAAACTTGCTCTTCAGGAAGGGTCTAATTCCCAAAATTCCTCTCCTCGGCTCTCTGCTCTCACACTAATGCCTCTGCTCCAATCTGGAGCTTTTTTCCTGAAAGGCTTTTGGTTTTGGGCCACCTGTCAACCGGCCGTTATTTAAAGTCCCCTGAAGAAATGATGCACTGGGAGCATTAGGCAGCGTCCCAGCTCTAATAATACAGGCGCTGGTGTTTTACCGTATGGCCAAGCAAACCCACACACATTCACGGTTCTCTCAAGTAAATGGTTAAGGGTTCAGGTCCACACACACACACAACACACACACACAGAAGAGAGAGAGAGACCCGATCCATCTCCTCCATTGTTTTAATCAGTCAATTCCGATATTTCTATTCCTCCTCATTAATCACTCAGCTCCCAATCCTCCAGGCTCTCATGGAGTGAATTACACACTGAGACCGTGCCAATTGAAGTAAGTGAATTTCCCCCAACAGGGAATATAACTGTCAACACGGAGCAGCTCCCTCCGACCCGCGCTCCTCTCCCTCCGTCTCTCTCCATCTCACCAGCTCCGCTCCGCCGTCTCTCCGGGATCTTGACACTGGATGATCTGGTTTGGAGATGCGATGTTGCCTCAAAACCTCTAATCCCTCTAATATGTTGAGGGATGAGTGAGTGGAGATATTAAAATAAGATATGTGTGTGTCTTGGCAGGTTCGCAGTGTTGCCGCGTACGGCGGCTGGTGTGTGAGCGGCAGCTACATGAGTGCGTTTGGCCCCCATCCTCGCAGCAGCCGTGTGGTTTTGGGGGCGACACATGGAGTTTCCTGTGTTCAAAGTCAACCCGTCATTATTACAAGCCGTGGCTTCCACCGAGCGCAGGAAACCCCGTCCTTCTCCTGCCTCTCTCTCTCTCCACACGGTTTCTTCTTCTTCTCCTCCGTCTTCTCCTCGTTCTTTCTGCTGTATCCCGGTCACAGTGCTCAGACCTGATCCTCCTTGCCGATTTGTCAACTCTGCCTAACCACAGATGGATTATCTTCACAAACTCTTCAAACCCACAGAAAACGGTTTTGTTTTGCTGGAGGGAAAACAAAAAAGAAAAGAAAAAAAACAGATCCGACGTCCGAAGAATATTCCGACATAAATTCTAAAATATATTTACATCAAATGGACCGCATAACGTCAAAATAAATTGATCGATTTTCATTATTGTGCTGCATGTTTCAAACTGTGTGCTCTCCAAGGTCTTTAGTCAGAATTTCCATGCTGTAGGATTTATAACACGCCTATAAAAGAAACCCTTCTGTCTCCCTTTTTCCAGCGTTTAAAGACAAAGCTGCCAACAGAGACACTAAAATATTACATCTTTTCCTATACTGGGGCACACTCCAGGATATTACACAATATTTCTTTTTTTTAATGCATCACAATGGACAAACTTAGATTTTAATGCTCTCACAGACCCTTGAAAACCCATGATTTATTTCCTATCAGAACACAAAGTCTAACTATTGGGCTGGACAGCGAAGCATTTAAACGTTTAAAGTTCAAAACTGAGTCAAAAAGCTTGAATAAAAATAAATATCATAGATGTGCATTGTTGGCACTAAATACGCTATTATTTGGGTGAGTGCATCAAAATACAAACATCACAACCAGAAAGGGAATAGACACAAAAAACATAAGACAACATGCACATCATAATGATATCATCCAAAGTAGAGATGCTCTGTCCAATCTGCATTGGCTTTAACTCGTACCCAAGGCAGACCTTCAGAAGAAAGGTACGTTTTTAGCAACATGACTCAGTGACTCACACAAGAAACTTCCCAGCAGGAAACTGTGTTCCCATCAAAATATAGCAGAGAGCCAAGAGTGTTGAGAGTCACCATAAAAAATAAAAAATAAATCATTATATCGTGATACGTTTTCCAGCCAGATCGCTGCATATCACAGGCTGTGATCATGCTTCCAACAACACTGCTCTGCTGGTGATCGTGATCGTGAATATAAGCAAAGCTAAGCTGTAAGCTAAAGGCATCGCCGGACAAGCTCACATCTCACACACATATCAGTGACTGTATTTATGTGTCTCTCAGCCAAATTGCTTATTTTGTAATGTTTTACATTTTGATTAAATCTGGACGTGACCTTCCTAAAGGCCACTGGAAACAAACTTTAATCTGGGCTAGCAATGTCACTTTCTCTCTTTTTTTTCTGTAGAGCTGGTAAAGAACAGGAAGTATTCATGATGCAACATTTATTCGTAAAGTGAAAGGACAGGTAAAGACCGAGACATTTCTGCAAAAGCACGACAGCACCGACACCGAGGCACTCACATGAACAACTGCACACAAGGAGGAAACAACTTTCGCAGTTAATGCTGGGATCGATAACCCAGAGTGACTTGTATAAATCTTATTTATATGGAGCAATCTCCTTTATTTGGTAAGCCTGTGTTATACAGTTCCCCCCTGACTTATAGATTAACAGCTCAGGGCTCTCATAGCACTACAGCGTGGAACACGGAGCCAAACTCAACCCATGTGGCTCTCAGCGCAGCCAGCGGCTGTCTGTGGGTTTGGAGTACAACGCTGCTAAAAACCTTCTGGCAGGAGGAAAGCATGAAAAAAAAATCATTGTATTTCATTCATTTATGACAGTTCTTCTCACCATGCTGCAGATTTCATTTGCAGAAGATAACTAATGCCAAGTGTCTTCACTGTTACTTCAATCTCTACAGTGAAGACCACTTCATCAGATTTCTCAGTTACCTCCAAGGGGCCGCAGCGGGGCTCCGTTGTGGCGGGTTCGTGGCCCGGTGGGGCTCCCGTTCAACTCCAGTCGGCTTTTCTTTCCTGGCGGCGGGAGCCCGCTAAGGTCTGGACTGCCGCCCCTCCGCTCGGGACTGCCCTGGGCGACGGGACTCTCCCCTCCTCGCTCCATCCTCCTCCACACCCCCAACGGAGCTCCAGTCAGAGACAAAGAGTCTGAAGGGATTCAACAGAAAAGCCAAGGAATCAGAAATCCAGTGGATTTTTTTTCTCTTTGTGTGGATTTTTTTTGTGTGTGTGTGTATTTCACAGAATTACAATGGAAACACTTTTTTCGCATCACATGATAAACAACTGGATGTTACTACTGGTGGAAAAGACGAAGAGGACAACAGGAAGTGGTAGGACAATGATAACGGGGCATATTTTTTAATGACTTTTCATGTGAACAACTTATTCACATGTGATTTTAACTGCATTTAATGGAAACAAAAAAATTGCAAAATTATGTTGTTGGGGTTTTTTTAACATTACTGGAATATCAACAAAACTTTATACACATTTGTAATGGGAATACGGCTTTTGTCCCAAAATGACATGACTCATTCTCATTCTGATTTATGCAGACACTCTATCTGCACTGATGAGGATTTCCTCACCTCAGAATGCCAAATGCTCTAACTGACAATAACCTTACCTATTTCAGAATTATAATTATAATCATTTGACCACTTGAGAAGATTGTTTAAGCAGCACTGGCAATGATAATTATGGAAAAATAAATCAATCCAATCTGAACTGTAGGTCAAATGTGTCTATTCCTTGAGAAATGTTCTTATTATTTCAGGCTTTCTTCAGAAAAAAGCAACACAGCTCTCAATTTTAGTCATTTTTTTAATAATATGAATCAAACATAGAGTTTTAACATTCATTGTTTATTTGAGAAGACCTACCAATATGTTATATCTCTCACAAGCTGACATTAATGGGAATTACAGGAAATAAAAAGTTGACATGAACTTCTACAAATGTTTTGTTCTCCTTGAGAACAAAAGAGAGATATAACACAGTGGCCACTGACGCCACTGTTGAAACACAAAGGTCACTCTTAAATAAAAACGCGAATTTGAAAAAGTTAAGTTAAGCTTTCAGACAACTTTAGCATCTTTAACAAGGAGTAACCAGGCTGATTTGGAAACACACACATTTCTAAATATGTATTTTTGTTGTTTTTTTGTTTTGTTTTTCTTTGCCAAAAACAATTTTTTGGAAAAAAAAAAAAAAAAAAAAGAAAGCCAGCTTTTTATTGCTGAAAGATGGATTTAGACAAAATAACTTTTTCTAAAAAGTGACATCATTTTTGGGAGGCCACAATATTGAAAACTAAGAAAGCATTTTTTTTATGAATTCAAAGATGAGTAACTGGCACAGTTATCCATTACTCTCAAACCTTTCCACATTTTGACATGCTAAATCCACAAACTTCATTGCATTTTACTTGGATTTTATATGATAAACCAACACGTGTAAAGTGGATTTCCAGAATTCAGATCATGTTCCAAGGCATGGCAAAATGTGTCACAACTCGCCTGACGTGAACAGAGCCAGAAGTCAACTCCAGGCTCAGTGTTTCCTGATTGGGAAGTGTCAGCCAAACGTCTAATATGTGTAATGCCATTAGCAGCGGTGCCAGGCCTGAGCGGCGGCTTGGTGCCAGCACACATGGGCCAAATGAGCAGCTGTTGCTCAAACAAAAGCTCCCGGACAATATCTGACACTTTGTAAATAAAAAAAATATCCGGAAGCTGGGGGACCGACTCACTGATTTGCAGTTCTCAAAAAAGCATCAGGTCTCTCCACTTAAATGTGGAGTCAAGCCCTAAATAAAGACATACAAATCGAAAACATAGATA
The DNA here is from genome assembly GCA_033032245.1 of Poecilia picta. Lineage (NCBI taxonomy): Eukaryota > Metazoa > Chordata > Actinopteri > Cyprinodontiformes > Poeciliidae > Poecilia > Poecilia picta. Next base: position 16,877,037 of record CM065354.1, on the reverse strand, counting down.
GATTTACTGTTTCTAGAACTGATTCAAGCTGCTCTGGTTTACGTACGTATTTCTCAGATGAAGCAGAAGGTGGAATTGAACCTGGAGAACTCAGTGCTGCTGTTACACCTCAGTCTTTGCGTGTTTCTCCAACTACATTCGATTAGAAACCAGAAGAGAAAAACCTCCAAAAAAAAAAAAAAAAATTGCTTCCATTATTCTTGTTCTAAAATAAATTTTGTATGAAAACCAAGATCATAATTTTTACCACAATAAAGAAAAACAGCTTGTGTTACAGTTTATTACTTTATATCATGGAACAAAATTCAAATAAGCACTTTGTTGTTTCCATTGCCGCTTTCTGATGCTAAAATCTGCCAGTAAACACTAATAGAGTGTGACAACATTAGGGGTTTTATTTCCGCCCTTTTATTCCATGAATGCCTTTTCAAAGAATCATGTAAACGATTTTGACCTGAAAGTGAAACCATGTGTTCACAGCCGAGGTGCTTTTATTGAACTTACATAAAAATGTTACAAAGATAAAACAAGTAAAATTCGCAATTTCTAACAGCAAATGAGAACCTGTTTATGTAAAATTAGCTATTTTTAATCATACAAGTGACAAGCTATGAATGTTTTACAGTAAAGCCAACATGTTATTCAGACGGCCCTCAGCGATCTTTGTAGATAGATTTACAAAGTTCTCACTCCTCTTCCTCTCTATTCTCCTCTTTTGTCCCTCCACCTTCCACAGACACACACACACACAACACACACACACAGACGCATTCTTCCACAACAGCAAAGCTGAAAAACACCACAAAAAAAGTAAACAAACTCATGATCTTAGAGGCGCTTGGAGCCTGGGGAAAATGTCCAAATGAACAATAAATTAAAGACATTAGCTCTGGCGTGATTAAAAAGTGCGGGAGGCCAAAGAGGCCAAAAATGCGGGCGGCAAAGTTTAATAAAAGAGGAAAACAAGTTCAAAGAGCTGAGCAGAGCGAGGGAGCAGAGGGTTTAAATGTGACTACAGCAGTGACTCTAATTCACAGCGTGAGGCTCGCTGAGAAAAAGGGGAGGCGCTGCAAATAAATCCGACTACTAACAACGTCGTAGCTGCAATAAAGAGCAGCTAGCTACGCTAGCGTGTTAGGGGGGAACCAGAGGCTGGCGCTCAAATTCAAACTTGATGTAACGTTCTGATTCTCCTTCATATTTTCAAATGATCCTGCAAAGAATCCGACGGTATCAGCAGCAGGTCCAGTCCTGCTCCAGCTGCTCATGATAGCCATCAGAACCAGGCTGCGTCGACATCTTCCCATCTCCCTGGAACTCACTCACTCACACACACACAAACACACACACACACACATCCCCAGCATCTTCCTCATCTCTACGCACATCCTGCTTCTATTACACTTCTTCTGGTATTTGATCCAGCAGATACAGAGTCAAGCTGCATATTTTGTTGATATTTGTTTTCTTCTTGAGGGCATCTAATCTAACAGATAAGATGTCCTGCCTGAATGCTGGTGAACGTTACCAAGTCACAAGGTCAGGAGACACGCGGGTGTTTTTCTATCCACCTTCTGAAGACTTCATTACATCATTAAAGTCGCTGCATTTTATTTCTGTGCAGTGTTGAGGGAAGGCCAGGCCTGTGGTAAACTCTGCAGCGACCACTGCTACAAATTCTGTCATTTTCCTTTTTCTTGGTATTTCTCATGCGTCTGTGGTCCAACCTATACAGAAAATACCTTGTTGTCACTTTAAACAGCATTACCAGGACTTGAACGCTGCAAAAACACCAAATCTTGCCAAGTCATTTTGGGCTTGTCTCTACTGCCAGTGTCTTAGTACAGTTGAAAAAAACAAACAAACACAAAACTAAAAGATAGGAGTTTGCTTTGGGTCAATAATTCCTTCTGATTTAGGAATTTATGAGGCGGACCTTAAACCTATCGTTGAGTCCTTCGCTCTTGGTTACATCTGTAGGTTTTGTGATGTTATTCCACACAATGTGTTAAAAACTAAAATTATCTCTTAGATCATTTGCTCTGCTCTCTGACACACACACACACTCCCCCCAGTCCTCCCAGTGAGGAGATGCCCCCTCCAGTCTGTAGCTCTGTGTTGTGCAGAGACAAAACAAAGGCTTTTGTGTATTGTTTCCTTTCTGTTTACATTAGGAGGCTTATTGAGTCCAGCAGGTGGCAGTATGACCTACAGCTGGAGGTGGACGGGCTGCTTGCTGCTTTGCAGAGATTTTAGTTGGTGAGGACGGATTAGTTACAGATTTATTTTCGATCGATCCGACAGCTCTGGATGCTGAGAGTTTCTCCTGTCCAGATGTAGACAGATGTGATTTGTGCTGAGGTTTGTTTTTATTTCCACTCTGGTGTCCATCTACACCAAGCAACACATTGAAGTTGTTCAAGACACTTTGACGAGATCCGAGGAACCTTTTTAAGTTACTGGTATTTTGATGCATTTTCAAATTCATTCCGTTATTCAGACATCATTTTAGCTCAAATGTTCACTTGCAAACTGAAACTGTAGGAGAGAAGGTGTGGAGAATAAACCAGAACTGCTTTTAGTCAACAAATATTCAGTGATTTATGGGAATTTATGGAGAAATCGGTTCTCTGGCCAACAGATTCTTCTATAGTTCAGAGTGAGAAGAGGCAGATTGGCAGATTATTTCATTGATTTATTATTTACATTTTTCCCAATGTGCCAATAGAAATAATGCTTTTGATCAGCATTAAGGAATAATTGACTTATATGTTACTGAAAAGCTACTTGTAAGTTAGTTTAGCCTTATTTCAAGTGCATTAAGATATCCACACAAGAAATTATACAAAAAAACAAATACTTTTGTGAGACTTTGTGTTGTTGCAGCATTTGATTTGTATTGCTAGTGAACTGTGTTTTGTCTCAGCTGGTTAAACGTGAAGAGGTTTGGTTGTCTGCACCGGTGAATCAGTTACCAGAAACTAAGTGACAAACAGGAAACATTAAAAATCTAAACGACTTCCTAATCAGAAATGAAAAGGTTCAATGTGTGAACGTTACAAATAATGTCACTGTTCTATAGTAGCATTTAGCTGCAGACACCTGGCTTTATTGTCTACCTGGACTTATTCATTAGCTGGTACCAGGTTGTTTCCAGACATTACATTTATTCAATAATAAATTGTCGAATTTATTAGTTAAACAAATAAAACAGGGACATGGACTGGCTGCCTGGAAGTAGCATATAAAAGGATGTGTGTGCACATCCACTGTCTGGATGCTGAAAGCCTCCAGGTCAAAGATCAGAATGACTCTGCCTTTTTTTTTATCTGCTCAGTAATCATTTTTGCACAATTGGAAATCTAACAGACCAGCAGATCACAATGTGTCACATCTAAAACCTTATAAAACTTGATAAATTAAAAGAATTAATAATGCTTAGCTACATTATTTTTTTAATGTATGAATTTATGAGCATTATTATTGTTGTTATTGTCAATCGTAACGTCATTTCCTTTTTTCTTATTCCTTAACACGGCAAAAGCACCAATTTTTACCAAGTAAATTTGGTTGAATTTCTACTGCAAATATCTTTTCTCATTTCAAATAATACAAACCAACTTACAAGTAACGTTTCAGCAGGACATAGGAGCTGCTTTTAAGTCTATAATTCCTTAATATTGATGAAAAAATACAAGTTTCACTGGAAGATTATTTCAATGCCTTGCTAATTTGGCCTCCATCTCAGTTCCTCAAAACAAATGTTTACTTCTGTTTGTAGTTTATTTGTTTTTTTTTGTTTTTTCATTTTATTTTGTAGTTTAGTTGAAAGTTAGCAGCCTAGCTAAACAGTTTGTTGACTGAGGTACCATAACTGCAGGCTGAGTTATTTTTGTGAATAAATTCTTACGTCTGTAGTTCCATATCATCAAACCAGCAGGCTGTCAATGAAACAAGAACTGAAGCTGTTTGGTTATTAATTCCTGATAATAAGGCGCCGTCCCGACTTGGTGATTTTGATCTCAGTTATTAACTTTGTTAATAATTGTCTTTGGCATTTATTAATTATTAATAGCTATTCATAGCCAAACCAAACCTATTTGTTGCACAACACAGGACTTCCTCCAAATTGTTGAGCTTCGGCTCAAATCAGTAACATGATGGTTGAAACTTGAACACTTATGGGATTGCAACACAAAATTATCCTATTTTATTTATTTATTTAGATAATAGCAAACATATAAAACAGGAAAAGAATAAGCTTTTAAAGCATCTGGAATTGAACCACATTGAAATTTTGTGGACTGACTTCACAGCCATTTAAATGTCCTTTAACAGTTCTGTACGGAGGAGCGATCAAGAAAGAAAGACCCCAGACTTTTTAACCAGTTATTTTTTATAAAATTCAATAAAGTTGTTGTGTTAGAAGAGGCATTCTTTTATCTAAATTCCCATAAATATATTTCATGATACATTTAAATTATCTTGAAAATCATGTCCAAAATGAGTGAGTGTATACTTCTGCATTGCAAAAACACAAAATCTTACTAAGTGTTTTTGGTGTAGTTTCTAGTGCAAATATCTTAGCTCACTTGAAAAAAGTCAAAAGTAACTTACAAGTACAAGACATAGTCAATAATTCTTTAATATTCGACTGGCAGATTGTTTCACTTCTAACATGGGAAACAATGTTTAGTTATAGTGAAATGAAACTGGCACTTTGTCATCAATATTAAGGAATTACTGACTCCTATATTTTACTGACAGGTAATTTGTAAGTTAGTTTTGACTTATTTCAACTGTACTAAGATATCTGCACTAGACCAGGTAAGATTCTGTGTTTTTGCAGTGTAAGTGCTTATGATATTTGGCACAGTAATTAATAATACTTCACTGTGGGTAAAAGTAACCAAGTAGGTAACCTTCACAAAGATAAGATGGTTTCTAAACTCTGGGAACGGACTAATAACTGGGCGTGAGGAAACATGACATAACCGTATCCCTCCTCAGCCTGATAAATGCCAACCTGCTTTATCTATTATTGGTGTGTTGAGCAATAATGAGTCTTTGTTCCAGAGATCGTCTTTAAGGACAGGCGGACAGTATGTGGTGCATCACATGTAAATGCCCCACACGCCTATTAAAACAGATCATTCAGCAACACAACTCAGATACTGAGACGGCTATCGAGTCCATAATAATCACAAGGTGTGTGACAGTGAGGGCAGTTAATAAACAGGCGATAAGAGGAGCTGTTGCACGTCTGCTATGGAGACATGAGGCTGCGCGTAGCGTGGATTTGATAAGGAACGGCTCGCAACACATAACCTAGTTTATCGCTCCAGAAGGCACCATCAGACCCAGCCGGGCTGAAGTTTGGGCTGAAGTGAACTAGACTTCGGAGGATATGTGTAATTAGGTTTGACCCGCTGCGTTTCCAGTAAACAGTAAAGTGTAATTATAAGTCACTGAGATAAGATCAGCAACATGTGGGGGAAGGACAACAATGCACCCATCTGGTTGTATCTTTAAATTGACTGGTAATGGTAGGAACAGTATAAAGCGTAACTATGGCAACTTTGAAACCGCAGATGCTTCAAGCATTGACATACACTACAAAAACACAAAATCAATAAGACAAAACTCACAAGTAACTAAAATATAGGCGTTGGTATTAAGTGGACAATTCTGCAATATTATGTACTTTCCAAACATAAAGTGCCATTTTACAAATTACATTGTGTGCAATTTTGTAATATAATGTATTTGAATTATTGACTTAAAATAAATTTGACTTCATAATTGGGGTAGAGATAAGAGCTAAAGACCCAGCGGTAATAAAGGGATTAGCTGCGGTAACAGAAACAACAAAGACCTGTGACAAGTTAAAGGGGAAACCTGAACTTTTGAACCCTGTATTGTATTTTGTGAAGGAGATTTGATCAATTAGATAGTCCTGATTGGTTTGAAACAGAGGGATGCTGCCATACACTGACATTTTTTGCCCTTTTAATCAACTTAAAGGGGAAGTAATACGTGTTTTCCAGGCAAATTTTATATCACAATCAAGGAGCTATGTTACCTTCAACGTTTATGAAAATGCTTTGTATATAAAACATGACTTAAAAGAAATTTGACTTTGTTATTTAACTCTTTGAAATTGGGCCTCTGTCTCTTTAAAAACTCCTGCTCTTTCTGAAACTTCGCCTCCAGGAAGTCATCACAACATGGCTCCTCTATTAACCCTTTAACAACGTTTTTACCAGCGTTGCACTGAGAAGTAGCTCCTATATTGAGCTGATGATCCACCAAATGTTTGCTAATTGCTGCTAGCTAGTCTGAAGGAGCTGAGTGGAAGAGTGAAGAGGGAGGAGTGCTGAGTGAGGCTGACGCTTGGCAGGAAACTGCGTTTTGAAGGCGGAGCTATGTCCACCCTTGTGTTTTGTACAGCTGAATGGTTGCCATGGAGATGAAAGGATTTCTCAAACATGCATGAAAGAACAACAGCAGCATACCAGGTATGTTTTTGGTGATGGAATAACATTATAACATGATGTAAAGCTCAAAAAGTTCATGTTACGTAATACTGTCATTTGATTAAAAAAGTCCTACTTCCACTAGCAGATTATGTCACTTATAACACGGGAAAATGTCTTGTTATAGGTGAAATAATCTGCTGGTGGAACTAGGACTCTTTATTAATATTAAGTACTATTATACTGAAAACTCAACACAAATACGTGGTAATATTTTGTGTTTTTGCAGTATAGTTTGATATTAATAACCACCTCATGCCTCGTCGTAGTGGGCTTCCTCCCTAAATTTTCCAATAATCTCACAACAATAATTGCTCTTAATGTAGGTAGATAAAACTCTGTTGAAGGGCGCCTACTGCTACCGGGAAGTCGTCTGTCCCTCAGACTGGGTTTATGCTTCCATGACAAGAACCGACACACCAGGAGCCGAAGATGAGATTATAAAGTACAAGAAAAAAGAAAAGATTGTGGACACACCCGAAGGACACATCAACAAACACACCTATAAACAATGTGTTGTGCTCAGACACACACACACACACAGGCCGACGTGTAATTCAGAGGCAGATTCTGCTCACTGTTTTTAGCTCAACCCCAAGTTTATAAAAAAAACAAAAAAACTCTTTTCTGATGGCACGAAATGTCAGAATACGGCTAAAAACAAACATCCAGAAGATGTCTTCAAACAGAGTCCCACTGAGAGGCAGACATATAGCATAAACACACACACACACACCCTAAGGTGAAGCTGGGACCTTACACAGGTAGAAAACTAGTGAAGGTTTGAGGAAGAACTGACCTCTGACCCCCGGCTGAACCGCCTCTCCTCTCCAGCGTCTCACTGCCGGACTCTGCTGCCGTCCGAATGCACACCAGGCAGAGTCGGAGCGAGCTGCCAGGGCATTATTAGCGCCGTTGGCAGGGGAGGAGGAGGAGGCGTCGCCTCCAGGGAAATGTCCTGAGATACGGACGCTCTTCCCTGTTCCACATCAGCTTTTATAGCAGGGCTATCAGGCTATTGGTTAATGCGCGGCTCTGCACAGCAGATAAAAGAATGGCAGAGATATTAAGAGCCCTTCTGTCTAATGATCACGCATGCAGAGCGTGCATGTGTGTGTGAGTGCGTGTGTGTGTGTGTGTGTGTGTGTGTGTGTGTGTGTGTGTGTGTGTGTGTGTGTGTGTGTGGTGTGTGTGTGTGCACAGGGAAATGGCAAGTGATTCGCTCGATTCTACACTGCAAAATCACATTACCACATTATTTCACTTTTAACATGGAGAAAACGTCTTAGTGAAATAATCTGCTTTTTCATCAATATTAAGAAGCTTAATATTGATGAAAACAATATATTTCTGGCTGAAAACTTACTTGTCAGTTAATTATGTCCTATTCAATGGATACTGGGATATTTGCACCTAGACACTCACAACAAAAACTTGGTAAGATTTAGTGCTTTTACAATGCTGTAAAGTCAGTGTCGTGTTTTGATAACTTCCAGCTCGACATTTTTTTCTGTTGGTCTTTAACAGAGTCATTTTCCCTCTAACATGTTTGGATTAATCTAGAAGAGTCAAATGAAATAAAATGTTTTTACCTGACAAACATATTTTACATACTGATGTACATTCAAGAGATGTACTTCAGATTTTAAAGGCATAAAAACAAAATTAATTAAATTCAAATTCAAAAGTATGTTATTGATCCAAAAGAGAATTCAAGAGTTGTTGTAGATGCTGGTGGCTGTGGGCAGGAGGACCTCCTGTAGCAGTCTGTAAAACAGCAAATTTCACAAAGCTCCAAACAGTAGAGAGGATCATACTGAAGATACTGAGTTTTTTTTCTTTCTTTTTTTTTGTAATTTTGTACTTTTTTGCACTTAGATGCAGAGATATTTCATCTCACTTAGATTATGTGGAGAATCCTGAACCTCAGGTGTGAGATCAGACTATTTCCTGGCTCTGGATCTAGTTTACGAGCTCGTTTCGATGAGAGCTGGTTTGTTTCCAGGGGGATGCTTTGCATTGTTCACACATCCACCAACAGGCAGGACTCTGCTCTTTCACCGCCTGAACCAACGAGAAGAGGGCTTTTATTTTACGTTGTGAAATTAGAAGGAAGCTGTTCCTCGGTTTATGGCCGGCTGTTGTGGAACTGCCGATGTGAAGCGAAACCTTAAAGGCTCTCGTGTAAACGTCCTGCTTGATAAGGCGGAGAGGAAGGCGGGCGGCCTCGACCTCCAGGATGAGCAGACGTCCTTGGTCACGCACACAAAGAGTGCAAATTCTACGACCTCACATTGTAAAAACACGAAAACTTCACCAGACATTTTGGTCTCGTTTCTAGATCAAATGTCTCAGTACTTTAAATAACATTAAACTAACTCATATGTAACTTTTTAGCAAGATATAGTATTATGTTCAGAGTCAATAATTCCTTAACAAAAAATTACCAGCTCTATTTCCATGGGGAAATGTCAGGTTACAAGTAAAGTATTCTGCAAGTGGAACTAGAATCTTTTCATCAATATTTAACAATTATTGACTCTGAACCAGATTCTATTTCATGCTTAAAGGTTCCTTGTGATTTAGCTTTGTCTTATGTCAAGTTAAGTAAGTATATTTACTTGAAATGAGACCAAAAATACTTTTTGAGATTTTGTGTTTTTGCAGTGCAGCAACTGGAGGAGTCGGCTGCCGGTCAGATGAACTCGTCCAGTCAGTTTCCTGTCCTCCGCAGTTCAAAGTTTACAAACCACATAATCAACTTTCTAGTCAGACTTGAATCATGATCTGTGAGCAAAAATACGACGATTATCAAGGTCATCAGAGTTTTGTTAAAATTATCAGTCATTCTCTACGAGAAAAGATGGGAGCAAAAACTGATTTATCAAGGTTTCCATCAGGATTTTGTTATTGATAGTCATATTCAGGTAGAATATTACGTATTAACAAATTTGATAAGCGTCCAATTCTCTGGTGCTCCTTCCTTCAGGTGGCGTAACAGTCTGAGACAGTTTGGATTTTTTTCTTTTACTATCACTGTCATCACACATGATTTTAACTGTAATTTCCCATTTCGATGCTGTTCCACTAACTGTCATTATTTTATCATGGTAATCGTAAAAACCAAAAAACGGTTTCACTCCTAAATCAAACATCATCTGCAAACTGTTCTGCTGCAAGAGGTCCGGCCTTCCATCAGCTCTGAACGGCCCAGCCGACAGAGAGATGGACTCTTCTGCAGCTGCACAGCATCACAATATCATATTATCAACAATATTACAATCACACAAGAAGATTTTAATATTCTGGACTTTTTTTCTATTTTTTCATTCTCTGCAGCCCAGCTGGATGACCCCTCCATGACCTTGATGCATACCAAGTGGCATTTACAGCAGCTCTGTTCTTCACCAGCGACAAAAAGGAGTGCTCCAATAATTTCATTTGGCAGCCATAAACTTGTGATTAATTACGGTACACACCTTTCACGGTTTCATTCAACTTTCCCTTCAACTACAGGAAAAACTACATGAAAACCAAGTATATGATACATATATATATATATATATATATATATAATATATATATATATATATATATATATAATATATATATATAATATATATATATATATATAAATATATATATATATATATATTTTTTTTTTTTTTTTTTTTTTACAATAATTTAAAAAACCACACTTTAAACTGGTCGAACCCTTCATCTCTAGTTTCAGTGTCTAAGCAGGTTTTAATTAACGTTTTACACGAAGTGAGCAGAAAAGCTCAGCTAAGAGCCAAACAGCAGAGAGGATCACAATCTAAGCGCAAAGAAAATGATTATCAAAAAAAAAGAAAAGAAAAAGAAACTATCAGTTTGGTTTCCTGGAGGGGAATGTATGGAGCTGCTGATTGGCTGCTGTGAAATCCTGCTGTTATCCTGAAGGTTTGGCTGTTTTACACGTGGTTTTATGGGAAACGCATAAAACTCTGAGCTGAGGAAATACTCAGATATGTTTCGCTGCAACCCAGAGCAATAAGGCTCATTTTTCATGTTTATGTTTTTGCATTAAACATTCGTCTTTGCTACGGGTCGAAAGCAAGCGGCTTCTGCAGAGCGTGGCAACTGTTCTCCGCTTGATAAAAGCTGCTGTTCATCTAATACATTCATACAATTATACTGCTGAGTAATTTCACATAATTTGCAAAATACAAGTGGAAAATCATAATCGGAGTAGACAAGATGCATTTCTAAACATATGGATGCCTCTACTAGAAATGAATAAACAGGTTTCCAGTTTTTAACTGAGCCCCCACTAACAACTACAGTGACATCTCTGTGCACTGTAAAAATAGATTTTGGAAGATGTTAAATATTGCTAGGTATTTCCCTTTTAATCAAGCATAATCACTTGAAACAATTAATAAAGAACATTTCAGTTAGAATGAAGCTGCAGTTGGTGTCTTGCTGTCTGGATGGTTTTATGAAAAACTACATCAGTTCAACTAAAATTTACAGTTTGGATGTAGATTTAGCTTGTTTAGCAGCGAGCTAATGCTAAAGTCTAGCATGCTAATCTGAGTCCTGACCATGTTACCAATGCTTATGCAGTAAAATGTAAGAATGCGTTTTAAATGTGTTACTTATTTCACTAAGATTGACAACCCGGGTCTGGTTGCTCTGAACATGGAGCCCCATCATCCTGATCAGTCAGAACTGAACTCATGCACCTGGATGAGCAGCTGCATTTAAAAATGACAATTATCAAAATGAACTTTTTCATGTTTCTTTTGGCTGTTCAGGTGACATCACACCCAGAAATAACAGATGAAAATCCAGCTGAGTAAAATATGTTGTGTAACTGTTTGGTCAGCGTGAGGCTGCTGTCAACACAGCGCTGCTTTTTGTTACAATCGTTTAAAAAAATAAAATAAAGTAAAAACTCGCCAATCTATAAACAGCAATTTAAGTTGCAGTTTCATTCTGATGAAACAGTTTGACACACAACCCAGGAATTAAGCCTCGTATTGTAGTAGATTTTTAGAAAAAACTGTTAGTGTCGATGGGTTTGAGTCATTTTTGGGAGCACTACGCAGCTCACACACATCGAGTCAACACACGGAGCGCATCTCTGACGTTCTGCAGTAAAACCTGCTGGAGTAACAAAAAAAAGTGGTTTGTGTCGGTTGCAGAAATCTGGGCTCTAAGAGATCATCAGAAACACATCAGACTTCGAGTGCGCAGGACTCAACTGACTCCCCACACACGCGCACACACACACCTACAAACACACGCGCGCACACACACACGTACACACGAGGCCTTCGCTGTCTACTCGGAGCCAAAGAAAAGCCTAAGCTTCTCCTGTTCTGTTGGACGCCTCGCTGCGCCATGCAGGCCAGGACAGTTGGACCGACGCCTCCCATCACACCGACCGAGACAATCGGGGTCTCCACGCGGTTCGAGCGGAATTCTGCTTTTAACACCAAAGAAGATGATAAAATAATAATAATTTAAAAAATAAATAAATAAATAAATAAACGTAAGAAAAAGTGACAACATTTAGAGGAATTCTGCCTGGTGGGAGGAACGTATTTTCAAAACAATTCAATGCGCGTCTCACGACCTGCGAATAATAATAATAATAATAATAATAATAAATAATAATAATAATAATAATAATAATAATAATACGTATCGTGATTCACAAGAAGCTTCGCGCGCGCACTTTACCTGATCAGGTGCGAAGAAGCTCCGCTTTAAAAAATAAACGCTACAAAACCAGGAAGAAATGCATCTTGATTAAATCTCCGGTCCAAAACATCTGGGTTCTGCGCAAGCTTACAAAATAAAAAGATTGAAATACAGAAATAACAGAGATTATGTCTATGATTTCAGTCGAGCAGCAGGATGCAGTATTGCTCCTGACAGGACGGTCCGCTCGCTGCGGGGCCTCCAGCCTCTCACTCCGCCGCCTCTTCACATTCCTCCTGCTTTTTGGGGCTTTTTTCTTTTTTTTTTTTTTTCCTTGAACGCGCCGCCGCTCAGTCACAAGGCCTTCATCTGCGCCTGTTACCTGCAAATTATTCGATTTATTCAGCCAGGCTTCCAGTGCTGACCCAATGAAGAAGCGACAAAAGGATCCAAAAACACGCGCACTGTAATGATTGACGGCTCTCGCGGTAATTGGTCATTAATTGTTTTTCTTGCAGGAGTTAAAATGTGACGAAGTGACGCATTTTAAAACACATTTAATCTGTCACTAGAAAGATACATTATAGATACATATATCTATACATATATTTATATATACACACATACATATATCTATACATATATATGCTGCGGCGGAGGTTCATATTTAATGAAAACTTTTAAGGTTAACGTTTATCACTGGCTACATTTCTAATATAATTATGGTTTCATGGCTTAAACGAAATCGTTGAGGTTTTCCGAAAAGAAAATCATCCCACAAATAATTTCCAATTTTTACTCATGATTCAGATTGATCATATTTAGAATTATCCAACTGTCTCTACTGCGCACTTATCAACCTTAATTAGACCAACGGAGAAGGCAAAGATCCACTTCTGTTCCCTTATTTACACAGTTTGCTTCTATGTGTTCTGAATCGTTCAGTGTGTGTGTGTGTGTGTGTGTGTGTGTGTGTGTGTGTGTGTGTGTGTGTGTGTGTGTGTGTGTGTGTGTGTGTGTGTGTGTGTGTGTGTGTGTGTGTTCTGCACTCACTGTTCACGGCGTGTCTGTAGCGCTGCTGCCCGCCGAAGAGGCTCTGTCCATTGATCAGCAGTAGTGAATCCAGGGCTGGACCTTGGTTCGGGTCCGGGTCCTTCTGTTGTCGGACCAGATCTGAACTCGGAGCAGAAGATCCGGAGAGAAAGAAAAAGTTCTCCGAGAGCGCGCGCTCGCTCGCGTGTGTGTGTGTCTGTATGTGTGTGTGAATCTGTGCGGTTTGTGCGCAGAGCGGCGCGGTCAGAGTGGAGCGGTGGCCGGATGATGGGCGCTCAGGAGCGGCTTGCTGAGACGGTCAGCGGACCGGACTGCGCGGCCCCGGCTCTGGGTAGTCCCTCTGGCTGTCTCTGTCCTCCGCTCAGCTCTCTGCGCGTCTCCAGGCTGAGCCCGACTGGATTCACGTCTTCATCCTCGAAAAGAGGGAGAAAGAGGCAGGAGGCGCAAAAAAAAAGAGGAGAAGAAGAAGAAAGCGCGGGTCAGTCCGAGATGAAAAAGAAAAAAAAAACCTGAGCGAAAAGTAAAAAAAAAAATAAATAAAAAAATAGAAAGAAAGAAGAAAAAAAAGGGGGAGGGAAACAAAAACAGCAGCGTCTGAGTTCCAGTTGTGCAGCGGGCGCAGAGCGCTTTGGAATCACACTGTCACTTTCAATCGTCCACTGCGCTGACGGCTGCAGCGCCTGATAGAGGGAGGAGAGAGGGGAGGAGAGACGGACAGGGGGAGGAGAGGAGCCGCCGCGGAGGGGCTCGGTGGGCCGGATCTCCACTGGAAGTGGCCAGAGAGGAACTCTGCTGATCCGGATCAGGAGAAGGTCGTGACCCGGCGGCGGAGGGACACCCTGCGGGGCACGACTCGGTCCGAGGCATAAGCGAACTCAGCTGCTGTTTAAGGCCAGCAGGGGGCCCTCAAGAGCGCTTGATCTTTGACACAGCTTGAAGTTCAAAGCCGTTCTGAGATTTAACTCACTTCTTAAAGATGGAGGAGACAAAGCGATTCCTCCGACTGCAGCCTGGAGATCAGACCGTCAGTGCAGAGCAGGAAGCAGGAAGCAGGAAGTAGGAAGTAGGGGCTAGTTGTCATCCTCGCAGTAATTAGACTGCATGACTGATTGAGCTATCGACATAGCTAAAGCAAGCGACATGATATGTATTTTATTAATTTTTGTCTGTTTTCAGCATAACTACCAGTCTAAGTGCTGTGAAACCAGTTTTGTTCCTGTTGCCATAAGCTTCCAAAACTTTGATTCAGCATAGTTTTCATATTGTTTTATTTTATTTTTTACTTTGCAATCTTATCCAAATGTCGATACTGTATTTGTGTTGGTGCTTTGTTTTTTCTTAAATATTTCAAAGTACTGAGAACCAGACCATTTTGAATCATTTTATATTAATATTTATTGTGTGTCTTTGTAAAGTTTCCTGTTTGGAAAGAAAATCGAACCACTTCACTGAACACACCTAATGGTAGAAATAAAGTTTGAGTGAGTGAGTGAGTGAGTGAGTGAGTGAGTGAGTGAGTGAGTGAGTGAGTGAGTGAGTGAGTGAGTGAGTGAGTGAGTGAGTGAGTGAGTGAGTGGTCGGTCAGTTCTGACATTTCTTTTCTTTGAAAGAATTTAACACGTTTTACAAGTGAAATGCTGACAGTAATAATTTCCTGCTGATACCCGACCCGAGTCCCGTTTTGCTGATTATTAGTAACTAATGGTTTTAAACATCGAGCTGTTTCTAACCGGGTGACTCCACGGTTTATTTTCTGCTGGTTCTAGATGAGAACATGTGAACTGGAGTTCATATCAAACTCTTCGTAGGATCTGCTCTGAGTTCTGATCACTGAACTATTTGTAACCAAACATGCAGAAACCTTGAGGTTAGAGAGGAAATAAACTCGTCGGAGTGTTTCCTGCTTCGCAGCATGAACTTATCAGGCTGATATCTGCAGCTTCTCTCCGTCTCATCCAACAGCCACAAACTGAAGTCCATGTTCTGATGTGTGTTAATAAGTAGCCTAATAATAAGTCCAGGATGAGCTCCCTCTCTCCCTCCCTCCACTGTGTCCACATCAGATGCGCTGCAGCGTTAATCATAAACCTGTGGGGTGATAGACAGATGTCACAGCGCCGTGTCTAATAGATAAGGAAGCCTGAGAAGGTCAAATGCCACCAAGGGCTGCTGCAGGGGAGTTTTCTCTCCTAGCAAAAAAAAAACAAAAAAAAACAAATAAAACACATTTTACCTTTTGTTATGATTGTTGCACGTAGAGTAGGCTGACTTTAGCAGGAATAAATGTTTCACATGTTGGAAACCAGCATTTTCTGGCAACACGGAGCGCGTTGTCGGAGTTTTTAAGGGTTCATGTTAACAAATAGGCTCTAGGCTGTTTAGGGACCTGATCGCAAATAACTCTGTTGGTGCTTAACAGGGGCACATCCAGAGAGTTTGGTATGGGGGAGAAAAGGTGGGGATGATCGGGGCCTAGACTGAACAAACACAGACTGACTGAAGGACTGCGACTAAATAAATGCATAAACAAGCTTACATCTCACATCAGCTCACTGAGTTATTTAATATATAAATAGAATTTGGAATAACACGTTTTTAACTCTATAGCAGCAAATGAGAAACATTTAAATTCTGGGGAAAATGTTTGATTTTAAGGTGTATTTAGGATCAGTTACAGAATGGCTGGAGTGAGACATCAGGAGAGATTCCACTTGATGCATCAATTCATAAACTGTGTCCTGAGCTGGGATGTAAAACATAATTAATCAGTTATTACATCTCTGAAGCAAAATGAGATTTGAAATCCAAGCAATTATATGAAATCATTTTTGATTTCCAAAACATTGGAGCAAATTTTAAAGCCGTTTCGTTCCTAATTTACTTAATGACTGTTTCAGCGTTTTAAGATTTATCATATGTAAGGAGTAAAGATCCCTTGGTGCTGCCAACAGGTCTGAGGGAGCTTTAACTAGTGGCAGAGTTTGCCTATACCTTGGGCCGGCTGTGCATAAACAGCTAACCAGTTACAGGAACAAGCAAATGAGTTTTTTCAGCCAATAGAAACTGAATATTCACACCATCCCAACATGACTTAGTGTTGAGATTTAAAAAAAAAACAATTAAAAGGAAAAGAAAAAAACTATTCACAAAGGGCCGCGCAATGCACGGGGTCGCCGAGCGCGCAGAAGATGCACAGACCTGTCAGAGAAGCTGCGGCGCCGCTATTATTATGATTTAATGTGACAAATATGCGATGAATACAACGCCGACGGAGATCTGCGCCTCCTTCAGATGTTTCTAAAATTATGATATTTTTTTAGAAACGTCATCACGGAGCTCCTCGCTCCGCCGCAGAGCGACAATAACACCTGGATCAGAATAATTTGACGCCAAATATTCGTGGTTTTATTTTCATAAAACAACCCTGCTTTTAAAAAAAATACTATTTTTATTGTTTACTAACTCGGAATAATTAAGTTTATGTTTCATTTTTCTGAGTATTTCTTTCCTCCGACAAATTAATTATTATTATCATTATTATATTTAAATATCTCTTGAAATTATTTGATTAATTATTTATTAGCAGCTCCAGATCAGGCAGAAAGCCGATTCTGACCGTCTGCAGGCAGCGAGTCTCAGGTTTTAACATGAACCGAACTCATAAATTAAAATACTGAAAAATACACACACAAAAAATCATCACAGAGTTCCAGTTTGCTGAGTTTCATTTAGAAACTGTTTTTCTTTTTTTTTGTCTTTTTTTTTTGCGCAAAACAAAGAACAGAAATCCTCCCAGGACCTCTCGGCAGTAAATTATTGAAGCCTCCATCCTCTCTCCCTCCCTCCGTCTTATTTTCCCACTTCTTGTGGATCTACAGATCAACTCAAACAAGCGTGAAATTCCCACAGCGCGGTGAGCCCGAGATGAAATATTGATCCCTGAAATAAACAGACTGATTCTGGGACCGAAACAGTAAATCAAATAAAACCCCAGAGTTCTTCGAGTGCGCGGAGGAAGACGCAGTGCGGCGCAGGTACAAGGCCTCCGCCCGGCTGCCTGCAGCCCCATCACTGCTGCAGCCGCGGAGGAAAAGCAGAGCAATAACAGGATTATTATCATAAGAGCAGATTCATGGAAAGAACAAGTATGATTTTGTGCAGAGCACGAAGCTCATCTAAAATTCAACAAGTCAGCGGGATCATATGGAGAAGGACGCGCCTGGCTCGGATCAGGCAAAATGAAGCGTGAAGAAGGAAGCGCTCCTCTGGCTGCAGCCCGCAGCGCAGCTGATGCGCAATAAATCATTTCTTCAACTATTAATGACGGCGCTTTTCATTTCAGGGGCCATTCAGTTCCTCGGCTCCTCTGGTTAGAGTCTCCCGGTCACCTGGTCACATGGAGCCGGTGGCATCACTCTGTGCGAACAGCGCGGCGGTGTGGCAAGCAGGAAGAGGCTGCAGCTGCACACGAGGCAGGCCAAAGTGGCGCAAAGCAACGCGAGCGGCAATTCTGGTCAGAGCGCGAGAAGAAGGAGAAGTTTGTTCCGGAGAGTGGATGTAAAAAAGGAAGGAAGGAGGAAGAGAGAAAGAGAAAGAGAAAGAAATTAATAAAGAAAGAATTGTGGGGTTTTTTTATTTTATGAAATATAAAAAACAAGGAAAGTTTTATTATTATTATTATTATTATTATTATTATTATTATTATTATTATTTTTTACTAACATCATCAGAACGACAGGTCACTTATTGTTGGGGCGGTTTAAGTTCTTCTGAGGCCTTTTGTTGTTCAGCTCAAACTTTCATCACTTCCTCTGAGACCAAGAAAAGAAGTGAAAGTGGGAGATAACGAGATAAATATCTAAAGTCAGATCTGGAAAAAATCCTCTGAGCCTCAGATCTGCTGCGGGGAATCTCCTGTCCATTTAAAACACGGATGGTCACAATCTGGCGAAGTGGGCTAGGTCTCCACACACACACACACACACACACACACACACACACACACACACACACACACACACACACACACACACACACACATAGAGATATAGCCAGAAAAAAAAGAGAAAGGGTGTGGTGCAAAAAATGTTTCAAGAAAAATGATCCATCAACAAGAAAATCAGAAATGTGTTCTTATTTACTGACAATTGTAAAAAATAAAATAAAATAAAAAGAAAGAAAAAAAAACATTCAAACCAAACTGATATTATCATTATATAATTGTTAAGGAAATAATAGCTATATTAACTTATAATAATAATAATAATAATAATAATAATAATAATAATAGTAATAATAATAATAATAATTTTGCGCAAAATGATATGTATTGTTTTTGTCAGTGTTATAATTACTAAAGTTTCAATTTAAAATAATCATATAGTTGTTTGGGGAAAAGCGTGGTATTGAGAAAAAGTAAAGGAAAAAAACAGAAAAGAAAACAAAGAAAATGAACAAGAGTGCAGATGCGTGTTTCTTCAGAGGAACTGAAAGTATCAGAGGAGGTTGAGTGTCTGTCAGAGGGTTCGGGGCTCCTGGGGGCCCGGGAGCTGCGTGGGTCCTGCGTGGCTCCGCCGCGGCACTAAAGAGGAGCTGATGGCCCCAAACGGCCCAAATGGCTTGTTTTTAAAGGTTGGATCTCGTTTCCGCGGAGCATTAATTTGTCTTTAATTTGTCACTTTCGGGCCGCCCGCTAATTGCTTCCATGCTCAGGTCACGGATCACGGATCCATTATTGCTGCTCCGCTCCATTTTTCACTGAGAGGCGGCGAACCCGCAGCTTTAGACCCGCCGCAGTCAGCAAAATACAGCTTTTCTAAATTAATTACTTTATTATTATTATTATTATTATTATTATTATTATTATTATTATTATTATTATTATTATTATTATTCCATTGTATTCCTTATTAAATATTTGGTGTCACTTCAAATTTAGGAACAAATACATGAATTAATTATTTATTTAATAATTACCATAATTTATATCAACAATTAAATAAACATATTTCAGATATTATTATTAAAAGCATATCTATGTTTTAAATAATTTAATAATTATTTAGATACTGAATAAATAATTATGTTGTCTATTTTGTTTTGTTTGTTTTTTTTCCCCTTTTGGGAACTTATAAAAGTTTTATTAATAATGTTTAATATTATAACCTGAATATGAATGTGTATTGTTCTCAACTGTTTCTATTTATTATTACATGTGCTCAGTGTAGTAATGTATATATTATTTCTATTCATTTATGTATTACTAAAAGGCATGAATTCATTATTCCAACAGGTGGAAATGCAGCAGGTTATTAATCTGATCAGAACCTTTTAATATTTATCAGTATTCTGTTATTTGTTTTTCCTGGTTTCAGGCAGTAGCTGTGAGCTTGAGCTGACCCTTAAAACCTTGAGGATTATTTTTCCCATCTCCACAAAAATAAATGTGAAGTTTAAAAAAAAAAAAACCAGCCTGTCTTCGGGTTTCGTACTCCATGTCAACATTTCTGCTCAACTCAAATGATCAGCAGCGACTCCTGATGACTTCATGGCCTTCGAGTTAAAAGCCGAGCTCAGAGCCGGGGAGGTTCTGGACGCTGTGGGTCCAGAACCCATCAGGGCGGCCGGGTTCCTGGGCAGACAGCAGCTCTCTGCGCCCGGCCTCCTGCTTCCAGCTCCAATCCGCAACACCAACGATTTGTTTTCCTTTCAGTAAAAGCCCCAGCCGCTCGCTTTTCCACCCAGCAACAAGTTCTTACCTGAAATCAAATCCGCCTGCTTAACGAGGAGGAGGGGGCCCATTGGGGGTGGGGGGGGGGCACTTCTAAACGTCAGCACTCTGCACTATGTCATCCAGCTCAAGTATTTGACAGCTGGAATTATCTGTAAATACTTCATTAAAGTGTGTGTGAGCCCCCCCTCCGCCCCCCGTTTACTTCCCTCCATGGTCCACTTCTGGTAAGATCGACAAAATGATAACATAAACAAAAAGAAAAAGAAATTCAATTCTCATTTGGTGGAGGTGGGGGGTGGGCACGATCTACAAAACAGTGGAGGTCTCTGTGATGAAGTCTGGAGTGTGTGTTCAGTGTTTGGAGCTCAGGGTTTACTCAACTGAGCCAGACGCTGAGCGGAGCTGCGGCCTCCGCAGGCTGATGGGAAGCAAGGAGGGACAAAAACAAAAAAAAAAAGTGCTAAACTAGAAACCCAAACATCTCCAACCGTTGGTCCAGCAGGATTCGCTGGCAAATCAAAAAAAAATAAAAAACCTCAGAGAGCCTTCATCCTCCCTCTGAACGGCGGCTTACCTCAGAACCGCAACCGATGCGTCTGCGAAACCGCCGGACGAAACGTGAAGATGGAAAGCAACGACAAGGGTGTGTGTGTGTGTGTTTCCAGTTTGAGGTCAGAGGTCATCCCGCAGGTCCTACCTTGACGCTCGCCGGGTCACGTCTCGTCTCGTGTCCAGCTCCTCGTGTCCTGCCGCGGCCGCCCGCAGGAGATGATTCCGCTTCACACTTCCTGTCTGATTGGGCGGAGCCCTCCATTCAAAATACACGTCAATCATTTACTGTGGGGCAGCGCCGAGCAGAACCTCTGATTTCTCCAGGGGAAGTCAATGATTGAAAACACGAATTGAGGGACACCCATGATGGCAAGTATTTAGAGTGGCTGTGTGTTTGTGTGTGTGTGTGTGATACTGTTCAGCGACTGTCAGAGTGATAGTGATCTGGCCGGCTGTGTGGAGGGTGCAGGGTCAGAGGTCACCTCAGTGCTGTGATCTTGTGTTTGTTATTGCTTTGCTGCCCTTGGACGGGTTAACATAGCACACACTGCATCAGCTGCTCCACGCACTTCCTCTGTCTCACACACAAACCCACACATACGCCGCTCAGCCAGCGGGTCTGTGAGAGGCGTCTGAGGGTCACTTCCACATGTGTTGATGGGTCAGAGTGAGTTAATCTAAACTGGTGAAATGTTATATCCCAGCGCAGGGCGGGCAGGAGCTGCCGGCTCATCGTGTTCAGACTGGAGTCACGACCAGCATGATTGACATTTCACTGCTTCAGGATCGGATGCAAAAAAATCCAGTGGCACTTAAAGGGGCAGTATTATGTGTTTACCAGGCACATTGTGCCATTTTAGATCACTGTCTTACCTTCAGTTGTTGTAAATATGTCAAATATGACTTAAAAGAAATTTGACTTTGCAATTTAACATGTTGAAATTAAAGGATTTCTCAAACATGCATGAAAGAATCAAAGCAACACTCCAGGTATGTTTTTGATGAAGGAATACAATTATAACGTGACGTAAAGCTCAAGCTCTTTTCACTGTCCCATGGTTTTAAGAGAGGGGGTCGTCTGGAACCCACAGGTGTTTGATTCTGTGTGGAGTCAGTGCAACACAGCCAGACTGCAGCAATAAAGCACATTTCCAAGTCTTTTTTGGTGTGTGTGCATGTGTGTGTGGTTTCGGGAATTGACCGTCTGACGGGACAACTCCCCCCCTGCATCAGTTTGTCAGAGATAACTGCCAGAAAAGTGGGGATTATTGACAACTAAACCAGTGTTATTTTCTTAAAAATAAGAAGATGATGAGTCTAGCTATAAGTGGATCCCAAATACTTCCCCACACCCCATGACACAGTCGGAGGTTCTACCAATACTGAACCTTGAAATATATCAGAACTGTGACTTAAATTTCAATCTGTTGTTACATTCTGCTCAGTCTAGGCTCTATCTGTTTTAATGTTATCAGAGGTCAATGGAAGCATAGATTCAGACAAATATAACAATAAAAAAATATCAAATCGACTTGTGTGATGAAATAGAAATTTTACCAATATATTTGGTTATTTTTTTCCTAACTGTTTGTATACTAGGCCTTTTGCCTTTTACGGTTGTATTTTTGGAGAAGGGCCTTGTGAAAGGAAAACCACATTTCATTTTACCATCCATTTCGGATGGTAAAATGAAATGTCTAACTATATTTTTGACAAAATTCACAGCAGTACAGTTCTTTTACACATTAGTTGTAGTTATATTTGATAAAACTGGCACTATGTGGACAGTATAATAAGAGACATAATCTGTAAAAATATCGAGCTCCCCTGCCTCCTTCATGAGATACTATTGCCGCCTGAACAAATGCACAGCTCTCTACCAAAAACAGCCAAAAAACAATCTACTGTCATCAATGTAGCCATGCTAACTAGCTTCAGCATTCACAGCAGCAAGAGCATTAAAAACGTCAGAGTTTTAGTTGCCTTAGATTTTGCAGATGACACTTTTCCACCACATTTTTTTTCTTCACATATTACATTAAATAAAGACAGGAAAGCAAATCGTACCTGTGTGATCCCTGGGAGGAGGAGGATGGAGATGTCCAGGTCCAGGTGGTGTTTCTGAGACATCCACAGGAGGAGGAGGTGAAGTGGTCATTTTTGCTTGAGTTTTACTCATTCTGGCGACTAGATTTAACTGTTCAGACAATTGTGAGCGTCTTAGCTTCACGCTCAGGATGAGCTGGCAAATGTCAAAATGTCACTGTGGTTCAACCGGGTGAATTAGCTCTTCCGTTTGCGAATAAAAAAAAAACTGTTAAACCGGCGACCCGCCTCTACTACGCACGTGATGGAAATTTCAGGCCTCAGAACTGCAGAAGGGTTAAAAGTCTGGTTATTTATTTTTAGCTAGCTTAGCTACATAGTTACATTTAGATAACAGGAAGAGCCCCAAGCCGCCAAAACTGACCAATAACATTTAGTTTTATACTCTTTTTCCACCACAATGTTGTTAATAGTAAAGGGGGGGGGTTAAATAATAATAATAAATAATAATAATAATAATAATAATAATAATAATAATAATAATAATAATAATAATAATTTTTTAAAAAAATCCAGCAGCAAAAATTTAAAGGAAAATTTACGCCCAGTGTTCAGCCGTACATCTGCAGGTCCTACTGGTGGGTCACAAGTCAGGTCAGATCTGTGGCGTTATCCAATACTGTGGATCATTGATAACTGATCCTGAATAGTAAAGGTACTTATAAGATACTACTCTTTTCTGTCCAAGTGTATTAACTTTAAGACTAATTCATGATGTGACCTTTAGTTTTAACCACTTAAAAACTTCACTGTATTGTCAATAGAAAATGTTTTATGATTCTCTATTTGAAACTGTAAATGAAAAACAGAAAAATCTTAAAAGTTTTAAATACCAAATTAATTGAGCTTACGAAACAGTTTTGATAACTAGGATCAACAGGAATGTAAGTGTGATTGAATTATCTTTTTTTGGGGGGGAGATACCTTGAGATGACATTATTTGTGAATTGGCACTATTGATGTGAATTGAATTATCATGTTGGGTTTTTATATTTTCCACAAGGTCAAGTAAAATAACCGCCATTTGTTTTTTTACTAATAAGGACTCCACCGGGAAACATGATAGCTCTACTGTTAAACAGTCAGCTTTCAGCAAGATGTTATTTAAGATTCAGTCCCTGATTAGCTGCTCGTTCTGACAGCACACACTCAGATCTTTCAGGATTTGCTTCACACAGACAGACTTCCAAATGTTTCTGTGATGCAGCCGCCACATGAATACAATCACAGCCACATCTGAGAGCCGCGCCGACTGCAGCAGCGCCAGAAGAGGTATGGTAGCGCAGACAGAGGACGGTTCTCTGTGCGTCACACACCTCCTCTGAGTGTGGCGGTGGCTGCCCACCCACCTCCTTAAAGTTCAGATTTCAAACACTCTAATCCCCTGTAACACAGAGGATGCCAGGGAAGGTGTGTGTGCTGGAAAAAAGCGGACTGTATCCTCTTAATCAGCCGGTATTTATTGTCTGTGGAAGGTTAAAATCAACATGTTCAGGATTCCAAAGCGAGCCCTGCGGCCTCAAAACTGCTGTTCAAATAATCGCAGCACAGATACCAGATAAACATCATAAAAATTCTTCCTCCACCGCAGTCCTCCACTTCTCACCTGATGTTTCAGCTTGCTAAAATCCGGATCCAGGTTGTGACACTCTTCCACATCCTCAGTCAGAAAGTCTACATGTGGTTTTATATCTGTGCGCGCACACATATGTGCGGATATTGGTCTGGGCATGTGTGCGTGTGTGTGTGTGGTGTTTCAGCAAATGCTTGAATGAAATGAAAACAAATGGGGATCTTAAGTGAGGTGAACATGACTGATGGAGCTCTGTGTGGGGAACAGAAGCATTAGTGTGTATGGTGAGTGGTCTGGTTTGGCACATGGGCTCTGTCTGTGTGTGTGTGTGTGTGCGTGAGTGTGTGTGTGTAGGAATGATGAAGCAGATGAGGAGAGGTAGGATGGAGTCAGTGAAGGTCTGATGTTGCCAGAACCTGCCATGTGTCATCTATTAGCCGAGTTCAGTTACAATGATTTAGTTGCCAAAGCATCACATTAGCTCCACAGATCCAAAACATTCAGTGTGTGTGTGTGTGTGTGTGTGTGTGTGAGGGGAAAGCCAGATCCTTGTTCACATTAAGTGAAGTTCCAAAGTCATATCGTGACATTGTTTATTTCTCACACTGCTGCTTGTCTTTTATTGCCCTGAGAATATCGAGTGCCATGGCAACACATACCAAATGGCTGGGTGAGACGTTTTGGGAATTCAGCAGGTATTAGAAGCAAAGTTCAGGGCAGCAGCAGTTTAGACATTCTAGTAAAACTGATGGTAATTACAGTGGAAAGGCAATGGGTTTTTTTTTCTTTTTCGTTTTTGCTTGGTTAAATGTTGAGCTGCTAATGAAAAAAGTAAGAGTTTGATCAAACTCTTACTTATGGGGGACTTTCTGTTTTTCCTAGCTAATCACAGGGAAAAAACTTATTGCTAAAGGAAAACGTTTTATGCACCGTCATCGGTGGCCATGCTAACTAGCCTTAGCATTTATGACAGGCTGTGCTAGCTGCAGAGTAGCACATACTAAGGTGGGAAGGGGAGAGGAAGGATGAGCATTACCACATGGAAAGGTGATGGACAGCTCTAAAACCCGCCTCCTGGCTCTGATTGGTTGTTTCTAGTTAGCACTGGGAGAAGGTAGAGGAGTTCCTTTTTTGTCATATTACCTGTCTCATATTTTTCAACAAATATGTAAGAAGATAGTTTTCTATAAATGTTACATACTACAGCTTTACAGTGGGAGTAAAAATCACGTAAAATCATTGTTTCTGAACTTCATATCAGGTTGTAATGTTATTCCTTCATCAAAAACACACCTGCAGTTCATGTATGGAAAATCCTTGACTCACCCCTGGTAACCATTCTGGGTTCCTCAACTCTCTTTAATAGTGTGATGAATAATGTTCACTGAGAGCATATGGTTCATTATCTCCTCAGGGTGGAGGAGATAATCTGTAACCGTTCTCCACCATTTTATCTGGAGTCATCTTTGATCGTTTTATCTGGAGATTTTTTATTTTTTTTATCTTGCTGCTTAAACCAGTTAAGGTCAGTTTGGTCACACAAAATGTTGAAAGTATGAATATACAAGCAGGAAAAGACCCCTTAGAGTGGGTTTCTTTGCTTCTCTTTGTCTCATTCTTAAGATGAACTAAGCAGAAGTCCAGTGCTGCGAAGCAACGGCTGGTTCCCTGATTTTTACTCATTAAATTGTCAATCTTATCTCTTTGTATTGTGTCCTCTGGAGTAAAAGCTATGGGTTGAAAGCTCCTGAAAAGCAGAGTGGCGCAACAGCTTGCTCTCACAAAGCTCCGGCTATTTTCACAAAACGTCTCCCCCTCGTGGAGCAGTCATCCCCCACTCAGCTCCTTCAGACTAGCCAGCAGAAATCAGCAACACCTGGTCTCATTATAGGATCTACTTCTCAGTGAAACGCTGGTAAAAACGTTTGTTAAAGGGTTAATAGAGGAGCCGTGTTGTGATGACTTCCTGAAGGCAGCGCTTCAGGAGGAGGAGTTTTTAAAGAGACAGAGGCCCAATTTGAAGGTATTAATTTCCAAAGACTAATTTCTTTTAAGTCATGTTTGAGGTATAATATATTTTTATAACAACTGAAGGTAACTCAGTTACTTGACTGTATTATAAATCGGCACTATGTGGCTAGAAAATACATAATACATAATCTTTAAAAAACAAAGCTGTTGAAGATACAAGAAAAAGAGTGAAATATAAACAATTTTCAGTTTTTATTACAACTGAAGGTAACAGTTACTTGGCTGTGTTATAAAAAGTCACAATGAGGCTTGAAAATACAACAAAACTTTTGAAGATGCAAGAAAACGTATGAAATGCTTCAAGTTTGATGAAATTTAGAAATAAATTTGGTCAACTGTCAGAGGAAGGAAGGGAGCACGAGGTGACAGAGCCAGGTAGAGTGGAAAAGGAGAGGAGAAGTGAGGGCCGACACTTTCCTCCAACCCCAGCCGGGCCTGTTTTATCTCAGAGGGAGGAGAGAAAGAAGAAGTCTTTCAAGGGTCTTCAAGGGGACAAGGCCAGGCTTGACACTGCGGTGAGGAGAAGGGAGACAGGAGAGGAGAGGAGAGCAGAGGAGAGGAGAGGAGATGAGAGGAGAGGAGAGGATGGTAAGATGAATCTGCTGCAAGCCTGGGGGTCTGCCTGCCCATTCGTCTGCATGTCTGAGCTCTGTGGAAAGCCCTGCTCCAGGGGCTAACTGATTAGTTCTTAATTTGAGGGCTGTCTTGAGGGAACAGCCAACGTTTCTGCCCACCGTCTATAAACCCCTCAGCTCCCGGGAAGCTGTGGCTGCTACAACAGGACCCCAAGCATGTCAACATGCACATAGAGACATGCATGCTTATGAAATGATGGATAAGCAGATGAGGGGATTGTGAGCAGGAAGTGATTGTTTTAGACAGACGGCAGGAACACAAACCTTTCTGTCCTACTATAAAAATACTGACACTGTAGAGTTCAGCCAGGCTTTTATAGTCATGTAACAAGTTAGAAAAAGCTTATTTCTATCTCAATTAGATCACATGACTGTATGAAATCAAAGGAATTACTTCTTTAAAACAGCAGGTAATATAATAACAATAACCTTTCAATTGAACCTAATATTATATTCAATAGCAGTCCAATGTCTTACTATGTTTTTACATGGAATGTTTTATTTATTTTTTTTTAAATCTGTGTGAAGAGTTTCAGAATGAGACTAAATCATATCAGTCCAAACATCTCTACTTAATTAGTAATGTTAATTTCTTAACTATTTTTTATTAAAACAGAGTTAAGTGTATATTTTGTTTTCCCCAGCCAGACAGTCAGCGAGGTGCCACAAGATAAAAATGTCTCTACCGATAAATATTTGAACATGCTCCTGTTTTATTTTCAGTTTTCCATCGCTAATCACAGTGCATACAGACACCCTATCTGCATAAATCCTATTTAATATCTCCACATCCATGCAAACAGATGTCTAAGTAAAAACAGCCTCATTTCTGAACACAACAGTTGAATTCAACACGGTTTTCACTAAGCTTGTTACGATGACGACTTTTTAATTCATGTTTAAGCTAAATTAGTAAGATAAAAAGCAAAATTACATCAACAATTTAAATCTGTTGCTCAAAACATTCTGGATGTTTTGGACTCTATGGGCCTACCTTTGAATTTCTAAGGCACAAATGAAGGACGGGGTCGTTCTGTGACCTCTGTGGTTTAAACCTTCACTCTGCTGCTGTGTTTTTGGGAACGACATTCATTCATTGTCATTTAATAATTCATTAAAATTCATTGATATTGTCATTTAGTGATGAATGTCTAAGTAATTTCTTCAAGCGTAACAAAAATGTTTTCTTTTAATTAGCGGGTTTTTGCTAATGTTCATGTTACATGTGAATTTGGCTGATAGAGGTTTACAACACCATGCTGGTTTACAACACCAATTATTCATGCTGCATCCAAATGCTACAATAACACTATTTGATTCTGAGAAATTGTTTCCTACTAATTATGTTATGAGGAGAGTTTAATTATGTACATAGTGAGATTTTATTCTCTCATCTCTGGAGGCTAAAGTCAGAAAATTCAGGCTGTAAACCAGAATGGATGTGGAAGAAATGCAAACAAACCTCAGCAGCTAAGAACTCATTCCTGAAGTTTTTTTTTTAGAAAATATTTCAAACAATGATAGAAACCAACTGCATGAAGAGAAAACTTGAGTGAAGTTAACTCAAAGCAAAGCAAAGCTAACACAGCAATACAGAATTTGTCAAAAATGTCATTTTTTACTATTTTATTTATTTATTTATTTTTTAGAAAAGGAAGTAAGCTACAGTTAACTCCTGGCTGTCTGAACTTTGGCCATAATGAAAACCTCTGCTGCGTGACCGTGTCTGCAAAGAATGTTCACCGCTTCTCCTGATTATTTTATCATGTCCACAAATGTTAGAGTTGATTTTGACCAGAACTTCTTTCGATGGCCGCCTCTCCTGAAACAAACAAACATATCGACGGTTCTCAGCGCTGAAAATGTTTTGGCTGCTGGTTTTTGTACTGACCTCTTCTCGCTCTGCCTTTCAGGACAACGAGCGCATTGACCACAGGTTTCATTTAAGTTAAACCATTAAGCAAAGAAGTTAGGTACAATTGCACCAACTTGGTGATGAAAATAGTTAGATTTAGATTAAAATTACATATATTTTTCTTTGTTTCAGATCATTCTGTAGAAAGACAACCTGAGGGAATGTGACTGACCACCGGCCACAGATAAGTTTGTCGCTTTTCCCTCCAAGAATCATAAAATTGTGAAGATTCAGACTGAAATTAGATTATGCTTCTGTGACCAAACATGCTATTAATAATGTAAAATCCTTTAATGTGATTGAATTAAAGTAATTCTGCATAGAGGAGTGGGTCAAAAATCATCTACAACTAGGTCCAAGACTCACTGCCAGTTATCACAAACCTTTGATATCAATTATTATCACCAAGGGCGGCGCAACCAGGTAATAGGTTTTCAAGGACAATTCTTTTTTACACAGGGCAGGTTGGGTTGAAGAGATTTTTTTTTTGCCTAATAAATACAATCCTGATTAAAAACAGCATATTTTATCTTCCTGAAAATAAAATTAGCTCGATTATCTGAAACATTTACATGATTAAATCCACAAGCGGACAAACAGTGTGTCCTAACTAAATATGGCTGCTGAAGAAACTGTTGTGCAATCAGTGCAGAATGCTATTAGCATCTCATGTCAGGTTAGCTTATGTTTTAATGTTACACATGATATTGCAGCTGTAATTAGAGCTATATACAGTATTTATTGCTGGCAGCTTTAAGCAAAGAGGCTGATATTTATCCAGTGATTATGGGCACTAAAGCTCAGCCCTGCTTTGTTTTCCCTGTGTTGTTTGGCCATTGCCATGACACTGTGTGGGTCTCCACAGTCAACAAGCAGCCAGCAATCTCCCATTAGATCAGATGCTATTAGGGCAGAGAGGAGTCACTGAGCAAACAGTCACCCTGCCTTTAACGACGAGTTATCTAATCTTGTAAACTGGGATGAGCTGGACTTTGGAGTTCACAGACAGGAAGGCCAGTCTGTTCGTCAGCATTGTTTAGAAGGAAATGCCACTCAAGATGTGACGGGTCTCTATTGGTCCATGGCGCTTTACGAGGGGGGAGGGGGGGATCAGATAAGAGGTCTGGGTGGTTCTTTGCTGTGGACCTGATAACATCTGATGCTGATGACTGGGGATGGAGCCTCGTTTCAATGTGTTCAGCCTCAGGTTGTGTTAAAGGCCTTGAGGAGCCGTGACCAAACAGATGAGATGCTATATGGGATTAAACAGGGTTGGCTTTGTCAATTTTTCCCTTCCCGTCTCAAAGCAGGTTACGATTTTGCCCATCTTCACTCACTGTATGGATAAATGGATCGTCAATTTACAATTTGCTTTCTAACTGATAGAGCAAGTTAATATGCATGGAGCAATTATCAATCCAAAGTGATTCACATGATAGAAACATAAAACATAAAGATATAATTTACGATGTTTCAGTTGTTGATGAAAAGGTCGTTTTAAAAAAAGGGGGAAAATTTAGCTGTCATTTAAAAGAACTCAGTATTGCAGCATTTAGCAGTTTTCTGGAAGTTTGTTCCAGATTTGTGGTGCATAGAAGCTGGATGCCAGACGTGAAGGGTCTGCAAGGTTGATACAACGACAGCAGATCTTTAATGTCTCGTGGTGTTAAGCCGGTCAGTGATTTAAAGTCAACAATATTTTGAAGTATATTCTCGGAGCTACACTGAAGGACTCTAGAACTGAGTGAAGATCTCTGTCCTCCTGGTTTTAGTCAGAACCTAAACTGCAGATGTTTTTCTCTAGTGAGCCTGTTGGAGCAATTTGGGGGTCAAGTGAACATAAATGGTATATATTATCACTGGAATTATTGTAATATGTTTAATTTTATACCTTATGAATATTGGTTTAAAAAAACCTTAAATTATAAAACAACTATCATTATTCTGCTTGAGTTTGTACATTTGTAATGATGCGATTTGTTGTTGAACTTGTTGTATTTGTTTGAATTTGTTGTATCAGAATCAGTGAGTACATTTATCTTTTGTCTGACTGATTATATCATTCCCACGAGTTAAATTTGACATTAATGATCTGACAGAAACCCAAATACTTAATGCCTCTCCTCATTTAAATAATCTGGAACTAGTATTTTTCCATCAATATTAAGAATTCCTGACTTAAAAGAAGTTGCTATGGCTTGCCGAAAGCTACTTGTAAGTTAGTTTTGTCTTATTTCAGGTGTACTGAGATATTAGAACTAGAAACTAGACACACACAAAAAAACACCTGCGTTTTCTGCAGTGTACAAAAAATGGATGGAATGGATTGAATTTCTTTTTCAATCGTTTTGTCAAAATCTAGAAATCTGTAAAGAAAAGGAACAGATGTCATTTCCCACATTGACAGCGCCTGAGAAAACAACCTTCTGTCAGGAGAAAAGAAAACTGGTCAAATATTTATCATTTGGCCCTTGTAACTTTATGTGAATGTAAGAAGGTGAGTTTTCTCCACCATGGCACATCAGACAGGTGAAGTGCCAAACCTGTGTTTGAAGACGGTCCCCAACATGTGTATAAAGAACATCATTCAAAGACCAACAAACAATCTTCCCTTTAATATTTTAAGTGACTCAAGCCAATGATTTCCTGATTTATGAATTGCAGACATTTTAATTATGACTATTGTTTTATTGAAAGAAGTGGAGGTTATATTTAACTCAGTGAAGGTCAAGGACCAATAAAACCAGAATAAAACAGGCTTTTAAAACAGAGATTTTATTGAATGAAATTCTTCCTGAGAGTTAAAACATTCACACTTACAGTAAAGAAATGTTTACCTGACTGTGTGGGCTGAACTTCAGCACCAGATCCTCCAACAAACAATTAAAGAAAACTGATTTTTTTATGACATGCTTAGAGGAGATACAGTGACAGTAGCTCCAAACTGTGATGATGAACACACTGGAATCTGATTGTTTGAACTGTTGCTGTTCTGAAGATGTCTGCGTGTGTGTGTGTGTGTGTGTGTGTGTGTGTATGTGTGTGTGTGTGTGTGTGTGTGTGTGTGTGTGTGTGTGTGTGTGTGTGTGTGTGTGTGTGTGTGTGTGTGTGTGTGTGTGTGTGTGTGTGTGTGTGTGTGTGTGAGACTGCTGTTTATGGGTGTTTGGGTACTGGTGTATTTTTATTTTTTCAGTTCTATGCAAAACGATAAACTGAAGATAAAAATTTGTAGAACAGATTGACAAAATATTTGTGAAGGTTTCTTCCGAATTAAGCTTTTGTTCCCTACATAGGTAACAGTGGCACCCCCCAAAATAATCCAGTTCATAAAAATTAATCTTCAATTGAGGAACAAAATTAAAATTCAATAATTAAATAAATAAATATGTGTTAAAAACACATTTTAATTTAATGTTTGTTTATTCATTGTTCGGGAATAATAGACTTCACAGGATAAGCACAAAACAATGGCTTTGATTGATTGATTTTTTGGAATGGATTACCTATACACTTGCCAACAATCCTGTTTCAGAAAAAGGAATTGAATTAAAATTTTAATAGATATAAAAATGTTTCTTGTCTTCCTGAGCTGGTCTGGTTACGACAGTGAACGTTTTCTGTCCTGCAATTCTTCCACTTATTTTATTTCTAAGCAATACAAACAATGAAAGCATTCAGTACCAGTGAA
Organism: Poecilia picta; assembly: GCA_033032245.1. Classification (NCBI taxonomy): domain Eukaryota; kingdom Metazoa; phylum Chordata; class Actinopteri; order Cyprinodontiformes; family Poeciliidae; genus Poecilia; species Poecilia picta. The sequence goes on along the minus strand of CM065354.1, from coordinate 16,844,524 downwards.
TTTTTTGGAGGTACATTAATACATTAAGATTCAGTGACAGAAACACAAAATTTATTACAAATGCTGACAAATTAGAAAATCAGCTTTATTGGCCAAGATTGATGCACAAAAAAAACCTGACTCAGTTCTCAAGACATTAAGTTAAAAACCCCTAATAAACTTATGAAATATAACAAGATAAATGGAGAAATGTTTATATGTATTTGCAGACAATTTAATGTAGTTACTGATGTAAACATGATTTAAGTGTATTTTCTTTTATTTATTTTTTTTTTGCAAAGATTCATAAATCTATGAATATGACAATAAAAATAGGCCATCAAAATTAGACAGGCTGTCTAATTTTAATCTTATGATTATTCATATGCCTGATAGATTTAGATCTGAAATTATTTTAATTTGACCAACAAGTATATTTTTGATTCAACAAAATGAGGCGCACCTTAAAAGATCATTAGACAATGCAAAAGGAAAAATACATTTCTAGAAATAAGTGTCTATTTGCTTTCATTTAAATGTTATTAAATAATTGCATAAGGTTGTACATTTAAGTAAAAATTTTCAAGGAAAAACGAAACACATTTCTCTTGGTTCTGCTGACATTCTGCATGTCAACCCAAACCAGCAGATACCGACCAGTACCAGTTGTATCAGACCGCAGGTCACACAAGCTGCATTTCTGTTGCAAATGTCCACAAAGCTTTGTTAATATTCCACTAATGTTAAATTACACACAATTTCTAAATTGTGGTGTTTCCATTAAATCAGAAATGCACATGTGAATAAGTTTATTCACATGATGAGTCATTAAGGAGCATGCCTACCAGTTCCTGTCGTCTGGTTCTTTGTGGCAACATTCAGTTGTTGATCTTGTGAATTATGATGCAAAAACAATGTTTCCATTGCAATTTTGTGAAATAAACCATTTTTGATAAAACCTCCTCACCCACATGGTAAAACCTTTTTATCAAAAAACAAGTTTTTTTCAGAATTGTTGTTTCATTAAGCAAATTTATTTTAGAAATGTCAAATTGTGCAATTATATGGTCAATAGAAATACAACCTATGCTGTGGACAAACTAAGTCAGTTTTCTAAGCTCAGTCTTACATACTGAATAGAGAGCAGCTGCATTTCCATTGACCATATAGTTGCACAATTTGACATTTCTAAAATAAATTTGTTTAATGAAAACAAGCCAATTTTGAAAAAACTCTTGTTTTTGAATAAAAAATGTTTGCTCTAGGATGAGGTGATGGACATACTTTTTTGCATCACATGAGTCACATGATGACGATCAACAGCCAGATTTTTCCTCCTGTAGTTTAAGGAAACTACTTCGTTTATTCAAACTGATTTTAATTCTGTTTCTTATTTAATGATTGTAAAACTGTGTTATTTTTTACATTAGAGGAATACTGACAAACCTTTGTTTTGCTTGTTTGTAATAGAAATGACAGTGAAAGGTTTTCCCACAGAGTGTTTTCTGTGTTCTGCTCGTTGGTGTGCTCATCTTTGTCCGTCCCTCTCCCTCCATTTCCCTCAATGCTGAGTTCCAGAGTCCAGGCTGAGGAGTCGGAGACGGCAGCCTGGCCCAGCCTGCCCAGCGTCAGGCTAAGTGCCTCTGACAGCCCACCACACAGTTATTAACTGTGATCCCCCTCTACCGGGCCTGAACAGGGTCCACCAGAGGGCTTGGCTATAAACACAAAGACCGCTTTCACCTTTGCATACCTTCCTGACCCCTCAGCACTCACTAATACATATTTACATGATTTCATATGTGAATCACACACTTTTAGCTGCCCTGTTAACATTTCCTCTCCCTGCTGGGAAGAATTTTATGCTTTCATAAGAACATCTGTGAAGGTGTCGCCGTCACAAAGTGTGTCCACACACCACTGCTGCTCATACCTTCAGTCTCCGTGTTCCCTTATGGAATGTCGTCCCAATCGCTCGTGGCTTTTATCCATATAGGTGGTCTGCTGTGCTGTTTGTCTCGCGCTCGGCCTCCTGCGTCCCCAGCCACCCCTTCTCCTCCTCACAGGATGTGGGCGACCGGGGAGCCATCAAACAACAACACAACACGGGTCATTAGAAGGCAAAATTGGGAGAGAAATAAATAAATGCTGGAGCAGAAAGGGGGAGGACGGATGAGGGAGAGAGAGTGAGATCCATAATGACAGCTGACTAAGTTTAGCCACAGAAAGGCTCTGAGATAAACAGCAGCTCGTCCCAGCTAACCGGAGGGCTGCGAGTCGCTGCGATGAAAACCCCCAAAACCTGTTTTTTTTTTTTTTTTCCTGCCCACATCGGCCATAATGACAGTACCGCCATTCAGTTGTTGAATATTTGAGGCCGTTCCCTTTGAGGTGACTGGCTTTAATATAGAAAGAGGACAGACACAGCGGAGCAGCGGACGTCCCCAGCAGTGTTCAAAGCTGCGGCGGGACAATGATACGGCTGACATGCATTATTCCCTACAAAAGCTGCCCTTTGTTTGCTTTATGCCCAGATCCCACAAATTGTAGGTTTCGTCCATCAGCGTGTTTTATTTCAGTCACAATCTGTCCTCGTTTTTTTTCCTGTCCTTTACTGACCTTGGCATTTATTGACGTGACAAACACACTGAAAACCCCGTTTCGGTTCCTCTCTGTGGAAGCCTAGCTGTGACCTGTTAGAAGCATAAAAACTCCAGTATGGTCAGACCAGTCTGGGAACGGCTCTCTGCCTCTCAGGCCTCATTCTAAGGACTTAGGTTATCCTCAACTATCACTGTAGTGAACTGCTTCAGGCTTCGGCCACTGGAGGACAAACTGACCACTTTTCCTAACGTTCTTCTCCTACTGTTCTCCAACTTCATTTTTTTCTTTTGCTGTTATTTTAGCCGTTAACGTTTGTTTTTTCTGGTGTTCTGTTTGGCCGTGGTTCCCTCCAGGAGTACGACATGAGTGGAGCTAATGCTGCCATCAACTAACCTTTCTCCCTCTCCTGCTGTCATTTTTATTTATTTGGTAGGAACAATGCATGTCAGCTGACATTTCTGTAAATGAGCCAGGATTAGCTAAATAGCCAATGTCTATTTTTCAGCTGTTGTCCCCGAACATTAACTTGTTAGTCTAGTTATTCTTTGTTACTCTAGTTTAATTATGTCAAGTTGTTCTTTAATGTTGTATTAATTTCCTAGTCCCCAACATACTCTCCCTGGCCCCCTGTGTCACCTTTTCTCTCTCTCTCTTCATACCTGCAACTAATCAGTCAGGTCATTTGTCCTACATTCACTCTCCCACCTTTTAAACACTTCGTCTGCTGTCACTCCTGGTTGGATCCTCCTTTAACTCCCATCACTTCCCAGTTTCATCCTGCTGGCTTTTTATTCCCAGTTCCTGTTTGTTTGTTTTTGTTGCTCTCTGGCTCCCTGCCTTCCCTGTGATTTTTTGTATTTTTTGATCCTTCAGTTTGAATTAAAACTGCAAAACCAACTCGACGTCTTCGCCTGCTGCTTTGGGTCCTTCAACCAATCTACACATCCTTCTCAAAACAGGTTTAAAAAGAGAAATCCAAGAACTGTCAATCCAGGAACTTTGCCTTTTGGCTCAGCTTCTTCTTTGCCAGAACAAATTGAAGCATCATCCTCATTGCTGCCATCACTGATGAAGAGGAAACTGCCTAGAATGGCTGAAACTTGTGAATAATTGTCACTACAGAATGTTGAACGTCAGGCTGCTGTAGCGTTTCCCAGGCTGATAGTATTTAATATATTACATTATATTTCATTCAGTATGACTTTTCCATGGTAAATGGGAATGCAACTTTTTTTATGGAAAGTGATAATACTCTTAATCTGCAAAATGTTCCAATGATCAGTTTTCAAACAATCAATGTTAAATTGCAATCTGAATGACTGATTCACTGTTAAAGCTGCAAAATATAACTTTTATAAGAGAAAAAAAAGTTGTTTTTTTTATATATTCATAATTGTTAAAATGATCACTCTGTGGTAGACAGACAATCTGTGGAAAAGATCGAACTGCACTGGCTTCTCCCAGTGCTCCCAGTACAAACCGCAGAAATACACCACTCAGTCAGAAACAACCAATCAGAGACAGGAAGAGGGTCTTAGCTCTCTCAATCACTTTCATGCTCACCCTCCCCTGTGCTCTGTTAGCTACAGCTGGTTCAACATAACATAGAAAAATACAAAAACATAGGAAAACTGCCACCAATGGAAAACTGATTTGTGTAAAATCAGTTTTCCTGAAACGGTGAGTTGTTTCTCTGCCTTTAGCATATTTAGCACCATTGATTGATAGCACTAAGCCCCGCCTCCTGGCTCTGATTGGTTGTTTTTAGTCTGTGCATTTCTTCAGACAATAGCAGCATAAGCAGGAGGAGCACTTCTGTCCACAGATGATCTGTCTCATCATGGTGACAGTTTTAACAAATAAGGAGAAAAAACAAAACATATTTCTGTAAAAGCTACATGATGCAGCTTAAAGTCTAAAAGTGCAAAAGAAAGATGACTCAATATTGTATGGCTCCGTGTCCCCGTGGGAACCATTTGCCTGTTTTCTGTATTACTTCCATAACCTTTCATCAATGCCTAAGAAGTTTCTCATTACGTTTTTAAACGCTGTCAGAGCGCCGTCATATTCGGGAAACGTCTAACAGTTTTCTGCTTTGAGTAATGCCCCTTCAGAGAGGTCAGGCTCCATTAACCGAGCACACCGCCAGAGTCAGAGCAGGTCAAAACACCCCATGGCGCCAGCGCGCACGCACACACACACAACACACACACACACACACACACACACACACACACAGAGCTGATTGCTCAATTAGTGCTCCTTTAGCTGGTGCCTCTCTTAACCCCGCAGCTATGCTTACAGGTCATTACATTCAGGGTCAAGTGTGATCCTTGTGCTTATCTGCGTCAACAACTGGCAAGTGCAGCTGAGTGCATATTTTACAAACAGAATAAGAAGTGATTTACCGAGGAATGCGATCAGAGAGGCAATGCTGCCCCCTGGTGCTCTACACTTTGCAATTACGCATGGTTGAAAGATATTATTTGTGGGTGGTTGGTAAATCCCAGACGTAACTCAGTCAGGCCTGCTCTCCGAGAAGCACATCTCAGAGTGGGTCACACACATTTACCTCATGTAACAGATTCCTTAGAGTGCCGTGCAGAGATGTTCACACTAGTATTGGCTCTTTGTATAGTTTTTGCATGTTAAAACTAGAAACTCACTGTTGGGATTCAAGGTGAAAGAATAAACAAAACACAGGCATGACGCCATATAAATGGTCAATTTAAATAGAAAAATAATGGAGGAGTGAATTTCCACCCCAAAAAATCTCAGAAATTAAAAAATTTAAGAAAAGTTTGAAAGTTGAAAATTTGCTAGAAGAATGTCTATTTATTTTTCGATGTATTTATAATCCAAGTATTTTTCCTTGATATTTTCAAAGTCTCTCTTCCTACATATTTTTTTTCTTCATTCTTTCCACAGTGACCACACTCTCTGGTATTATGCTTCTTGCATTATAAAAAGTGTATAATTAAGTTCTACGGAGCTCGTTTGGTGGCATGGGAGAAAAAAAATACCGTAGCCACGACTTAATAACTCGTGAGAACGACTTGTTTAATTTGTGGAAAAGACTTAATTATACCAAGCCATGGGCACGGTTGGGTTTTTTTCCCCATCCATGTCTGGTGACATGGGTGAATATTTTATGTAATTGTTCCATACTTGTCTCCTCCTACCGTCTGAATTTTAGAAAACCATCTTCCTTTGCTTCTTTCATCACACCTTGTTTTGGCCATTCTTTCATCAGTTTTTTTAAATAATACTCTTTCTCTTGGGTTTGCTTGGTCTTACCATGAAGCTCCTATGATTTTGAATTGCCGTCTTTGACATCTTCTCTGACATCTTGTTTCCTTTAACTCCAACATGTGCTGGTGGGCAAATATTAGTGTTAGACAATATTTTTGTATTCTAAATATTGTATGCAGTATTTCAAGTAAAATGTCTGGCCTACTATCAGAGTAATTATGTTTTAAAGTTAATAATAGAGTTTGAATCTGTGGTTTCATATCTTCTGTGTTGTTGTACCGCCAATATCTCGCCTGCTCACATAAACAATCCATCTGTGATTCCTTGCTCTATTTTTCAGTTTAATTTCAGTTCTGCTTCGCAATACCCTCTTCTTTCCTAGTAAAAGGGTTTTTGATCAAATGACAAAGTTTGGTTTGTATCCTGCACATCACCCTATGACAGTAAAATCAACCAGATAAAAGTGACATTGGGTTGCTTCAGCGTCCGTCGTAGCAGAGAGGGACGCTTTCTGACGCGTGCAACAGCTCAGTTGGAAAAAGACACTGTGATTGTAATGTGTCAAAAACATGCAAACAGGTCAGAATTCTTTTGCACATCATTTTAAGTCTTAAGGCCAACTTACAGGGTGCGAAATGTGTTGGAGGAAGCAAAGGGGATTTCTTTTTTTCTCCCACAGAAGCATCTTTAATAAAGGATCAGTCTGAGGCCTACTGTGAGCAGCCTGGAGTTGGACGTCTTATGAATGCCTAACTGAGCAGAGGCATCCAGCTGTAGTGGGCTGACGCTAAGTGGTTTTATTAGCTGGAGAGTTGAGCTGTGAGGTAGAACAGCTGTTCACAAAGCTCCTCTGTTCCTCTGCGGAGCTTCTTCTCCCTGAAAAAGACGGTGTAGTGGGGCTGAGGAGGAAACTCCCTTTACCACAGCCCTGCTATCTCTGTGGGAGTTCATTATACACACAGACTGGCCACACACACACATGCACACACAAACTCATTCATGAGCTGTGTGAGATTATTGCACATTTACAAACACTGGTGGGCAGATGTGCATTTTACCGCACCGTAAACTAACCACAGTGATTATTTCTGTGGACATCCCCCTTCCCCACCCATCCACACAGGCTCCCCCGGCAGCCTTCCACCCACAACGCATCCACCCACGAGGTCTGGGTGTGGATGTTAAAGGTTGAGGCAAAGAGCAGCCACATGGCAGACATTACTTTAAGGAAAGCCACAGAGGAGTCAAAGGGTCAGATGATCGCAGGGGTAACACCACTGTCACTTAGACCTCACACACCCAAGAGCTCTATCACTACACATTTCAGTCCAAGCTTTGAATGCAAGTCACTAACATGTTGATAAAGTGTTAGTTTACAGAGAAACGTTCTAGGGTCCAGTACTGCTTAGAGGACAAATTAATTCTCTGGTTCAGGGTATTTTTCGTGACCTTGTGGCAGTTGGAATCCTTTTCCAAATGCAACAAGGTGTTTCATTAGGCTCAGGTTTAAATTCCATGATTTTATTTATTTATACTTTCCGTAATGAGTAAACAGTTTATGATCATGTTCAAAGCTATGCTGATGATACACAGTTCTATGTTGCATTGGTCCACTTTTTGACCAAATTTTAAATACTTGGGTATGGATAGATTAGATTTTTCATCAACTCAATATTGACTAAGCTAAAAAAAATTAAAAAAAAAATGGTATAGAAGTACAAGAGAGAGACTTTAAACACTGGTTTTTGAAAAATAAATTAAAATATTAAGGTGTTTAAAGCTAATCTCAGTTTGACGTCAGATTAAAAATCCTAGCCAAATAGTCCAAAACAACTTCAGAAAAATTTAATTGAATTAAATTAAAGGTCTATGTCAAGACACAGTAGTGCTCACCATCCACTATCACTGTCAGACTGTCAGTCAGCTGTGGCTGCTGTCCAATAGTTTTCCACCATCAGAGTGTGAATGTGCATGTGAATGACTGACGGTAGTGTGAAGTGCTTTGGAGTCCTTTGGACTTGATAAAGTGCTATACAAGTACAGGCCATTTACCATCAATCAGTATTTGAGCCAAAGTGGAATTTATGGTGGACAACTTAGTTGAAAGCAAAGCATAAAAATCCAAGACCGGAATTTACCACAGTGCATGTTGAAAAGCCACAAAGCTTCTGGGAGAATGTACTATAGACAGATGAGTCAGAACTGGAGCCTCTTTGGCAAGGTTCTTTGTTCACAGATGCAAAATGAAGCAGACCAAAAACAGAACACCGTCTGTCCGCATAGAGGAGGCGTGGTTCTGTTCTGCAGTTGCTTTACTGCATCTGGTAGAGTGACTTAACTGTAAGCAGAAAATGAAACTGATACGATGATTTCTGAAGACTATCAAGACATTCTGGAGAGAAATGTGGTAGTGTCAGAATGCTTGGTCTCAGTCACAGGTCATTGGTTTTCCATCAAGCTAAAGACCTGAAACAAACAAAAAAGTCCAATAATAATGAAGAGCTTAACTGGACTTCTGTGAGCCCTGATCTAAATCCTGTTGAAAATCTGGAGAAGGTAGCCTTCAAACCTGAGACCACTGGAGCAGATTGTCCATGAGTGGACCAGAACACCTGTGAAAATGTGATTGCCTCAATATCAAATATTAAGTTACAGGTACAATGATTTTTGTCAAGTCCTTTTTCATTAGTTTGATTTTTTTTATGGATATGTTTGACTTCAATTCAAAAGCAATGTCTGATTTTCATTGATTAATTTCCAGTATTTTTTGGTTTATCATAACTTGACGGTTTCAATTTATTTTAGTGACCATGGACTCTTCATTGATTAAATTTGTCAATGAATTTGGCCCACTTTTAAGTAAGTGGGACAAATTTATACAGAGCTTTTCCTGTCATACTGACCACACAAACACATTCAAGCACAGACTGGTAGGCAACTTGGGGTTAAGTGTCAAATCACTATGTGACAGGAAGAAGCTGTAAATTAACCCCCCACCGTCCAACTACAAGATGACTGCTCTTAAAGAGATGATGGGCCATTTTTTCGGAGAATGTGCAGCTGGCTTCTCCAGAGCTCTCACAGCATCGCACAGTCCATAAAAAGTTGTCATTCAAACGTATTGAATCCGTAAGTCTTCTTAAAATCACCAACTATAATTTCCCCAGCAGGCCTCATAGATAGCCGCTCCCAAGAATAAGGGGAGTGTCTCCCCGACGCCTGAATAAGACGCTGCTGACGTCTCCTCTGATTGGCTGACAACGCACCATGGCTGAATTATGAATATTTCATGCAAGTGTTTACACCTGTCGCTTCCATGACCTTTCACATGAGCATCATTTTTATTTTAACTAAAGTTGATTTCTGATTAATAGAAACACTGCGATTACAAAATTGTATTTCGACATTAGCAGAAAAATATTTTGTTCACATTTGTAGTGAAAATGCAGCTGCTAAATTTGTGATGTCCATTCTAGATTCGTCAGCTCCCTGCAAATCGACCCAGCTCAGATCTGCGTGTGAACCAAATGACATTCAGATCCGATCAGTCCTCCTGATGTGCTCATGGTTTTATTGACAGTAGGAACAGATGTAGACACTGTAGCAGAGCAAAAACCTCAAGTTCTGCTTTAGAAACAGCAGCTTTCAAAGTCCAAGACCTGAGGGCTAAGCTGCAGATAGTGTGTTTTACAGAATGACGTTACTGCACCATTTTATTGACTCTGGTACCATCTAGTGGTATATTTGTGGTATGGCATTTAATAAAATTTTTATAAATCTTTATTTAGATGTATAGAACATTATCTTCTTGTACATGTAAAAACAGCCAAATAGTTCATATTAAAACCTTATTACCCTCGAAATTTGGACAGGGAGGCAGCGTTGCAGTCGCATTAAAAAGAGAAGATCCCGTTGAAAATAACGATTGGAGGCCAGAGTCCCTTTGAGTCATCAGTGAGGGAGAACGGGAGAAAATCTGAAAATGTCTGAGATGGCAAAGAAAGAGCAGTAAACCATCTGGTTTGAAAAGGCAAAGTAAACCGGGCTCACTATATATTTGAAGAGATCAACTCTTGCCACAGTGAACTTCAGAGGGTTACACTTCTCCCATCAGGAGGAAAGAGCAAACAACATAAATTAGGAAAACTAATGAAAAACAAACAGGTTTTGTTCCTTACCAGTGAACTGAGATTAAGAGAGCAAATTCACTCAACAAGTGGGGCTGTTGAGTTTGGATCAACTAGATAAGGTCCAAGTAGAGCCATTTCAGGTGTCTGACCTCAGCTCAGCACCTCCCCCTGCAGGAGGAGTCATGATACTGCAACAAAAAGGTCTCCAGGTTTTATGTTTCAGAACTTTTAAAATTATTGTTACAGTAGACTTTGTAGGGGCAAAGAAAGAAAGAAAGTTCACAGACATTGCATCTGATTGAATATTTAAATAAAAAACACTCTTGCTGCTCCTCACAAAATGATTTAAAAAAAAACTAACAAGATTCAACCGTCCTGAGAACATTCTGGAAATAATAAATACATCATGACCAGAACCCAGGAGCACACTCCTGTTGACTTGAACAAGTGTATTCTTGTGGTTGTAGTAAAGAATCAGTCCAGGCCGTCTCTCCCAGTGGTTCAGTATCCCTGTAGTCCGTTGTAAACCTTCTGTACAGATCCCTGCTTCAAGATACTCCGGATCCCTGGAACGACGCATACATTGAGAGACTATTAGTAACGGAACAGTCAGGAGGTTTCGCCCCATGGCAGATGTAGTACAAGAGTTGCAGTAACAATATGTAATCATTTAACAAATAACTTAAAACAAAGGAAAAAAAGAAGTTCAACAGGCTCTTCTCTGCCTTTTATTGCAATATCATCTGCAAACATGATGATCCATGGTGGCTCCAGCAGACAAGCAGTTCAAAGCTGATTGATGTATTCTCAGCTTGACCTTAAACTGTTACCTAGGATCATAAAACAAATATCCCAGACCAATAAAACTCCTTTTAATGTATAAATGTGGACTTTCTTAAAAGTATGCCTATATTTTGATATTATTGGCCAAGTGGTACCAACCCCCATTTTAGAACCTACTTTGCTGCTATGATGGACTGAAGATTGTTGGTCCTTGTTTGGCGAGGCTACTCTAGGCTAGGCCAGCAGCCTTTTCTGGCTCTCATCTTATATGAGTGACAAAAGCCACATACTGAGTAGTTTAACATAGCTTCCATGCCCTCCATTGTTGTGTTTGTAAAGATCAGTTTATGTTATTTTTCAGATTCTGGGAGTGTCTGATTATATGACAACCCCACCCAGTTGAGCCATTAGTCATTTGTGGAAACCACTGAGTGCCAATGCAGCCCATCAGTCTGTGATCGTACTACGATGTAATGGAAGCCCCCTTTGCTTTGATATTGGCCATTTGCGTGGTTGGGTCTGGTGTCTCATATTTCTCTTGATAATGCACCATAAATTCTCTATGGGGTTCAGCTGACCAATCAGCAGTGATGTATTGGTGGTTTTGGCAGCTGAAGAGGACTCCAATCGTTGCGTTAGAATCCTTGAGACTGTTGCCGCTCGTGCACTTCTTTTCTACCACTAAACTTTCCATTAAAATCTTTGCATTCAGGACTCTTAACTGCCAACTGCTTTAGCAGTGACCTTGTGCATCAACTCAGTCTATAATGTCTTGTGATTATGTACAACATAACATTTCTGAAATCCTTTTGTTACTCTTAGGGAACACTCCAATTTTTCGAGAAACTGAATTACCACAAATAAACACTTAAAATGTGTCAACAGGCACAACAATAAGCTTCAGCTCTGTCTTCTCACCGTCTTTCTGCTGATCATCAAGTTGTGTCTGAGGAAACTCCACGTCAAAGGTGATGATGAGGGAACCTCGGATATTGATGTTGTCAAAGTTCGGCAGACCCTCTCCTTTCTTCCACATTCGAGCTCCAGGTTTAGTGATCTTGTCTCTCACTATGTGGACCTGTTAAGAGACACATTCAGTTCAACTCCTACTTTCAATTGCCAGAATACCTTCTATCTCCATCAACTTCAAACAGTGCAAGTTATAAAAAATAAGGACCTTGTGCCCGTCCAAATGTACGATGTCCATCTCAAAACCAACCAGAGCCTCAACCAGAGAGATAGTGACGTTGGTGTAAAGGTCGTCTCCTCTGCGTTCAAACACCGGATGTCTGAAAGAGAAAATAAAGTCAGAAATCTTCTCCCCACACACTCGTCTCATATTCAACAGTAATGAAAGCTGCTTCATACTTCAGCACTTTGATGCGGAATCGCAGATCTCCAGGCTCGCCGTCAATGTGAGGTTCACCTGAGGTCACAGATAAAACATGAGGAACGGATGATAAGGCATGAACTAATTACTCTGGTTAGTCTTTGTGAAGATCACCTTCTCCAATGAAGGGATATTCCATCTCGTCTCTCACCCCCTGTTCAATCTCCACCTCCAGGGTTCTCTCCTCGTTCACCAGTCTGAGGTAAGAAAACGTCACGTTAGAGAGGAGCTTACGCAGACTCACTTAACTGTCAATACAAGAACTACCAGACACAGTTCCACTTTACCATAAAGTTGTTGGCAGCACTCGGTCGTTCATTCAGGCAGGACACACATGCCATAACTAGCGGTGCTCCAACTACAGTTTTCTGTCCAATCACCAATGTTTTAAAAGCCTGGCCTGCCGATTCCGATTTTGGTCAACACAATAACATAAAAAGTGGCTAACAATAGATGCTAGGTTAGCAACACTGGGGTGACCATCGTTAACTGCAGGTGGAGATGTGGAGGGCGGGTTGGTCAGTCACACCAGAGCAAATGGACACAGTTGTTGATTTCCAGACCGTTGCAGAGGTAGATAAAATCGGTGTCTCATGACTATTGGCCAATCGCTGAGCTCCCAAAATTAAGGAAATCTGGCCCGATTTAATTGTTGCACCTTCTACATTTAACTTCATGTAGAAATAAATATTTTTGACAATAAAAACAGACGACAGGGCAGACACCTGGGTTATATTAATGTCAAATGCTTTCAAGTCATGTCAAGATTTAGAAGTGAAATTTCATTCGCATTTCGTATAAAAAAAAACTTGGTAAAATAGGGCATTATTACCCCTAAAGCAAAGAACTCTGGGGAATATCAGCCTGCTTGTGTCATTTCACAGGAAAGTGATAGTACATTACTAAAAGTGTTCACACCCTCATTTTAAAATAACTGAATGGAGGAATTATAATTGCTAGTCACACATAGGCTGCTTCTACAAACAACAGAAATATAATAGGTCAGTTTCAGCATGATACTGTGACAGGATGCTAGGTAACAGATACGCAGGTAGCATCCTTTATACAAGTAGTACAAAGCCAACAGACTTTATACCTGTGGGTATAGCATATGTTAGCATTGAACTTTACAACACTCTGGAGTGGCAAATCACACAACTGTCTCAGTTTGGTAGTTGACAAATCCAGAAGAATGGAACCTGCCTGTCAACACTGTGCCAAATGTAGAGTTTGGTGGAGGCAGTATCATGCTGTGGGGCAGATTTTACCAGGCTGTCTTCAACCCCTTACCTCCAATACTGGGAAACCCTTTTTAGGCCTAGGAAGACCTTTTGAACAACCTCATGGTCCCAGCTATCTGAACAGTTTGATGACGACAACATGATTCAATACCACCACACAAAGCAAGATCCATAAAGACATAGACGGACAAGACCAGTGTAGCAGAACTCAACTGGTCTGCATAGATTCCTCACCTCAACCCAACAGAATACCGTACTCAACTTGGGAAAATAATGTTTACAAAGGACAGCAGGGTTTAAAGATTGAGCCATGTTTGGAAATTACCAGAAGACCCCAAACATGCTGCCTCGACTGCTCATACCCAACAGCTTCCTGGCCTCATGTCTTCAGGATTGAAAGGATCCAGCAGGGTGATACATTTGATCAGACCTGGTGTCTTTTTCTGACATAAACAAGTATTTTATCATTCTTCAGGGCACCACCATGCCAGGGCCTTTAGCTCTGTTTGAAAGTACCTTGATGATCCAGATGTTTTGGCAGTGATGCAAATGCTGCATTTTGTAAATTTAATCAGCTCCACTTGATAACAGTGGATCACAAATAGTCAGGATTTGGTCCAGAACTTCATATCCAGGTCAACAACAAAAATAAGCTGCATCATAATTTCATCCTGAATGGCTCCACCCTCTCTTTCAAGATGAGGGACTCACTTGACGTTTGGACACTCGTCGCACACGTCTCCTGAGTCATCTGGAAGCGGCCCGGTCCGAGCTGCGTCGTCCTCATTTCCTGTCTGCAGTTGCACTTCCTTTTGCCAGGAGCTTCTTTAGCTACAGGCTTGTTCCGCACAACCTGGCAACAAAACGGTTTCAGAAGGTATTAAAGGTAATTCTGGAAAATAAGCACAAGCTATTAATTCAGAAAGGAAGCGGTTCTCCATACCTCCACAAAGTTCCCAGAGTACACCTCTTCAAGCGTGACCTCAAGGTCGAGAACTATGTCATTTCCTCTGGGGATGTTCCTGTCCTGCTGCTGCCGATTTCCTCCAAACATGAAGCCGAAATCACCAAAAAAGCTTTGAGGGCAAAGAGGGTAAGGAGAAACAGTCAGTGGACATTTCTTTTTAAAAACACCAGGGGCCTCATGCACAGTGTTCACACTAAAACTTGTTGTACGGACAAATTTAGAAATGTGCGGCGCACAAAAAGAATTCTGGTGTATAAAGCCGTACATACACACATACCTGCGCAAATTTCCTTTACACATTTCAATTTGTGGGAAATAAAGCGCAGCTGTTGGTCCGTCTGTTACCATCCATAAAAATATCTTAATGTAAATTAGCATTTCATTTTTATTTTGTGTGCGTGTCATGTTATTGTCTGAGGATAAATGTGGCTCAGTTTTGTCGTTTACGTTCAATGAAATGTTAAAATTTAAAAAATAAACATTCACTAAATGTAGTCAGATTTCAGTGTGTTTGTGTGAGTTCTGAGGTTTTCTAGATTGTTATTGAAAGGTTTGCGTGGCTACCGCACATTTTCACATCAGGTCAAACCTTTGCATCCATTTACACAAACTTTCACGCCACGTTTGTTTTGTTGCATGTCGATTTGTGAGTAAAATATGCCGCCGCACATTTTTTGTGCATACGCATATTTTTTTACATGAGGTCCCAGAGCTGAATATGTGATTCACCGGTTTGAACAGATCTGGACTGAGAACCTCCAGACCATCTGAGCCAGATAACATTTAGTCAGCTTTAGATGTCCAACTGCTTGAAATATAGAACTAGTATCTCCTGCTCAAAGACCACACCACAGAAATGTTATAAAATATCTGATCATTAATGGTCTGATTTATGGTGATACTCGATTAAAACTTTAAACTTTTCAGTCTTTTTGCTTGAAGCAGATCTACTGTCTTTTACCCCAAATCTGACTAGATCCTTGGAACAACAGAACTAGTACATTAGTAAGACAACTATTAGAGCCATTTGGAACATTGCTTTTGACTGAAATAGTTCTTTATGTTTATAATAAAAGAGAATCCAATAATTTCTAAAAGGACTACAGCACCAACCTGGAGAAGATATCATTGTGAGAACTGTGATGACCTTCTTTGAGTCACTCTTCTCCGTACATGTCATACTGTTTCCTTTTCTCCTCATCAGACAGAACCTGAATACAAAACAGTCAATCAACTTCATAGTGAACACATGCACAGTGTCAAAATGTGAAAACTTTTTCACATTTTAAGGTTAACATAAAATTGTTAGATAATTTGTAAATAAATATACTGTTTAAGTCGGATCAGATGCATGATCTGATATTAATATCTGTGTAGTAGGGGTGCATTGATTTATAGGCCAGCCAATTTATTGGTGCCGATTTCCTTAATTTTGGGAGATTGGTGGTCAACCGATTTTTACATGTGAAGCCGATCTTATCCATCGGTGTTCTCAACCTCGGAAAAGGTCTAAAAATCAACGACTGTGCATTTGCAGTTAATAATAGTCACCCCATTGTTGCCAATTGAGCAACTTTCTTGATATATTGAGCAACATTTCAGACAAAAAAAATGGTATCGGCCAAAATTGGAATCGGTAATCAAAGATTGGTAATCAGCGATCGGCCACAATACTGCAATCGGTGCATCCATATAGTCCTGATATTGAAAATATGTGCACGATCCTTAACAGGGGCGGATCTAGTGGGGTGGCAGTTGCCACCCCAAACGAGAGCCTTGCCACCCCTGTTGCCACCCCAGCTGGCGACAATGAATCCAATAAATGTTATGGCAAATCGGACATTAAGCGCATTAAACTCTTTTTCCCCGACAACATTGAATGCAACACAATGTAACCGACACCTACTGGTGAGTAGCGGGAAGTGCGAGAGAAGAACAGAGCGAGACCAGCAGCATTGATGGATGTACAGTATATGTTACTGGACATTATGTGATTTATCGTAAGTCACACATGCGACATTTCTGTCCATTGAGTCAAGAATATGGTCAGAATGGTCAGGAAAATACTACAATCACGCAAAGAATCAGAACAACGGACCAATGTTTAGCAGTTAATTCAACCATAGATAATGGTAAGAAGGGCTTCAGATTTCACAGGTGAGGAAAACGATTTAATTTAAAGAAAAGAAAAGACTGAACAAGTGAGCAGTGGGTCAGTTATACTAACTGTTGCTGGCCTGGTATTGACTTTGATAACCTTAGCATGAGCTGCGCAGTTCGGTGTGTTTTGGTTCCGTTGGCACTAAACCAGGTCAACCCGCCACCAAGTCATCAGTAGAGCAGCTGGTTAAATCAGCTAATCAACCGCCGCTGTGCTCAGGCGAAACTTATTAATAATCACAATATTGACATTAAGCCTGACAGACTGAATGTTCTGTTTTAGTGCTTTTGATACTTTTTTGTGTGGGAAATGTTTGTTTTTTGGTGTTGATTCCCCTGATCGCTGATCTCTGCTCTATCTGCTCCTTGAGCTGTTTGTCGGTTACCATGGCAACGGGTCCATAAAGCCGATACACACAGAGCGAGAAAAGGCGGAGTAAAAGTGGTTGGAGCTATTTTTTCTTTATTTCTTTATCCATTTGAATTTTGTTACTTTATTCTTAAATTTCTATTTTTGTATTTACAGAATTTATTTGTAGGTTGATAATTGATTTTATTTATTTATTTTTATTATTTTCTTGTTTATTTTCTAAATTTAGACAGGAAGTAATGTGGGTCAGTCCACTTTCTATAAGTCCAGGGGCCTGAAGGACCAGCAGGCATTTGGGTTTGGGGTCGATGGTTTTTAGAGAGGTAGCATGAGAACAAATGAAAGTTTTTATCTCTGCAATTGTTTAGTGAAAGAGGAAAATAAATCACCAAGATCAATTAATAAGTTTGGACATTGAACCATGTTTTACCCGTGTCTAGAAACTTGACCCCAGTACCTTAGTAGTGGCTTGGTGGGACTTTAATTGGATATTTGACTTGGCAAACAGTCAGAAGTGGTTCTGTTTGGTTCTTCACCTGTTTATCAGCTTTATTGTGGCTCACTGCAGCCGCTGCAATTCCTAAAAACAAGCGCCAAAAACTGAGCTAATCCCCTGTGTTCTCAAAACATGGTGATATTTATAACAGTCATCAAACTATGGCTCCTACAGCAAATTTAAAATAAAACAATTGACCAATATAAGTAGATATTGGCTCTTTCTTGTATCTTGACAGAACTAACAGAAACTAAAACGTTTATAGATTTATATCATGGAGAATTTATCAAACATTAGTTTTCTAATCTTTATTTTAAGTCGTATTTAACAAATATATCTAATAACAAATGATGGCGCTACTAATATTTTTGTGACAGATTTCTCCTTGTCCTGTATTGGGATAAAATGCTTTTTTGGACACAGTGCATGTCTATTGATATGCGTATCAGTAATGCATATCAATTAGCAGGAGTATGAAAGACGTGAAAATAATTAACTATACTACATTAAGAAATTGTATTTAAGCCTTGGTGCTACATGAAGCTGATTTTGAAACAAAGCAAGTTAAAATATTTTGTATCATATATATATATATATATATATATATATATATTTATATATATATACTGTCACCCCTGAAAAAGTCCCTGCCACCCTCTTGCCACCCCATAAATATTTTTCTAGATTCGCCCCTGATCCTTAAGGACAGAGCTATTCAGAATAATTCTGTCTTACTGTGAGCTGCGTCATACTTTAGTATTTATTTTTGCGTTATATTTAGAATCCCGAATTGCACTTTGTGAACCATTTGAAAGAAGGTTTGTTGCAGTTTGTGCATTTTGCAGGCTGCATCATCTACATAAAGTATTGTGCCGAGTACAAAGTAAAAAAAAAAAAATCGTGTCGGATTTTAAACAGTAAAAGGTTAAGCCACATATAGTGCGTCAAGCTTTATTTCTATCAAAACGCACTTACAGTAAAATCGAAATATATTAATGAAATCTGATTTCCAGGCTCACAAATCTCAACAGCACTTGTGATTCGTATGAATACTTAAGATATGCTCATCAGAAGTCAGTAATAAGGTAATGTGAACGTTTGAGACGGAAACACCTGCAGCGCTTATTAAAATCCACTCCCAGTCATCCACGTCTGACTTTTCCTGTCGCCAGTTGTGCTACGCTACAGCCAATCAGCTGCAGCCACACGGTGTAGTCGGCCAATCACAGAGCTCCGATCGTTTGTAATAGTAACGAAATAGCAAGCGCAAAAAAGACTTTTATAACAAAGCCGTTTGGCACTTCTGGTACAATTTTGTTCTATATTGTATTTCATTGAACTTTAGAAACACTCCAGCTGATGCTGTAAGGAGGGAGCGTGTGTTGGGCCTCATTCATCTGTAACTGGTACAAAACAACAGCTGTACGCTCACCTCATAAGCTGCTCCCAGATCTGCGAATTTGTCCTGTGCTTTGGGGTCGTCGGGGTTCCTGTCGGGGTGCAACTGTAGAGCCAACTTTCTGTAGGCCTTCTTTATATCCCTGATGGTCGCCGTCTTACTCACCCCCAGGATCTTATAGAAATCTCGACTACATCACAGAGGGGAGAGGGAAATGGCGACATGTTCGTTATTGTACGCACAGAAACACACCGAGCTCTGCCGCTGGTGTTAGCAGCGTCCCAGTGAGTGAAGCAGTGGTCTGCTAGCTAACGTCTCAACCGGTGTTAGGTTCAGGCTCCCTCCGTGTGACTGCTAGCTCCATGCTAACTAAGCTAACTAAACCAAAACATGACCACTAGTACCAGCACGTTGGGGGTTCAACAGCAAAAAAAAAAGGCTTGTGGAGACAACAGAACTCCTCTTGGAGGTTCTGTTCAGAATATCAGCCTGCTCTCCTCCACACATGGGTAGACCAATCACAGCTAAACATGTGTACCTGCTGGCAGAGCCGTTTCACCGCTGCTTCTGCCAGCGACACCCGCTTGCTTACCTGGCGAGCACCGCCGTGGTGATATAAAGCAGCAGGCAACACGCATTCCAGATGTTAATCCCTTTCTTAGCCATAGATCCCCGGAGTCACGAAGGACAAGATACAGAAGGTACCAGCCGGCTTTTGAAGCTCAGGTCCCGCAGCCACTCACAAGCCTTCCGCCTCCTGTCAGAGAGACCCCGCCCACCGCGGCGTGTCCGCTAACTCCGCCCACACTTAAAGGCGCTCCAGCGGCACCGACCAGGTTAAGTGACAAAAGTTGGAAAAAGACCGATTCTCTAAAAAAAAAAAAAAAACACACACACAAAACGGTGTAAGAAGAACTTCACACAAGACCTCGTTTATATATTTATTTTACAATTCTGCTAGCTGCCGATTAAACTGAAAGTTACAACCTTGACACAGCTATATGAGTTGTTTTATCGAGAAATCGATGAGAAAACGGTGTGACCCGCCCGCCTCTCTGGCTGCAGTGCGCGCTCCCGACACAAGACCAAGTCAAGTGCTGCGCGCGCTCCCGCGAGCTCGCGCGCCCGCTTGTCGGGAAGGGAGGCGCCAAAGAGGAAGAATATTCAACTTTACTGAGTGTGTGAATGGAAACAAACCGTGACAAGTATACTCGGAACTTCAGCCTTCGTCTAATGAAACCGTGACCCAGCAGTTTATCCTCCCGAGGGACGGAACACATCGTTTCCTGTTGGACAAAGCTCGGAGGTAAGAGCGCTCCTAGCTCTGTTAGCCAGCTGTAGCTAACGTCGGCTTCCAGCTGAACTTTAGTCAAGTTTGCTTTTCGGTAAACAAGTTGGCTGTCCTTTGTTGTTGCGTCACGAAAATGTTTCACGATTGATTTGCTTCATTTACTCTCTACTGTGGTGCAACTTAAGAAAGCTGCTCAGGTTTGGTCGCCTTACGAAGAGATGAAATGTCAGGTGAGGATGACACCAGCAGTTGCCATGGGAGCCAAGCTGGGGAGACGGCTATGTTATGCTCCACTTCGTCTGTGTTCAGACTTCAGGCACAAATACATGTTACCACTTTTAGAAGAAGCTCCAAATCTTTGAGCAACATCATAATGAGGATCATGTTCAGAATAAACAAGCATACCTGTCTATCCGGAATAAGTAGGTGTGTCTAATCTGCAGGTTTTAACTGTTGCTTCATTCCAAAAAACATTGGTGCAGCTATAGAAGGTAGCTGTGCGTATGCAGTTAAATCAGCAGCTAGAGGTTTTTTTTTTAAAGAAATATTCTGCAATTTGGCTAAATAAGAATTACAAATAAATATATTCTTGTGAACACTGTCATACACTGTTTGAGGTAAATAAATCTGTGGTTTTGATTTTACGACAAAATATCTAGAAAGGTGACTGGTCTTCACTGGCTTCTGTCGTGATTTAAATTTAACTTCAAGCTCAAAAACGCCTCACAGTCATTATTAACTCATAATGATTTATTTGCAAAACAAATATGGAGCCGGTTGAAAATTAAGTACTTCAATTCAAAGTATGCAGAGGCAAAATGCAAATCATAAGAAAAACATCAAGACAATATGGCCGAACAACAAAGGGTCACATGAGGGAAAAGTGAATCATGATCAGAGTATCAGGATGAAATAACCAGATCAAAATAACACAGTTCAATGTTAGGCTAACAATTTACATAGACTATGTAATTAGTCTGTAAATTTTTTAACCATGGGAACAGTGTTGACACTTACATGTTCTCACACACACATGTTCAGGTGTTGCGCTATAAACATTTCTGGCACATTTAGATTCCCGTTTTAAAGGATGGCCTGCGTTCGTTTTTACAGGGGCCTCATACAGTATGGTACTATGACTTGCAACACTTGTTATAAAATGTCATTTTCTGCTTCATTTCCAAAACTGAGTCTCCATTAAAACCCAGCACCTGGACAGCTTCTATTAACATTTGTGAAAGATCGAGTCGCTGTCGGAGGCTCGGTGAATTCCAGCAGGTTTTCCTGGGAAGTCCAGTCAAACTTCTCCACTACTGAATACGACACAGACTACTATTAGGGATGTTATAGCAAAGTGAAAGCATGAGAACATCAGCTGTCAGAAAATAATTTTTTCCCATCTAGGGAAGCAACTTCCCCCACATGGTGTGTTCTCAAGCTGGAAACTGAACTTTTAAGGCTTATGACACTCTGTTTTCTTGTCACTCAATAAAGGCCTGATTTGTGAAGAGCACAAGTAAGTGTTCTCTGACATTGGTCTCCAACTGGAAAACTTCTGAAACCAATCAGCTGCTTTGAATTTTCAATTCAGTTTATTTTCACAGCACCAATTCATGATAGATATGGTCTCAAACTAAAAATAACTCAGAGGGATTTCTTTAAAAGGGGAGGAATTGCATATAAACACTAAAATGTTTTGATTGCTGCGATTTAAAAAAAATCAGATAGGAATGGGTGATATGGACTTAAAGTTTTATCAGGACAGTTACTACTAATGTGATAAAAATGACAATAAGAACTATTTATTACTTATTTTTTAGGTAACAGTATAGCTGTGACTGCATGGCACAGCAATCAAAGCTGCACAAACACAAATACTGCTCTTAAAAAACACACTCATTTGTTATGTGCTTCTTTAGGACGCCAGTCACAAAAAGAAGTATGATATGTATCACTAAACTGCACACAGTAACTACATTTTATCATATTTTCAAATGTATTGTTATTTATCGATACACCTTATATTTTTCTCCACAAACAGTGGAGAAAAAATAGCAGAACTAATAATCCTAACAATAAGGACAGTTTTGTTGTTTGTTTAAACATCAATTGGAATTTATTGTGTCAATGATGAATCAAAATTCGTATAAGAAATTCAAGATATTAAACAATACAATAAATGGCCAACCTTATAGTCAAAGTCCTTTAAAACAATTTCTTCAGCTAACTTTACAGTTATGCCTTTTTTATTATTATTTACCACATAAAATCTCAATAAATCCACAGTGAACTGTGGTTGTAACATGACAAAATGTGAAATAAATTGATTGAACATGAACACTTTTGCAAGTGTTGCTTGCTTTCAATCCAGTCCAATTTAATATACTTTGTTCATCCCTTAGAGCAATTAATTATTGTCATAACTTATATCATCCAAGTATCTTCAATTAAATTTTGTGGATGATGGTTTCAATTGTGTGATTGTGATCCTGTGAGCAAGAAGCTTCTGTCATAGCAGTCGGTAGCTATGTTTCCATCCAATTGTCATGCAAATTTTGACCAAACTTTTAAAATGTTGCAAAAAAAAAAGATATTGTGAATTAGAAGCATTTCCTTCCACTGGTTTGGAGCAAATCAATCAGGCTGCACAACGCGTGATCTTGTCAGATGTTGACTCTACGAATGGCTGTAATAAACCAGGTACAAAGGTTGCAAACCAGCATGGACCACACATCTCAGAAAAATGGAGAGACTCCTCCCTTCAGACCTCGAGGGGAGGACTTAGAAATTTTTGATAGTTTCATGCCTATAGTAAGGCACAGAGCTAGCAGTGTATGACAGCATGCCACCACTCCCATCCCATCTTGGAGCTTCGGTGGCCGGCCACTCAGGGCTGACAGTTCTCCCCTATGTGCTAAAGGTTGGGACTGTGATTCGCCACTTCATAATTTTTGTTTTGCATATGTGTTTCCATCTTCCTTTTAACACTCTTACTCTTTTTGGGAAAAAGCCAAAAACCACTTTGAGCTAATGTTAAAAGGTTTAATGTGAAATTGAGTAAGTTATTTTGAATTAGTATATTTCTATTTACCTTTTCTGTTGCAAGACTCTAAAATGCACAGGAAAAGTAAAAACATTGATGAAAACATGGGTACTCGTGCAACAAATTTGCTCCTCCTCTTTAAATCTCTATGGATTTATTTCACTTTCATTCTGTGTATAACTTCTTCTGTGCATCATGTGAAAACTCCCCCTTTCCCCTCAGACATGGAGACAGACAGTGTGAGCATATGGCCACGCATGGAGCCCTTCTTACTGGGTGCCCTGCAGGTGAATTGCACCGACAGCCGGTTGAATCATCCAGACACATGTAGATGTGTGAAATGACCCAGAGTGTGGTCCATTTTCAGGTGGCTCCCACCTCCAAGCTCAGCCTGCACTACCTCCGGAAGATGGCAATCTATGTCCAAACTCGGGAAGGCTGCTTTCCTGTCCTGAGCTGGTCCATGTGGCGGCATATCGCCTGTGGAAAGCTGCAACTTCCAGAAGACCTGGCATGGCTCTACTTAGAGACATTCGACCTGCTTTTGGGTCACACTCCGGAGGAAAGGCTGGAGCGGGCTGAGTGCCTGTCCCAGTGCTCCTCCAAAAGCGAGTTGGACCAGCAAAGAAGTAAGGTAAGAGGACACTAGTGGTGGAGAGCGGTAATACCAATTATTGTTTCTCATGTAATCCAAAGTTGACGCTGAGCTGTTGTGTCTCTGTTCCCAGTTGTCAGTGGACACCCTTCAGTTCCTCCTCTTCCTCTACATCCAGCAGCTGAACCGCGTGTCTCTGCGGACGTCTCTGATCGGTGAGGAGTGGCCCAGTCACCGAGCTCGCTCCCCCTCTCCATCAGAGCGAGAGACCAAGGCCAGCTCTCAGAACAAGGTGACAGACACTAAAGACAGGACCAACCCGACTGAATGTAGCATGTTTATTGTCTTGAAAACTGAACTGGAAGCACGGGTCTTATCACCATCTGCTGGTTCTTTGATCTGTCACTTATAGCCCTTCTTTGTTGCTGTCTTTGTTTGGCAGAATTGGGACGATCAGGCCCATCTGTCGTTCGTTCAGAACCACTTGGCAGATATTTTGGAGCTGCTGGTGGAACCGGGGCAGTTGTCTCAGTCAGGACAGGCCAAAAGAGACTCCCAGGTGAGTCTCTGCTATATTACTAAGAAGACTTGAAGTTGCATGGGGACACGCAACATCATGTTAAAACCCATAAATTTGGAATGGGATGCCACTCACGTTCATGTATGTTTGAAGACAGGGAAGTGAAATATTTTGTTTGTATACCTGTAACCTGGGTGCTGTGTTGATATTAAGGAACTTGTTTTGGTTTATTGGTGCTTGGTTTAAAGCACCAAGAAACCTGACCTGTTGTTTCAGGTCATCAAATAAACCCACTAAACATCATAAAGTCTTACTGATGCCAAGTTTAAAGGGGCAGTGTCATGTGTTTTCGAGGTACATAGTGCCATTCTATAGCACAGTCAAGTAAGTATGTTAATTTCAGTTGTTAGAAAAATTGCTGTATATTAAATATGACTCAAAATACAATTTAGTCTCTAATTTAATGCCTTGCAATTGGGCCTCTGTCTCTTTAAAACCTGCTCTTCCTGAAATTCCACCTTCACAACACGGCTCCTCTATTAATGCTTTAACAACGTTTTTACCAGCATTACCAGCATTTCACCAAAACGTATCTCCTATAATGAGCTCAGCAAATGCTCGGTTCCACCAGGTGTTTGCTAACTGCTGCTGGCTAGTCTGATCTGAGTGAGAGAGAGCTGCTCTGTGAGGCAGAAGCTCCAAGGAGGAGCTGTGTTTTGAAGACGGGGCTAAGTTCAACCAGGCGTGTTGCAGGTAAATGGTTGCCATGGGAGATTAAATGGTTATTCAAACATGCATGGAAGAGTTAAAGCAACACTCCGGGTATGTTTCTCATGAGGGAATATCGTCACAACATGACGTAAAGCTCAAAAAAGTTGATTTTACACAATACTGCCCCTTTAAAGCCCGCAGATATTCTTGTGCACCATGTTTTCTGACCAGATGTGTTGAATTTAAAGCACAGAAGATTTAAAGATTTAAAGCGTAGTTACCCTCCTGTCATCAGATCTCCCTGGAAGCCGTGCGGAGTTTAGGCCTCCTCCTGGAGGGCTCGGTTGGCCATGGAAAAGGCATCCAGCCCATCCACAAGCTGTTGATCAAAGGGCCGCTCCAAACACCGTCTGGCTACTCCATGCTGAGCCGCTCCTTCCCTCTGCACAGACTCCTCTCATGTCTCCAACAAAACCTCACCCTCAACCCGTTTGGGATGACTGCCTGCCTCCGCTCGGGGAAGAAACTAGCCTGGGCCCAACAAGGTGTCACTGAGTCTCCTGGTAGTCAGACTCCTTCAATTTGCCTGCCTGGAAGTGTTTGACTCCTGACCTGTTGTCTTTTCATTCCAGTGGAAGGAGCCATGAAGAGAGCTAAGATAGCCCGCAACACCCACATGGCCCCACCCGGCAGCAAGATGGTGCTGATGTCCCAGGTCATCAAACAGACTCTGGCCAAAACATCCGACAAGCTGACCGGTGCCAACATCAAGATCCACAGATGTTCTGATGCCTTCATTTACCTCCTATCTCCTCTCAGGTGAGGCCAGGTTTTGATTTGTGTTAATGTTAGCGCCAGCAGTATGAGTGATCGCTGCCTCACATTAATACTTAGAGCCATATTCAATCAATTTGGAATATGGATTTGCTCGCTTGTTAGATTAAAAGCAACTCTTGAAAACAACCTTTAAGCAGGTAACATATTTTCATTAGACACACACTTCTGCATTAACAATATTTTAATTGGTCTGATATAATATTCTGAACTAGAATCTTGTGCTGCTGATGTGCTCCAAGTTAAATTGTTCATTTGACAAAAGGATTCAAATTTTTTAAACCAACTTTAACTTTGTTTGAATCAAGTACAACATGGTGCCTGTCGGTGCATGTATCCCACATATTACGAAGCAGAGTTTATTTTCCTCCGCTTAGTAATGCGCTTAAATTCAGTGGGTCGTCTCGTCCTCTCTCTGTTTTGAATTTAGATGTTATTTCCTAACTCAGTGAGGATCGATAAGTGAGATCTATGATGGAATCGCTATCGGTACGCTCGTGTCATTCCCAGGGAACATAAACTCACTGTGTTGTGTTTTTGTTGCATTCGTTAGATCCGTCAGTGTGGACAAATGCCGTGACAGCACAGTGGTTCTGGGTCCAGTCCAGACCAGCGTCCACATCCACAGCTGTCAGAACGTACGTGTGGTGTGTGTCGCCGGCAGGGTGTTGATCGGCGCCTCCTCCCGCTGCACCGTCCACGCCCTGACCCCCACCTGCCCGCTGCTTCTGCCTGGAAACTCCGACATAACCCTGGCTCCCTTCCACATTTTCTATCCCTCCCTAGAGGACCACATGGCCAGCGTGGGGCTCGCTGTGGTCCCCAATGCCTGGGATCAGCCCTTGGTTCTGGGAACTGAGGGCCTCGCCAGCCCCCCACTCAGCTCGCCCTCCAGCACGGACGGCACCTGCTACCGCCTGCTGCCCCCCTCCGAGTTTCACACGCTGGCTGTGCCTTTCCAGATGGAGGGTGACACGTGCGAGGTACCTGGCGGTCTCCCCCTGCCTACCAGGCAGCACTGAGGGAAAAGCAGAAAAGGATACAGAACTGGCAGAAAACGTGATGGAGGCCCGACTGAACAAGTGGGTATTAGGAAAAGCCTACCAGCGCTCCATGCTTGGTGGATTGATTATTAAAGTGCAGTATGCAACTTTTATAAACAATAAGGTTTTTTTAACATATTTGTTAAAACTGTCACTATGTTGTCACAGTATGTTATGAGACAGATTATTTGTGAAAAGGTCAAGCTCCTCTGCCTTTCCCCTCTGGTCCTGCTGTCATCTACTGAAATACATCGCTCTGTCCAAAACAACCAATCAGAGCCAGGAGGAGGGTTTTAATGCTGTTAATCAGTCTCCTGTAAGCACTGCTCACATCCTTCCCCTTTTTCTTGGCTGCTCTACAGTTCATTACAAAAACAGAGCCTACCATAAATGCTAAGATGAGTTAGCACAGCCAGCAATGGTGGCAGATAAATGGCTCTTCTGTAGTTTCCATGTAGCACCATGTACACAAAATTGATTGACAACGCTAAACCCCTCCTCCTGGTTCTGCTTGGCTGTTTTTGACCGTTTGTTTCTGCAGATGGCAGTAGGAGCACTGGGAGGAGGTAGAAGAAATTTTCTGTCTCATGTTATACTGTGACAACATGGTGACAGTTTTAACATATTTAAAAAACTTGGGTGTGGCAACTTTATTTAGCGTTATCAGAGTAAAAGGACTCCAACCTTTTCATTATTTCATTTCAAAATGTTCCTTTCATTTCATCATTATATGCTACTTTGTTCATTTGGATAAAATTCCAAAATAAGGTGATCAATGTTGTCATGTGAAAACTTTTAAGGATTATGAATACTTTAGCAGTGCACTGTAAACCAGGGAGGAGTTTAATGGAAATGTCTCCCAAAGATCAATGTGGATTTGATCTATTGGCTTTCTGCACTGTCTGACCCAGACAGACTAGTGAATCCGTGGCAGGGCAGGGGGGCGGATGGAGGGAAAATCTCTCAGCGGGCTCTAAAACTCTTTCCTGACTTTTTAAACCCTTTTTTCCTGGATGTTGTGTGTTTGTAGGGAGCAGAAGCAACAGTTTCAGGAGCTGGTGGAACTAAAGTTCCACGAGTGGCTTTTGGAAACTGGCCACCGACAGGAACTGGACAGCCTGATCCCAACCATGGCCAACTCTCAGAAGAACTCGGACGGAGCGGTTACAGACTCCAGCCGGGTTAAAGACGCCAAACCTGTCCAGACGACTGCTGCTTTATGAGCTCTTGACTCGCTACTGTGTAGGGGCATGTCTCTGACCTGATCCAGAACACCGTACAGGCAGACTGCATTCTGTGTGTGACGGGTTCTGGTTCAGGCAGTTGCTGCGCTGCAGGTTCAGGTGTGACCTGTTTTCAGGCTCAGAAAAGGCAGCTAAGTCCTTGACGTGAAAGAGCAGGCAAAGGAGTAGATCGGCATGTTGTAGAGCAACATAGCAACGGGTTAGTGTTCTTGGAACAACACTTTTAAGGGGTATGAATACAAAATGCACTGTAGAAAATATGCCAAGATTTCAATGGGCATTTAGAGAAAAACTACTCCTGTTGTTTGGTCTAAGGACTGCTTAAATTAGTTAAAGTAGAACAAGAGTCAATCCACAAGAGTTGTGAAGGTTTTTTGTTGGGTTTTTTTTTTTGCCCAAGTGGAACCAGTTGGCCAAGAACAATTCTAAGAATCAGTTGTCATTATCTTTCCAATACTGTACATAGTTTAAACCTTCATAAGCCTCCACATGCTTCGACTACCTTCCACGGTGACTTACAAGGTAAACATGAGGCACGTTAGCTGTTACTGGCTGAACTGTGAGGTTCGGTTCTTCCAGCACTTCCTGCCTTGTGTCACACAGAGAGCACTGAACAGAAGTGCAGAATATTCCTAGAAACTAAAGTGAACAGCAGTAAACCAGGAAGAAGCTCTGGTGGAGTCTTTGTGTTGGGTTCCATTTACATCTGCGGCCAGAACTTGGATCTGGGAATATACACCACAACCCGTTCATATAAAAGGTGGAAAACCAGTCGGGTCTTCTAATCACCAGTTGGTGACCAAACCCAAACTCCGGGAGCTGTAAAGTATCCATCACTATGAGACTCCTGTAGTTTGATAACCCTGTGAAAATACTAGTTTCGTAGTACAAACACAAAAATCAAAAAGAAAGATAATTCACCTTAATTTAAGTAAAAAAAAAAAACAAAACAACAAATGTTCTTAGCACTACCAAAATTATAAAATATATTGATAATTTTAATATAGATCTCTATGCAATGTATTATTGATAAGTTTAATACTAATGTGTAGGATATTGTAGTATTTCTTATTTTGCGTTTTATAGAATAAAACTAGTCAAACAAGCAGTTTTGAAACTAATCTGTAAAAGCTCCACCTGGATCCCAGGGACCTTAACAATGCCTGTTAATCAGGAACATATTAAGGTGAAAGTGCTTCATATTAACTTAGATAGGCAGAAATAAACATATTTTAAACCTTTGGAAGCCATGTTGGATTTAAAATTTTGATTGTTGAGAATCAGATGTTCCCCTTGGAAATCCAGCTGTTTGTTGCTACTTCAAAATTCCCATCTTTATTTTGAAACGTACACCTTTTCACACACAATGCCAATGGGTCCGACTTCTCTTTGGCTCTTTTTCTATTATGTCTTTTTGTATTTCAGTGCCGCCCAGGCTCTGTGTCTGAGTTACCCTCAGCAGGGTTGGGCAGATGCTGATCTACAGCCAGTTGGATAAAAGTGTTGAGACACAAATAAAAAAGAGGGGGGGAAAGACTTGGTGTGTGGCGCTGCATTATGATCCTGGCAGCTGTACGTCCTATTATCTGTTTCAGTGTGGATTTATTCTGTTCTTACAGCAGGAACAACCTGCTGGCCTGACATGTGCCAAGTAACAAGCATGCTACAAACACAATAATTTCACATGACCTATGAATATTTGTGAACATCAGCTGTTGATTATTTTTCAGAGACCCTCCGTTAGAAGATGTATTACCTCAAAGTGTTTCTCACTAGCTTATTTGCACTCACTAGCTTCCAGCGTATTTACAGTTTATGTGTAACAGACACATTGATCACAGAGAGTTCACTGCAAAAACACTAAATCAAGTATTTTTGGTATGCTTGAAATGAGACAAACTATTTTTACAATAAACTTTTCAGTGAGATATAGAAGCTTGTTTTAACTCAATTCCTTAATGTTGATGAAAAAGTACTAGCTCCATTTGCAGATTATTTTATTTATAACTAAAGTTTTTTCCCTTGTTATGAGTGAAATAATCTGACGTGGAACTAGAACGTTTTCATCAACATTAAGGAATTATGCACTTAAAACAAAGCTCCTATATCTTATTGAAAATGTATGTCTCTTATTTCAAGAGTTCTAAGATATTTGCACTAGAAACCAGACCAAGAATACTTGGCAAGATTGAGTGTTTTTGCAGTGCTGCTGCTGCTTTGTGTTGATGAGGGAAGTTACTGTAAAACACTCAATGTATTTGAAGATGTTTACACTGAAAATAAGGCCTTACTGCAAATGTCTGCTACCTAAATGTCCCTGCTGCTGTAGCTGCTCTGTAATAAGTACAGGACTTTTCATGATCAAGTGGAAACTAATAAAAGGTTTGCTAGAACTACATTGCCTTCTCTTTATTCTCCTGCTGCCAGGTTAAGAAATCATAATGGTCCTGATGTACTAATGTGGCTATTTCAGTTCTATTCAAAAATACCTTTATCTATCCCAAAAGGAAATTAAGTGCCGTCACTCATTTCATCCATGTATGTTCAAAGTTTGTGGTTGGTTATTCTGTGGGGAGGAAGGATCTCCAGTAGCAGTCAGTCTTGCCTGAAGACTCTTCTGACTAAAGACACTGTAACAATCTTATGAATATCCTGACATGCTAACAGTTCAACATCTCCGCAGAAGAGATGATATTCCACAGTAACATGTCCTGGACGACACCATCGGTTTTTATCATGCTCTGCTAATCCAGGTCATTTGGTTTTGCCACTTCTCTTAAATCTCTGCCTGCCTAGAAAGCCAAGCAGAGAGATGTTGGAGTCGCGGGTTGTGATCCTTCTCATCAAAATGAATGAAAGAGAATGTTTGAACTTCCTGTGTGTCTCTCATTTGAGCTACATCTATGTAAATCTACATTTCTGACAAAAATACACTAATTAAATCTTCCTTTCATACGTATTTGTAGGTATTTATAAACTTTCAAAGCTTCCGCTTCACAGAACATGTGACTCCCCCACTCAGCTTCTTCAGACTAGCCAGCAGCAATTAGCAAACACGTCTGCTGAGCTTACTATAGGAGCTACTTTTCAGAGCAATGCTGGTAAAAACATTAAAGGGTCACTGTAGGAGCCATGCTGTGATGATGTCCTGAAGATGGAGTATCAGGAAGAACAGGAGTTTTTAAAGAGACACCTACAGGTTCAAGTTTCGGCCTGATGATCTTTTCTGCACGTCTTCTCTCTCTCTCATTGCCCACCTTAGTGTCTGAAAACTCAAATAAAGACCAAAAGAGACAATAAACCTTATAAAACAAAGAAAAAGACAGTGACTCAATTTCAATGTATTTAATTACAAAGTAAAATTTATTTTACATCATTTGAAATACAGCTCTGGAAAAAAAATTAAAGAGACCACTGAAAACCTGATGGTTATTCCACCAAATATTGATGGCTGATCTCTTCCTGAGTTAAAACATCATTGTTGTTTCTAAATGAATATGAACTTGTTCTCTTTGCATTATTCGAGGTCTGAAAGCACTGCATCTTTTTTGTTATTTTGACCATTTCTCTTTTTCTGCAAATGCAAAATTTTTTCTTGGAATTTCAGACACATGTTTTCAGTAGTTCATAGAATAAAAGAAAAATTATCATTTTTACTCAAGTATACATATACCTACAAAGAGTAAAATCAGAGAAAGTGATAATTTTAGTGGTTTAAGTTTCCAGAGCTGTATACATTGCATTTCTTTAACAAGTGATGGTAGCATGTTGAAGTTAATCTCAGTTCCTTCTGGGAGACATTTTGATCCCACTCTTTATTCATGGCAGTGCTCTTCAGAAGAAATAAGTCAGAGCCCACCCTCTTGGACAAGAAGAAACCAATGAATTGGTTCATGGTAGCTCGCATCTTTTCTAACTCAAAAAAGATGCGACTCTCTGCTCTCTGGTCAGAGTTGGAGGGACCTAAGGACAAGTCAACCATGGAGGGAAACCTGATATAAACTGCAAATGTTGTTTTTTTGTCTATAGTTTTACTTTCAGGACCTCAGTTCTTGGAGGAACAAAGGGTTGAGGTTCATCTTCTAGCAGCTCAACGACCCCAAACATCCAGCCAGAGATACGATGGATCAGTTCAGATCAAAGTTTATCCATGGCTTAGAGCAAAGACAAAGTCCAGGCATTGTTCAACTTCAGAATCTGTGGCAAGACCTGAAATTCAACATTCACGGATGTTGCAATCTGACACTGAGGTTGTAGTATTTTGGAGAGAAGAGAGGACAGAAGAATTCAGCCACTGGCTGTGCAAAGCTGAAAGAGACTCGGGTCTAAAGTCTTCATAATTATGCACTACTTTGTATTGGTTTACAACATAAAATTCTACTAAAATATTAGTAGTTATTATTATTATTAGTTTGTGTTAAAATGTGAATAATTTTCACTAGTTGCCCCTGGATTGCATCTCTTTGTTTTTAATGAAAGTCTTATGTCAACCACAATTTCTGTAAAAATTAGAATAGACCAGAATGGCTTTACATAACCAGTGGATAGATGAATGTGAATGAATCCAAAGAGTAGAGCTGAGTTATGAGCTGGCAGGCTCTCACCATGTGTTAGTGGGCTTTGGACCCAGCCAGTGGACGTGTACCATTATGCCGTAATCCTTCCATGCTTTTCTGGAAAAACTGAATAGCCTAGAATCACTGACTCAATTTTTGGATCTCATTTTCATGACAAAGCGATTGTTCCCCTTGTACTAACACTGTTGCTGTTCATAAATGTGAGCGAGTGTTGGGGTATAAAAAGCAGTAGCTGAAAGGCCAGTCGACAACAAGACCTCAGGGGATCCACCAACAACATCGCTCAGCATCACCAAGGCGGTCCCAAGCAATATACCCAAGATGGGCAGGGTGAGTTAGCATGAGGCTCAGGGTGTCTGCTCCAAACTTCTCTTGGCTCTGGACTGGGAAGGGGTTTTGTGGGGGGGTATTTCAACTATGGTTAAGTCTACAGAAAAAGCCACGTTTCTTTAGCTTTCCAGGTAGACCTACAATACAAAAGTAATCCATACCGTTTTCTAAGATGAGCCACACATCGGAGGAGCCTCACACACTAAATGTTTTCCTGCAGATTATCTTCTACGAGGACAAGAACTTTCAGGGTCGTCGTTACGAGTGTGACAGTGACTGCTCAGATTTCCACACATACCTGAGCCGCTGCAACTCCATCCGAGTGGAGAGTGGGGCCTGGGTGGTGTACGAGAGGCCCAACTACATGGGCTACCAGTACGTCCTGACCAGAGGAGAGTACCCGGAATACCAGCGCTGGATGGGACTCAACGACCGCCTCAGCTCCTGCAAGATAGTCCATTTTGTAAGTCAGTTTGTTCTGGACCTATACTAACTGGGTTTTTGGACCACAATGACTGCAGTGTGGGGTAAAATGTTAGAGTTCATGGAGTGCCATTTATGCAACCAGTGCCTGCAGGGCTCAGTCAATAACCAATAAAGGATGTGTTCCCTGTGTGACCCTCAGTCTGCAGTGTCTCTCATCTAAAAATCAAAGCTGTGAGCTGACACTGCTTGTTCACGGTTGTGATCACATGACGTAACCTGAAATTCTGCTTGGTGGACATTTCATCTGCCCATCAAATCTCCTTTATATTTTATTCTTACTCCCCCCCACCCTGTTGCTCTATTCATTCCTAACATCTTTTCCCTTCAAACACCCGTCTGTGTCTCCCTATCTCCTCATATTCCCCTCTGCTTCCAGACCAGTGGGACCCTGTACAAGATGAGGCTTTATGAGAAGGCAGACTTCGGCGGCCAGGCCGTGGAGGCCACCGAGGACTGCCCCTCGCTCCTGGAGAAGTTCCGCTGGAGAGAGGTCAACTCCTGCAAGGTCTTTGATGGCTGGTGGGTTTTCTATGAGCATTCCAACTACACCGGACGCCAGTACTTCCTGGAGAAGGGAGAGTACCGTAAGCCTGGTGACTGGGGTGCTGTCAGTCCTCTGGTGCAGTCTTTCAGGCGCTTCCCAGAATGATTGAAACTCAATCCAAATTGTTCCACGGACCATAAGTGACGTAAATCAGAGGCATTGACTGTTGTAAACTAGTTATGTCACACTTCCACCAAGCTGAGGTTTTGAACTGAGGTCTTATAAATAAAACTATTAACAAAATCACTTGTCTTTAGAGTTTTCATATGAGCTGTTAAAGTCATAAATCCAAGTATGAGACTAGAAATGCTATTATTGCTGTTTCTTTAAAAATTATTTTAGAATGATAGTGGCTCATAACCAGTGGATCATTATGTCTACATTTAAAAATCGGATTAGTCTCAAATCTTTGTACGCTCACTGTCAATATTTTATGTAGCCAATATGCCCTAGTGGCACATTTACTTTACAGAAAGGAATTAAAGGGGTATAAAGTATATTCATTAACATAATTTAAATTAAACTAAATCACCAAACTCTGAAAGGCAAACTCAACCCAATGTTTCAAATGAGAATGAATTTTTATTACTTACAAGAGCACAAAAATTAACCCCGTGGTTGTAGTTCAAACTTCTGTGAGAAACATTACAGTGAAAGTGTCCCAAACAAAAAAGGCCTAAATAAACTCATGTGTAGCTTCACCCGAGGTTTTCATGTTGAGTTGCCTGTTCAAATACTTGGGTAAATTTTGCAAGTTTATGCTTTGTTTTAAAATGACTTCAAAACATATTTTATGCACTTCCAGTAAAGAAAAAAAAATAAATGTTCCACTGCGTCAGCCATCTTGAAAAATGGTCGCCATATTGAGCTTTGCCATGGCCAACAGAATGTCACATCACCATTGGAAAGATTGTCTCACTTATTTGCTTCACTAAGACCACTGTAACATCTTCAAGGTCTCATGCTATCAGTAGATTTGCTCCAATTAGTCACACGCCTGAAACAAAACAAAACACACGTTTGTATCACATTCTAACAACAACGTTGTTTCCCCTGATTACCTTCGCTGTGTATCTAAACCCACTTGTATCTCTTGTCCCGAAAGATCCTTGTCGTGGCTTGTCATTGTTGTATGCGTCTTGTTTTTGTGATCAAAGCCTTGTTCTCATCCAGTGCTAGCAGTGTCTAAGTTCCTTGCTTGATCGTTTACCTGTGCCGCCTGGATTCTGTGAACTTGGGATAACTATATTAAACTATCATTTTGTACTTCAACCTGGGTCCAGCCGTTGTCCATCCTCACCACCTCAAATACCACAATACATGACAGCGGGGTCACCCTTGAACCAGTCTATTGCAAGGCACATAAACAATACATGTAGCAAATGTCATGCTTGCATCACCATTGGAAAGATTGTCTCACTTATTTTCTACAATAATAGCACTGTAACATCTTCAAGGTCTTCTGCTATCAGTAGGTCTGCTGTAATCAGACAGATGCCTGACACAAAACACAACTTTTGTATTACATTGTAGTAACTTGAAGTGCAGAAGCTGGCCTGCCCACAGTATTAGCATACGGCCAAATAGATTGCGGTGCTTTCCTAAGTTCAGCCTATTGTCCAGGGCGTACTTACCAAAGAAGATAAATATGTAAAGTACTCTGATTACTTGTCTCTTCTGTGATGTTAACACTGCATAAAAGGCTGTACAACTTTACACGTGTTCAAGAATAAATGAGTCTCTGGCTTGCTACTGATTCCAGCTCCTTTCCTTGGGCTGCCAACAGAGGAGCTGAGTGATAGGAAAAGCTAACTATTACCTGAACCAAAGGTATTTGTACAGTTTTTCTTCTGAAGCTAATCAGTATCAGGGCATGTTATGAACTGTAGAATATCTTTATTTTAACAGCTATTCAACAACAAAAGCTCATCTTTATAGAGGCATGAAAGCTGTGATTGGACTGCAGTTGATGCTGATAGGAGTCTGTTGTGGTGAGCTCTTCATTATTTTTTCACATAACACCTGTGTGGTTGTTTTGTCTGGTTTTCTGATACATTATAACTAGCTGTATCTTTAGAAAAAAACTGAAATCTCTTAATGACACATTGTCTAATATTTTCTAGATCGGTTCGGTTTTTTAATGCTGTGGATTTAAAGATATTCGTAGAGTTTTCTTCTTAAACCAAAAGTCTTCATTTGCCGTGTCTGAATTGGGTCATGCCTATGATATTATCATACACACAATCATTACTGTGTGTGAGATAATCTTTCAGTTATCAATACCTTATTTGATCCCAGCTGATGATAAAGTTTTTTGATGTCGTATTAAGTTAGTACACACATTTTTAGCATAAATGTCAAATGTATTTGTTGTTTTTAATGAGGTATCTGAACATGTTTATTATTTTAAATTATTCTGAAATACTACTATACTACTACTACTACTATACTACTACTACTACTACTATCATACTAATAATAATAATAATAATAGGAATAACAAGCAGCCACCTGCCATGGGAGACTGAGGTTTTGAGAAGACAGAGCAGAATACACAAGAAGAAACAGATGAACTGATGTTGAATTATTTCAGTGTTCATGACAGCTCTGGTTGTTTGAAACTAGAACGTAAAAAAGATAGTTTTGGATCAGCTGAATTTTATGGACTCCCTGATAGTAAATATCTACAGCTGTCCAGCCTTTAATAAACATATGTATGGACTAGTTTTCAGCATCAACAATCATTTTTGGCAATATCCCAGAGATGATGTCACTGGTGTAATATCATTGTGCACCAATAAAGCAAACGAAATTTAAAATATAGCAATTCTTGAGGGAACACAAACAACTGGGATGTTAAGAATAAATAAATGTTATGTTTTAATTGGCTTAGCTGTGTTCAGTGCAATAACAGGTCTTGGGTAAAGGTGTACGGATCGGGCCGATTGTCGTGAAAAAGTGCATGATCGGTGATCGGCGATCATTGGCTCTGTTACCGATATCGATCACCTGCATCTCATTTCCCAGCCTGTCTGTCCAGCTGGTCTCGTCTTTCCTTCAAACGCGCAGCAACAAATGCTAAGCGATGTGTAACTACTGTATATCGCACTGAGTGAATGAGGACGTTTGAGTGTTGAGGCGGAAAATAGAAGCAGGTCAAAATGTATCAACACAACGAAGCTAATAGACATAAAAACAATGACGGAGTTTGGCTACATCGAGGCTCAGTGCAGTAAAAAGACACGGAGGATCAGACAGCAGGTAAAGCAGCGCAGCTACAAACACTCACCGGATTAGCATGACGGTCAGAGAGATAAACTAATAACCTAGAAAATGATTTAAGTCTTGGAGCTGCGATGTAAGACGCTGGTTCTGCTGTTGAACCGCTGCTCCGCTACAGGTAGTAATATTTAATATTTAGTAATATTTGACACGGAGCCGCTTCTGCTCCACCTGGTAGCGACTCTCTCACCGAACCTGTTTAAAGCTGCAGCATCTAACCTAAAAAAATGCATTTTACATGCATATTAAAACTTTCTCTGTCCTAACATGAGACAGATCATCTCTAAAAAAAATAATCGATCTCCTCCCTGTTACTCCTCTCAGTCAGAAACAGCCAATCAGAACTGGCAGTAACCAACTAGCCGCTATGCTAACAGGAAGTTTTCATTCAGTAACTCTGGATTGTTTATTGTAATGGATCCTGTTTTTGCCTTTGAATGTTAAGTTTTATACTTGAATTTTTTGGCAATGTTGAGAGGTTTTATTTTGTCTCTTTGCATTATTTAGCTTCTTCAGAGCCTCATATGTTATCAGTCTGTTAAAGATAGTATTATTGATAGTTCAATTTGCACAATACCTGTTTTGTTAAGTTTTCTTCTTGGAAAAAGTTAAAAACAAGTTTTTGTCTAAATTAAGGTGAATTCATGGTTCCTTTTTCCACATAATATAACGGTAATGTTTATGATAAAAAATAAATAAATAATTATGTGATCGGTATCGGTGATCGTCCCTCAAGGGGTGATCGGTATCGGCATAGGCAGAAAAAAACCTGATCGGCACATCCCTAGTAGAAAGTGTTTTTTGGTCTGTTTGTCCTCATCTTATTGCCCTGAAATGCCACAGCGAGACACTATAGCTCAACACTGACTGCACAGAGCAGCGGCAGAAGGACACCCAGAGCTCAGTCCTCAGGTTGTTCTTCCTGAGAATCCTACAGTCTCTGCTGTGTCGTCTTCAGGACTGAAGTGGAGTTAGCATTCCGGGTCGGGTATTAACTGATTTAGATGTCCAGGAATTTGAAATTTGGCACCATCTCCACTGATGCTGGGTCTGCCTGGGTCTTTCTGTGTTCAGATTCTTCAGGTTCCTCCAAGACTCCAAAACATGAACATCAGCATGATTGTGAATTCCATTCATTGTTTCCTCTGGGTTGGTGTGCTAATCAGTGTTGTAGACTGTAGTCTGCTGAGATAATCATGAGTCTCCCCCAGTAAATTTACATATAGCATTAGCCAACTGAACAGTTATAAGCTAAACTTTCCACCATTTTTTTTCGTCATAGCTCTCTGTCAGGGTCAAGTCTTGCTTTTGTGGGGTGTGAAAACTTGTTTCATATAAATACATTTTCCTTCTCATTTTTCTTCTTTTCTAAGGTGTGGAATCTTCCTGCAATGCCAGGAAGAATGGAAATCATTGTTATGGAGCTTTAGGAGGAACAGTGAACCTTCATATAATGGATAAGACCTCTACACTATCTATGTTCACTATTGCAAAGAAACACTCAGAGTTATTCCTCTGGATGGCCCACAGGATTATAGCTCGTACAAAAGACAGAAGATTTAGCTTTTTTCCAAATAATGGAACAGTTAGGATCACTGACCTTAAAAGGCGTGACAGAGGTACATATAGACTTACTATGTTCAAAAAAGGTACAAAGAACAACAACACAAGAACTCTGAAGTTGTTTATTGAAGGTAATCCGCTGTTGACCTTTCTACATTTTCTACTTATTTTTATTTTCTTCTCATGCATTAATATAAGTTAGAAAAATCTAACATTGTACTTTATACATAGAACCTGAAAAAGCTGTAATGCCTGTTATGTCATGTGGCTTGTATTTTAATTTACATTTGAATAATATTTTTGTGTTTTTTCTCCCAGCTCCTGTGTCTTCTGTCTGGCTAGTCTCTAAATGTACATCTAAGGGAAAGCAGAGGGTGTTCTGCTTTCCTGAGGCAGGGGACAAACATTTGTGCAAGTGGACTATGAATAAAAAAACTCTGAAAAACTCTGAGTCCTATTTTGGATATGTTGCAAGTTGTACCATTCTTCTGGGACAAAGGAAAACAGGGCTTCTGGGCTGCTCAATCAGCAATCACGTCAGTCATTCATACAAAGAGATGAAGATAACCAGCTGTGGTGAGTACAGCCGTCATATTAAATGAAACAACTTGATAGTTCATATTTGTCAGCTTAATTTCTAAAAGCTACCCACTCAAGTGAAATTTAATCAAAACCACTCTGGGCCATCAACAGCCGATAAAGAAAGGACAAAATTGGAGGAGGAAAGAAAGAAGATTTTGATGTCTTTTAATACTTCATCATGTATTCAGTCTCTAAAAAAGATAGATGGGGCTAACAAAAAAATTGTCCCAACAAAATTGGTAAGTGAAAAGTTATCAACACCTGTCACAGGTTTTACAGTAATTTACTCATCACAAAATGTTAGTAAAATTACAAAATTTACAAGTGGAAAGGTTTCCTTTGACAGTCTTTTAATATTACATTGTCTACTCAGTCTGCAAAAAAGAAGGATGGTTCTAAGGAACCAATTGTTCCACCAAAATTGGTAAGTGAAAAGTTATCAACACCTGTCACAGGTTTAACAGTACTTTAATCATGACCCATTTTTGGAAAATTACAAAATTTACAAGTTTAAAATTTTCCATTGACAATCTCTTAATTTTTCATCGTCTACTCAGGCTGCAAAAAAGAAGGACGGGTCCAAAAAACCAATTGTCCCACCAAAATTGGTAAGTGAGAAGTTATCAACACCTGTCACAGATTTTATAGTATGTTAATCATGACCCATTTTTGGAAAATTACAAAATTTACAAGGTGAGCGTTTTCCCATCAACAAACTTTTAATCTTTGACTGTCTGCTCAGACTCCAAAACAGAAGGATGGGGCTGACAAACCAACTGTCCCACCAAAATTGGTAAGTGGGAAGTCATCATCACCAAACACAGGTTTTGCAGTTCTTTAGTCACAACCCAATGTTTGCAACAATACAAAAGTTACAAGTTGTTTTCTCATTACATTTTTTTTTATATTTTATTGTCTACTGTTGAGAATGGAAAATCCTAATCGATGAATAAACATTTGCACTGACACAAGGAGCATAAAATCAGCCAACAATATTATTCAGACTTTACGTATTTTATTCACTTTCAGCGCTGAAAGGAGACACTTTTACCATTACATTTGAGAAGAGTTTCTAAAACAAAGTCTGTGCAGCATCTGTGGAGAGGAGGAGGGTAGCTGATTATATGGACTGAAGACACTCCCTGAAATCACACCATGTCTCTATTGCTTGATAAGTTTATGTTTTCTTAGAAATAAGCCTGAGTGTCTAACAGAATCAAAAATGGAACTCTTTAGAATGGACCCATTGTCTAACAACATCTAACTCTTTCTCAACCTTGGTAAAGCCTCTCAACATTCTCCCTGTTGGGCTCTGAAGAGCCCAAAAGATAAAGGGGGAGTCAAACCCTCGAGTAGACTCTTCCCCTCTCCGGAAAAAGGCTATTACTGATGTTCACATGTATTTGATCACTGATGTTTCTTTTCATTTCATCATTCATGTTGTCTTTCATTTCATTTCACTTGCATTTAGTCGAGGTAAAAACAGATAGGGCACCCCACGTCTCCGAGGCGGTGGATAAAAATCACAATGTCCCCCTTAAAATCTAATGAAGAGCATGTAAAGAAAAGAAATGTTAAAAGATGTTAAACTGTTAAAAAATTGTTAAATATTATATAGAGTAATAATATGTGACAGTTAATGAACTATAAAAGAGTAAAATGTTAAAAGGATATTTAAAAATCAAAGTGTAAAATGGTTAAAATGTTAGGACAATATTTTAATAAAATGTTAGTTTAAAGTTAAGATGTTAAATGAATTAAATATTAAGGTAAGTTAAAATGTCAAATTAAGAAAATGTTAAGATAATATTTAAAAATTAATAAATCATAGAAAGGATGCAATGTTTACTCCAATTACTTATGCAAATTTACAAGAAGACCTTAGTAAGCCAATATAACAAATTAGTGTGAAATAGATATACAACTTGTAATTATTTTTCTACAAATAAACAAGTTATCATAATAAATATAAACATAATTTATACTAAAGGTTTGAGTGAACTGAAATTGAATTTAGGCTTCTATGGTCCCCTTTCAAAAACAAGAAAAAAAGTACAAAATTAGGGTATAATTTTCTTAAAAGAAAAATTATCTGCCAACAGAACAATAACATTTATCTTGTCAAGATTTTCTAAAACAAGAAGAAATATCTAACCAAGATGAACCTACAAATATCTTAAAATTAAAGCATTTTTACTTAAAACAAGCCAATTTTACTTATACGAGTAAGATATCTTATTTTAAGAAAAATAATCTCAAGTAAAGAAAATGTTACTTGACATTGAATTTCTTGAAATCAGCATATATATGCCTAAAACTTGTTTTTTTTATTGTTGCATAAGAGTAAAATATATATTTTGCCATCGCTTTACTCAAAGTTCTTATGCTAAGGCAAAAATCCTAAAATTTATCCTGTCAATACTGGAACAAAATATGTTATTGGCTGGCTGAAATGAAGACATGAATTCAATTACTTTTAACATCTTTATTACGTTTAAGTTTCACATAAACACAATAAAACATGACAACTGGTCAGAATTTAAAGTATGGAAGGACATCTGGTTCTGAAACAATCCTGTAAAATGACAGAACAATGAAGATCTTCATCCATGTCCAACCGAGATTAGAGAATTTGCCAAAAGTAAATCAAATAAAAGTGCAGTAGATAACAGCTTAGTACCGCTGTTACAACTGAATTAACTGTTAATCAGGGCAGTTAAACAATCTGTGGCGTTGTTGTTAGTGATGTGCGAATTGATACTGAAATATCGATTCTTCTGATACCAGAACTTAATTCTTTAAAATTTATTGTCAGATCCAAGGATCAATATTTGCAACACGTTAGTAATTTGAGATCATGTAGATTAACAAGAGCACGTTAGAAAGTAACTAAATTATTGAGATCTTGCCTAAATAAAATGTTAATGGGAACTACTTTTTCTTCCGCCTGGTAAGTGTGTAATGTGTAAGGACGCAAAGCCCAAGCGCAGCGTGCTGCTGACCTCACTCACTCAGAAATGAACATGTTGACAGATTATAAAAGAAGTGACATGGAGCTAGTTCAGCTGTCATTTTATAGTAGTTGTAATAATT
Source organism: Poecilia picta (assembly GCA_033032245.1). Taxonomy (NCBI): domain Eukaryota; kingdom Metazoa; phylum Chordata; class Actinopteri; order Cyprinodontiformes; family Poeciliidae; genus Poecilia; species Poecilia picta. The sequence goes on along the minus strand of CM065354.1, from coordinate 16,802,015 downwards.
AAACAAGAATGCATTTAGTAAGGTTATTACTTTCCAATTTTCTTTTTTTTTTTTAGTTTGCAACTCCATTTTCACATATTTTGTATATTTCTGCTAAATTAAAATAGCTTTTAGTAAACGAGATTGTTGTCTCAATGTACTTCTGAGTATAAAATGAATGCATCAGAGGACATTGTGTTCTTTTTGTGAAGCCAAGATATGGATTACATTTATTTATTATTTTTAATTAAGAAACAAATTAACTGTTTTTGAACAAACTATGGGATCTGTATTGTCAATACCAGCTTAAATTTTACTTGGTATTGGATCGGAAAGAAAATGTGTTGTATCAAACATTAATACTATTTCACTGACATTTTGGGCGCTTTCCCACTGAGCTTGTATGATGTCATAAAAGGGGTTACAAAAATGATGAATAAAATATTGTTCAAACTAATATTAGTAACTTCTAAATAAGAATTTGAAATATAAACCAAAAGTTAAAATATTTATCGTGGCATTGAGCTAATCAATGTTGTTGATTCTAATCTCATTGTGTGGAATACCAGCCATTTCAAATCACACATCAATAGAAATTTCATGACATGTCAGTAAGAGGTCCCACATCTTGCATCAAGATCAGATTAAGAAGGTCCATAGCAGATGGAAACATGCCAAGAATGATCTTGAGATATAAACTGATATTGTCTCTGAAATTATTGTGTTAAATGTCAACCGTTTAAATATTAAATTATAATTTCCAGTACACTGCCAACTTATACAAGAGTGTCATGGCATTTTTTTATTTTTCATTGACAATAACACAAAGGATTCCATTTGGACATAGTCTGTTTTAATTATCTGAAGACATTTAATTAAGTATGTGATTTCTCTTTTTGTGCTTGAAATAAGAAAATTTTACTTTTATAAAATAAGTTCTAGACTTGAAGTTTGATTGGTAAATATTGATATTCTAGATTCTAGCACATATTTACTCATAATAAGTAATATTTTCTTAATATCAAGCTTTTATATCTTACTCAGATAATTAAATATAAAAACACTTAAAATAAGAAAAATATTCTAACATAAACCCCTCTTGGTGAGAAAAATTATCTTGTCAGAAAGAAAACAAGAAAAATCTCCTTAAGATATTTAATCTTACTAAGATTTCAGTTTTTGCATTTTGAATGTTGCAACATTCGCTCTGCTGCCTTCCTGTTGAGAGAAAAGAGACAGTGTCTACTGACAAAACAGCTGCACAAACATATAGTGTGCATGGGACACAGACAGAAGCTCCAACATAGTAACAAAATGGGTGGACACATACAAACAGAACATGACTGCGCACATACAGACATACAAACCAACAATTTATAATCCGCAAACACCAACCATACATTTAAAACAAACTGCAATCAACAAAAGAGAATACATTTACTCACAAAATATTCGCTCTGCAGCAGAACCTTTCACTCTCAGCCGTTTTTTTTTTTTACACACAGTCGATCCTCACACACACACACACAGAAATGGATCCACGCTTTACAGCTCCTATTTCTGTCCTCTAGTCAACTTTTATTGTACTTTTTAGAGGAACAAATTGACAATCAACCTTTATCTTATTCTCTTATCTTATCTTTTTTCCTATTGTGGACAACTTTCACCGCTTTTGCGTTTCTCTAGTGTCACAAATTGGTTATCCCGTAATTTCCAAGGGCAGTACTTCTCAGGGGTAAAATCAAAGAATACCTAGCCCTCACCTTCCCCGCATCCAGCAGGAGGGGAATGGCCAACTCCCACTGCCGGTCCCAGACCGAGCCAATCAACCTTTGCCTGATCTAAACTACTTTATTTCTTCAAATTTTCATTAATCTTTACTTGACACAAGGAGCATAAAATCAGCCAACAATATTATTCAGATTTTACGTATTTTATTCACTTTCAGCGCTGAAAGGAGACGCTTTTACCATTACATTTGAGAAGAGTTTCTAACAGAAAGTCTGTGCAGCGTCTGTGGAGAGAGGAGGGTAGCTGATTATATGGACTGAAGACACTCCCTGAAATCACACCATGTCTCTATTGCCTGAAAAGTTTCTGTTTTCTGAGAAATGGACATGAACGTCTAACAAAATCAAAGATGTAACTCTTTACAATGGGCCCATTGTCTAACAACATTTAACTTTTTCTCGACCTTGGTAAAGCATCTCGACACTACTGAGCCTGCAAACAACAAGGATGTGTCTAAAGATCCAATTGTCCCAGCAAAAATGGTAATTGAGAAGTTAACATTAGGCAGAGGTTTTATAGTACTTTAGTCACGATAAAATGTTTGTAACATTATAAAATGTACAAGTTGAAGAATTCCCATTAAGAATTATTAATCTTTGATTGTTTGCTAAGAGTAAAAAAGAGAAGAATGGGGCTAACAAACCAACTGTACCACCAAAGTTGGTAAGTGGGAAGTTATCATCACCTATTAAAGGTTTGCAGTACTTTAATAGTCACAAAAATTCTTGAAAAAGTAGAAAATTTACAAATGGAAAGTTTTTCATTGACAGTCTTTTAATCTTTAATTGCCAACTCAGCCTGAAACAAAGTACGGGTCGAAGAAACAAATAGTCTCACCAGAATTGGTAAGTGGGAAGTCATCATCACCTACTAAAGTTGTTTTAGTACATTAATCATGACTCATTTTTTGGAAAACTATAAAATTTAAGAGTTGAATGTTTTCCCATTAACAGTTTTTCATCTTTGATTGTCTACTCAGGCTGAAACAAAGTACGGGTTGAAGAAACCAATTGTCCCACCAGAATTGGTAAGTGGGAAGTCATCATCACCTACTAAAGGTTTTATAGTACATTAATCATGACTCATTTTTTGGAAAACTACAAAATTTACAAGTTTAACCTTTTCCCATTAACAATTTTTAATCTTTGATTGTCTACCCAGCCAGAAACAAAGTACGGGTCTAAGAAACCAATAGTCCCACCAGAATGGTAAGTGGGAAGATCAATCCCACAAGTTTTTAAGTACATTAATCATAACTCATTTTTTGAAAACTAAAATTACAAGTTGAAAGTTTTCCCATTACAATTTTTCATTTTTTTGTATACTCAGCCTGAAATAAAGTACGGGTCAAAGAAACCAATAGTCCCACCAGAATGGGTAAGTGGGAACATATCAACATTTGCCACAAGTCTTACAGTTCATTGGTCATTGCTACATTTTTTGAAAACTACAAAAGTTACAAGTTAGAACGTTTTCCCGTTAACAATTTTTAATCTTTGATTGTCTACTCAGCCTGAAATAAAGTACGGGTCGAAGAAACCAATTGTCCCACCAGAATGGGTAAGTGGGAAGACACTCAACATTGCCATGAGTCTTTCTGTACATTATACATTACTATTTTTTGAAAATCTCAAAATTTACAATTTAACCTTTTTCCATTACCAATTTTTCATCTGTGTTTGTATACTCAGCCTGAAATAAAGTACGGGTCAAAGAAAACCAATTGTCCCACCAGAATGGGTAAGTGGGAAGACATCAACATCTCACAAGTCTTTATCAGTACATTAGTCATTACTAATTTTTTTGGAAAACTACAAAAGTTACAAGTTAAACGTTTTCCTTTAACAATTTTTATTTTGATTGTCTACTCAGCCTGAAACAAAGTACGGGTCGAAGAAACCAATTGTCCCACCAGAATGGGTAAGTGGGAAGACATCAACATCTTCCACAAGTCTTCTGTACATTTATACATTATATTTTTTTGAAAACTACAAAATTTACAAGTTAACCTTTTCCCATTAACAATTTTTCATCTTTTTTGTATACTCAGCCTGAAAAAAGTACGGGTCGAAGAAACCAATTGTCCCACCAGAATTGGTAAGTGGGAAACATCAACATCTGCCACAAGTCATTCTGTACATTATCATTACTATTTTTTGAAAACTACAAATTTACAAGTTTAATTTTTCCCATTACAATTTTTCATCTTTGTTTTGTATACTCAGCCTGAAAAAAAGTACGGGTCAAAGAAACCAATTGTCCCACCAGAATTGGTAAGTGGGAAGCACATCAACATTTGCACAAGTCTTACAGTTCATTAGTCTTTACTATTTTTTGGAAAACTACAAAATTACAAGTTGAACGTTTTCCCATTACCAATTTTTCATCTTTGTTTGTATACTCAGCCTGAAACTAAAGTACGGGTCGAAGAAACCAATTGTCCCACCAGAATTGGTAAGTGGGAAGACATCAACATCTGACAAGTCTTCGTACATTAGTACATTACAATTTTTTTTGAAACTACAAAATTTACAAGTTGAACGTTTTCCCGATTACAATTTTTCATCTTTTATTGTATACTCAGCCTGAAATAAAGTACGGGTCGAAAAACCAATTGTCCCACCAGAATGGGTAAGTGGGAAGACATCAACATTGCCACAGTCTTACAGTACATTATCATACTATTTTTTGAAAACTACAAAATTTAAAGTTAACCTTTTCCCATTACCAATTTTTCATCTTGTTTGTATACTCAGCCTGAAAAAAGTACGGGTCGAAAGAAACCAATTGTCCCACCAGAATTGGTAAGTGGGAATACATCAACATCTGCCACAGTCTTTCTAGTACATTATCATTACTCATTTTTGGAAAACTACAAAATTTACAAGTTGAACGTTTTCCCATTACAATTTTCATCTTTGTTTGTCTACTCAGCCTGAAACAAAGTACGGGTCGAAGAAACCAATATTCCACCAGAATGGTAAGTGGGAAGACATCAACATCTAACAAGTCTTACAGTACATTAGTCATTACTAATTTTTTTGAAAACTACAAAATTTACAAGTTGAAACGTTTTCCCATTAACAATTTTTCATCTTGATTGTATTCAGCCTGAAAAAAGTAAGGGTCGAAGAAACCAATAGTCCCACCAGAATTGGTAATGTGGGAAACATCAACATCTCCCACGAGTCTTTACTGTACATTATTCATTACTAATTTTTTGAAAACTACAATATTTACTAAGTTGAAATTTTCCATTAACAATTTTTCATCTTTGTTTGTTACTCAGCCTGAAACAAAGTACGGGTCGAAGAAACCAATTGTCCCACCAGAATTGGTAAGTGGGAAGTCATCATCACAGGTTTTAAGTACATTAATGCATACTCTTTTTTTTTGAAAACTACAAAATTTACAAGTTGAACGTTTTCCCATTACCAATTTTTCATTTTTTTGTATACTCAGCCTGAAATAAGTACGGGTCAAGAAAACCAATTGTCCCACCAGAATTGGTAAGTGGGAACATATCAACATTGCCACAAGTCTTTCTTACATTATCATTGACTAAGTTGAATTTTCCTTACCAATTTTTCTTTTTTTGTATACTCAGCCTGAAATAAAGTACGGGTCAAAGAAACCATGTCCACCAGAATGGTAAGTGGGAAAATCAACATTTGCCACAAGTCTACAGTCATTGTCATTATTTTTTGAAAATAAAAATTACAGTTAAATTTTCCTTAAATTTTTATCTTTTTGTCTACTCAGCTGAAATAAAGTAGGGTCGAAGAAACCAATTGTCCCACCAGAATGGGTAAGTGGGAAACAAACATTCCAGTTTAGTACATTATCATTACTAATTTTTGAACTCAAAATACAATTTAACTTTTCCATACCAATTTTTCATTGTTTGTATACTCAGCCTGAAATAAAGTAGGTCAAGAAACCAATTGTCCACCAAATGGTAAGTGGGAAACATACATTACAAGTCTTGTCTTAGTCATATATTTTTTAAACACAAAATTACAAGTTAACGTTTTCCGTTAAAATTTTAATCTTGATTGTCTACTCACCTGAAACAAAGTACGGGTCAGAAACCAATTCCACCAGAATGGAAGTGGGAGACATCAACATCTCACAGTTTCGTACATTAACTTACTTTTTTTTAAAATACAAAATTTAACGTTCAATTACTTTCCCAAAATTTTTATTTTTATCAGCTGAAAAATAGTCAGAAACATTCACGAATGTGGGAAGTCATCAAGTTATATATCATTTTTTTGAATACAAATACAATGATTTCTTACATTATGTTTCTACGCTAAAATGGTGAAGAACATGTCCACAAATGTAAGAACATCACATCACAGTAGTACATATCTTTTTTTAAACACAATACAGTTGATTCATACATTTCTTTGTTCAGCCTGAATAATAGTAAAGAACCAATATCCCATGGTAAGTGAGACACAACATACAAGCTTCTGTCATAAAGTTTAACATTACAAGTCTTTCCATACAATTTCACTTGTTTACAGCCAAAAGTCGGTCAGAACAATTCCACAATTGGTATGGAAGACACATTCAAGTTACTACATATCATATTTTTGAATACAAATTACATTGATTTTCCCTAACATTTATTGTTTTTTATACCTGAAAAGTAGGTCAAACCAATTGTCCCATTGGTATGGGACTCACCAGTTACATTTTATATTCTCTTTCCAATACAATTGAACGTTTTCCTAACTTTATTTTGTTGTACTCACTGAACAAAGTGGGTCAAAGAAACCAATGTCCACAATGGTAAGTGGGAAATCAATTCACAGTCTTTCGTACTTATACATTACTATTTTGAAAACTACAATTACATGATTTCCATTACATTTTTCATCTTGTTTGTATACTCAGCCTGAAATAAAGTACGGGTCAAGAACCAATATCCACCAGAATGGTAAGTGGAACATCACATTGCACAATCTTACAGTAATTGTCATTCTATTTGGAAAACTACAAAATTACAAGTTGAAGTTTTCCTTTAACAATTTTTATCTTGATGTCTACTCAGCCTGAAAAAAGTACGGTCGAGAACCAATTGTCCACCAGAATGGTAAGTGGGAAGACATCACATCTGCAAGTCTTACAGTATTATCATATATTTTTGAAAACTACAATTACAAGTTGAAATTTCCTACCATTTTCATCTTGTTGTATACAGCTGAATAAAGTACGGGTCAAAGAAACCAATGTCCCACAGAATGGTAGTGGAAATCAACATTCCACAAGTCTTACAGTCATTGTATCTATTTTGGAAACTACAAAATTACAGTTAACTTTCCGTACAATTTAATCTTTGTTGTCTACTCACCTGAATAAAGTACGGGTCGAAGAAACCAATGTCCACCAGAATGGTAAGTGGAAACATCAATCTGCACAAGTTTACAGTATTATCATTATCATTTTGAAAACTACAATTACAAGTTGAAATTTCCTTACAATTTTCATCTTGTTTGTATACTCAGCCTGAAATAAAGTACGGGTCAAAGAACCAATATCCCACCAGAATGGTAAGTGGACATATCAACATTGCCACAAGTTCGTTCATTGTCATTCTATTTTTGGAAAACTACAAAATTACAGTTAACCTTTTCCTTAACAATTTTTAATCTTTGTTTCTATCAGCCTGAAATAAGTAGGGTCGAAGAAACCAATTGTCCCACCAAATGGTAGTGGGAAGACACAACATTCAATCTTCGTACATTATCATTACTAAATTTTTGAACTCAAAATTACAATTTAACTTCCTTACAATTTTATTGTTTGTACTCAGCCTGAAAAAAGTACGGGTCAAGAAACAATGTCCACCGAATTGGTAATGGGAACATAAACATTACAATCTTCATACATATAATATTTTTAATACAAAATTACTAACTTTTTACAAACTTGTTTATCCTAAGTACGGGTCAAGAAACCATGTCCCACCAGATGGGTAAGTGAGACATCAAATCTCACAAGTCTCGTACTTATATAATATTTTAAATACAAATTCAAGTTTAACTTTTCCTAACATTTTAATCTTTTGTTACCAGCCGAAAATAGGTCAAGAAACCAATGTCCACCAGAATTGGTAAGTGGAACATCAATGCCAAGTCTTCGTACATTCATATATTTTGAAAACAATTTACAAGTTATCTTTTCCATACAATTTTTCATCTTTGTATACCAGCCGAAAAAGTAGGTCAAGAAACAATAGTCCCAGAATGGTAAGTGGGAACAAACATTGCAAGTCTAGTCATTGTCATTCATTTTGAAACTACAAATTACAATTAACGTTTTCTAACAATTTTAATCTGTTGTTACTAGCGAAAAAAGAGGTCAGAACAATGTCCCACCGAATGGTAAGGGGAACTCAACATCTACAAGTCTCGTCATTATATTATTTTTAAACAAAATTACAAGTTAACTTTTCCTTAATTTTTACTTTTGTTACTTAGCCTAAAAAAGTAGGGTCAAAGAAACCAATAGTTCCACCGAATGGGTAAGTGGAAGACACCAACATTTGCCAAGCTTTTGTACATTATACATTACTAAATTTTTAAAACTTCAAAATTACATTTAACTTTTCCCATTACCAATTTTTCATCTTGTTTGTATACTCAGCTGAAATAAAGTACGGGTCAAAGAAACCAATTGTCCCACCGAATGGGTAAGTGGGAACAATCAACATTGCCACAAGTCTTACAGTCATTATCATGCTATTTTTTGGAAAACTACAAAATTACAAGTTGAACGTTTTCCTTTAACAATTTTTAATCTTTGTTTGTTACTCAGCCTGAAACAAAGTACGGGTCGAAGAAACCAATTGTCCCACCAGAATTGGTAAGTGGGAAGTCATCCATCAAGTTTTAAGTACATTATCATTACTCTTTTTTTGAAAACTACAAAATTTACAAGTTGAACGTTTTCCATTAACAATTTTTATCTTTGATTGTCTACTCAGCCTGAAACAAAGTACGGGTCGAAGAAACCAATAGTCCCACCAGAATTGGTAAGTGGGAAGACATCACATCAACAAGTCTTAAGTACATTATCATAATATTTTTTTGAAAACTACAAAATTTACAAGTTGAAAGTTTTCCCATTACAATTTTTCATCTTGTTGTCTATCAGCCTGAAACAAAGTACGGGTCGAAGAAACCAATAGTCCCACCAGAATTGGTATGTGGGAACCATCAACATCTCCCACAGTCTTACGTACATTATCATTACTAATTTTTTGAAAACTACAAAATTACTAGTTGAATTTTCCTGTTACAATTTTTCATCTTTGTTTGTCTACTCAGCCTGAAACAAAGTACGGGACGAAGAAACCAATGTCCCACCAGAATTGGTAAGTGGGAAGTCATCATCACAGTTTTACGTACATTAATATAATTTTTTTTGAAAACTACAAAATTTACAAGTTGAACGTTTTCCCATTAACAATTTTTCATGTTTTTTGTATACTCAGCCTGAAATAAAGTACGGGTCAAAGAAACCAATAGTCCCACCAGAATTGGTAAGTGGGAACATCATCATTCCACAAGTCTTACAGTACATTATCATTGACTATTTTTTGAAAACTACAAAAGTTTACAAGTTGAACGTTTTCCGTTAACAATTTTTATCTTTGTTTGTCTACTCAGCCTGAAACAAAGTACGGGACGAAGAAACCAATGTCCCACCAGAATTGGTAAGTGGGAAGCATCATCACAGGTTTTAAGTACATTAATCATAACTTTTTTTTGAAAACTACAAAATTTACAAGTTGAACGTTTTCCCATTAACAATTTTCATATTTTTTTGTATACTCAGCCTGAAATAAAGTACGGGTCGAAAGAAACCAATAGTCCCACCAGAATTGGTAAGTGGGAAGACATCAACATTTGCCACAAGTCTTACGTACATTTCATTACTAATTTTTTGAAAACTACAAAATTTACAATGTTGAACATTTACCCTTAACAATTTTTCAATCTTTGTATTGTCTACTCAGCCTGAAACAAAGTATCGGGTCGAAGAAACCAATAGTCCCACCAGAATTGGTAAGTGGGAAGACACAACATTTGAACAAGTCTTACAGTACATTAGTCATTAATTTTTTTTGAAAACTACAAAATTTACAAGTTGAACGTTTTCCCATTACCAATTTTTCATCATTGATTGTCTATCAGCCTGAAACAAAGTACGGGTCGAAGAAACCAATAGTCCCACCAGAATTGGTAAGTGGAAACATCAACATCTCCCACAGTCTTTCAGTACATTATTCATAACTAATTTTTTTTGAAAACTACAAAATTTACAAGTTGAAATTTATCCCTTTACAATTTTTCATCTTTGTTTGTCTACTCAGCCTGAAACAAAGTACGGTCGAAGAAACCAATTAGTCCCACCAGAATTGGTAAGTGGGAAGTCATCATCACAGGTTTTAAGTACATTAATATAACTTTTTTTTTGAAAACTACAAAATTTACAAGTTGAACGTTTTCCCATTAACAATTTTTCATGTTTTTTTGTATACTCAGCCTGAAATAAAGTACGGGTCAAAGAAACCAATAGTCCCACCAGAATGGGTAAGTGGGAACATATCAACATTTGCCACAAGTCTTACAGTTCATTAGTCATTGCTACTTTTTTGGAAAACTACAAAGTTACAAGTTGAACGTTTTCCTGTTAACAATTTTTAATCTTTGATTGTCTACTCAGCCTGAAACAAGTACGGGTCGAAGAAACCAATTGTCCCACCAGAATTGGTAAGTGGGAAGTCATCATCAAGGTTTTAAGTACATTAATCATAACTCTTGTTTTTGAAAACTACAAAATTTACAAGTTGAACGTTTTCCATTAACAATATTTTCATTTTTTTTGTATACTCAGCCTGAAATAAAGTACGGGTCAAAGAAACCAATAGTTCCACCAGAATGGGTAAGTGGGAAGACATCAACATTTGCCAAGTTTCTGTACATTATAGATTACTATTTTTTTGAAAACTACAAAATTACAATTGAACTTTTCCCATTACAATTTTTCATCTGTTTTGTATCTCAGCCTGAAAAAAGTACGGGTCAAAGAACCAATAGTCCCACCAGAATGGTAAGTGGGAAAATCAACATTTGCCACAAGTCTTACAGTTCATTATCATTGCTACTTTTTTGGAAAACTACAAATTACAAGTTGAACGTTTTCCTGTAACAATTTTTAATCTTTGATTGTCTACTCAGCCTGAAACAAAGTACGGGTCGAAGAAACCAATTGTCCCACCAGAATGGTAAGTGGGAAACATCAACATCTCACAGGTTTTAAGTACATTAATCATAACTCAATTTTTTTGAAAACTACAAAATTTACAAGTTGAACGTTTTCCCATTAACAATTTTTCATGTTTTTTTGTATACTCAGCCTGAAATAAAGTACGGGTCAAAGAAACCAATAGTCCCACCAGAATGGGTAAGTGGGAAATCAACATTTGCCACAAGTCTTAACTGTTCATTAGTCATTGTACTTTTTTGGAAAACTACAAAATTTACATGTTGAACGTTTTCCCTGTTAACAATTTTTCATCTTTTGTTGTATACTCAGCCTGAAATAAAGTAGGGTCAAGAAACCAATAGTCCCACCAGAATGGTAAGTGGGAAGACATCAACATCTGCCACAAGTCTTACAGTACATTAGTCATAATAATTTTTTGAAAACTACAAAATTTACAAGTTGAAAGTTTTCCCATTACAATTTTTCATTTGATTGTCTATCAGCCTGAAACAAAGTACGGGTCGAAGAAACCAATGTCCCACCAGAATTGGTATGTGGAAACATCAACATCTCCCACGAGTCTTTCTGTACATTATTCATTACTATTTTTTGGAAAACTACAAAATTACAAGTTGAACCATTATCCCTGTTATCAATTTTTACATCTTTGTTTGATTGTCTACTCAGCCTGAAACAAAGTACGGCGAAGAAACCAATTGTCCCACCAGAATTGGTAAGTGGGAAGTCAACATCACAGGTTTTAAGTACATTATGATACATTTTTTTTTGAAAACTACAAAATTTACAAGTTGAACGTTTTCCCATTAACAATTTTTCATGTTTTTTTGTATACTCAGCCTGAAATAAAGTACGGGTCAAAGAAACCAATAGTCCCACCAGAATGGGTAAGTGGGAACATATCAACATTTGCCACAAGTCTTACAGTTCATTAGTCATTGCTACTTTTTTGGAAAACTACAAAAGTTACAAGTTGAACCGTTTTCCTGTTAACAATTTTTAATTTTTGATTGTCTACTCAGCCTGAAACAAAGTACGGGTCAAGAAAACCAATTGTCCCACCAGAATGGGTAAGTTGGAAGACATCAACATCTGCCACAAGTCTTTCTGTACATTATACATTACTCATTTTTTGGAAAACTACAACAGTTACAAGTTGAACGTTGAACGTCATCTTCACCTACTAAAGTTATTTTAGTACATTGATTATGACTCATTTTTTGGATAACTACAAAATTCACAAGTTGACCATTTTCCCGTTAATTTTTAATCTTTGATTGTCTACTCAGCCTGAAACAAAGTACGGGTCGAAGAAACCAATTGTCCCACCAGAATGGGTAAGTTGGAAGACATCAACATCTGCCACAAGTCTTACAGTTCATTAGTCATTACTCAATTTTTGGAAAACTACAAAATTTACAAGTTGAACCGTTTTCCATTAACAATTTTTTCATGTTTTTTTGTATACTCAGCCTGAAACAAAGTACGGGTCGAAGAAACCAATAGTCCCACCAGAATGGGTAAGTGGGAAGACATCAACATTTGCCACAAGTCTTTCTGTACATTATATATTACTAATTGTTTTGAAAACTACAAAATTTACATGTTTAACCTTTTCCCATTAACAATTTTTCATCTTTTTTTGTATACTCAGCCTGAAATAAAGTACGGGTCAAAGAAACCAATAGTTCCACCAGAATTGGTAAGTGGGAAGACATCAACATCTGCCACAAGTCTTTCTGTACATTATACATTACATTTTTGAAACTACACAGTTAAGTTGAACGTAACGCATCTTCACCACAAGTTATTTTAGTACTTGATATGACTATTTTTGGATAACTACAAAATTCACATGTTGACCATTTTCCCTTAATTTTTAATCTTTGATTGTCTACTCAGCCTGAAACAAAGTACGGTCGAAGAAACCAATTGTCCCACCAGAATTGGTAAGTGGGAAGTCATCGTCAGAGGTTTTAAAGTACATTAATCATAACTCTTGTTTTTTGGAAAACTACAAAATTTACAAGTTGAACGTTTTCCCATTAACAATTTTTCATGTTTTTTTGTATACTCAGCCTGAAATAAAGTACGGGTCAAAGAAACCAATAGTCCCACCAGAATGGGTAAGTGGGAACATATCAATATTTCCACAAGTCTTACAGTTCATTAGTCATTGCTACTTTTTTGGAAAACTACAAAAGTTACAAGTTGAACGTTTTCCTGTTAACAATTTTTAATCTTTGATTGTCTACTCAGCCTGAAACAAAGTACGGGTCGAAGAAACCAATTGTCCCACCAGAATTGGTAAGTGGGAAGTCATCACAGAGGTTTTAAGTACATTAATCATAAATCTTGTTTTTTGAAAACTACAAAATTTACAAGTTGAACGTTTTCCCATTAACAATTTTTCATGTTTTTTTGTATACTCAGCCTGAAATAAAGTACGGTCAAAGAAACCAATAGTTCCACCAGAATGGGTAAGTGGGAAGACACACCAACATTTGCCATGAGTCTTTCTGTACATTATAGATTACTAATTTTTTTGAAATCTTCAAAATTTACAATTTAACTTTTCCCATTACCAATTTTTCATCTGTGTTGTATACTCAGCCTGAAACAAAGTACGGGTCAAAGAAACCAATAGTCCCACCAGAATGGGTAAGTGGGAACATTCAATTTGCCACAGTCTTACAGTACATTATCATTACTACTTTTTTGGAAAACTACAAAAGTTTACAAGTTGAACGTTTTCCTGTTAACAATTTTTAATCGTTTTATTGTCTACTCAGCCTGAAAAAAGTACGGGTCGAAGAAACCAATTGTCCCACCAGAATGGGGTAAGTGGGAAATATCAATTTGCCAGAGGTTTTAAAGTACATTAATCATAAGCTCTTTTTTTGGAAAACTACAAAAGTTACAAGTTGAACGTTTTCCCGTTAACAATTTTTATGTTTTTTGTATACTCAGCCTGAAACAAAGTACGGGTCGAAAGAAACCAATAGTTCCACCAGAATGGGTAAGTGGGAAGACACCAACATTTGCCATGAGTCTTCTGTACATTATAGATTACTAATTTTTTTGAAAATCAAAATTTACAATTTAACTTTTCCCATTACCAATTTTTCATCTTTTTTGTATACTCAGCCTGAAAAAAGTACGGGTCAAAGAAACCAATAGTCCCACCAGAATGTGGTAAGTGGGAAGACATCAACATTTCCATGAGTCTTTCTGTACTTTATCATTACTAATTTTTTGAAAAACTTACAAAAATACAATTGAACGTTTACCCTTACACAATTTTTAATCTGTGTTGTCTACTCAGCCTGAAACAAAGTACGGGTCAAAGAAACCAATAGTCCCACCAGAATGGGTAAGTGGGAAGACTATCAACATTGCCACAAGTCATTCTGTACATTAGATCATTACTAATTTTTTTGAAATAACAAAATTACAATTTAACTTTTCCCATTAAAATGTTTTATCTTTTTTTGTCTACTCAGCCTGAAAATAAAGTACGGGTCAAGAAACCAATAGTTCCACCAGAATGGGTAAGTGGGAAGACACAACATTTGCCATGAGTCTTTACTAGTACATTATAGATTACTATTTTTTTTGAAAACTTCAAAATTACAATTTAACCTTTTCCCATTACCAATTTTTCATCTTGTTTGTATACTCAGCCTGAAACAAAGTTACGGGTCAAAGAAACCAATAGTCCCACCAGAATTGGTAAGTGGGAAGATCATCAAAATTTCCCAAGTCTTACGTACATTAGTCATTACTAATTTTTTGAAAACTACAAAATTTACAAGTTGAACATTTACCCGTTACAATTTTTAATCTTTGATTGTCTACTCAGCCTGAAACAAAGTATGGGTCGAAGAAACCAATAGTCCCACCAGAATTGGTAAGTGGGAAGACATCAACATCTCCACAAGTCTTTACAGTACATTATTCATTACTAATTTTTTTGAAAACTACAAAATTTACAAGTTGAAATTTTCCCTTACAATTTTTCATCTTGATTGTCTACTCAGCCTGAAACAAAGTACGGGTCGAAGAAACCAATAGTCCCACCAGAATTGGTAAGTGGGAAGCACATCAACATCTCACAGTCTTACAGTACATTATCATTATATTTTTTTGAAAACTACAATATTTACAAGTTGAAGTTTTCCCTGTTAACAATTTTTCATCTTTGTTGTCTACTCAGCCTGAAACAAAGTACGGGTCGAAGAAACCAATTGTCCCACCAGAATTGGTAAGTGGGAAATCAATCATCACAGGTTTTAAGTACATTATCATTAACTATTTTTTTGAAAACTACAAAATTTACAAGTTGAACGTTTTACCCATTAACAATTTTTCATTCTTTTTTGTTACTCAGCCTGAAATCAAAGTACGGTCAAAGAAACCAATAGTCCCACCAGAATTGGTAAGTGGGAAGACATCAACATTTGCCACAAGTCTTACAGTACATTAGTCATTACTAATTTTTTGAAAACTACAAAATTACAAGTTGAACAGTTTTCCCTTAACAATTTTTATCTTTGATTGTCTACTCAGCCTGAAACAAAGTAGGGTCGAAGAAACCAATAGTCCCACCAGAATTGGTAAGTGGGAAGACATCAACATCTCCACAGTCTTACAGTACATTAGTCATTATAAATTTTTTTGAAAACTACAAAATTTACAAGTTGAAAGTTTTCCATTACCAATTTTTCATCTTGATTGTCTATCAGCCTGAAACAAAGTACGGGTCGAAGAAACCAATAGTCCCACCAGAATTGGTAAGTGGGAACATCAACATCCACGAGTCTTTACAGTACATTATTCATTACTAATTTTTTTTGAAAACTACAAAATTTACATAGTTGAAAAGTTATCCTGTTACAATTTTTCATTTTGTTTGTTGTACTCAGCCTGAAACAAAGTACGGTCGAAGAAACCAATGTCCCACCAGAATTGGTAAGTGGGAATCATCATCACAGGTTTTAAGTTTACATTATTGATCAATTCGACTCTTTTTTTTTTTTTTGAAAAACTACAAAAGTTTACAAGTTGAACGTTTTCCCATTTAACAATTTTTTCATTATAACATTTCATTCAATTTTTTGTTTATCAGCCTGAAATAAGTACGGGTCAAAGAAACCAATAGTCCACCAGAATGGGTAAGTGGGAAGACATCAACATTTGCCACAAGTCTTCGTTCATTATACATTACTATTTTTTGAAAATACAAAATTACAATTAACTTTTCCATTTACAATTTTTAATTTTTATTTGTCTATCAGCCTGAAACAAAGTACGGGTCGAAGAAACCAATAGTCCCACCAGAATTGGTAAGTGGGAAGCATCAAATTCCACAGTCTTACTGTACATTATATTTTTTTTTTTGAAACTACAAAATTACAAGTTGAACTTTTCCCATTAAATTTTCATCATTGTTTTGTATACTCAGCCTGAAATAAAGTACGGGTCAAAGAAACCAATAGTCCACCAAATGGTAAGTGGGAAGCACAACATTTCAAGTCTTTGTACATTCATATTACTATTTTTTTTGAAACTACAAAATTTACAAGTTGAATTTTCCATTACCAATTTTTCATCTGTGTTTTATCTCAGCCTGAAAAAAGTACGGGTCAAGAAACCAATAGTCCCACCAGAATTGGTAAGTGGGAACATCAAATTTCCACAAGTCTTACAGTACATTATCATAACTATTTTTTTGAAAACTACAAAATTTACAAGTTGAACGTTTTCCCATTACAATTTTTATCATTGATTTTATTCAGCCTGAACAAAGTACGGGTCGAAGAAACCAATATTCCACCAGAATTGGTAAGTGGGAAGACACACATTTCCAGAGTCTTTCTGTACATTATCATTACTAATTTTTTTTAAAACTACAAAATTTACAAGTTGAACGTTTTCCCTTACCAATTTTTATCTTGTTTGTATACTCAGCCTGAAATAAAGTACGGGTCAAGAAAACCAATGTCACAGAATTGGTAAGTGGGAAAGTTCATCAAGTTTCTACTTAAAGTACTTATTAACGTTCATTAACTTAATCTTTTGTCTATTTTTGAAAACTACAAAAATTACTAAGTTGAACTTTTCGGATTAATCAATTTTTCATATCTTTTTGTTATTGCTGAAACAAAATAGGGTAAGAAACATAGTTTCCCACCAAATGTTAATTGTTGAATATCCAAATATCACAGGTCATAAAGTCATTAGTCCATACTAATGTTATTGGAAATACACAAAATTACAAGTTGAACGATTTTCCATTAACAATTTTATATGTTTTTTGTATATACCTTTGAAATTTAAAGTAGGGTCAACGAAACCATAGTATCCACCAGAATGGGTAAGTGGGAAGACACCAACATTGCCATAGTCTATCGTAACATTATAATTACTAATTTTTATTATAAATTTTAAAATTTACAAATTTAACTTTCCCAATACCAATTTTTCATCTGTGTTTATATTCAGCCTGAAAAAAGTACGGGTCAAAGAAACCAATAGTCACCACAAATGATAGTAGGGAACACATCAACATTCCCACAAGTCTTACTTCATTAGTCATTCTACTTTTTTGAAAACTACAAGATTACAAGTTGAAAATTTTCCTGTTATCAATTTTTAATCTTTGATTGTCTACTCAGCCTGAAACAAAGTACGGGTCGAAGAAGAATCCAATTGTCCCACAGAACTGTAAGTGGAGTCATATCACTAAGGTTTAAAATACATTAATCATAACTTTGTCTTTTGAAAACTACAAAATTTACAAGTTGAACGTTTTCCCATTAACAATTTTTCATGTTTTTTGTATACTCAGCCTGAAATAAAGTACGGGTCAAAGAAACCAATAGTCCCACCAGAATGGGTAAGTGGGAATATCAACATTTGCCACAAGTCTTACAGTTCATTAGTCATTGCTACTTTTTTGGAAAACTACAAAAGTTACATGTTGAACGTTTTCCTGTTAACAATTTTTAATCTTTGATTGTCTACTCAGCCTGAACAAAGTATGGGTCGAAGAAACCAATAGTCCCACCAGAATTGGTAAGTGGGAAGACATCAACATCTGAACAAGTCTTACAGTACATTAGTCATAATAAATTTTTTTGAAAACTACAAAATTTACAAGTTGAAAGTTTTCCATTACCAATTTTTCATCATTGATTGTCTATTCAGCCTGAAACAAAGTACGGGTCGAAGAAACCAATAGTCCACCAGAATTGGTATGTGGGAACACATCAAATCTCCACGAGTCTTTCTGTACATTATTCATTACTAATTTTTTTGAAAACTACAATATTTACTAGTTGAAAATTATCCTGTTATCAATTTTTCATCTTTGTTTGTCTACTCAGCCTGAAACAAAGTACGGAACGAAGAAACCAATTGTCCCACCAGAATTGGTAAGTGGGAAGTCATCATCACAGGTTTTAAGTACATTAATGATAACTCTTTTTTTTTGAAAACTACAAAATTTACAAGTTGAACGTTTTCCCATTAACAATTTTTCATGTTTTTTTGTATACTCAGCCTGAAATAAAGTACGGGTCAAAGAAACCAATAGTCCCACCAGAATGGGTAAGTGGGAACATATCAACATTTGCCACAAGTCTTACAGTTCATTAGTCATTGCTACTTTTTTGGAAAACTACAAAAGTTACAAGTTGAACGTTTTCCTGTTAACAATTTTTAATTTTTGATTGTCTACTCAGCCTGAAACAAAGTACGGTTCGAAGAAACCAATTGTCCCACCAGAATGGGTAAGTTGGAAGACATCAACATCTGCCACAAGTCTTACAGTTCATTAGTCATTACTCAATTTTTGGAAAACTACAAAATTTACAAGTTGAACGTTTTCCATTAACAATTTTTCATGTTTTTTTGTATACTCAGCCTGAAACTAAGTACGGGTCGAAGAAACCAATAGTCCCACCAGAATGGGTAAGTGGGAAGACATCAACATTTGCCACAAGTCTTTCTGTACATTATATATTACTAATTGTTTTTGAAAACTACAAAATTTACATGTTTAACCTTTTCCCATTAACAATTTTTCATCTTTTTTTGTATACTCAGCCTGAAATAAAGTACGGGTCAAAGAAACCAATAGTTCCACCAGAATGGGTAAGTGGGAAGACATCAACATCTGCCACAAGTCTTTCTGTACATTATACATTACTCATTTTTTGGAAAACTACAACAGTTACAAGTTGAACGTTGAACGTCATCTTCACCTACTAAAGTTATTTTAGTACATTGATTATGACTCATTTTTTGGATAACTACAAAATTCACAAGTTGACCATTTTCCCGTTAATTTTTAATCTTTGATTGTCTACTCAGCCTGAAACAAAGTACGGGTCGAAGAAACCAATAGTCCCACCAGAATTGGTAAGTGGGATGTCATCTTCACCTACTAAAGTTTTTTTAGTACATTGATTATGACTCATTTTTTGGATAACTACAAAAATTACAAGGTGACCGTTTTCCTGTTAACAATTTTTGATCTTTGATTGTCTACCCAGCCAGAAACAAAGTACGGGTCTAAGAAACCAATTGTCCCACCAGAATTGGTAAGTGGGAAGTCATCGTCAGAGGTTTTAAAGTACATTAATCATAACTCTTGTTTTTTGGAAAACTACAAAATTTACAAGTTGAACGTTTTCCCATTAACAATTTTTCATGTTTTTTTGTATACTCAGCCTGAAATAAAGTACGGGTCAAAGAAACCAATAGTCCCACCAGAATGGGTAAGTGGGAACATATCAATATTTGCCACAAGTCTTACAGTTCATTAGTCATTGCTACTTTTTTGGAAAACTACAAAAGTTACAAGTTGAACGTTTTCCTGTTAACAATTTTTAATCTTTGATTGTCTACTCAGCCTGAAACAAAGTACGGGTCGAAGAAACCAATTGTCCCACCAGAATTGGTAAGTGGGAAGTCATCATCAGAGGTTTTAAAGTACATTAATCATAACTCTTGTTTTTTGGAAAACTACAAAATTTACAAGTTGAACGTTTTCCCATTAACAATTTTTCATGTTTTTTTGTATACTCAGCCTGAAATAAAGTACGGGTCAAAGAAACCAATAGTTCCACCAGAATGGGTAAGTGGGAAGACACCAACATTTGCCATGAGTCTTTCTGTACATTATAGATTACTAATTTTTTTTGAAATCTTCAAAATTTACAATTTAACCTTTTCCCATTACCAATTTTTCATCTGTGTTTGTATACTCAGCCTGAAACAAAGTACGGGTCAAAGAAACCAATAGTCCCACCAGAATTGGTAAGTGGGAAGACATCAACATTTCCCACAAGTCTTACAGTACTTTAATCATTACTAATTTTTTGAAAAACTACAAAAGATACAAGTTGAACGTTTACCCGTTAACAATTTTTAATCTGTGATTGTCTACTCAGCCTGAAACAAAGTATGGGTCAAAGAAACCAATAGTCCCACCAGAATTGGTAAGTGGGAAGACATCAACATCTGAACAAGTCTTACAGTACATTAGTCATAATAAATTTTTTTGAAAACTAAAAATTTTACAAGTTGAAAGTTTTCCCATTACCAATTTTTCATCATTTATTGTCTATGCAGCCTGAAACAAAGTACGGGTCGAAGAAACCAATAGTCCCACCAGAATTGGTAAGTGGGAACACATCAATATCTCCCACGAGTCTTTCTGTACATTATTCATTACTAATTTCTTTGAAAACTACAATATTTACTAGTTGAAAATTATCCTGTTATCAATTTTTCATCTTTGTTTGTCTACTCAGCCTGAAACAAAGTACGGATCGAAGAAACCAATTGTCCCACCAGAATTGGTATGTGGGAAGTCATCATCACAGGTTTTACAGTCAATTAATCATGACTCATTTTTTGGAAACCTACAATATTGACAAGTTGAACGTTTTCCCATTAACAATTTTTCATCATTGATTGTCTACTCAGCCTGAAACAAAGTACGGGTCGAAGAAACCAATTGTCCCACCAGAATGGGTAAGTGGGATGTCATCATCACAGGTTTTAAGTACATTAATCATAACTCTTTTTTTTTAAAACTACAAAAATTACAAGTTGAACATTTTCCCATTAACAATTTTTCATATTTTTTTGTATACTCAGCCTGAAATAAAGTACGGGTCAAAGAAACCAATTGTCCCACCAGAATTGGTAAGTGGGAAGTCATCATCAGAGGTTTTAAAGTACATTAATCATAACTCTTGTTTTTTGGAAAACTACAAAATTTACAAGTTGAACGTTTTCCCATTAACAATTTTTCATGTTTTTTTGTATACTCAGCCTGAAATAAAGTACGGGTCAAAGAAACCAATAGTTCCACCAGAATGGGTAAGTGGGAAGACACCAACATTTGCCATGAGTCTTTCTGTACATTATAGATTACTAATTTTTTTTGAAATCTTCAAAATTTACAATTTAACCTTTTCCCATTACCAATTTTTCATCTGTGTTTGTATACTCAGCCTGAAACAAAGTACGGGTCAAAGAAACCAATAGTCCCACCAGAATTGGTAAGTGGGAAGACATCAACATTTCCCACAAGTCTTACAGTACTTTAATCATTACTAATTTTTTGAAAAACTACAAAAGATACAAGTTGAACGTTTACCCGTTAACAATTTTTAATCTGTGATTGTCTACTCAGCCTGAAACAAAGTATGGGTCAAAGAAACCAATAGTCCCACCAGAATTGGTAAGTGGGAAGACATCAACATCTGAACAAGTCTTACAGTACATTAGTCATAATAAATTTTTTGAAAACTAAAAATTTTACAAGTTGAAAGTTTTCCCATTACCAATTTTTCATCATTTATTGTCTATGCAGCCTGAAACAAAGTACGGGTCGAAGAAACCAATAGTCCCACCAGAATTGGTAAGTGGGAACACATCAATATCTCCCACGAGTCTTTCTGTACATTATTCATTACTAATTTCTTTGAAAACTACAATATTTACTAGTTGAAAATTATCCTGTTATCAATTTTTCATCTTTGTTTGTCTACTCAGCCTGAAACAAAGTACGGATCGAAGAAACCAATTGTCCCACCAGAATTGGTAAGTGGGAAGTCATCATCACAGGTTTTACAGTCAATTAATCATGACTCATTTTTTGGAAACCTACAATATTGACAAGTTGAACGTTTTCCCATTAACAATTTTTCATCATTGATTGTCTACTCAGCCTGAAACAAAGTACGGGTCGAAGAAACCAATTGTCCCACCAGAATGGGTAAGTGGGATGTCATCATCACAGGTTTTAAGTACATTAATCATAACTCTTTTTTTTTAAAACTACAAAAATTACAAGTTGAACATTTTCCCATTAACAATTTTTCATATTTTTTGTATACTCAGCCTGAAATAAAGTACGGGTCAAAGAAACCATATGTCCCACCAGAATGGGTAAGTGGGAACATATCAACATTTGCCACAAGTCTTACAGTTCATTAGTGATTGCTACTTTTTTGAAAACTACAAAAGTTACAAGTTGAACGTTTTCCTGTTAACAATTTTTAATCTTTGATTGTCTACTCAGCCTGAAACAGAGTACGGGTCGAAGAAACCAATTGTCCCACCAGAATGGGTAAGTGGGAAGACATCAACATCTGCCACAAGTCATTCTGTACATTATACATTACTATTTTTTTTGAAAATAACAAAATTTACAATTTAACCTTTTCCCATTAACAATTTTTCATCTTTTTTTGTATACTCAGCCTGAAATAAAGTACGGGTCAAAGAAACCAATTGTCCCACCAGAATGGGTAAGTGGGAAGACACCAACATTTGCCATGAGTCTTTCTGTACATTATAGATTACTAATTTTTTTTGAAATCATTCAAAATTTACAATTTAACCTTTTCCCATTACCAATTTTTCATCTGTGTTTGTATACTCAGCCTGAAATAAAGTACGGGTCGACGAAACCAATAGTCCCACCAGAATTGGTAAGTGGGAAGACATCAACATTTCCCACAAGTCTTACAGTACATTAGTCATTACTAATTTTTTGAAAAACTACAAAAGTTACAAGTTGAACGTTTTACCCGTTAACAATTTTTAATCTTTGATTGTCTACTCAGCCTGAAACAAAGTATGGGACGAAGAAACCAATAGTCCCACCAGAATTGGTAAGTGGGAAGACATCAACATCTGAACAAGTCTTACAGTACATTAGTCATAATAAATTTTTTTGAATACTACAAAATTACAAGTTGAAAGTTTGTCTAAGTACGGGTCGAAGAAAACCAATAGTCCCACCAGAATTGGTAAGTGGGAACACATCAATATCTCCACGGTCTTTCTGTACATTATTCATTACTAATTTCTTTGAAAACTACAATATTTACTAGTTGAAAATTATCCTGTTATCAATTTTTCATCTTTGTTTGTCTACTCAGCCTGAAACAAAGTACGGATCGAAGAAACCAATTGTCCCACCAGAATTGGTAAGTGAGAAGTCATCATCACAGGTTTTACAGTCCATTAATCATGACTCATTTTTTGGAAACCTACAACATTTACAAGTTGAACGTTTTCCCATTAACAATTTTTCATCATTGATTGTCTACTCAGCCTGAAACAAAGTACGGGTCGAAGAAACCAATAGTCCCACCAGAATTGGTAAGTGGGAAGTCATCATCACAGGTTTTAAGTACATTAATCATAACTCTTTTTTTTTTAAAACCACAAAAATTACAAGTTGAACGTTTTCCCATTAACAATTTTTCATGTTTTTTTGTATACTCAGCCTGAAATAAAGTACGGGTCAAAGAAACCAATTGTTCCACCAGAATCGGTAAGTGGGAAGACACCAACATTTGCCATGAGTCTTTCTGTACATTATAGATTACTAATTTTTTTTGAAATCTTCAAAATTCACAATTTAACCTTTTCCCATTACCAATTTTTCATCTGTGTTTGTATACTCAGCCTGAAATAAAGTACGGGTCAAAGAAACCAATAGTCCCACCAGAATTGGTAAGTGGGAAGACATCAACATTTCCCACAAGTCTTACAGTACATTAGTCATAATAAATTTTTTTGAAAACTACAAAATTTACAAGTTGAAAGTTTTCCCATTACCAATTTTTCATCATTGATTGTCTATTCAGCCTGAAACAAAGTACGGGTCGAAGAAACCAATAGTCCCACCAGAATTGGTAAGTGGGAACACATCAACATCTCCCACGAGTCTTTCTGTACATTATTCATTACTAATTTTTTGAAAAACTACAAAAGTTACAAGTTGAACGTTTACCCGTTAACAATTTTTAATCTTTGATTGTCTACTCAGCCTGAAACAAAGTACGGGTCGAAGAAACCAATTGTCCCACCAGAATTGGTAAGTGGGAAGTCATCATGACAGGTTTTAAAGTACATTAATCATAACTCTCTTTTTTGGAAAACTAGAAAATTTACAAGTTGAACGTTTTCCAATTAACAATTTTTCATGTTTTTTTTGTATACTCAGCCTGAAATAAAGTACGGGTCAAAGAAACCAATAGTTCCACCAGAATGGGTAAGTGGGAAGACACCAACATTTGCCATGAGTCTTTCTGTACATTATAGATTACTAATTTTTTTTTAAATCTTCAAAATTTACAATTTAACCTTTTCCCATTACCAATTTTTCATCTGTGTTTGTATACTCAGCCTGAAATAAAGTACGGGTCAAAGAAACCAATAGTCCCACCAGAATTGGTAAGTGGGAAGACATCAACATTTCCCACAAGTCTTACAGTACATTAGTCATTACTAATGTTTTGGAAAACTACAAAAGTTACAAGTTGAACGTTTTCCTGATAACAATTTTTAATCTTTGATTGTCTTCTCAGCCTGAAACAAAGTATGGGTCGAAGAAACCAATAGTCCCACCAGATTTGGTAAGTGGGAACACGTCAACATCTGCCACAAGTCTTACAGTACATTAGTCATTACTCATTTTTTGGAAAACTACAAAAGTTACAAGTTTAACATTTTACAATTAACAATTTTTTATCTTTTTTGTATACTAAGCCTGAAATAAAGAATGGTTCGAAGAAACCAATAGTCCCACCAGAATGGGTAAGTGGGAAGACATCAACTTCTGCTACGACTCTTTCTGTACATTATACATTACTAATTTTTTTCAAAACTACAAAAGTTACAAGCTGAACGTTTTCCCGTTTACAATTTTTAATATTTGATTGTCAACTCAGCCTGAAACAAAGTACGGGTCAAAGAAAGCAATTGTCCCACCAGAATTGGTAAGTGGGAAGAAATCAACATCTGCCACAAGTCTTAGAGTACAGTCATTACTCATTTTTTGGAAAACTACAAGTTACAAGTTGAACGTTTTCCCGTTAACAACTTTTAATCTTTGATTGTCTACTCAGCCTGAAACAAAGTACGGGTCGAAGAAACCAATAGTCCCGCCAAAATTGGTAAGTGGGTAGACATCATCACCTAACACAGGTTTTATAGTTCTTTAATCATGACCCAATTTTTGGAAAATTACAAAATTTACAAGTTGAACGTTTTCCCATGAACAATTTTTCATCTTTGATTGTCTGCTCAGTCTCCAAATGAGATGTATGGGGCTAAAAAACTAATTGTCCCACCAGAATTGGTAAGTGGGATGTTATCATCACCTATCACAGGCTTTATAGTACTTTAGTCACTATCCAATGTTTGTAACAATACAAAATTTACAAGTCAAATGTTTTCTCATGTTCTTCTTTTAAATATTTTATTGTCTTCATATTACTCAGTCTGCAAAAAAGAAGACGGTTCTAAGAAACTAATGTCCCACCAACATTGGTAAGTGAGACGTTCTCAACTTCTGGCACAGATTTTACAGTACTTTGACACAATTTTTGTAAAATTACAAGATTTACAAGTGGAAGGTTTTCCATTGACAATCTTTTACTATTTTATTTTCTTCTCAGCCTGCAACAAAGAGAGATGGGTCTAAGAAAATAATCCCTCGTAAAAAAATAGTATACTTTCATATACTAAATTTTAACAGACGTTAGCACATTTTGATGTACTTAAACTGTACTATTTTGGAACAACTTTTTTGTGCTTAGTATATTTTAATAGTATTTAAATAGTATTAAATTACAATTTTTAGTATACCGTATATTCTGCACTTTAAGGCGCACCTAAAAACCTTCAATTTCCTCAAAGGCCGACAGTGCTCCTTATAATCCGGTGTGCCTTATATATGGAAGAATATTGGGCCACAAGAGGTCTAGCAACTACAGTAAGAGGTCGCCGAATTCATTATCACCCGTAGAATAAAAGCTTGCAGTGCATGCTGGGATACTAGTCAGAACGCTGGTTTGTTATCTTTTAATAAAGTTCTACTGACCTATCTACCTACCGACT
Organism: Poecilia picta; assembly: GCA_033032245.1. Classification (NCBI taxonomy): domain Eukaryota; kingdom Metazoa; phylum Chordata; class Actinopteri; order Cyprinodontiformes; family Poeciliidae; genus Poecilia; species Poecilia picta. The sequence continues at coordinate 16,775,504 of CM065354.1, read as the reverse complement.
GTCTAGAATCAGGTCATCTGCAGATCATTTAGCACGACGTTCTCCACAAACATGCTGTGCACGAACAGAGAAGGGTGATCATCGTCCGGCCACGCCCCGGCCCTGTCGCGGAAGGCTCTCCTTGATGACCTGAGTCGGACTGTTTTCTTAACATTGCCTTTAGTGCAACTCCATCTAGTGGATGTATAACGTAACTGTAGCGAATAGATGCTACAGTAGAGCGAATAGATGCTACAATCTGTAGCTTCTATTCGCTGGAAAGTAGGACGGTATTCCTACTTTCTATCGACTGTTGTCCAGTTGTGTTGTCGTCTAACTCAGACTAGGACGTCACCAGCTTGAATTTACCAAATTAGTAACCATTGTCAAGGCCCTTTCTACTTTTAAGGCAATATTATGCAAGTAATGTGGTGCGCCTCATATATAAAAAAGTTTTAAAATTGGCCATTCATTGAAGGTGCGGCTTATAATCCAGTGCACCTTATAGTGCGGAATAGTGCTTTTTTGGAACTTCAAGTTGTACTTAGTATACTTTTTTATGTACTATTCAAGAGCTTGATTTGTATATTTTGAGTGTACTAATTCTGTCATAGATTTATATTAAAAATATACTTTTAATATACTTTAAATATATTTTAAATATACTAATTACTAATATATAATAATATATTAGTAATGTATTTAAATTACACTTATATTTTAGTTTTGATTTACTCCTATTGCTAATAAACTACAATTTTAATTATTCATAAAAATCTTTATTCCTACTTTCCTATTTTGTACATTACATGCATAACTACACTACAGTATTTGCATTGTTTTAGGCTACTATTACATGGAAAGATTAATTACACAAGATGTTCCAGGTAATTCAAATATTTTATTAAAGACATTTTAAAATTGTCCAATTTTACTCACAACTTTATGAACTTTACATAAATTTTCAGTTTACAAGTCAAAAGTGAACACAATGAACATTAAAATTTAAGTGCGACAAAAATAATGAAAGTTATTACTTTAAAGAACAAAAATTATAATTACATTGTGCTTTCAATATGTTACCATTTTGGTAACACTTTATTCGATGGGGTGTGCATGAGACTGACATGACACTGTCATAAACATAACATAAAACCTTTCATTCAACTTTTTAAGCAAATTCTCATTAAAATTGTCATTTACTGAATGACACTTCATGACACTGTTGGTATGTTCCTAACATGAGTGAGGATCAATGACAGAACATTCCCATTCACTGCACCTTACAGAAACTTACAAAAAAGAACAACAGAGCAATTAAACAGAGAAAGCATTGGTATTTTAAAGAGTACAGAAAAATGGCAAATAAAAAAATAATACAATTTCAAGACGTTGTGGACTCGACATGTATGTCACATCATCAGAAGTGATGATGATTGGGACTGAATGCCTGGGGTGGAAAAACATTTCTGGGTGTCTTCTTTGCCTGTTTATGTTAGAAGTAGAAAAAAATGTCAGCAATGCCATAGGATCAGTTGATGTTGGCATTAACTATGAAGCTGTTTTAAGTGTGGACTTAAGGAGACAAACTACCTTAAAATCTTTCCATCCATGAACTGAACACACTGATCCTTGCAGGGTGCTGAGGGGGGCTGGTGGTGCCCATCTCTAGCAGTCAACAGATTAGAGGCAGGTTTCACCCTGGACAGGTCACCAGTTCATCACAGGGCCCTGAAAGTCAACAACAGATAAAAAAAGAAAGATAAATGTTAGATTAACAAGAAGAATCAAATCATGTTTATTAAGCACTTAGTGTTGGTAACACAGCAGTTTTTGTTGTTGAAAATGTAGCTAGCTCCTCATTGAAAAAAACAAACTTACATCATGAAGACAATGTGGAGGTTCATCCTTAGAGCTGGTTGGTGATCTGGTGGCGCCAGAGCCTCTTCTGAGAAAGAAAGGTCTTTAGGTTTCCTAACCCCTGATTTCTCTGGCTTCCTCTTTCATCTTCATTTGCTTAGACTGCAAACATATGTTGAAGATAAAAACATTGATGAATGAGTTAGAACAACCACCTCACAATATCAAAGTCTCTTAAGTCTGGAGCTTAATTAAAACCAGGTTAAGTTTATGAATAAAAGTATAAGTCGCAACAAACTGAGCCTCCATGGAGTTATAACATGAAGCTGAATAACTCCTATAGTAATAATCATACAAGTCACAATAAAATTGATAAAAAATAATTATTTATGAAACCAACGTAAGTTGTATATCCTTATTGCACTGTTTATAATTAAATGAAGATAAGCAGACTTACCACCAGTTAGCAACACTTAGCAGCCTTCGTCCCTCGGGGCTCCTTTCGTGACCCACATTTCATTTCGGTTGTTGTCTCATTGTGTTGTCGTCTAACTCGGATTAGGATGTCACCAGCTTGAATTTACCAAAATTAGTAACTATCAAGGCCCTCTCTACTTTTAAGACAATATTATGCAAGTAAAAATGGCGAATTTGGACAGCGTCTGTTCCCTGCGTTCTTTATGGCGTTTTTTTTTTTTTTTTTTTTAAATGAAAGTGTGCAATATCACCACTATCTGGTCTGGAGTGTGAACTGGAATCCTGTTGATCTTACATCATGTCTGAAAATAGATTGGGTACTTTCTTAAACAACATTACATCATGATTATAATTTTTTGTTCTTTGCAATTTTAACAAAAATAGTAAAAGATTTTTAAGGCACCTAAAAAGGCATGTATTTTTAGATACTTAAAAAGTATGCCTACATATTACATTAAACACACTTTAAAGGTGCCTAAAAGACATAGTTCTGCATATGTATTAATTAGTTTTATTTTGTAATCAGGTTGCTGCGTGATGCAGACTTCTGCCCAGGTCCCTCTTGAAAATGAGATCTGGATCTCAATGGGCTTCACCTGGTTAAATAAAGAAAATTAAAAAGGCATACTTAATTAGCCTAAAATTTACACTGAGGTGTAATTTAAAACATACTGAAATTAATAATTTAAAGTGTTAAATGAATTTAAAACAATTCTATTTAGAGCATACATTTTAAAATATACACAAAATATATTTTAAATATACTTGAGCAAGCGTATACTTACACTTGGACAAATATGTATTTTGTTCACTTAAAGTAAAAATTTTATTTAAAATATTAAAAGTGTAATTTGGTAAAATTATGTTTACGTGTGTTTAAAGTTATAATTTCAAAATGGTACATGCATACTTTTTATATACTTCATATATTTTTATAGGTAGTACACTTACAATAATACTTAGTATACTTACAAACTTTCACAAATGTAAGTATGTTTGAAATATACTAAAGTATACTTTTTTTTCACCTGGGATTGTCCCACCAAAATTGGTAAGTGGAAAGTTATCATCAATAATCACAGGTTTTACAGTACTTTAATCATGACTCAATTTTTGTAAGATTACAAAATTTACAAATCAAATGTTTTCTCATTAACAATTTTTTTATATTTCATTGTCTGCTCCTACCTGCAAAAATGGACGGGTCTAAGAAACCAATTGTCCCACGAAAATTGGTAAGTGAGAAGTTATCAACACTTGTCACAGGTTTTCCAGTAATTTAGAAGTTGAACATTTTCCCATTAACAATCTTCTAATCTTTGATTGTCTGCTCAGACTCAAAAAGAGAAGGATGGGGCTAACAAAAAAACTGTCCCACCAAAATTGATAGGTGAGAAGTCATCAACATCTGCCCCAAGTTTTACAGTACTTTAACAATTACCCAATATTGGTAAAATTACAAAATCTACAAGTCAATCTTTATCTCATTAACAGTGTTTTAATATTACACAGTCTTCAGCCTGCAAAGAAGAAGGACAGGTCTAAAAACCAATTGTCCCACCAAAATTGGTAATTGAGAAGGTATCAACATCTGCCACGTTTTACAGTACTTTAATCATGACCCAAATTTTTGTAAGATTACAAAATTTAAAAGTGGAAAGGTTTCCATTGACAGTCCTTTAATATTTCATTCTCTTCTCAGCCTGCAACAAAGAAGTATGTGTTTATAAAACCAATAGTCCCACCAAAATTGGTAAGTGAGAAATTATCATCAATAATCATAGGTTTTACAGTACTTTAATCATGACCAAATTTTGGTAAAATTACAAAATTGACATGTGGAAAAGTTTCCATTGACAATCCTTTAATGTTTCATTGTCTACTCAGCCTGCAACAAAGAAGTACGGCTCTAAGAAACCGATTGACCCACCAAAATTGGTGAGTGGGGCGTTATCAGCATCTATCACCAGTTTTACATTTCTTTAGTCACGATCAAATGTTTGTAACAATACAAAATTTACAAGCCAAATGTTTTCTCATTAAAAATGTTGTTATATTTCATTGTCTGCTCAGCCTGCAAATAAGAAGGACGGGTCTAAAAAACCAATTGTCCCACTAACATTGGTAAGTGAGAAGGTATCATCACCTATCACAGGTTTTATAGTACTTTAATCATGACCCATTTTTGGAAAATTACAAAATTTACAAGTTGAACGTTTTCCCATTAATAATCTTTTTATCTTTGATTGTCTGCTCAGCCTCCAAAAGTGAAGGATGGGGTTAACAAGTGTTCCATCAAAATCGATAGGTGGAAAGTTATCAATACCTGCCACAGGTTTTACAGTACTTTGATCTTGACTCAGTACAATCCACCTTTTAAATTTTAAATTTGTACTTAAGTGAAAGTAAAAATACACAGACAAAAATGTACTCAAGTAAAAGTATCACATTAACATCTTACTTAAGTAAAAGTAAAAAAAGTAGTGGCTTTTAAAAATACTTAAGTATTAAAAGTAAAAGTACTTACTGAATGCATCACCTAGTTGCTAATATTATTAAGTGTACTAATCATATTTAATTTTAATACATCAGTAATGTGCCATTTTAATGAACAGTGCCACAGATAAAGCATGTTTTTATTGTGTTTACTCTGTAACATAGTTTAGACTTAAATATGTGATTCTATGCATCATAATTTCAGAGATAGAAACTTGTCTCTTGTCCTAACATAGCTTGAACTTCACTTTTTTGCCTCTAGTGGCATTTATTTTGAAAGAAATTCAACTGAAAGGGGATGGAAAGAAGGTGGGCAGTGGAGGACATGGAACCAAAGAGCCACATAGCTAAGTTGTAGACCACCTACCCGAGACCGAGCCAAGACCAAGACCAGCACCCCACGCTTCATGACACAATAAAATGAACTTTTACCTATCAAAATTGCTTCTCAAATTGATCTGAAAGAGCCACATTTCCATAAAAACACCTAGATATTAAATACTTCGAGCTGAAATAAATTTAACCAGTATCAATTCAAACTCTTCTTCATTCTGTTTTGCTTTCATCTGTCTGCTACAATCCACAAAGGTCTCCTGCCATCCCCCCAAAAAATTAATGCCCTGGGAGGTTGCCTATATTGCCAATGTCAGAAACCACAACTGTCGGCACCATTAAACATAGCAATTAACGGTAAACAATGCTCAACTATGAACACTGTCCAAGGCACAATAAGCAAGAAGTAACCAAGCAGAAGGAGGTGACTGTTCTCATCCTCCCTCCTGCTGCAACGTCTGCCACCATGACAGGTGACAAAAACAAAGAGCAATGAGCATGCTCTGCATTCTTACGTTCTTGTTTTATTAATTCACCAAATATATATATTTTTTTATATAAATTCAATATATTTTTTTTATTTAATTTTTTTTATGAAATTAAATAATAGCTACTGCAGTGGACACAGAGCATTACAAGAACAAAAAACAGCTCTCAGTGAGGCTTCAGTCCTATAAATCTTAGTAATGATCCGTCCAGAAGAATCGGATCGTGTCATACTATATTGCACTTTAGTCACAGCGTTGTCCCATATATGCGAAACTTCAGTCAACGCCTCCACGCTATAATTCAGGGCATGAGTCACAATTTTTTTTCATCGCAGAGCCAACATGTGTCTCTGTACAGCTAGCTAAAAGTTGGATGAAGTCCCCACCATCTGTGAAAGCGAAGCGCTGCTGATTTTACATGTCACCATATCTTATGATTTATGCAGCGCTATAATATTACTGACAATTAGACAGACATCTTCTCCCACTCAGAGGAAACAACTGCGCATGTTTTGGAGCTCCGTGCAAGTAAAGGGGGAGGCGATGGATGACAACAGACACGTAAGTTACGTTATTGCTTGAATTTTACGGCGCCACCTTAAGTCCCTGAACTTCACATTTTAACAGACAAAAAGCACAATGTGACTTGGATGTAAGGAGTAACACTTTTGTAGAAATGCAGTGAAGTAGAAAGCACAGATACTTACTGTGAAATGTAGTGGAGTAAAAATAGAAAGTGTCCATTATTAAATCTACTTATGAAAATTACAGATACACAAAAATTGTACTTAAGTATAGTAATGAATGGGCTCCAATGGGCCTTCCAATGGGCTCACCACCTGTCGGAGGGGCCAAAGAGGTCGGGTGCAATGTGTTACGGGTGGCGGCCGAGGGAGGGGACCCTGGCGGTCTGATCCTCGGCTGCAGAAGCTGGCTCTTGGGACGTGTAACGTCACCTCTCTGGTGGGGAAGGAGCCGAGCTAGTGTGCGAGGCTGAGAGGTTTCGGCTACAAATAGTCGGCCTCACCTCGACGCATGGCTCTGGTTCCGGAACCAGTCTCGTTGAGAGGGGCTGGACGTACTTCCACTCTGGAGTTGCCCACGGCAAGAGGCGCCGGGCAGGAGTGGGCATACTTGTTGCCCCCCATCTTGGCGCCTGTATGTTGGGGTTTACCCCGGTGAACGAGAGGGTCGCCTCCCTCCGCCTACGGGTGGGGGACGGGTTCTGACTGTTGTCTGTGCTTACGGGCCGAACAACAGTTCAGATTACCCACCCTTCTTGGAGTCCTTAGAGGGGGTACTGGAGAGTGCCCCTCCTGGGGACTCCCTTGTTCTGCTGGGGGACTTCAACGCTCACGTGGGCAATGACAGTGAGACCTGGAGGGGCGTGGTTGGGAGGAACGGCCCCCCTGATCTGAACTCGAGTGGTGTTCTGTTGTTGGACTTCTGTGCTTGTCACGGTCTGTCCATCACGAACACCATGTTCAAGCATAAGGGTGTCCATACGTGCACTTGGCACCAGGACACCCTAGGCCGCAGTTCGATGATCGATTTTGTCATCGTTTCATCGGATCTGCGGCCGTATGTCTTGGACACTCGGGTGAAGAGAGGGGCGGAGCTGTCCACTGACCACTACCTGGTGGTGAGTTGGCTCCGGTGGTGGGGGAGGAAACCAGTCAGACCTGGCGGGCCCAAACGTGTAGTGAGGGTCTGCTGGGAACGTCTGGTGGAGTCCCCTGTGAGACGGAGCTTCAACTCCCACCTCCGGCAGAACTTCGAACACGTTCCGGGGAAGTGCGGGACATTGAGTCTGAGTGGACCATGTTCCGTGCCTCCATCGCCGAGGCGGCTTATCGGAGCTGTGGCCGCAAGGTCGTTGGTGCCTGTCGCGGCGGCAACCCCCGAACCCGTTGGTGGACACCTTCGGTGAGGGATGCTGTCAAGCTGAAGAAGGAGTCCTATGGGGTCTTTTTGGCCTATGGGACCCCAGAAGCAGCTGATGGGTACCGGCGGGCGAAGCGGCATGCGGCTCGGGTGGTCGCTGAGGCCAAAACTCAGGCGTGGGAGGAGTTTGGAGAGGCCATGGAGAAAGACTTCCGTACGGCTTTGAGGCGATTCTGGTCCGCCATCCGGCGTCTCAGGAGGGGGAAGCAGTGCAGCACCAACACTGTTTATAGTGGGGATGGTGTGCTGCTGACCTCGACTCGGGACGTTGTGGGTCGGTGGGCGGAATACTTCGAAGACCTCCTCAATCCCACCAACATGCCTTCTGTTGAAGAAGCTGAGCCTGTGGACCCTGGGTTGGGCTCTCCAATCTCTGGGGACGAGGTTGCCGAGGTGGTTAAAAAACTACTCGGTGGCAGGGTCCCGGGGGTGGATGAGATCCGCCCGGAGTTCCTCAAGGCTCTGGATGTTGTAGGGTTGTGTTGGCTCACGCGACTCTGCAATATCGCATGGACATCAGGGGCAGTTCCTCTGGATTGGCAGACCGGGGTGGTGGTCCCCCTATTTAAAAAGGGGGACCGGAGAATGTGCTCCAATTACAGAGGGGTCACACTCTTAAGCCTTCCTGGAAAGGTCTATTCAGGGGTCCTGGAGAGGAGGGTCCGTCGGATAGTCGAACCTCAGATTCAGGAAGAGCAGTGTGGTTTTCGTCCTGGTCGTGGAACACTGGACCAGCTCTACACCCTCAGCAGGGTCCTGGAGGGTGCATGGGAGTTCGCCCAACCAGTCTACATGTGTTTTGTGGACTTGGAGAAGGCGTTCGACCGTGTCCCTCGGGGGGCCTTGTGGGGAGTTCTCCGGGAGTATGGGGTACCGGGCCCTTTGCTACAGGCTGTCAGGTCCCTGTATGACCAGTGTCAGAGTCTGGTCCACATTGCCGGCAGTAAGTTGGGCTCGTTTCCGGTGAGAGTTGGACTCCGCCAAGGCTGCCCTTTGTCACCGATTCTGTTCATTACTTTCATGGAAAGAATTTCTAGGCGCAGCCGAGGTGTTGAGGGGATCTGTTTTGGTGGCCTTAGGATCGCATCTCTGCTTTTTGCGGATGATGTGATCCTGATGGCTTCATCAGATCGTGATCTGCGGCTCTCGCTGAAACCGTTCGCAGCCGAGTGTGAAGCGGCCGGGATGAGGCTCAGTGCCTCCAAATCCGAGGCCATGGTCTTGAGCCAGAAAAGGGTAGAGTGCCTTCTCCGGGTCAGGGGGGTCGTCCTTCCTCAAGTGGAGGAGTTTAAGTATCTGGGGATCTTGTTCACGAATGAGGGACGAAGGGAGATTGACAGGCGGATTGGGGCGGCGTCTGCCGTGAAGCGGGCGCTGTACCGGTCCGTCGTGGTGAAGAGAGAGCTGAGTCAAAAGGCGAAGCTCTCGATTTACCGGTCGATCTACGTTCCCACCCTCATCTATGGTCATGAGCTTTGGGTCATGACCGAAAGAACGAGATCACGGATACAAGCGGCCGAAATGGGTTTCCTCCGCAGGGTGGCCGGGCTCTCCCTTAGAGATAGGGTGAGAAGCTCGGTCATCCGGGAGGGACTCAAAGTAGAGCCGCTGCTCCTCCACGTCGAGAGGAGCCAGTTGAGGCTCGGGCATCTGGTCAGGATGCCTCCTGGACGCCTCCCTGGTGAGGTGTTCCGGGCACGTCCCACCGGGAGGAGGCCCCGAGGAAGACCCAGGGCACGCTGGAGGGACTATGTCTCTCGGCTGGCCTGGGAACGCCGTGGGGTTCCTGGAGGAGCTGGAAGACGTGGCTGGGGAGAGGGAAGTCTGGGCCTCTCTTCTGAAGCTGCTGCCCCCGCGACCCGATCCCGGATAAGCGGAAGAAAATGGATGGATAGATGGTGGACAGATACACAAAAATTGTACTTAAGTATAGTAATGAAGTACTTATACTTCGTTACTTCCCACTACTGCAATTAACTCTCAAAACACCAAGACGATATAACTTTTCACTTTACATGATATTTAATAATATATATTTGATAATGTATGTATATAATAAATTGTTCTTTTATGGACAAAAAGAAAAAAATTGCTCTCAGGGCCCCCCTGGTATCTGCAGTAGGTCACGCATGTGCAATGTGCAGTGTGCGTCCAAAAGTCCAACGCTATGGTAGAGGATATAGAAGATAAGGTAGCAAAGCAATGTCTCAAAAAAGTATTTATCCTTCAGGGAGAAAGAAAAGGGGAAGAACAGAACAAAGTCAAGATAAAAGTTTGTTTTAATACGTCTTCATAATATGATGTTTGTAAAAAAGATTTGTGAAGCAGCTAATTGAAAACTAGCTTCATAGCGATCTTGAACGGTTCAGTTTAACAGCCAAACATTTATGCTAGCGTCCTTGTGTAAAGTTGAAATTAGTTGATTTTTCTGCCTGGCTATGTATATTTTTGATGTTTTTTGGATTCAAAATGGTATATTTGATAATGTTTGATAAGAATAAATACAACTTCTCATTGTTTGATATTGTCTAGCAAAATGTTTTACATCAGGCTACATGCTATATTATATAGATGAGCTGTTCTGCTGTAGTTGGTGATGTGTTGTTTGCTATTGATCATTTATGTGACTAAAACAATATTTTTACATCAACTTCTAAGGTATGTGGAACTTCTGTTAAAATCATTTGAAGGCTCAGAATCAACCCAGTACCGGTCCATATTCTCAGGGGAGAAAAGCTCACCTGCTGCAAATAAAATTTGTAGCCATTAGAATTACACGTTAAAGAAATTAACTTAATCAAAATATGTCATGTGTATGTATTCCATCTTAACTTAGGCTGCACTGATTGCAGTTTTCTGGGCGGTTACCGATCTTTAAACAGCCTGACCTGCCGATTTTGATATGTATATATATATATATATATATATATATATATATAATATATATAATATATATATATATATATATATATATATATATACATATCAAATCGATATATATATATATATATATATATATGTATATATATATTGAACATTAAGGGTAACAAGTGATGACCATCTGAGGTAATACATATTATGAATATTTTTTTTAAATATAATTTTGGTTAAAAAATAAAAAAGGGGTCAAAATGAAATAAAAATATGCCTCATCTATATAGTTTAGTAGAATAATTTCACACAGATTTTGAGTTAACACAATTCTTCCATTAACTTAAGTTCAGGAGCAGGGACACACCCAACCACACCTCCAATTTCCCAAGCAGTCTATTTATACTCTGCTCACCCATTCTCTGTTTGTTACGTTTCATCAATCCATCCCACCCTCTCTTATCCTTTACCTCACCCCACTTCAATTCATCAAATATTCCCCTTTCATTCCCTTTATCCCATCATCCTCATCCCCATTTTCCTTCCCTACATTGCCATAACCATGTTTTACTCCTTTTTTCCGCAGGTACCGTCTGAGAAACCCGCAGGGTCCCGAAGAACCTGCGGTAGGTGGGCTTGGGAAAATAAGTGGAACAAATTTTCCTGAAGACCAATACCCCCCACGCTGAGTCTTAATCTCCCTAGACCTCCAGCATTATCCTTAGATCCAAGCTCATTCATCCCTCCATTCCTTTCCTGCAATAAATCTTTAAACTTACACCTTTGTGGCGTGGTCCTTGCTAGTAAACTCAGGCACATCCGGGGGGAGGAACATGAGCCCCTGCACCTTTTATTCTTGATGCCCCAAGTGCACTTTTTGAGTTTTTTTATTTTTTTATCAGTGAGGCCTGCTTGTGACCCTCAACAATAGTATTTCGCTAAATATAACAATTTACCTAAATTTATTATTCTGTTATTGTTGTTGCAGCATACCAGCAACAACAAACAGTTGTTCACATGTTTATGTGCCATGGATTGGACCCAGACAGAAATGTTCATGTTGGAAACACATTTTCTGACATTGCAAAAGTGATGGGAGCTTTATTGGTGTTTTTGTTTTGACGTCTGTGGTTGCATACCATAGACGTGGTAGAAACCACAACTGGTGCAGACAGTTGTGGTTTCTGACATTGGCATCACATTTATGATGGACAAGTATTTGCATGAGAAAAGTCTGAATTTGAAAAACAATTATTAAAATGAAGAAAAAAAATCCTCATCAATAAAAAAGTACCAGACATGCAGAGATTCTTAATCTGAACTCAGTGAATCTTTGAAACCAGTAAAATGTTGCATGAGAGGGAGAAGGAATCAATCTGATGATCCACCAGTCAGCTTGGAAGGATCACCCAGTTAGGTGTCAGGGTTGCAGTCTGCGGCCCTCCTGGTCCAAACAGGGAGACGCAGCAAAAACACAGACAGAATGAATGGCTATGTTAAAGTACCTTTTCAATATAACAACCTTTAAGCAGGCAATGAGTGTAAAGGCTCATTCTGATTATAAATGTCATGCATTGGTTGCTGAAAGGCTGTCAATCAGGATTAAATAAAATAAAGGTTTGAAAACATTGGTCTGTGTGTAAATAATTAGTCAATTAAATTACTAAAGTAAATTAATTTTTTTATTCAAATTAAACTTTGTTTAATATGACTGCAGTGAACTGAATATGCTGCAATCTACTCATAAGGAACAATAACATGGTACCTAAAGACGATCATACTGCAAAAAAAAAAACTTGATCTTTTCTATAATTCACAATATCTTATCAAAGTTAAATCACTGTAAAATACTTGGTGCTAGTCCTGGTTGAAGCAGTTGTCCAACATAATTTAATGGGACAAAAAAATGCATAAAGGTTGAATAAGGACATGAAAATAAATCGAGTCATTTTCATTTGGTTCAGCTCTTTTTAAATGTGTTCATTTTCATGTTCCTCTCTAGTAAAATTAGAGATCCCATCCAGGCACGTGTTTGATCCCATCCCTGCACGCGTTTCATGCACAATGCACACTTCATGCCTCATCAGTATGAATACTTTTTGACATGATTTAACTTTCTCTCAACCTTGTGTGATTAACTGAAGGAACTTCTGTGTTTGAGCTTCTTCCTGTGTATGTGCTGATGTTCTGTGGATGAAGATTGATGCTCTCTGAGCATGTCTAGACTTCTGTAATCTCAAACTTGTGTAGCTAAACTGTTTCAGGATGTTCGTTGACACATCATAAAGGAACGTCTGTTCACTGGTTGCAGATGAGGACCTAGCAGAAGGCTAGATTACATTTGATGTTCAAGAAAACCTAAATGTTAGATCATGGCACAGGTCAAATCATGTTTTTTATATCCTGATAAATAAAACCTTTTTCTTTCCGATAATATTGTATTTCTATCCCCTCTAAACTTCTTGGATTGCCTCTCCGGCAGCGGTTACCAGGACGTTCATCCACTGGGAATCTGTGTAGATGTAGAGAGATCTTCTGTCGGTCCGCAGCACCATCACGTTCTCCCCCCGCAGCTGCCTCATCTCTTTCTCTCCATCTGCGACAAACACCTGCAGAGATAAAGATGGGATGAATATTTATCCTAAAAAGAGGGGAGAAATCAAGATACCTGAGACAAGAAGAAGCGCACAGAATTTAACAGGATCTCAAACACATGAGGCCTGAATGTCAGGATGCATATCTAAGACCTGGAAGCATGCCGCCTCCGTTTATCAGACCTCAGGTTGATGTGTTGATTGTTGGAACCACATTGTTCAGTCAGTGGAAGTGGGTGAGTTTACTGACCGTCAGGACGTTGTCTAATGGTCTCTGTGAACTTTCACCCTGTGGGCAGCTGCAGGGGGCTGAGGGTCCTCTGCTGCCGGAGTCTCCCTGCAGGCCTGGCAGGATGTACACTGGAACAACACAAGCTGCTTCACTCATCCAGGACTGGAGTGTCAAACTTCTTATCAGATATCTCAGCGTTTTGTCCTCATGTTTCAAATCAACAATGGATCTAACACTTCGTGTGCTACAGAAGTAAACATTAGAGTTTGAAAAGTTTTGAAGGTTCACAGATCTATTTATCTCCATTGTTTATCAAGGAGGAGCATGCAGGTCTGACTCCTGTCCGCTGAAATTGGCAACTGCACAGAAAACCTGTACAGGACTCCAACTACAGCTGCATTGTTCTTTTCACCATGCGCCCATTTCTACTGCTACCCTGGGCAACTGCCAATATATGAAACCACTGGTCTCAACATCCTTGATTACACATGGAAAGGTCATAATGACTTTATAAAGTCCAGGTACATGTAACGACCTGTCAGGAGGCGTTAAACCTACTTTTCATTGAGCCCACATTTCTGTATGAAATTTTTTTTAGTGTAATATGGGTTTTCATTAACTTAAATATAAGGAGAACAATCAACATTAACAGAAATAAAGACTTGAAAACATCAGACTGTGGAATTATTCTACATAATGGGTTATACTTGGTGAATGGAGTGAAATGAATCATATTTTTAACTATTTTATATAGATTTTTTTCCCTTCCATACAGACCTTGTCCAGGTAGACCAGGCTCTCCATGTAGACCAGGCAGTCCTGCTGCACCGGGGTGTCCCTGTTCCCCGGCTGGTCCAATAGAACCTTTCAAGCCCTGCACACAATTACTGACTTACCGTACTGACTCTTTGAAAAATCAGTGTTTGCTTATGACTATAGATACATACATTCCTTCCTCTTCATAGTTATGCACTACTTTGTGTTGTTCTACCACAATCAGTGAGAAAACATGAACACCTGCAGTATGCATGCAGTACATCTATGATGACTTACCATCTTTCCTCTGGCTCCTGGCTCTCCTCTTGTTCCCTGCTCTCCCATCAGACCTCTGTCTCCCTTTTGACCCGGGTGTCCCTGAGACAGGACATGCATTCTGTCACAGCCTCTCACATCATGCAGCTTTTATATTTGTCTAACGCTCATCAGTTTCACCTGCTCTCCGGTCGTCCCAGGGATGCCACGCTCGCCCTGCGGACACATACATATACACCAGATCTGAGTGTGTTTCGTTCAGCATTGAGTGGAGGAAAAAGATCTGACTTCCTAACCTTCTCTCCGGTGGGGCCTCTGTGTCCTTTGAGACCCTTATCACCCTGATAATGAGAGAAAAAAAGACAGGAGATGAGAGACGAGCAGCTCAGAGAGGTTTGCAGGAAAAGGAAGGAGAAGATGTTCCTCACCCCGAGTCCTGGATGACCTTTACTGCCCTGTAACAACATAACACAAACTCACTTAGGTCCATTCTGTGGTCCACTTGTGCTTAATTCATAGACTCCAACAGGGCTGGCCCAAGCCTTTTTGGGGTCCCATCCAGATTTTAATTTGCCCCTTCCCCATACAAACATGTCAAAATCGGATACGTCACCATTCCTAGGCTACGCCATACCAGCAATTATTAGCGTACATTGCAAATAACTAAATCGTACCAAGAATTTTTGTTTATTTCTACTGCAAATATTTTGGTACAAGTGAAAAAAGACAAAACTAACTAACAACTAGATTTTAACAAGATATAGCATCTTGTTTTAATAATTCCTTAATATTGATGGAAACATATTTGTTCCACTTGCAGATTATTTCACTTATAAGATGGAAAAAAATGTCTTGTTATAAGTGAAATAATCTGCAAGTGGAACTAGAACTTTTTAATCAATATTAAGGAATTATTGATTTAAAACAAGCTCATATATCTTGCTGAAAGGTTATGGTACTTATAAATTCGTTTTATCTTATTTCAAATATACTAAGATATTTGCACGACAATACTTGGTCAGACTTTGTGTTTTTTCAGTGCACATCACACTGGTTATTATGGTTGTTGATTTTAACCTCACAGGAGAAGAAAACAAGAAAAAATGATATAATTTGTATTTGAGATTCAGAGTGTTATTTAAATGTAGCATATTAATTTAACTATTTCAAGGTAATACCTGCAGACAAACACTGTAGGCGAGTTAAAAAGTTAAATACCATTTATTTTTAACTTTGAACAGAAAGTGTAGGTGGTGTAAAATGTGTAATCTATCACTACAAAATAAAATCAGATGGTACTCTTGGGCCCCCCTGGTGGTGTTGTTCTACATATTATGGATATTCTTTTTTTTTTAAATAGTTGAGACATTTTTTCCACGAATTGGTAAAACGTAAGATGAATAAAAGCTTTGTTGCACCTTTATCATCCCAGGAGTCCCGATGTCTCCGTACAGACCCCTCCAGCCTCTCTCACCTTTCTCCCCCTGTGGGACACAGTGACCCCCCCATCAGCTCCAGGCTTCCAAAGGTCAAAGCTCTTTACCACCATTTGTATCATATTTGCTTCAAAAGTTTCTGTAAACTCTCTTTTTTCCCCAGCATGATTAATACTTTAATGACCTGTTGTACACAATATTTGACATGTATTTTGCCTTCTATTGGATTATAACTGCACTTCAGTGCAGTGTATTATGGTGCAGCGTTTTATTTTTGTTGTTTTTTTGCCTTTTCAAAATGTCTGCTTTCATGAGATTGATCAAAATTTATAATAATAATATCTGGATTGTTTTTCATTTTCACTGAAAGCTTGTGTTTTGAGATGACGTGCAAAGTATTCCTCATATTAAATTTAAATATGGTAGTGTAGATATGAATGAGTCATGAAACTTTTTTTTACGGTAATCTATTCCACAATGCAGCCACACACTATTTTGTTTATGTAATGACAGGCTTCTGGACATAGTTAATGATTGCACCATATTTTACAGTGTTAATCATGACAGCAGAGACGGGAGCTTTCAATGTGGGAACGGAGAACTCGCTGGAGACCCAATTAAAGCTTTCAGATGAATTATTTTAGACTTAAATCAATTGAAAAATTATATATAGTCTTATATTTGTGTTTCACTTTTTTGTACTTGCATAGGTTTGTATGTTTCTAGTCTTTATTCCTAATTAGTAATCAAACTTTAGTTGTGTTTAGATTTGTGGCCTGAGCCTGACCCGAGCCTGGCAGGTTGGGACACAATCATTTGCTTCATGTTCAGGTCTGGGTCGGTTCTCTGGGTCCTGGTGTGTTTAACAAGCCTGCAATGCGTGCAGCACCGAGAAGACAACTTGAGAACCATGCACCATACAAAGTGGTGCATGGTGTGGCGTACTGAGTGTCTTTAAATCAAAAATTAAAACCATGCTATTTAGAGTTGCTTATGGATGAGCTGAATGCTTTGATTTTTATTTTTACTTTAAATTTTTTAAAGTCTTTTTCAAACTCTCTGTCTCTTCATGTTTTTATTTTTATTTTAATTAATTAATCACTGTCTCTTTCTATTTTTATTTTAAATTGTGTAAAGCACTTTGAAATGCCTTGAATCCTTGTAAGATACAAAAACTCTGAGGTTTGAGAATCCTTGTATGATGTCGAGGTTTGAGATGTTTTAAAGTGTTTTTACTTTTAATAATGTTTCTATCTTTTTCTAATCATTTTCAAAATCTCTGTCTATTTCTGTTTTCATTTTTATTTTATTTTTAAATTGTGTAAAGCACTTTGAAATGCCTTGCTGCTGAAATGTGCCATACCAATAAAATGTAATTGATTGATTGATTGGTGTTGATATACTGATAGCTTCAACAGAGGAGCAGACGGTTTAATAAAGAAAGTAAACAGGGTGCCACAGTTCTTTAGACTGTAATAGGTGCACTCACTGCGTGTGGGTCAGGCCGGTCAGGTTGGATAGTTTAGCATGTGACAACATAAATGGAGGCTTTGCTGGGAACTTTGTAATGACAGTGTTGACTGGCTAAACAGACCTTAGATTCTTTTAGTTTCCTTTTCAATTGTTGGTCATTATCTTAACAACATAAACATATGTTGGGACATACTGTATGTCTCCGACATGTTTCGATTTTCAAATGCTATAAACTACCTTTTACCTTCTGGCCTGGTTTTCCCAGAGGACCTTGTGGTCCTGGCTCTCCTTTTGGACCCGTCACACCAGGTTTACCCTAAAGCAAACAAAATTAAGGAGCTGTTGCTTTAAATCTATAACATAAAAGAAACAGATACAATGTGTTGTGTTCTGTACCTTTGCTCCTCGCAGCCCTCTGCAGCCCTTTAAACATAAAACATCATAAAGCGCTCTATAATGTTCCAAAAAAATATGTTTTCTATGCCACTCTTCTGGGTGGCTTTAGCAATGATTAGCATATAAAATAGAAAATATCTTTCCCACCTTTTCTCCTGTGAGTCCTGTGACGTGTTCTGTCATGTCAACCTGAAGGTATGAGGACAACAGGCTCAGCATCGCCAGATGATTTTTTTTCATAGTTTGCAACCCAACGACATTATAGAAGCTGAAACTGCAGAACTAAATACTGCAGAGCATGTTTTTGAACTGGTGTGTGAGCTGAAGGCCTCCTTACCATCAGCTCTGCTTTGTGTTTGATTGGAGGAAACATAGGAGGAGGAAGAGGAGGCAGGATGAAGACTTCACATTTCCGAGCCGGCCATCTGCTGCCTCTACTCACTGGAAATCCTGGATGTACACAAGTAACATAAACACGTGAAATACTGCTAGAACATTAGAGACACCGAGAAAGACTTGTAGCCCATGTGAAGCCAAATATCGGTTTAACGTTTAAGTGTCGGACGATCACTGACCACCCAAAACTAAGGAAGCCTGGGCTGATTTATCGGTGAGCCCTTACTGGAGGAGTTCAGGGATTTTGTTCCACTCACTAAACAATGATGAGATGAGGTTCTAGGGACAGTGTTCACGTTTCACTTACGGGACGTTAAAGAGGAAGCTGCATGTGGGAGGCCAGAAAGTAATGCAGTCCATCCCAGAAGCAGCATCGTCAGCATCTCTTCTCTTCATGAAGCAGCAACCAAACGACCACCACTTCAGAAATGAACCTTTGAAAATAAAAACTCTCTTGAGACGTTCTGGGTTGTTACAACACAAACTATTCTTCCTGTGACTCCACACGTTAGCTTCGTTTGCAGCAGTGATTTCACCACTTCCACAGGTTAAGAGTGTTATCAATCAGGTCATTTCAGGTTAAAGTTTCAGTATCATTACATCAATTTGTAAAACTGACTAATGAAAATAGATCAGCAGAATTATAGCCACTAGCCAGGAGGTTCATTATGCTTACAATGGAAATAAGCTTTTTTGTTGCTGACTATGACTTTTAAGGTATCCAGAGTAGAATCAGAAATGAAAAAAATGAAATAGTACATAGAATATAGAAGGACTCCTTTCACTGGAAATACAAGGCTGAGCCCAACACCTGAAAAACAGACCAAACCCAGAATCCAGCCTCAGACAAACTTTCAACATGACATACTGGAGTCGGGCAAAAATCAAATCCATCAACTAATAGATCTTCCTTAAAGAACATTGAGATAATCAAGGATCAATTCATTCGTTTCTCAAACCTCCAGTCGGTGGTGGCAGATCGCTGCTTGTAGAGACTCAGGTTCTCATTCTGGTTCTGCTGGAGGTTTCTGCCCGTTATAACAGGGAGTTGTTCCCTATCCACTGTCGCTACATGCATCCTCAGTATGGGGGAACATTGTAAAGTCAACAACACAAGCAATTTTCTGCTGTCGCTAAACTCTGGTCCAGTCTGAGCTACAATTCAAAGACTTGATGGAATCTGATGGGTTTCCTGAGAAACCCATCAGATTCAACAAACTGAGATTAATGCACTGATTGATAACTAGGATCAATGCATGGCTGAATTTAAATGACTTTTTTGTGAACTCCTTTGAGATGACATTTTGTGCAATGCTGCTATATGAACAGCTAAACAGAAATGTAATAAATCTGAATAATTGAGCAGATTCACAGAAATATATAAAAATATCCATTTCATGAAGAAAGTTGAAGTGTAAACTAACAGCTGGTCATAAAACTTCACTCATCCTGTTTCTTGTGTTCCTCATCCACTCAGTATGTTACAGTGGTTGTGGTGTGTAACACTGAGAAAGAGTTGAAAATGATGAAAAGTATTTCAGACAGTGTGTGTGGGAGCGTTTTTCCACACAGCTGAGCTCCGTTCACACTAAAGACAATCTCAGGAGGATGTAAAAGTTGCACCACTCTGCCTGAAATAATTCATCTCCTGCAGCCCTTCCAGTACAACCTGCTCTATGGCCAAAAATGTCTTCAGAGCCAAAAAGCCACACACACACACACTAGGAAAAAAAAATGCTAGAAAGCCAAGTGGTTAAGGAATTCAATCTGACACACTTTAAAGACTTTATAAAGAAAACTCCTTCCACCGAATGATCAGAGGTTAACATGAGGGCATCCACCCTGACAGACTCTTAGGTTTCCCATGCACCGCTCCCTGCATGCTGTCTTACCGTATCGTTGAATCCTCTGGGACCTTGTCCTGCAGAGCTGGAGCACAATCTGCTAAGCTTGCACGCCTGAATCCGGCTCATCTCAATAAAGCGTGGAAATGCAGCACAGCCACTGGCAGAGCTCAGCAAAAATAATCAGATAATTACTTAAACACCGAGCCAAAGAGGAGCTTGCTCATCAAAGCTCAGAGCAGGGAGAAGTCACTGGCATCTTCTGTTAGCTGTTATATGTCAGCCTGTCACTGCTGCAGCCAGCAGATTTACTACAGCAGGATGGCAGGAAAGAAAAAAGAAGACAAACCCTTTTACTTGTCAGGTTAGAGACAAACTATCTGGGCTTTTCCAGATCTAAAAAACAGGAAACACATCAGAGGTACAACAATGTCCCATGTTGCAGTGCTATTACAATGAAAGTAAAGCAAGAAGCAGTGGGTTGAAACTCCCATGCT
This sequence comes from Poecilia picta, assembly GCA_033032245.1. Classification (NCBI taxonomy): domain Eukaryota; kingdom Metazoa; phylum Chordata; class Actinopteri; order Cyprinodontiformes; family Poeciliidae; genus Poecilia; species Poecilia picta. The sequence continues at coordinate 16,755,156 of CM065354.1, read as the reverse complement.
TCCTCTCATCAGTCAGCAGCAGTTCAGAGCCTGTCCTGCTGTTCACTGTGTGGCTGCAGCATTTCAACCAGCTTCAGGTCTGGACTTCTTCACGTCACAGCATCTGAGCGAAGAACGCTTTCACTTTAACATGGTGATGGAAGAACAAGAGCAGAACTGATGGCAGCGTGGAGGCACGGCTGTTACAGCGACACCGTGTGTCGTGATTAGACATATTGTCCTTTAGAGGATTTTTTATTACTGATCAATCGATTCTAAATGTTAGTAAACCTGATATTTCAAGAAAGGGGAGATGTTGGGCTCTTTTAGGAGAATATCTGCTAGTGTAAAGATTTATTGTGCAACTAAATGGACAAAAGCCAAATGTTTTCAGCTGCTAAAGTGAGGATACAAAATCAAATCAAAAGTTACAACTAAACTTGACATTTTGAAAACATTGTGTGTTATAATACAGGGATTCTTAATAGCAGAGAATCCGTCCGTTTCCTGATCTGATGGTGGATGTAGCAGCAGCCTCCCAGAGCTCAGCTCCTTCACCGTAAATCTGGTTTCAGAAGGATCTGCGAGTCTTTAATGGAGTGAGGTCAGGTGAGGAAGGGGCCGTGCCGTCATATTTTTACCTTCCCTGAAAAACCCTGCAATGCAGTGCTTGGATGGATGCAGTGGCGCTCTGCCTGCATGAACTTGCGCTGTCAATTATCCCTGCTAAGCTACAGCTTCTCATCAACAGAGCCTGTCGCTAATTTAGCACAGTCACCGATGACGGCGGGTAAACCGTTTTCCTGCAGCAGCGAGTTGCTTCTACCTCATTAACATGTTTGGCAGCACATACAAGAGGTTGATCGACAGCACCAAGACCCGCCTCCTGACTCTGATTGTTTTTGGTTGGCAGCTGTGCATTTCTATAGATGGCAGCTCAGGAAGGCGATGGAGATGATCTTTTCAGATTCCACTGGTCAACAGCCAAAACATTGTTTGGAGTTTTTCCCAACAGTTTTAGGGTCATTTCAATGAGCTGAATCCAAAAATCTCATTGGTTTTCCTCAATCAGGTCAACTTTCTTAACTGTGGAGCAAAATGAGGGTCAAAATGCAGGACTTGTTCTCATATCTGGATCGGTTTCCTGAAAATCTGATCAGAGAGTGAAGAGCAGGAGAGAGAGAGACTCCATCAGGACAGGAAGGAGACGGAGAATTTTACACAATGAAGACGTAATGCTCAATTTACATGTACTTACTGATATAAAAGGCAATGCCTATCCTTATAAACACACACATCAGAAATCTTCAAATGTATTAAGGATTCACATTTATGGTCTAAATACATAACGGTGCATACAGCATATGCTGAATGATGACTTGAAGAGAAATCCTGCATAAAGTCTTTACACTGTTTTTATTAAGGAATTTTAATCCACAAAATAAGCCTAGAGCACAGGGTGGGGCAATCTGTTAAAAACAAGAAAAACGTCAAGACAAGTAACTGAAGGGATGGAAAAGATGTTTGATAAAATATACACCACCGAAGGTGAGTTGTAAGCAGCCTAAAATCAGCCAAGCGGAGGGAAATGCTTCTTATTTACAGAGGTCAAATCCAAAGGTAGGAAGAGGAAGTTCATGCAGAAACGGCTTAAAAACATCCGACGCTGCTTAAAATTATTTTTATAATCTACTCAACAGTTCTATCAGAAAATGAACAGTTATTAAAAACAACCAATGATGCAAAAAAAGTTCAACTGATCCAAATTGAAACCCATAAAATCCTCCGTCAGTAGGTAAACCTTCATTCTTCTATTGCAAATTCCTGAGCAGGCTGCGCTGAGCCTCAATGCGTCTGTCCGCTCCCAAGAGCCGCTCTGTGTTGGTTGTCGCCGTGGCAGAGGCGCGTCTGCAGCTCCACCGCTATGCCCATCATCATGCCTCCAAGCTGCTCGTGCATCTGCAGCAGCTGCTGCGGTGAGTAGCGGCTGAGCTCCAGAGGGGTCACACTGCAGGCCAGAGCCTCTACGGCCGCCGGCAGCTCAGCGGAGAGGTCCGCCTCCGCCGCCGCCACCTCGGGTCGCTGGTCCCCGTCCTGCGGCTCTGCCATGGCGTCTGCAGGCAGCGGCTCGTCCACCAGCTCTGTGGCTGTGAGTGGAAACACGAAGAACACGCAGAAATGAAGGAAAACAATGTTCTGTGAGCAGAAGTTATATCTGCAATATCAAACTTTTATAGAAAAGAGTTCTTTTTCCATATTTATTAAAGCTGTCAATGTAATGACGGTTTGTTATGAGACAAATTCCACTGGTCAACAGCCAGGAAACTTTCTGGGTTTTTCAACAGTTTTAGGGTCATTTTAATGAGCTGAATCCAAAAATCTCATTGGTTTTCTTCAATCAGGTCAACTTTCTGAACTATGGAGCAACATTAGGGTCAAAATGCAGGACTTGTTCTCATATGTGGATCGGTTTCCTGAGAATCTGATCAGTGAGTGAAGAGCAGGAGGAGAGAGAGACTCCATCAGGACAGGAAGGAGACGGAGAATTTTACACAATGAGGATGTAATGCTCAATTTACATGTACTAACCCTCATCAGTGTTTATTATTCAATTTACAGAAATCCAAGTTTGTAACATTTAATTAATACACTATTTGAACACTTTTTTTTCCCTTGGATGAGAAATATTAGCAGAAATTAACAGGATCACATTTCTCTAAATCAAATTATAATAAAAATCTGACTTGACTGAGTCGTGTTTGGATTCAGTGGTGCAAAATAGTCATAATTCAGTTGAAATAACATAGAAAACTTCAAAAAAATACTTTTGTAACCCAGTTATTTCTGTGAGGGGGAGAGCTTTGTTGAAGGCATCCAGCGTTTACCCACCCAGTGTCTCTGCTGAAGTATTCTCGTCGTCATGACTGCGAGGACTAACCGCCTCCTCCACCTCAGTGGTCATCCTCTCCGTCTCGTCGAAGCTCTTCAGATCATCTGCTCTCCCTTTGCGCTGGACGATAGAAGCTCAGATGTTACAAACACGCTGATGACAACTTGACCTGCGCCGTCGTGACCTGAGGGTTACCTGCTGCTCGTAGATCTTCAGTGCCTTCTTGACGTTGGAGATCTTTGGAGATCGGATGGGCAGGGTCTTGATCTCAGACGGAGTCAGAGCACAGAGGTCGCCCACTGATTTGACGTTTCGAGCGCGGATCAGCTGTCCAAACCCTCGAGACCTGTGCAGTTAGCCAACAGGAAACTTGTCAGGCCAAGCTGAATTGATTTCACACTACTGTCCAACCATCTTAAAGAAAAGCAAGTCAAAACGTTTCAGCGCGTGACGTCTGCTGCTCTCACCACATGGTGGAAGAGATCTGAGAAAGCACAGCCTCCACGGGGGCCGAGCAGCCCACCAGGGACGGGTAGATGCAGTCTCTGGACAAGGCTCGAGACTCCTGAGTCATTTCAAAATCTGAGAAAAAACCAAAAAGAAACATCGGAAATTTCATGTACAACTAACAATCACTTCTGTTGAGAAATGGCTGACATGCAAAGTTTGAATTTTGGCTAGTTTGACAAAAAACAAAACAACAACAAAAAAAAAATCAGAGGTGGTCAAAAGTTTCAAAATAAGAGCATTAAAGTACATATGGAAATCCAATGTAATGCCTACAACTCTGTTGTAGCTCTGCTACAGCAAAAGCAGTGATCTGTTCTCTATACTTCCCAGAACATGCCGACCTACCAGGCACTTCTTGGAGCTCCTGTAACTTGGACTGTGGATGTTTCTGGGGCTCAGGACCAGCATGCCTTTTGTTGGAGTTGTAATGTGCTGAGTAAAGAGGTAGAGCGTTAGGGAAACCGTCTGTTCCACATGTGAAATAACATCACCAGGTTCTTGCATACCTTCTGCTGAGGGACGTTGCATCCTTTGGACCTCCTGGGAGAGCTGGTCCTCAGAGCAGGACTGCGCCGGTCGATGTCGTCGGCCGTCTCCTGCTGTTGTATGGGGTTAGCGAAAGATACACGACGGGACTGCCAAGGTATAAACAACAAAAGCATGACAAACAAATCACAGGTTTTACCACGTCTTTAGTCTTACTGCATGGGTTACTTACCTTGACAAGAGGAGAGGTCGTCTCCACCTCTAACGGTCTCTTCTGGCCTTTCTTGAGGATGCTGGTGGAAGGGGAAGCTGAAGGAGACCATGTTCCCTTCAACCGCTCATTGCTGGGACTTTGTTCGACTTCTGGTTCCGTTAAAGCCTCCAGGTCCTTCTGTTTAACTGGAGAGTTCTGGGCAGCAGCTTGTGAGGACTCTGCAGTGGTACAGTCCAGTCCGGCAGGACCCGACGTTTCAGTGGCAGGTGCCTCTTCGAGTTTGTCCTCAGATGTCTCAGGTTGACCGTCTTCATTGTCTCGTAGAGTAATGTCCTCCTCAGCACTGGCCTCTGAGACCTGGTGTATGGCAGATGGTTCCTCCTCCTCCTCGGTGATCTGTGCACACTCCATCTGACTTTGCTGAAGCTCCTCAGGAGAGGGTTCTTCTGAAGGAGGAGCTGGAAGGTCTTGCTGGTCTGAATTTGATTCCTCCTGTTTTTCAGTAACTCCTCCACTTTCAGAAACCTTTTCTGCTTTTTCTTCGGTTGTCTCCGAGGCTTGCGGTTTCTCCTCAGCTGGCAGACATGAATCCTGTGCTGGTGTGTCTCCAAACACAGAAGATTTAAGCACTTCTACTTCTTGTAATGAATCCTTTTCACTGTTTGAGTCTCTTTGTTCAGTAGTGCCCAGTGACCTGGTATCCTGGCTTGCCTCTTCACTTTCTACCGTCTTTGGATCTTCCGTCTCCAGAGGTAAATCAGCTGGTGTCTCAGTTACCATTGGGGACTCAGACTCTTCATTTGGCTCCGTCTTGCTTCCCGACTCATCTGAATCTTGAGTCTCCAATGATTCTTCTAAACTGCTTTGCGTCTCCAAATTCTGAGAAGCATCTTCCAGCATCTCCTCCTTTGTTTCAAGAGGAAGTGGACTCTTCAGAGACGCTCGAGGCTTCCTCCCTCTCTTTTTGCGAACGGCGTTTACTAGGACTTCAGAAGACTCTGACTCTGGCGTCTCCACACTGGATGCTGATGACCTAGAGGATCTTAGTCTACCCTTGCCTTGAGACGACCCTGATCCGGATGCATCTAATGACTGAGAACCTTCTGGGGTTAAGCTTTGACTGGATTCTAGTTTGCTCCTTCTTGTCCTGCCTCCAACTCCAGCTTCAGGTTGATTGACAGGAGTGGACGTCTGAGAACGTGTCAACCTTCCTGAAGAGTTCATGCTATCGTCTTTGTCTTCAGACTCTGCTGCTTTGCTTCGCCTGGATCTTCGTCTGATCTGACTGTCAGACGATGAAGGAGTGACCTGGGAGTCTTCCTGGCTAGAGCTATCAATCACAGTTTCTATGGAGTTGTCTTCCATAATTTCCTGACTCTGTTGCAAATTCCTAGTTTCATCTTTGGGCTCTTCCACTGGAGAAGACACGACTGCATCAGAATCCATCTTTTCTTGAGATTTGTCTTCACCTTGGGTAGAAGATGTGAGAATATCTTGATCTTCCTTTTGGCTCTCACCTTGTTCAGTCTTTTCTTCAGACTTTACCTCCTCAGACTTTTCAGTTTGCGCCAAAGGTACGACCATTTGGGTGTCAGTGTTTGGGTAGGGATCGTCTTTCTGAGACAGATCTACCATATCCTCTGTAACAGTTTGGCTGGATTCTTCTTTGAGCTTTTCAGCATCACCACCCTCCTTTGAAACTTTACTAGCCTCATTGGATTTTCTTTGCATTTGGCTTTCGTGACCGGAGAGTGTTTCTGATTTGACGTCAGTCTGACTAGAATCCAGCCCACTGGTGCTTCTCCTTTTACGCTCAGGAGATCCAAGAAGATCCTCTGAAAGGCTGTAAAGCTTGATCTTCTTTCTGTGTCTTACCTGAGAGTTACTAGATTCATTGGCGTTGCCTTGAGACTTCGATCGCAGCTGGATTCCGCTATTGTTCTCCTGAGCAGCCTGTTTACTCCTTGTGTTCGGTCTGCTTGGTGCCGAATTAGAAGATTCACTTTTTGGATCTTCTCCAGAACGTCTTCTTTTGACGTTGTACTTTGCCTCACGGTCGTCTGGGTCTTCTCCAGGTAGCTGAGGTCTTATTCTGTGGCGTCTGGATCGTCTTGGTTCACCTGAAGGTGTCTGGGTCGGAGTTGACTGGGAATCATCCAACACCGTTTCCGATTCCTCATCCTGACTGGAAGAGTTGATTTCTTCTGAGTAACTAGTGCTTTCTTTGTCTTCTTCTTTAGTCTGCGTGTCAGGAATAACATCTTCCTCCTCTGCCGAGTCACTTTGCATTTTCTCAATCAGTCTCACCGGCTCACTTCTCGCCCTCGACTCTTTGGGCCTCCGAGGAGACTCGCTTCCTGGACCCTGTGGACCAACCGTTTCTGAAGGAGTGGGACCCTGAGAGTTTGGTTCTATGGATGTCTGTGAGGCCTCAAGGGACAATATGTTCTTCTCACTAGAGTGACCTTGACTGTTGGAAGTCTTTACAAGAGGACCTGTAAAAGAGGATCCACTGCTGGGACTGGCCGGCTTTCCCTCGCCATACTTTTCCAAGGTAATAAATGACTGGCGCCGACTGCTGGGTTTTTGAGGAGTCCCTGACACCAAATCAGAAGAAGCAGACGTGTTTGGACTCTCATTGTCTTTTGACTCGACGTCCATGTCTTCAGTCCTCTCAGTGCTTTTCGTAGGCTCCTCCAGAAAAACATCTGCAGAGACTGGGATCCTCTTCTCCTCCATTTTCTCATCATTTTTAGGACTGGAATAGTCTCGAGTTTCTTTACAAAGAATTTCAGCATCTTCTCTGGGTTTCTCTTCGGTCTGAAAAACATTAAGGAAAATACGAAGAAGTTAACTCGTCTGCAGACATGAATGGACACATGCCGGTGCAAGAACATCCATATAAGGATTTCAAAGACAAATTTGAAGCAGGGTACAAAAGTTCAAATGTAGTCAAAGCTACAAATGGAGAAACCAAAGTGCTCGGATTTTGCAATGACCTACTACAGTTTTTATCCCCCCTGAAAACAATAGATTCACACAGTGAAGAAAGGTATAACAGGTCATTGGAAGATTACAAACAAAAAATTAAAAACTTTCAAAAACCTCAAGGAAATCATAACTTCTTCGTTTTTTTAAAGACACCCACAGCTATTGCACCATAATATGTTGCAGTCATTTGAATCAGCTGTTCTGGAACAGAGACATATTTAAAGCAAGCAGGGCAGAAGTCCCTGAGGACTGGAACTGAGAAACACTGTTTCAACAAAAGACTGCCAAAAACACTGACATCCAGCAGAGTTTTAATGCTTCGTTACCTCACTGGGAGCTTCTGGTGGGACGTCATCGACCTGCTCAGCTGGAACTTTATCCCTGAAGAAATACTGATTGTTAAATAAGAGACTTTAAATCCCGCAGAGGAAATTTGCTCACATTACAGCAGATGAACGTACTGAGAGTCGTCCTGGCTCTGTGTGAACTGACTGAAAACGGTCGTGTCCTGAGAAGCGTCCAGGTTGTTGTACATGGCCGGAATATCAACCCTGTACCACAGGAATCATCAGCATCACCATGACAACAGGATACAGTAGGAATGACTGGTGGAGAGGAGGAGGGAAGAATCTGACCTTTTGGTTCTTTTCACCTCCTTCTGGTGCTCGGTCAGGACTCTCTCCTTTGCCTCAGGAGGAATGAAGACAAAGTCGATGGAAGCCTCTTCCTCCAGGATGTCCCTGCGGGGAGGTTTGGGAGAACCAAAGTCCAGCTTCATCTGCAGAAAGAAGAAAAATAAAATGGAGACGTTTTAAGCTGCTTTTCCCCCTCAATGTGGAACAGGAGCAGAGTAGAGCATCGTTGTCACCATGTCGATTCTGTTTAGATTTAGTGCTAAAGACCAACTAAAAACCAACCTAACAGCTTCTACAATAGAAGTTAAAGAACTTAAAGTGGGCAGGAACGAGACCAACACTGGAATGATTTGTCCAATGATTCAAGTATCTTGATTGTTAAAATTCCACAGGGAAAATTATTAGGTGGTAGACTGACATAAAGTCGCTCAAAAACCCAACTGGAAAAAAAAGCTGGCTTTAATTTGTAAAAAATAAAAAATTGAAAGTGGCTATTGTGTGTGTGTGTCCGCGTGCGTGCGTATTCAGCCAGCCTGAGTCAATACTTCGTAGAATCATCAGTTGCAGCTTCATCTCATTTGGTTAATCTCTCTCCAGTTTTGTGCATTTGGAGCCTGAAATAGTCACAGCCTGTGCAAAACCGTTTCATTTTCAGCAACTTAAAGTTTGACTTCTGTATAGATCAGCACCTTCCTTCAGATTTGCTACTAATGAAGCAGAACCAAATTATTAATCCAGTCCTTGTTCGGCTCGTTAGTTTCACAGACCCGTCGGGTTTTGGTAGGTTTGAGTTTGGTTGTAATGCTTCCCTCCTGGATGGATTCAACAGGTGTTTTCAAACAGAACCGTCTCCATGCCGACCCCCTGTCCTGCCTGCTGTGCTCCTGCCCTCCTTTAAGCTGCTTGTTCTCTAAAGAGCATGAGACTCAGTTGCACTTGGGGCATTTGGAGGTTCTGGATGCAATTCAGACGTTTCAGGCCGAGAAGGAATGAATGTTAATTTGTGTGACATGAACCGTGTGGGTGCAGAACATACCGGAACCGGCTTGGCCGTCTTTGTGGTGCTGCGGTCCTTCAGCTCAGCTCTGAGCATGGAGTCTCTCTTCCCAGCAGAAGAAATGGGCATCCCACTGAGCTTCGGCTCAAGCTGGGAGCTTTCACTCTGAACACACGCATTACATTAAACTTTTATACTAAAAAACAAACATTTTTTTTACATATTTGTTAAAATACTTTTACAACCTAAGGAGATATTTTGCTCTCAGGCATAATTCAGGAAATATGGTGTAATTTTTAAAGAACCAACACTTTGTTCCCGTTTTTTTAATTTAAAATGAAGATTAGCATAATATTTTGCAAACAGAGGATGGCTCATTCTGTGGTGTGTAAAATGATGTAAAAATAAAAACTAATTCTAAAATTATGACAAGAAAAACAGATCTTAAAACACATTACTGATAAGTTATAGTGTCATTTGTTGTGGACATTTGATGCAAGTATTGCAGAAAAAACAACTAAAAACCTGTATTTGTTATATCGGTACTGAAAAACAATAGTTGGGTCTTCATCATTTTTAGACGAGGTTATTCAGAGCCACTGCAGGACCGAAGAGCCGCAGGCTGCAGGATCGTCATATACTGTAGTTTGAGACTGATAATCTGGGAGGGGAAAAAAATTCTAAGTTCTTCTGCCTTCTCCCAGTTCTAACTACAGAAACACACCAATCAGTCAGAAACATCCAATCAGAGCCAGGAGGAGGGTCTTGGCACTCCATTAAGTGATGCTTTCTCTCTGCTAAGCTACAGCTGGTTCACCACAACACAGCCTGCATGAATGCTAAGGCTAGTTAGCTATTGGTGATAGCAGATAAACTGTTGATCTAACCATGTAAGTTGTTTCTGTGCGACTAACTCACTGAGCTCGATTGTATACACACAGCACTAAGCCCCGCCTCCTGGCTCTGATTGGCTGTTTTTGAGAGGGACCGGTGTATTTCTTCAGACAGCAACAGCGGCAAAGGAGAGGACGTGGAGGAGATTTATTTTTTTCCACAGATCATCTGTCTCGTATAAAGTCACGACACGGTGACAGTTTTAATATATAAACATTTAATAAAAGTTACAACACTGCAGGTTTGAGGCCAGATCAATACATACATGGAGCAACTTACTGAATAGGTCTCACTGAGCTCATCAGGAACGCCGACGGCCTCAAAGCCTGGAAGTATGATCGGAGTCTTCTGCTTCACTTGGCTCAGCACCGGCCTGCGGGAAGCAAACTGCCGTTAATGATCAGAAACCGATCATAGTGACCGAGCGTCACCATGGCAACACGTCAAATACAATCACCTGAGCTCCTCGGGATACGAGAGGCTGACCATGTTGGCAAAGGTGGCGTTCCAGAACTGAGCGACGGCTGAGCGCAGATGCTTGTTCTTGTGCGGAAACACGACACACAGCAGAGGAGAGAGCAGGACCAGCAGCTCGTCGTCGTAGGCCAGAGGGGAACGGGACTGCAGGCAGCCCAGGACCTCACACAGAAGCTTCTCCAGCTGCAGCACACAAAACACAACACACACAGTCACACTCCAAACCAGGGATGCATCGATCCACTATTTTCCACTTCCAATACCGATACGCATATCGGAGGTTTAGTATCCATTGGCTGATACCGATTTGAGAAACAGTTGAACTGACTCAAAACATTTGTTTTACAAACACAGACAAAACATTACACATTTATTTGCCAACTATGCACCAGAGCAGTTCACCTTAGTAGAGTAACTGCTTCACTAGGTCGGCTAAACATGGAAAACCAACTTTAATTTGTTCAGTCAGTGTAATTAGCAGTAAAACAGCTATGCCTGTCACAATAAGGATTGTGCTTGATGATAAATTGTGCCAGAAACTATTGTGATAAACAATAGTATTGTTGATTGGAGACCATTTTCAAGTAATGTATTGATAAACGCTTAACACTGGAAATGGAAGATATTTTACATAGCCATAGAAAATAAATAATTCAATTCAACAATACTTCATTGATGTCAAAGGGAAATTAAATGTTCTTGTAACTCATTAATTCAAATTATTGTAGATAGTGATGGCTGTCGGCAGGAAAGTTCTCCTGTAGTGGTCTGTATTACAGAGAATCTGAAGAGGCCTCTGACTGAAGACAAAATAAATGATAAATGAAAATAGAATGAGATAGATCATGAAGTTCTGTAAGCAAAACTGCCCTTAAATAACTCAGATTGATATGGAATCGGCGCCTTTCTACACCAAACTGATGGCTTCATGGACAGGTTAGGTGAAGGGCTGACCTTTCCCTGGAGCTGAGGGGACAATTCAGCGTCACCGCCCAAAAAACGCTTATAGAAGAGCGCCAGAGGCTGGACGAGCGCACCCAGCGCCTCGGTGACGGCGTTGGCCAGGACGAGGTTGGCAAAGAGAGTGGACACGATGGAGAGCAGGGCCAAGGGCGTGGCGTCAGGGGCCGCCTCGGGGGCCTCCAGGTACGTCTGCAGACTCCGGACCAGCAGGGACAGGAAGGCAGACAGGTTCCCCAGGGCCTTGCTTCGCTTCCGCGTCCAGTTCACCGGAGTGTGAGGAGCTGGGAGGAACCAGGTGCTAAGATAAGAACATGATGACCTCACAATGAAGAGTGAGAAAAAATTTAAAGGTACTTACACTTCAGTTTCTGCTGAAAGTGAGGCGTGTATGGAGAGAAGTCCACACACTCCACCATGACCTGCAGGATGCTGGAGACGGCGCTCAACGAGGACGGGACCTGCAGAGTCAGACGGCTTTTGGAGTTAGACGTTTGTGTAACCTTTAAAAGTCATCATGACACTGCTGCTCCACCTTGAAGTGAGTCTCTCTGAGATCAGATAACATGACTGGAGTCACAAGGGTGCCCTCTAGAGGCGAGTGCAGTATCCCCCAAAACGCACAACTGCTTTTAGTAAAATGTGCCTTCTCTGTTGTCATGACGAATAGTTTGCCAAATGAGATTTTAACATGTTCTAGTTCTAAACTGTTTGCATATTTGGCATAAACATGACTGTTAAATATGCAGATTTGTACTCGTCATTGATGAAGGAATCGTTTTATGAATTGTTTGTAGTTCATTTGGTTTGCTTGGTGTTGGTGAGATCTAATGAATTATCAGATATTAAGTATAATGTTTTTCACCAATTCAGTATCAGATCCTGGCTGAAAAATTATGATGAACATTTTTAGATAACACATTTACAAGACTCGGCTATTTTTGCATTTTTTTCCCCCTCATTTTGTCTCCTAAAGTAACTGCTCAATCTGGTTGCCTAGCAACAACCTGTTGAGTAAATTGTGCAGTAAGAGTTTTGTGTTTCACCACCAGGAATCATGACTGCTTAATAAAAAAAAACGACATTGAATGAAAACTGTGGATAAAAGAGGAAAAGTCTCTCAGCAGACTGGGGGGAAAAAAACCTCATCACTCACCATCAGCACCTCCCTGTCTACAGCGGCAGCCATCTTCACACAGAGCTCCTCGCAGCAGATGTTCTCCTCAGCCGTCACCACCAGGGCGGCGCAGCGAGCGAACACGCGGTACAGCTTGTACCAGGAGGACAGCAGGGACTTCTGGGATGCCTGAGGCCACAGCAGACACTCGGGTTAGCAGGACGCTGCCGTTACCCGACGGTTCGTTTAAAACGCACAGCGACAGACCTGCTGGAGGAGGTGAGTGATGGGGAACATCAGGGCAGAGTGCATGGCACTGAAGTTGTGCTCCAGAGCATCACCTTGGTTCACCTCATTAGACTGTGGGAGGGACACAGTGACAGATTCATTTATTAATGGTTAATTATAATATTTCAGCAACTCTGATCCAAACCCTTCGAACTTAGAAACAAAGAGTCTCCTGTCAAAAAAAGACAGAAAAACTGCTGCATGGCTTTACTTTCAATAGGTTTAAATATCGTCTTCAATGATCTGTGTAAATATAATAAATATTATATTAAATATTGAATTAAAATCAGGCAGCTGCAGGCCATCCGAAATGCTGCTGCGGCGTTTCCAGGACCAGAACCAAATGAAGTAAGGCAACATCTAGTTTCAGCTCAAATTCTGAAAACCTGAGAGGTGAAGAAACTGTTTTAGTTTTAAGCTGTAACTAATAACATTTAAAGCCGTAGAAATATAGTTGTGTAGATTCACGCCTGACGTCGTGTCCAGGTTCTAAATACAGAATTTGGGATCGGATTGACTATTGGAGACTCAGACTCTAAATAGCAGGAGGCACTTTTACTTTTTGTGACTTTGTAGTTGAGGTTCACCAATAAATCAGCCTCGATTCCCTAATGCTGATCATCAGCATATATGATGAAAATACTGATCCAATACAGAAAACACCTGGGCTGACTGAAAACTTTTTTTTAATAAACTCAGACAAACGTAATGAACTACTAATGAATCTGATAACTCTGGAATAATACAGCACACTGAAATATAGCAATTTGTTCAGACAGTGCAATTAAGAGTCAAACAGCCGACAAAACAACAGGCTGACTATCTTGGTCAAGCATATAAAAATAAATTGTAAAACTTAAACGGTTCAGAAAGTGCAATTAGAAATTCTAAATAAAATGTAAAATAAATAATAAACCACGATGTCACTCAGAACACAAGGTACAGAATTAAGGCTGAATAGATCTGCCCCTTGTGGATCAGGCCCAATTTCAACCCATCTAGAATTGTTTTCCAATATTGTTGCCAGTATAGATATGAATCAGATTCTCTACTTTGAAGCGCTGTGTGTCAAGTTGGAGTGTAGAAATAAAAACCATAATGTTTCTGCTTGTAGAAAGCCTCATGGTGTCTGAACTTTAAATGACGGGCAGATTGGTGGTGCTGTCTGACCCAGGTGTAGGTCACCTGTGTGATGGTGTCAGTCAGAGGGCCGACTAGTAAACTCCACATCCTCCAGAGCTGCTCCTTGTTCTGCAGAGATGCTGCACAGCCGCTCATGACGCCCAGCACGGCCTCGGCGAAGGCCAGAGGAGACGTGGGTCCGGACAGGCCGCACGACACCAGAGTCTGCAGGCACTGGAAGAACCTGCTGCCCCAAAATAAAGAGTCACTCATCAGGAAAGCATGGAGTGTTTCTGTGGTGAGGCTGGAGAGTAGAGCTACCTGTCGTGCTCCAGGTAGGCCGGCAGCTTGCTGCTGTTGAAGAGCAGGAGGATGACGAACAGAGCCGGGGTTCCCTGGAGAGGCAAACAGACGTCATCGTCATCCTGAACCCACCGTCCAACACACCGTCACAAACCACAGACCCTCACATTCAGAACGTCCATCTTCCCCACTTGGTAGGAGGCGGAGCCCAGCACTCTCGGTGGCAGACCCTTCACTGTGGCCTCCAACAAAACCTGCAGCAGGGGAACACAGGGGCCACGGTTAGAGGGGCCGGTGTTCTGACCGGGTCTGGACCCGACCTCATGTTCCATCGGCCTCACCAGGACTCTGTCTGCAGGCAGAGCCTCGGAGGAGACCACGCTCTGCAGCGCCTGCAGCATCAGGGTGAGACACTCGCTGCCGTGCCGCTCCTTCTTACTGCCAGCTGAAACACACACACACACACCACATCAAACCCAGCAGAGAAAGACATCCGATTGGTTCTAGATGTTGAGGAGAGTCATCATCGGGGCCACGCCCCTCAGGATTTCACTGTCCTCACTGCAGCCTACAGCACAGAGCAGTAGGCTCAGACTTAAACTGATGATGATGAGACTGGGAGGTGCAGGAGACGAGGATGAAGGCTAACCAACCCTGATCTCTAGAGTGACTCCAACCCAGTCAGATTCCTCTGTGTGGCTCTGCAAAGGCTGGACCCACGACTGGAGAGCCGCCTGCTGAGCAGCAGCCACAGCAACACGCGCACACAGACGTACACACAGCAACACACACACACAATCACAGAGCTCATGGTCAGCAACAAATCACCACCCAGCCACCACCGTGCTCAACAGCTGGAGAACTGGGCTGACAATCTAGATGCTCAATTTGTTGCATTCTTATAGTTTTTTTCATTTTTTAATCAAAAGCAACATTTGACAACAGGTTTAATGAGGCTGCCAGGTGAGTCAAATGGACATGTCTGATCTGAAACAGTTTTCAAACGCAGTGAGGTGCAGAGTCGGTTCTGCTCAGATCAACCTGGAGGTAACGGAACCTGAACCGAGAGCAGAGCAGCTCCTGTTAACTGCTGTGCGTTTACACGACAGTCTGTATCACACTAAACCAGCTACAAGCTAGCCAAACGGGCGCTTACCTGAGTCTATGGCCAAGCTAACAAACCGGACAAGGCTGGTCCAGATGACGACCAGCAGCGGCTCTGAAGGTGGGAACAAAAGATGACAGTTTATATTCAGGGTTAGCTCAGAACTTATTATGATACTGTTTCCATCAATCTGCCAACATTGCTCTGTGGCGTTCATATTTCATTTGTTAAATCAATGAAGTATTTTTGAATGTGACTGGCACTGAGAGGACCGCTCGCTCTGTTGCTTTCTAATCCTAATCAGACAAGCAGACTAGAGGTAATCTGGACAGAGGAGAGGAAACATCTGGTTCATGTCATCTAGAGTGGTCCATACTGCAAATTTACAGACCTGGGGGAGAAAGTCATTCTGCTGAAACTTTAAAAAACAAAGTATCAGAACTTTTCAGAAGTCACCAATGGAAATAAAAACAGACCAAGCAAGCAGTCCTCAGATTAAAGATTAACACATTTAGCCATCTTGAGTGTGACCTGCTCCAGTAGTTGATGAGCTCAGTCTCTGTACCTGGAGCGTCTTTGCCGGCGTTTATGAAGCCCTCCCTCATGGTGGAGATGAGCACGGCCGCGTGCTTCATGAAGGACGGAGCACCAGAGAGCAGCGGGTGGGTCAGAGGTTCTGGAAGCAAGTAAAGAAAAAGACTTTATGTAATCACCATTCTAATAGCAGATGACCTGCAGGTTTAAGTCAAGAATTGGCTTCACAGCATCAAGAACAAGGCAGAGACGTTAAGAATTACTTCCATTCAGAGTAAAACTGAAACAAGGCCAGCTGTGCAGCACAATAACCAGAACTTAGATTCATTCTAACAAGGAATGCATGTCAAACACGATTTCTATATTTCTAAGGTGGCAGCACACTGTTGAAGCATATAACATCAAAGTTCCTCCTGATTTTGGGATTAAAGGATCAGGATTAAGAAATAGGATCTGTAAGAACCACAGACTGGACAGACGGATCACTGATGGAGCAGAGGAACTGACAAACATATCTGGAGACACATTTTCCACAATAATCCGAATAAGATGGATATTTCTATCCTAGACTTCTCCACACTATCAGAACACTGGTAGTGAACAGCAGGACTAAGGATCACCCATCCACTTTTTAAAATTCTGATACAGATAGCCGATATGTGAGGTTTAGTATCAGCTGATACCAAGCCGATAAAGAGAAACAGCTCTGGATCGATTAAAACGTTTCTTTTAAACAATCCATAAATAAACTGAATTACAAGGGCATTTGATAACTCTGCACTAGTACAGCACATTGAAATACACCAACAGGTTCACAGACTTGATCAAACATGGAAAACCAACTTCAATTTGTTCAGTCAGTGCAGTTAGGAGTTGAACAGCTGATGTAGAATAAATGATAAAGAAACTGAAACGGACTAAAGCAATAGCTTGGCCGTCTTGGTCAAACATGTAAAATAATCTGCAACAAACCTTCTGTCAAACGATTTAGAAAGAGCAATTAGGAGCTCTGAATAACAATAATAAAGCATGACATCATTCAGAACACGGAGCGTAGAATCAGACTGAATAGATCCGCCCTTATGACTTTGTCACCGATAATCAATCTAGAAATATTGGGACCAATACAGGTAATAGATCGGTGCATCTCACAGCACAACTTGTACAAACAGTAGGTGTGTGCATTTAACCAAACCAGTTCCAATAATCAATAAATTAATCACACGATAAATTAAAATAAGATCAATAATTTCCATTTGTACGACTCTTTCTGGTAAGTCTGTTGTGTTGGTCTAAACTCGTCCCTTCATCAAGAACTATTCTGTTTACCGACTTCGATATTAATTTTGTCGTTTATTTATAACTGGAAAACATCTTCCAGTTCCAGTATTACATGTTTGGTAGAAA
Organism: Poecilia picta; assembly: GCA_033032245.1. Taxonomy (NCBI): domain Eukaryota; kingdom Metazoa; phylum Chordata; class Actinopteri; order Cyprinodontiformes; family Poeciliidae; genus Poecilia; species Poecilia picta. Next base: position 16,738,247 of record CM065354.1, on the reverse strand, counting down.
TGACTAGTTCATTAATGGTGTTCTTGCATTATGATCCTTTTACCATGATATTACCAGAAAGTGATCTCAAAACCAACATCATCATTTATGGCAGTAGCTTCATGAAGAGCCTACAGTCCAGTAGAGTTGGTCATGGTGACAGGTCAGATCTCACGCTCGCTCTCTCACTCACCTAGACTCAACACAAGCTTGTTCTTTGCTGCGGCAGCGACAACCTCTGGCCCCAGGAAGTAGTGCAGCAGCATCTCCAGGCCCAGCTGCTGGATGGAGGAGAAGCTGGCGGGAAGCTGCATGCTGGAGTTCAGGCCCATGCGGGGCGTGCTGGCCGACGTGTTGAAGCTGCCGCTGCCTGCACACACCAAAGGAAACCTGCAGAGGTTGCTCCTGCAGTGGGAACTTTCTGCTCAGCGACTCAACCAACCTGATTTTGGAGTGCTGGGAGTCACGGCTCCGTTCTGAGCGGCGGCCCGAGACGGAGTGTTTGGAACGAACGGCGAATCGGATCCAATGGCCACCTGGAGCAGAGGCACAGACACCTGCAGGGGACCAAACATGCACACAAGGGTTGTCATCTCACTGAACACACACTCGTCACGTGGGCGGCAGACAGATCTTCTAGGTGATCTGGACCTGGTCGAAGTTGGAGGACAGATTGGGTCCCAGCTGCACGATGAGGTACCACCACACCTCCACCTTGGTGAGCAGCAGCGCCTCCGTCCGGACGTGGATGGAGGTGAGCGGCTGCATCAGCAGCTTCATGCGCTTGGAGCTGCACAGGATGTCTGGAAGAGATTCACACCTCAGGCAACAAGAAGCAGGGAGGAGGAGGAGCATGACGTGTTGGAGGAGAGCAGGGGGGTCAGCTCACCTGGGTTGAGAGCAAAGTTATCGATGAGGCTCTTCCAGGCGATGAAGGCGATCTTCTTGATGGTGGGGGAGGAGCTGCGGAAGCCCAGCTCCTCCAGGTGCAGCAGGGAGTTGATGAACGGACCGCCTTTATGCAGCAGCTGAGCAGCAGACATGGAACGGATTTACCACCAATCACAGCTTAGCACACATCTGCTCTGATGATGATGATGATGATGAGGCTAAACTGTTAGCAGGTTTCCAGCTACAACTCTAACAATTATTTTAATTATCAGTTAATATATGTATTATTCTGACACTCAATTGATCGGATAACAGAAGAGGCGCATTCTGCAGATTTTGGATTTAAGCGGGTTTTGTACAATACTAGAAATGGGAGATTTATTAATCCAATATCAGTATCAGATTAATAAATCTGAATTATTTCAATCCAGATATTGAAAGACTTCTAGATTGATTAGTGACAATGTGGCTTATCCATGAGGGCAGATATATTCAGTCCAGGGTTTCCCCCAGAAAACTTGCTAAGCCCGGTGGTCGGGGCATGAAGGCGGTCCACCGTGTTTTTGTATTAAAAGATGTTAAGTTGACAGGAAATGCAAAAGTATTACTGTGTAATTATATGTTATGGGAAAACATCTCCAGTGAAATTATATTTATGAAATGAAATTTTATTTCGAACATGATACAAGTATAAAAATAAGATAGTGCACAGTAACAAGAAGTGCATAAAAAAAGAAATACAGTTTTTGTCTCAGTTAACATATCATGGTCGAAACTAGTTTTTAGACTAGTTTAAACACACAACTAGTCTAAAAACAACAAATTAGAACTTCTCTTTAATCCAAATTAAATCAGTGGCTCCATCAGGGCTTCAGGGGCCCCATAAATACTAATATTTTAAAACAGACCACAGATGCATAGACACTTGTTTATTGAGCTTATCAATGCTGTTAAGTTTTATTCAATTGTTTAGGCATACGTAAATTAAAAGATTTTAAATTGTTTAACATTTAAAAACAAGATTTTAAGGAGTTGGCAAGTTTACTTTGTAAAACTTAAAAGAACAATATTCATAGTTAGATTGTTTTGTTACCATAGTAACAATCTGATGCTGGGAGTTTAATCTTTGAATTTACAAATACCTTTTTAGGCTGGCCAATTAAACTTCCTTCTCCCATATTTCACTAAATCAAACACAGAAGCTGTTAAAGGTGCTGATATTTTTAGGAACAAAAGGGGCCAGTAAATCAAATTCTGCTCCAGGCCTCATCCAGCCTTGGACCGGCCCTGTAATCTGCTGCACTACACAGAGATGAGCAACAACAGAAGATTTAATTCAATGCTGCTAATGTGGCTTTAGTAGCTCTTTCATTTCGTGTCTGTTGAGTTTTTAATAAGCGTCACAGAAATTATTCTGGTTGGTCGAGTTTATGGGATGAGTTTCTCAGATCTCCGTGCGGCCGCGTCTTAACTCTAAGTAGACAACGCATTTCAAATGGTTTGATGCATCGTGTAACCGGAAAAATACTAAAAATAATAATAAAATAATATAAAATCAGCCTGATGCGTTACAGAACGGGTTGAACCTGCATGATGAGGTTAGCGCTGCTCGTTATCCACAGATGCTCCGGCCAACCAGGACCAAAGACATAAACTTTACAGGAAAGACAGACACAGAGTCACACGCTGGGCAGCGTGTTGAGATGTTATTGCCGCATATAATTGTTTGTTCACAAAGATAAATCATTCTCACCGCTTCACAACGCGCCTCTGAATTCGCTACAAGTTATTCCTGTGGTTCACATGGAGCTACACAACCAGAGCTAAAGCAGCTGGTTTTAAACTGTTACCTAGAGTTCTCCAAAGGATCATAATTCTTCCCAGTAAGTTGATGTAAATGTCCATACAGGTCAGCCTGTGTCCAGTTTGAGTGAAAGGAGGTGGCAGCGCGCGATCCCGCTGAGATAAAGCAGCGGCAGCGCGAGGTAAAGCGCGGAGGCACCAGCTGTGTGATTGTTCCGCGCTGTCGGGTTTAAATGTATAAACTATAAACCTACCTATTATAAACCTATCCTTTAGGAATAAATCTGCTCTGCTAGTGAAATGCTAAGACAAAAGAGACGCTTACAACCGGCTTAAAAAAAAAAAAAAAAAAAGTGATTTTAATTATATTTAGAATTTCTAATTGCACTTTTTGAATCAGAAGGTTTGATAAAGTTTATTTCTACATGTTTGACGGAGCTAGTCATCCGGTCTGTCAGTTTCATTGTCTTTTATCATTCATTTTACATTTGCTGTTCTACTCCTAACTGCACTGACTGAACAAATCAAAGTTGTTTTTCCATGTTTCACCAAGACTGTGAAGCTGCTGATGTATTTCATTTTGCATTTATAGTTCAGTACATTATTTAAATATTTCAGTTTAAAGAAAATATTTAAGTCAATGTAAAATTTTTTCAGGATATTTTCAGCTGCAGATGAATCCCTTTGCTACAAATGATCAAACAGTATTGCTTTTTTTTGCATTTTAGGCAGTAAATGTTTATATTATTTTAAAAAATTGAATTGAAATATTTGTTTATCAGCAATTTTTAACACATTTCTAATATTGAATAAAATGGCTTAAGTGGTAAAAATGAAAACTCAGCAGAATATGCCTTTTTTTGTCAGATTAAGCGATCAATAAAATAATCATTTATTCTATCGAATAATCAACAGAATTATTCCGTCTATTGATTCAATAATATTATTGAATCAAACACGGGTTTATAAATACTGATCAGAATGCAGGTCAGGAAACATTAACACAGATTTATGTTGTGACATTTGACAAAAATGACAAAAAGCAGAGTGAAGATCAAATATTCACTTTCACTGATTCATCGTGGACGTGACATGATTTTCAGCCAACTTTCTGGCTGTAGTTTAACCAAACCAGTCGTTTGATGAGCTTTTATTGGACCAGTAAATAAGTGAGATCAGACCCAGCACTGTTTTAGCAGGGGGAGAAATCCTCTTCAAATGCAAATTGTTTTACGGTTGCAAAAGTTCAATCAGGGAGTCAGAAGACAGATCTTATTGAGGCTGCTTTATGTAACCTGCTGAGCCTCTTGTTTTGTGCTAATGAATGTTTTCAGTCATATCTGTGTGTTGAGACATCAGCCATCATTCAGAGGAAACGCTTTACCTTCCCAAGAAGCTTCACGAACAAAGGCCAGAGCTTCAGGACGTTGGTTTCATTCTTGGACATGAAGAGCTTCTGCAGCTCTGGGATCAGTTTCTGTGAGAACAATCACAGTTTAATCCATCACAACTGGTTTTATCCGCTGCAATACGTCACATGAACACACAGGCAAAGAGAAACTCACTGTGGACATCAATGGCTCGATGATGGCAGCCACCTCCGTCTGTTTGGCCAGCAGCAGAGGCATGCCCATCTCCAAGGCGGCAGCGGCGCGCAGACGCACCTTGGAGGCGGAGTGCACCACCAGGGGGATGACCAGTTTCGACCACCGCACCGTGCCGTCACGCATTGGGGTCGGCACCTGCTCCAGCAGCCTGGAAACGAGGCCAGCAGAGAGGATGAGGAGAGGAGGTACAAACAGCAAGTGACCAGGAAGCAGTGGTGGGCAGTAACAGAGTACAGTTACTTCAATTCTGTACTTTGTAGTTTGTGGGCAGAACATTTTTTGGGGTTTTTTTTCGAGCTGGGAATATTCTAGATAAAAAATGAAATGGCTGTCATTTTTATTGCGTTTTTATGCTGAAGGTTTTACACATGGCTGTAGCCTTTCTGTACGTGCTAGTTCATCATCAGACGGTTTCAGCCAGTTATGAGATTCTGTAAAAGAACAAAAAAATGTGTACCGATTTGGACATTTGAATACTTAAGTATTTTCTAAAGTAAGAACTTCAGTACTATAACTTCAGTAAGGTTTTGATGGGCAACTTTTGTAGTTGAGTAAGCTTTGACCATGAGTATCAATACTTTTACTCCAGCACTTAGAGCTGAGAATGTGTCCAGTGACCAGCTGAACAACGATCTGACCTGATGATCACGTTCAGGGCCTCGTGCTCCATCACTGCAGACTGGATGTCCTCTCTGTTCCACACAGTCTCCAAAGCAGCCAGCAGAGTCGGTACCTGAGGTAAACAACACTAAGCAATCTGTATCTTTAAGCTCACGGAGGAACCAGTCAACACCGATCAACCCCAACGCTCACGCTGTTGCCGACTATGTCTGCAGGAAAGCTCTGCTTGGAGATGACCCATAAGGCTCTGGTGCAGGTGTTCTTGTCGGTGGACTTTGTCACCAGGGAGCAGAGAGTCGACAGTATCTGAGCTGCGAAGATCTCTGCAAAACAGAGGACTCGCACTGAGCCGTGACGACACAACGACCGAAGTTCAAACCGTGTGGTGGATCAGAACCACTGACCAGAGACTCCGGAAACCACCTGGGAGTGATAAACACAGAACCCTAGAGCCTGGAGGGCAGCTTGACTCAGCTCAGCATTGGAACTGCTTGTGTGGGTCTGGAAATGACAGAGACAGAACATCAGATCAGAATAACTCAACTCACTGCCCATATAAGCAGTAAAAAAAACAATGTGCACATTATGCTACAATCATCAAGAAGCTATCAACCAATCCAGTTAATCTGTAGAGCACATTTCAGCAAAAAAAGGCAATTCAAAGTGCTTTACAACATAAAAACACAAAACTTAGTCATAAAAACAACCAATTGAAAAGCTAGTAATACATTTTATCAATTAGCTTAATCAATATGAAATACAATAAATAAGCTAATCAACTAAATTCACAGAGAGGACATGATTAATAAAAATATTGGTGAAGATGGTCAACTAATGATTTTGGCAATTTTTTCCCTAAAATGCAAAAAACAATATATCCGCAGCAAAAAAAACAACGAAAAAACTTATATCAACACTGTGTATGGCTGATCTGGTGATTATATTTTGGATTATCCAAGAAATAGTTGGATAGCAGAAGGTAATTAAAACGTATTTAGTTTGTTTTACCAAATTTGTACCAGGTGAAGCTAAAACTGCCACATGAAGAATTACGGATAGAATATATGCACACATTACTTTCATCCTAAATTCAAAAAATAAAAATGTACATATAGTTTTGGCTTGATTACATCTCTGTATTTTTCTTTTAGTCATTGGTTATTAGATGCTAAGCATCGATAACAAGAAGCATTAGGGCATGAATCTCAATCAGGAAGGATTCTGTATGTTCTCAATGTGAATCTGTGGTTTCTCTCTGGATACTCCAGTTTCCTCCCACACTCCAGAAACCTGGAAGACTGTCTCATTTGCCTCTCAAAAACTCCCTTCTTCCTCAGTCGGCCTTGGCCAGATTCGCATCCATGTTCAGATACTGTACACTTCCTCCCCGTTTCTCTTAGCCTCCTCAGCAGAGGCACAAGTCGTGTGCCGCCTGCAAGCGATTTGATTGGAGGGTCACCGCGTTCGTTGGTTGGCTCATGGATTTACATCAACAGCAACACGACAACCACCACCTTTGATGTAGTTGGTGGGATGTAGTTGGTGAGATATTTATTGCTTATCGTGACAGACCTAAAAATGACTACATTACAAAAATGACTTATGTTGGTTGTGTGGGTACATATCTGCCTGACAGGTGCTACTTTCTTCATTGTTAGCATAATTCATCTTGCAGCAGACAGATTCATTTCGTACCTAAAAGTGTCCGATACCAAATGACAACAGCATCCAAACCAGTTTTAATCAGCTTGTAGATTAAAACTGGAACAAGAATGTTTTCCATGCAGGACATTAACTGGGCAGCATAACCAATAGATGGGCTCAAGACTCACCAGTATGACTTTACCCAAACGTGAGAAGTTCTTTTCTACTGCCGGAAGGAACTGGCGGCCTTCCTCCCCACTGAGGCGACTGTAATACAGAAAGATGGATTAGTTTCTCCCTGTCTTACTTGCAGAGTAACACAGCAGGTGACTCACTTGGCGATGGTCAGATAGGCGTCTGTCTGCTCTGACTGTCCAGCCGTACCATCCTCCAGAGTCTCCAACAGAGGGAGGAAGCTGGAGGTGTTGGGAGGCCCCGCAGTAGCCATCATTATTCCTCACCTCCACCAGGCGCCTCTGATAAGAGAAGGCAGGTTGAAGACGTCAGAAGGCAGGTTGGATTGGTAGAAGGATCTATGAGCAGAAAGGGCCAGCAGCAACCCCAATATAGTTCAATACGCACAGTGGAAACCATGTCAGCACTTCCACAGAAGCTAGCATCTACAGCCTATTTGTCAAACCCAAGGCTGGCCATAATTAAAGCAGTTGTATCTATTCAATGAGAAAATACAATGATATGAAAAAAAATGCTCAATATTTAATTTTAAGTAATAATAGAATTGCCTCCGGTAGTGGGGGAGGAAGCCAGTCAGACCTGGCAGGCCCAAACGTGTAGTGAGGGTCTGCTGGGAACGTCTGGCGGAGTCCCCTGTGAGACGGAGCTTCAACTCCCACCTCCGGCAGAACTTCGAACACGTTCCGGGGGACGTGGGGGACATTGAGTCTGAGTGGACCATGTTCCGTGCCTCCATCGCCGAGGCGGCTTATCGGAGCTGTGGCCGCAAGGTCGTTGGTGCCTGTCGCGGCGGCAACCCCCGAACCCGTTGGTGGACACCTTCGGTGAGGGATGCTGTCAAGCTGAAGAAGGAGTCCTATGGGGTCTTTTTGGCCTGTGGGACCCCAGAAGCAGCTGATGGGTACCGGCGAGCGAAGCGGCATGCGGCTCGGGTGGTCGCTGAGGCCAAAACTCGGGCGTGGGAGGAGTTTGGAGAGGCCATGGAGAAAGACTTCCGTACAGCTTCGAGGCGATTCTGGTCCACCATCCGGCGTCTCAGGAGGGGGAAGCAGTGCAGCACCAACAATGTTTATAGTGGGGATGGTGAGCTGCTGACCTCGACTCAGGATGTTGTGGGTCGGTGGGCGGAGTACTTCGAAGACCTCCTCAATCCCACCAACATGCCTTCTGTTGAGGAAGCTGAGCCTGTGGACTCTGGGTTGGGCTCTCCAATCTCTGGGGACGAGGTCGCCGAGGTGGTCAAAAAACTACTCGGTGGCAGGGTCCCAGGGGTGGATGAGATCTGCCCGGAGTTCCTTAAGGCTCTGGATGTTGTAGGGTTGTGTTGGCTCACGCGACTCTGCAATATCGCATGGACATCGGGGGCAGTTCCTCTGGATTGGCAGACCGGGGTGGTGGTCCCCCTGTTTAAAAAGGGGGACCGGAGAGTGTGCTCCAATTACAGAGGGGTCACACTCTTAAGCCTCCCTGGTAAGGTCTATTCAGGGGTCCTGGAGAGGAGGGTCCGTCGGATAGTTCAACCTCGGATTCAGGAAGAGCAGTGTGGTTTTCGTCCTGGTCGTGGAACACTGGACCAGCTCTACACCCTCAGCAGGGTCCTGGAGGGTGCATGGGAGTTCGCCCAACCAGTCTACATGTGTTTTGTGGACTTGGAGAAGGCGTTCGACCGTGTCCCTCGGGGGGCCTTGTGGGGGGTTCTCCGGGAGTATGGGGTACCGGGCCCTTTGATACGGGCTGTCAGGTCCCTGTATGACCGGTGTCAGAGTCTGGTCCGCATTGCCGGCAGTAAGTCGGGCTCGTTTCCGGTGAGAGTTGGACTCCGCCAAGGCTGCCCTTTGTCACCGATTCTGTTCATTACTTTCATGGAAAGAATTTCTAGGCGCAGCCGAGGTGTTGAGGGGATCCGTTTTGGTGGCCTTAGGATCGCATCTGTGCTTTTTGTAGATGATGTGGTCCTGATGGCTTCATCAGATCGTGATCTGTGGCTCTCGCTGGAGCGGTTCGCGGCCGGGATGAGGCTCAGTGCCTCCAAATCCGAGGCCATGGTCTTGAGCCAGAAAAGGGTAGAGTGCCTTCTCCGGGTCAGGGGGGGTCGTCCTTCCTCAAGTGGAGGAGTTTAAGTATCTGGGGATCTTGGTCACGAATGAGGGAAGAGGGGAGCGGGAGGTCGACAGGTGGATTGGGGCGGCGTCTGCCGTGAAGCGGGCGCTGTACCGGTCCGTTGTGGTGAAGAGAGAGCCGAGTCAAAAAGCGAAGCTCTCGATTTACCGGTCGATCTACGTTCCCACCCTCATCTATGGTCATGAGCTTTGGGTCATGACCGAAAGAACAAGATCACGGATACAAGCGGCCGAAATGGGTTTCCTCCGCAGGGTGGCCGGGCTCTCCCTTAGAGATAGGGTGAGAAGCTCGGTCATCCGGGAGGGACTCAAAGTAGAGCCGCTGCTCCTCCACGTCGAGAGGAGCCAGTTGAGGCTCGGGCATCTGGTCAGGATGCCTCCTGGACGCCTCCCTGGTGAGGTGTTCCGGGCTCGTCCCACTAGGAGGAGGCCCCGAGGAAGACCCAGGACACGCTGGAGGGACTATGTCTCTCGGCTGGCCTGGGAACGCCGTGGGGTTCCTGGAGGAGCTGGAAGACGTGGCTGGGGAGAGGGAAGTCTGGGCCTCCCTTCTGAAGCTGCTGCCCCCGTGACCCGATCCCAGATAAGCAGAAGAAAATGGATGGATGGATGGATGGATAATAATAGAATGCAGCTGTTAGAAATTTAACAGTTTAATGGTATCAATACCCTCTGCCACCCTTTTCAGTTTGTGATCTTGAGTTGGCCCAAAGTGAAAATGAGTTGGACACCACTGATCTACTTACTGTGTACTTTATTTTCACTCTTCAGCCAATCAACGTCAAGGAAAATAAATGGTGCCCGTGGATTTGCTGCTTTATAATCACCAGCCAATAGCACACAGGGTTTCCCCCTGTGTATTATAAGACTGGCAGGCCACCAGACTTCACCTGCCACCCCACCAGGCTAAGCATCGTTTCCTTATTTTGAATAAGGTTTCTTAAACAACAGTAATAGTGAAGTCGGATTAAGCGAGGTTTGTAGTTGGCGCATTGAACTGGGACAAAGGGATGCGCCGGGCCTGCACTTGGCATTATTTCTAAATTATGAGGCTTGCTAGTACATATCTGAGTTTCTGTAACTTTTCATTTTTTTAGCACAAAAAAAGCTATGGGTTGCTATAGCGACCGTACTACCAGGCTTAGCAGGGCTTCTGGGGGAGTGCTGCATGTCACAACATCTATTTCTCTTAGCTTCCCAGGCTACTTCTTTTTGTTCCCCCAAATATTTTTTGACATACCTTGAAAAAGGCTGTTTATACACCAATAATCCAAAATAACGTTCCACAAAAAAGTCTGCAAACACTGAACAGTAATCAGGTGGAGGTGCAGTGTAGTCCTTAGTTAAAGACTAGGGACTGGTGAAGAGAGGAACATATGGAACGTTTCAACACAGGCTTCAGAGCGTTTAAAGACCCAAAATGCATGTTTTCAATTGTTTTTCATGTGATTTGAACCGGAATTGGTTTTTAGGATGGAACAGTGAGGACTTCAAACATCACACTCATTCAGAGAATTAAACATTACGTTATTTTATTTAGTCACATTCCTGTATTTAATCCATCTTCCAGGATTCAGCTCAAGTGATGTTTGGTAAGAAAACTATTTCTCTGGTGGGTTACACTGTAATTGTGTTAATCTTCTTCTAGAAAGCCTGTGTTTTTAGCAGTGGTAGGTTGTCAAGGCCAGCAAGACCTTCTCTGCTGGCCTAAAAATATCTGAATGACAGACTGATGTTAATTATATTTTGTCCATGAATACGTATTAAATAACTCCAAATGTTCTGTCCGCTTCCTTTTATTGCTAGCCCTCTGGTTGCGCTGCTTCCGGAAGTGTATTTTCATATTTAAGCATTTAATCAATCACATTTCAGCCACTATTTGTTGCCAGGGTCCAAGAAATCTGCCTGGAGACCTTCACAATAAGTTTTGCGGGCAATCTAGCATAAAATAAATGTCAATAAAACTGGTGCTTCAACGAATCAGAATTTGAGTTGGGGACACCAAGGCCCTCTAGCAGGCGAACGGAAACGTCAGCATATTCACACGCTTTGATTGGATAGTCAAAGTGTACTAGCCAGAGCTAGCAAACTGCATCTGTAACGAGCTGCACAACATATTGTTGTGTTGATTTAATAGCTGTTTTGTCAACCCACAATGGCTGAAGGAGGAGAAGAAATGGATTTGGTTGGAGATTTTACTGTCAAAGCCATTTTCAAGACGGACTTTTCAAGAAAAATTGGACATTGTTAAGCAAGATCTGGCAACTCCAAAGTTAGCAAGCCTGTCACAACCGGGAAAAGGATTTGTCCGCCATTTTCAGTCTACTGACTACGAGCGGTACTCCTGGCTCACAGGCTCCGAGGAACGCCGCAAATTGTATTGCTGGGAGTGTTTGTTATTGCCACCTATTGACATGGTGTTTGGAGCCACACTGGGTCTGTAAATTTGACTTGCCTAACCAAGGCAGCAACGAGGCATCAAAGCACCGCTGGACACTTACAAGCAACAGTGCTTGTAAGAGTCTACTGCTTCTGTTGAACGGACATTTCAGCCCTTAAGTGAATTAAAACTTATGCCAGAAATACGACAGGGCAGGCTCGACTTTCAGCATTGGCCTCGATGGCGATAGAAAAGGACTTCTTGATGGAACTGAAACGTATGGAGAGTCTGCACAACAGAGTAATTGAAATCTTCTTGAAGAAAGAAAGAAGGATAGATTTTGTGTAAAAATAATCAGGATTTTGGGTGAGTATATTCCTAAATAATACTGCAATTTTATCAGGTTATTTTTGATGCTTTTTTATGCGTGTTGCAGCTATACCTGCAGTAGAAATTGTATAGTCATACAACAGTTAATGAGGGTTGGATTGATTCAGACGGAGCACTACTGAAGGCCTAGGTGTGAAATGCACGGCCCGCCACTGGTTTTTAGGGAGCAAGCAAATACATCATCATTTAAAACCCATTACACACCATGATGTGCAAGTTTGAATTATTTTCCGTAAATTCACCATTTACTTTTTAAAAATTGTGGGGGGGAAATACAGTCCTTGAAAGACTTGAAAGTTGGTTTCACATTTAGAGAAAAGTGTAAAATTGACCTAGTTAAGACATTTCATATACAGTAAATATCTAAACATCTAAATTTACTTTTGACTATAACCAGCCTTAGCAAGAGTTTCCACAATTCTCAAAAAAGCCTCAACGTTCCTACTTTTTGAATCTAAATACATGATGGAAACCTTCTGTGTAACGTGTTTGCTTTTGCATTACTTGGTGACTAAACTGTAGGTCTGAGCCGTTGGCCTGGCGGTTTTAGCTTGAAGCTGCAGGTTTGGTGTTTTTAGCTCAGAGGTTTTATCTGAACGCCAAACATCTTCAGGACTAAGGAGTCAGAAGCCGCAGCTCCTCCTCACCTCTCAGAGCCGTGTGTCCAGCTGTGTCCACCTCCCGTCTCCACAGCTGCGGACAGGACACACACACACACACACACACACACACATCACGGTTACGCTTCACAAACACGCGTGGACACGAGTTACAGTGACAGGCCCGTCTGTCTGTCCATGTCTGCACTGAATACCGACAGGTTTCCATCAACTCTGCTAACTAGCTGCCCTAAGTTAGCCTCGCTAGCAGGCTACATGCGCTTTCTCCAGCAGGTTGCTGCTTTCTGCCACACTCACCAGGTTTCTTTCTCCAGACAAGCTCACCGAGGAGCTTCCTTCACCCTGCGAACACCTCAACATTCACCTGAGCAACATGAGGCTGCCTGCTACCACACCGACTCCCTATGCTCACCTCCTGCTTGTCAGATGGGATAAGGTCCCACCATGAAAGCCCGGAGACGCTTCACTTCCCCGCGGCACAACCTCTGCTCTCTTCACCGAGGGCCTCGCTCCTGTCCGGGCCGCCTGAACCCGTCGATGCAGCCTTTAACCTGGGTGGTTGATGCTTTACAGTTAGTTCACTGTGCTGCTGCTGATACCCCGCGAAATCTGCTGGCGCCAAAGCACCACGCGTTACGTACGTAGCAACCTTTGACCCTCTGCGTCACTTCTCCGACCGCCTACTTTACCTTTTAAGGGAGTAGGACCACTATTAATGATGCGTAGCCAGTCGTATTTGTAATTTATTTTTATTAAAGTTTATTTGATAGGGACAGACACACGTTTACATAGACAAACTGAATGAAACAGCAGTCCCATGTTTGCATCATGGTGCAATAGCAACAGCTAATACGCAGCACTTGTCCCTAGATGGGCTTTTTTTAAAAAAAAAAAAAATAACTCTAAAAATTGAAGTGAAATCATTTGAAATAACACAACATAATATATATTATTAATTAAAGGTGCAAACTTTTGATACAAATATTGAGAAGAACGTTTTTCCCAAGAGGACAAATGATACCTGATACACTTTGGACATCCTGCACTAGGCATTTATGCAGGGTGTCCAAAGTGTGACCTGGGGGTCATTCGTGGCCTTTAAAATGGTTTTGTTCTGCCCGATCACAAATCAAAAACGGTAAATAAATAAATAGCATTGTCCCACAAAATAGACCTAACTAAATGGAAATTAGTTGCAACTGTCCAACACCTTTTCAATGTTATGGATCTTTAATGGTATTTTCCATAAAATTGTGATTTATTGCAGAGCAGGAAAATAGAAAAAATCACAACAAACACATTTTTGCATTTTTAATTAAATGAATTTTGAAGCCCGCCAGTAGTTTATTTATTTATTTCAGTCTATTATGTTCATTCATTTGTCAGTTTAATCAGTAAACACTAGGTGGCGTCAAGGTCTGAGAAGTAGCGAGAGTTTTCTCACAGCCCTGTATTTATCAAAGTGTTTTTGGACAACGTTGCACCAGGTGATTTGTTCCTGATAACTTCATCAGTTATGGTGCAGATTTGATATATATGATCGTATATATGTGAATCCTTAAAATGAAACTAAACTACAGGCATTAGAGGTATAGTAGGAGCACAGACATTCATGTTGAATCATAATTCGTTACACTTGAGAGAGACAAATATAGTGCTTTTCAAAAATATTCATTCTTTTTTTATTTTGTCATTTCACAGCCATATTTTATTGTGATTTGCTGTGTTTGAAAAAAATCATAATTTTCATTTGTCTTTGAAGAGAAATTAAACTGATACATGTTTTTTTTGTTGTTGTTTTCTTTTGGATAGAAAAATAAGAACTGTGCTATGCATTTGTCTTCAGTCATGATACCATGCTGTGTAGAACAATGTTTTTGTAAAGTTTGAAGTGTTTTAGGGTAGACATGTTTAGCAGCTTTGAACATTTAGAGACAGAAACTCTCGCTTATTTGCTTTACGAAACCTCCAATTTCAGTCAGATTGAATGATCAGCATCTCTGAACATCAAGTCTTCAGATTTTCATTGGTCCTAGTTCTTGGCTGCTGTAAAACACAAAAACACAAACAAGGTTCTACTTTATGTCAGTCTGCCACAAAATACCAATGTACATTGAAGTTTCTTGTTGTGTCATGACACCATGTTAAAAGTTCAGAGGGTTTAAACACTTTACCAAAGTGCTGGAGCTTTTTTTATTGTTAGTTTTTTGCAGTTGGACTTCTTCACAATCCTTTGAATAGTTTTCACTTTCTAGTAAATGTGATGTGCAACAACTAATAAACGTGCACGGACTACAACAAACAGCAGCCACCACAGCAGGAAATACCCTGCCAACACGCAGCTTTTCGGTAAAATGCAGCAAGGTCAGTGAAAGCTCCATAGTAACAATAAACATGATGCTGTCCGTCTACTGTAATTCTGCAGGATGTGTTTGATTTGTGGGCTCAAGTCACAGCTACATACGTCCTCTGGGAATCCAATTAAAGCAACACTTACCAAGAAATGTGTAAGACGTGTGCGTTGACTGTGCTTCGTCATTTCTGAGCAGTAATTACTGTCCTTGGCAGCATTTTTTCCAGTGTTTCTAGAGGAGCGGCCCAGTTACAACATGTCGGATATGATTCCCCTAAAGCCATATGCTCTACCACCGTAGCAACATTCACACATATGAATGCCTCAGTCTGTCTCATGTTTCCAACAGGCAAAAACCAAGCCAAGAATAAAACCTCTGGAAACAGAACCTGCAATAAATGTGTCCTAATGTTAAGAAAAGATTATCTTTAATGGCAGAACACATTTATACCCCTTCACTTTTTCCACACTTCTTGACTGTACAGACCTAAAACTCAGAAAACGAGACGAGACACATTATTGATTTTACAAACACAAAATGGGATGTGACTTTAGCATTACTTTCAACAAAACATCAAAGATAAAATTTATGCTGCGTCTTGTCTGTCATAGTTATAGCGCTGCCTCCTGCCTCCTTCAGCTCCTTAGCAACATATTCCTTGTGTCTTGTCTGTTACTGTGCCATTTATTGTACTAAGAATCCCAAATGCCGCCAAGTCATTTAGAGAAATCGAACATTTTGATATCTGCAACAGAGAACATCGCAGTATTATCAGATTAAAAAATAGAACATAGTGCTTGGTTATCCTAGATCAAGTTTGTTGATGTGGATAAGAGCAGCCTGAGATCTGGTTCCTGAAGAACATTTACGACTATTTGAGGAAAACTATAAGATACCTCAAGCTTTTACACACAGCTTTGTTTCAGGTCGTTTTCAAACTAACAGACATGTTTAGACGGTCAAACAGTGACAAGTTTTTACTTTAGCAACATGTGATCCATGTTGTCTAATTTTTCCAGAGAGGGCAATTACAAAGGCGTAATCGTGTCACGTGTTGCCTAGAGCTTCAATAAAATGACTACCTGTTGGAACTGTTGTCCAGCAGATGATCTCAGATCTTCTTTTGGGAACCGAGATGCCCCTAAGAACGCTTACTCAAGACAACCCTGCTGTGTTTACTGAGGCTCAGACCTCAATGTTTAACCATCCCAGCCCACTCTGCTGCTTGTCCAACAGATGCACACCGCATCTGGTTGTCTATACCAGTAAATCAGAATCTCAGGCAATGTTTTGCAGTATTAAGTTAAACATCTGACTCATGAGCTCTCTTTGTATTTGCAAGACCAGTAATCTCCTAGCTTTGTCTGTCAACTTGACCACCTCTAGACTGAGTGGTAAAGAGATGTCTACTGAACATGAAAAATGCCATCCTTTAGTGGATATGATGGAATGCTTACATCACACAGATGTTACAACCCAGCCTCTGTGGCCCTTTATGAGCTATTAAACCACTTCTCTCTCTCTCTTTTTATTTTATTTTATTTATTTTTTTTACAAACATTGTCTGCAAAGTCTTCTGGCTTTGTTTGGAGTCTGTAAACTGGTGGCAGGAAAGTCTGTGCTCCTCCTTGGTCATTAAACCTTACATAACAACATCATTTAAAATGGTTGACAGTCCTTAAGTTATTCTCAGTCTTGACTTTGTTAACTTCTGAATTCAGTGTTTAACTACCTGGAAAATGATCCTTTCTCCAGCTAGGTTCTTAATGTATGAGCTTAAAGTGAGTTGAATTCATGAATTCCATTTATTAATACGAAAATTCAGCTGGTCCATTGTTCATGTTGTTTAGAACAAAATGGTATCAACCCTTTTAATTTGTGGGTTGAATTCCCTTTATTGGCCTCTATCTAAGCTACGTCCTAAAGAGGGCGTTCCCTAGCATGTGATTTCCTTTAGCTTGAGCTCGGCGCACATGTGATTTATGTAAATGCATGTGTGTGTGCAAATAGCTACAAGAGATAAAGTAAAACACAGAATTATGTATTCTCAACATTACTGATTAACTCAACATTTGACACTTGGAACCATGCACCCAAAAATAATGTGTTCAGTTTTGTTGACACAGGAATTTTATTTAGTTTGTTTATTATGATTCTAATTGGTTAAGATGCCACTAAGTAACTTATATTTAACCAACATAACCAAATCATGCTATTCCGACCTAATCTGGTTAGCTCTGATCTAATTCATTGGTCTGCACTTAATTAAGTCGAGCTAAGATCAAATGTTTAACTGTGTTGATTAATGCTGGCATACAAATATTTCATTACTGACTTAGATAATTTATATGGAACTGTATTCATGCAGCTTCTGTTTTTGTGGTAATCACTGAATTTTGCTTTACTTAACTCATTTTGACTGATACAGCAGTAGTAGTCTTAGTCTGTGTCAACAATTTCCACACAGAGTAGTTAGTTGAATTTGAAATTATACAACTTTTGTTTTGTGGAACAAACATTTATTACCTGTAAGACACATCATCACAGAAGTGCAGCCTTTGTTGTAGCTCATGATTCAACCATCAGATGTTGTTTTTGGAGCTATGCGTTTGATAAACACAAATGGAGTTAAACTCATTTGTGACAAAAAGAAAAACAACAAACAAAAGAAAATACGGTCGTATTGGCCATACATGGGTGTTTTTGTGGCTTATGGTCTCTGCTGGATGAATCAAAACACACTAACACACAATGAACACACAAACTAGAATAACAAGAACAGACTAATCACAAACAGAAACAATGCTGAACAGTTAACAGTTGACCCACAATCCCTCACTGAAGCCACATGACAGTCAAAAGCAGCAGAACAATACATATGAACTCTGGTCTCAATTAGCATATTAAATCAACATTTTCCATCTTCTTCATTGGTTTTCACAATGTTAAACAATGTTCACAAAAGAGCAAATTGGTGGGAAAAGTTGGTCTGTAAACTCTCACATTACTAAGCGCCTTATGGCAGGTGACTTTGAGTATTTGACAACATAGAGCAAGCCAACAACAAATACTCACAAAATACTTTGTTCTAACACAGGTGGTCATTGTTTTACACCATTAGTTCTGGATCATTTGAGTCAAAACTGTAAGTGTAAGAGTTTTAGTTTTCTTCTTTTTTTAAGTGTGACTGAAAGAGTACAAATTGTGTCTTGTACATAAAAAATTGAAGAGGTCTAACAGCTGTTTGTATTTGTGAAAGACTAGATCACGTCACAAAACTCTTCTAGGATTTTTCTCTATAACTTTAACTTGTCAGATACAATACACAAATACTTAGCCCTGTTATACAGCATCACAAAAAGCATTTTCTGTGATGTTAGCCAGTCAAAAATGTACGGTAAACTCATTAAAGTGTGCTATGTTTGAAATTCCAACTCTTACATTAAAATGGGCATAGCTCCATTTATTCAATTCAACTATTTTAAATTTTGAGAGTGACCTCACTCTGACCTGGGAAAACATCAAGAGGAAGTAGAGAGAGAAACAGGAAGTAAAGGCAAGAGCAGACAGAGAGAACCTAGTCAGACATGACACATGATCAAAGGAAAAGGCGTGGTAGGAAAAAGTCCACAAACAACTCCTTTTGAATGATAAAGCAAAGCTCATTGGACTGGAGTCAGCGCTTCAAGCAGCCAACACACACTGTTGCTAAGCTACAATGGTCACGTTCCTTTCATTAGGCCACTTCTGAACCAGAGACATCTGAACCATCCTATCTGGGCTAAAAAAAGAAGTTTTCCCAGTCAATATGGCTTTGGGGAGCCACATCAACTGTGTGCTGTGTTTAATAAAGTCTAAAGTCAGGACTTCTAGACTTCTTTAAGCCCCTCATGCTTCGTTCTGCTGGCATTCTGCTTATGGAGATGCTGGTTAAGTTTTCCAGCAAGACTTTGAACCTTTCTATCCAGCAATAGAGACCAATATCTTCTGAGATGACCGCGGTGTCACCGGTTAGCCAGGAGGAGAACTGAAAGCTGCTACCAAAGTAACCTGGGCTTCCTCAGCAGAACCGCAGGCTGATGGTCTCTGATGGTCTGATGGTCTGACCCGCACTGATGCAATAGTTCACGCAAAAGGAGTCTCAGCCAGATCTGAGTTCATTTAATGTTCAGGACATGCATGCTTTCCAGTTGGTCCACAGATCTCTTGTTGGGAGTCAAACATCAATTACATGATGTGTTTTGATGATTTGGATGATGGACCTCAAAATGTAAAGTTTGTTACTGGTTTCTCAGTTGGTGATGGTTGTTTTTATGACTTTTTATTTGAGTTGCCTTATTTCTAAAATGTGCTACGAAAATTAAAATAAATAAAGGCTTGTACAAAAAACTAACATCTCTCTATATTTGACTGGATGCTCTTTTGTCTGGTTGATTTAAACAACTAAAATAGGTTCTGCCAACATTTTGATGCTTTTTCAAGAAATATTTTTGGTTGAACTTTAACCTTTCCTTCACATTTATTAACCTCAGGACAGATATGATGTCAGTATATGACTGATTATTTTTTTGTGCAAGCTTAAAAAAATCTCTCAAACTGGTTGATCTGTATTTTGTGCACAATACAGAGAGCTTATAAAACAGTAAATAATGAAGCAGCTCCGAGGCAGAGTCAACACATGGGTTTTGTACAAAGGATAAGGGATCCAAAACGAGGGTGAGACGGTCTGGTTCCCATGCTGCTGCAGAAAAACAACATCTAACCTTTTGTGTGTATCCCAAACAGGTTCATTTGGTTAGAGTCTATAAGCACATTATAACACGGCCAGTAGATATTGCCTTGTAGTAAAATCTCCCACCACAGCCCTCGTTTTCTTATTGGACATATGGAAACGATGATGAATCCTCCATTTAAAAGGAGTTTTAATATCCAGTATGTCACAATGACGGCGTCTGAGACGGACTTTCCATGCGTGGGTTTCTTTGGGTGAGGTTCTCAGAGAGTTAAGAAAGCCCAGATCATTTCCCCTCCAATCTGGAACCAATTCATAGCCGTTTACCACCCGGCCCTCCGCATGCCTGCCTGTGCTCTCCCTCAGAGAAATATTACATGTGACAGCTGACGTGCAGCTTTTTAGTTCCATTGCTGAACCCGTTCACTTTGAACCTGAAAAAGACTTTGTGTTTTTAATTTTTGCAGTAACAGCAAAAAATATATATTTTTCCGACAATAAGATAATCATTTGCAAATAGATGGATTTTTTTGTAAAGCAAATTATATTATTACATTTACTTTATTGTTTTTTATTGCTTATTGATCAATAGAGAAAAGAATTATAGTTAAGAGATTTAAAAAAAATTCTCAAAAAGTTGTAATAATGATGCAAATTAAGGATGAATATGTTTTTGTTTCTAACCACCATAAAAGCTTGGTGCCTGTTCTTTCTCAGTATATTTACCTTGCAACTGGGGATGTGGGAGACGTAGACCATCTGGAGAGCTTCACATTCAGAGTTACATGCTGCGCTCTGCGATGGTCCAGTAAACTGACAAACTGTGCAGGGGGGCTGAATCCTATCTGCCACTGTTCTTTTCAGAAACGCAATTTAAAACCCTTTGTTCCCTGGAGTTTCTTGGAACCGATGCTATTACCCCCAAATTCGGAATCTCTTGTCATGAGCAACATGTTGATTATCTCTGTCCTACCTATTAATCATTCTACATGCTTCTTTCAATACTTTGTTGTTCTTTTGCAAAGTTGTTGTGAGTTAAAGATTAGCATCACATTTAACTAGGGATGCACGATATTGGATGTTTGGTCGATATCCGATATGTTGATATACTAAAACTCATTTGGCTGATATCTGATACCAATACCGATATTTGTTTCCTATAACCTACTTACTGAAACTGTGTGGCTTTCTCTACTGTGTAATTAAAATACTCCATTATCTTTGTCAATATAGCCTGCTACCAAATGCAAATGCAAAAAAGTAGGTTGATGTAACACTTTCAACTTATTATGTTTAATGTCAAATTTATTCTAAGACAGTGACAATGCTCGAACATAACATGCTGCCTGCAGGCATCATTTTCACTGGTTTTAGGGGAAAAAAAAACAACGACTTTTATACTGGTGAGTTATTTTGATGGAATGGTCGAAGTACGATATTATACTTTACAGATAAAATTGGCCGATGCCAATAATATTGTGCATCCCTGGACTTAACATTTAATGGAAACTGGCAGCTCAACAAATGTAGCTTGGAAAAACTCCTGCTTCATTCTCTGGTCCCTTGAAAATTTTGGCCTTTGGCAAAAATACCTGAAGTGTGGTGGCAACCACAGGTCACCTGCAACGTCAGTCTACAAGACCACAGCATCCATGTGGTGAAACATGGTGGTGGCAACATCAGGCTGTCAGGATGCAGAAGAAACAAAAAGAATACTGGCAAAGATGATGGGAAGATTGATGGAGTTAAATACAGGGAAGTCCTGCAGGAAAACCTGTTAGAGAGCATACCTCCATCAACATGTGCGTCAACACAGGGGTTCCTCAAAGCTGTGTGCTCAGTCCCCTACTCTACACGTTCTGCTCTGCCGTCTACCAAGCTTGTGGATGACAAACTGAGTGCTCATAACCAACAACAATGAGTCTGCAAACAGGGATGAGATTGGTTGCGCAAACGTCATAACTTTTTCTTAACATGAAAAAACAAAATAAAAATGTGTAGTTTTTCTCAGGTCCAGCCAGTCACTTACCACTCTACATTAACAGTGAGGTGTTAGGAGGGGTCTCCAGCTTCATGGTCCTGGGCTGACTGTGTCATGCTGTCCTGGAGTGATACATTAGCAGTAGGAAAAGCCCAGCAGTGCCTTTTCTACTGAGGATGCTAAAGAGAGCCAAACTAACTAAATGGCTCATAATTAAATTTTATAGTTGTGCTATCACTATTATTGTCCTTTATAGGATTGGACTTGCACTGCCTGCACTTCTTGCACTATGTCTATGTCATATGATACCAAAATGTGATTTCTTGATGTCTTAACAAAGACAAGAAACACTGAATTGAATTGAACGGTTTTTTCCACCTGGCTTAGTCTCTTACTAAGATTCAGGCGGAATATGACAGCTTAAAGGAACCACCGACTAGAATGATTTGGCTCCATCCTAAAGCTGTACAAAAATTAGACAAATTAATAGAAAACAACATATTCGCATATTCATTACAAACTGTCACAATTTATTGCGCTGATTAGCACAATGTATTAGTGACCATCAGATGTTAATTCCGGTTTTCATATTTTTGTAGTTTCCTGCTCCTAGAAGATATTAATGTGATGTTTCATGAGCTGAACAATACCTCAGGGGGTAATACATTCATCCCTGTGTAATCAGCTTTGTGGTACTTCATGTTTTCTTATCAGGTAAAGTCAGTCTGCTGCCTTACGTGAGCAAATGGTTGCTTAATTATTTTAAATAGTTCATAATATCTTGAAGACAAAGTGTCTCATCTATGTAAATATGTGAAAACATTTAATTTAAAAAAGGTGTTCCCTATACACATGATTTACAAACACAATGAGTTGAACTGAGGTCGGACAGGTTTCAGTTTGATTCGCAACAGTAGGAGTTATTTTTAATGTGCCACACTTTAGGAGTTTGAGGATTACCTTGTATAACCCCTCCCCCAAAGCACTTTCCCTAAAACAAAAGTAAAAGCGCTAAACTTTATATAGGTAAACAAAAAATAATAAATAAATAAATAAATCAACAGCCAAACAGGGTAACCATGAAGAACCCTGGCTGGGTTTAATTATTTCACTCTGCTGGATATTTGCCACCTCCCCTGGGAGGCAGGAGTGTGTATAAAAGGCAGCGGCTGCGGAGCAGCAGGGGACAGAACAGCAGAGAACATCTGCACAGAGCAGCTGCACACCGTCAGCCTCAGGATGCACCGCTGGGCTCTGCTCTGGACTCTCGTCTTACTGCTGAAAGAGGCACAGTCGTGGGGCTTCAGAAATGGAATATTTCATAACTCAATATGGCTGGGTAAATATAACTCACACATCCTGACAATGACGTCTAAATATCTGTTTCACAGAGCAGCCTGGAAATTTTTCATCTTCAGTGATGAGATAAAGAATTTAATTAAACCGATCAGACAGATCTCACCATCATATTACATTACAGGATATTACTCTTGTGAATTGTTTTTTTTTTTACAGTTACTTTCATATTTTTGTAGAAATGTTCTGCTTTTGTGAATACAGCTACAGCTATTCTCATTTAAAGGCTCATTGTGAGGCTTTAATGGAGCATGAAGGAGTCCAGCAGTTTGTGCCAATCAGTGTTACAGCCTGGCTGTAACACACTGGCCTTGTATTTACAGGCAAGAGGCCTGTAAATACATGGAAATGACTTCACCTCGTACCTCTCACAATCCCGAGCAAAGGAACTTCCCAGCTGAAACCTTCTTTCACAACTATTACATCAATCAAAGTAGTTTTTTTTCCTCAGAAAAAAAAGAGTTTCTCTAAACACTGCTGACTTTCCCACACGCTTCACTTCATGAGATCGACTTTTTGGAAAATGAGCTCCTGTATGTGTTTCATTGTTCTAACTGGTTTGGCTCAGACTCATCAGCAGTTTTTTTTTAACATAATTAATATAAATGCCCAGACAGAAGCCATGTTTCTCTTTGACAGAACAAGCAGCTGGGGTTTACCACCGGGAGTCACGGAAAGGGAGGTATCAGCTGACGTACAAAGAGGCCAAGGCTGTCTGCAAATACGAGGGAGGGACGTTGGCCACCTACGATCAACTGGAGGCAGCGCGACAAATAGGTCTGCAGCTTTTCACTCATAAGCACAACACAAACTCACAGATCAGCGCCTGCATTTTGGTGTCTTTTAAAGCAAACCAGGCTCATCTGCTGTAAAAACAACACCCTGATTTTTCCTGGTGGTGTGTATTCTCTCTCTGCTTTTTAAAAGGCATCAGATGGAGGAGCAGTAGTGATGCAACATGTCCCTTAACCGCTGGAATGCTTTTAGCTCACAGGGGGAGGTTAAAGGTTAATGGGAAGCAGTGTCTTTCCAAGAGTGCAGCAGAGTTCCTGGGCTCAAATAAACTGTAAAAGCTTGTTAAGACGGTTTTAAGTTCACTCTAGAAATTGCTGGGTTAAAACTTTTTAATCCAAACACATGAGTTGCAGTATTGGGTAAAAGGCAGAGTAGTTTAAACAAGAAATGGACCAGATGTTTGTGGTTTATTTCTCTGATTCCTGCAAAGAAAAAATCAGAAACTGCAGTTTCTGATTTTCATTTTCTAAACATAATGTGTAATATGAATGCTGCAAGTTACTTGATGCCCTCATTATTGATATTAGAGAAATGCAATATGCAGAAGACAAAAAAACGTCTATGTTAGGTGTAGGACTGTTTTTCTTAGAGCAAAAACGTCTGAGGTTCAAATCTTGGCTGTGACATAAACCTGGGTTAGCAAAAACCAGCAGCTTTTCAGAGTGCAGGTAAAATCCTCTGGTTGCCTGCTTGTCAGTGGCTACAGTTCAAGGTTTCCAAAGCAACCTTGCAGGAGGTCAGTTTAATAGCTGATTATTGATTGTTATCTAAACCCCATTCATAAAGAAGAACAAATAAATCTTCAGATGCTTTCGAAAAGACTTTCACAAACTGTTTGTCTGTTTGTGAAAGCTCTGGACGGTCAGCTGTGAGTGTGTGACCAGTGGTGCTGCTGAACAGAACATGGCGTTTCTTCTCATTTGCAGGTTTCCATGTGTGTGCCGCCGGCTGGTTCGACAGAGGACGGGTCGGCTATCCCATCGTCAAGGCCGGGGCCAACTGTGGCTTTGGAAGAGTCGGCATCGTCGACTACGGATACAGGCTGAACAAGAGTGAGAAATGGGATGTTTACTGCTACAACCCAAACTGTGAGTAAAGCCTTTACTTTAATCCTGAGATTTTAACAATGTTGAAAGGAGACTTTTTTTTTTTTTACCGTGGCAGTTTTTCAACTACATGTATTTTTAAAACCCAATGTTGGTCTCTAAAATGGATTTGAAATCCTTGGAAGCCGAACTCATTCATAAGTGTGATGCTGACGTTTGAAAGGAGAACATACACGTGTTGATGGCATTCAAGATTAAGCATTTTTTAAACAGCTTCTATATAAAAAGATGTCTTAAAGAATCAGAGCATCAAAATTACTGAAATTAAGTCAATCTGGAAACAGAAACCTTTCCAAACTTCCACCAGAAATGCAGATTTGGATCGATATCGACATGAAGATTTTAAAACTGCTGTTATAGCCGATGACCAATATTTATATTTATTCTATATGGTCTATAATTTTATCCACTTACAACACCATGTAAAGCGACCACACCACCTTCAATTGCTTCTCTGCTTTAGTTAAACACCCATAATCCTTTGCTGCATCACTGTCACATAACTGAACAACACATGCCTCTTTCCCCTGTATTTTAACTCCATCCATCTTCATATTAACTAACTTCATTATCAGTACTAAAGAAAACCCTCCCCACAGCATGACGCTACCACCACTGTGTTTTTCTCCCCAAAGTAAAATAGCTTGAGCTATTTTACAAAATGGGCAAATTACCTACTCCTAGATGTGTGAAAGTGTTGGAAACATAAACCCAAAACATCTGCAGGTTTAACTGCAATGAAATGTGCATCTACAAAGTTCTGACTCAGCACATCTGATGATTGCACAACACAAACTTTCAGACTTTGTAAAGGAAAAAAAAGGAAAAAACTCCATTATTTCATCCTGCTTCATCATGTAGAAGGTGAAGAGATGGGTGGAGATATGAGGACAAGCTGAGCGCAACACGATGGTTCCATTAAGGTCGATAGCCCAATTGTCTTATTGCTGCACTGCAGGAATAAATAAATGTTGTTCTAATGAGTTGCTCTTTAGAACAACATCTTAATAACCTAAAGCACAAATGTTCCAGGAAGGCATCCTGCATGCTGAGGCTGTAAACGTTTAGCTTGAAGAGAAAGAAACATCATGTCTCTCTTTCGCATGAAGCTAATTTTGTCATCAACATATGGATTGCATTTTAGCGTAAATCTGCTTCAAAGCTGCAGTATGTAACGTTTATAAAAAATGTTTTCATACATATTTTTCAAAACAGTTTCAATAGTGTGACATTATAATATGAGACAGATCATCTGTGAAAACATTGATCTCCTCCACATCCACCCTGAGCTGCTACTGCTGTCTAAAGAAATCCACAGCTCCAAACCAAGAACAACCAATCAGAGCCAAGAGGAGGGGCTTAGCGCTGTCAATCAAGCTCATGTACACGCTATATTGTGGAAGGCCATCTGTCAACATTTATTTTAAAGTAGTGGCATACATTCTTAATTGTATGCCACTACAATTCAACTAAAATACAACTAAAATAATTGTATTTTAGTTGAATGATATGTGTTAAAAAAATAATTTCTATTTGGCTTCAAACTGAAATTAATTGATGAAACTGAATAGGAAACTCAGTGTGGTAATGGCAGAGAAACAGCTTACCATTCCAGTAGACCTGGTGGCAATGCTAGCTAACATGAGGATTCATGGCAGGCTCTGTAAGCTGCAGAGAGGAAGGGTGTGAGCACCGAATATACAAGCATGATTGACAGCATTCCTTCTGGCTCTGATTGGTTGTTTCTGACGGGGCAGTGTGTCTCTGCAGTTAGTGCTGGGAGACAGCAGAGGAACTTGATTGTGATCTTGATCTATCCGTCTCATACTGTCAAAACAAACTGAGTTTTATGTAAAAATCTTAATTTTTTCATATAAAAGTTATATACCGCATGTTTAAAGATGAATGGGGGAAATTTAGGGATGTTAGTGCTTTTGCTACCTGAGCAACTTCAGAGTGTCAGTGATGGAAACTCCTACGTCATAAACAGAGTCACCACAGGAAGTTGTCATCACTCTAGACGCAAGTCAGACGTAAAGGAAGTGATAAAGACAACCCAAAAAAGAATATTCTGACTCAAAACCACAAACTGACTCCCACCGATGAGTGACGGTGGTCCAGACCAAGACTAAACCAGAGAAAGGAGGAAAAAATGCAGCTGGATAAGATGCCAGAGCGGCAGCTGAGCAAGTCCTGACTGGAAGTCACACATAAGCATTTTTAAAGCCTCCACACCCACAAACAGGACGCAAGCCAAACCATCAGTGATCACAGAAGCTTGTTTTCACCCAGTCAGACTCAATAAGCGCTTGTAGCAAATTCTCAGAATATCAGTTCATGTTTATATTCACACAAATTGATATAAAACAGGTTTTCCTGGAGTGATCACTGACAATGTAGCCATCAATCCCCTGACACGATGAAACAAACTTAAAACCAGTGATGCTTCCAACATGGCCGAGAGCAAGAAATTGCTTCTCCTTTGGTTTGCAACGATCGCTGCTAGTTATGTGCAGCAGAGTTGGCTCTTTTTCACACGTTGGGCTCTATCTATGCTTTACTGAGGGTGGACATTTCCACAACCAAGTCTACAACAATGGAGGTTTTTATAGTTGTTGGGTGATTGGCGACACTTGGAGGATGAACTAGGGAACAATGGCGCACTCCAGAAAGATAAGATCATTGATAATACATCCAAGTGTAATTAATAAAATAATATAAAAGTATATGCATAGAATGGATAATAATAAGAATGAATTTACCTTTGAGGGACCACAGGGAATAATTTCGGGTGTGGTTATATTTAATGATGCAGAAAATGATTCTGGATTCTGCCAAAGAATCTCTTGTATACTTTATTTTTTCACCTGTTACATTTTGATTTCCTTTCTTTACTCTATATTACAAATAGCACTAAAAATGCTATTTATAAACACAACCTTGCACACGGGCATTTGATATTTATATTTTCATATTCAAAAAGATTGTTACAGAATCATTATGTTCAGCAAAAACATTCATATTTTGCAACTTTCCAATAAATGCGAATGTTACATATTTCAGATGATTCTTCTTTGCAAATTTCACTCACATAAACACATTTCTCTAAATAAATGTAAAGCTATATTAGGGATAAAATAGTTATTTAAAAAATGTATGCATGTTTGTGCAGAACATAAAAAAACTTTTTCTGGCAAGTCTTATTTAGTCCATAACCAGCTTTTACGTAGTTGTTGTCATGGAGACAGCAACTACCATCCTGCTCAGATTAAAGGATGTTAATGAAATAAAGCGGACTTCAGTGTCACATGCTATTTACAGTTCACACAGAGCAGATAACCACAAAGTACTAATTAAATGTTCTTAGAAACTCTTCTCAACTGTAAAAAGAAAATTTTTTACATTAAAAATAACTGTAGTTAAACTCCTTTTATAGGAGGTTACAAAGGTTTATAGGAATTTTAGTAGCTAAAATTATATTTTAGTTAAAAAAATACAAAGGGGAAAAAATTTGACCTTTAACTCAAATCTTTACTCCTTACCAGCTGACTGAAGGCCTGTTTGAACATCACTGCTGCTCAGGTCTTGAGCTTTGTCTGTGTTGCTCTGATCTTTTTCTACATTTTTCTGTAAGCTTCAAAACTTAAGAAAGTCACTGAAATGATCTTTGAAATTGCAATATATTTACAGATTTAAGCATTTGTTGCTTTTCAGTAAAGTCCAAAACTAGTCTCAACAGAGTCTGGCCCTTCTGTCAGCTCCTTCTGACCTGACTCTGCCTCAGGGCTGTTTAAAGTTTCTATCAGTTTTAAAAGTGAAGAAGTTTTCAAAATGAGCAAAAATACTTCAGTTTAATCAAGACTGAAGAAAAAATACATCAAAAATTTGATATGAAACCATTTTTTCTTAAATTCCCCTAATCTTGCAGATTGTTGGAATAATTTCTTAAAGAAGCCTGGCTTCTTTAAGAAATGACATGGAAATGGAAATGACATCATGTCTCAGTAAAACTAAGTGCAAAATAAATAAATAACTGAATAAAACTCCCTTGACCCGACCACACTAGATCTGCATTCATTCTGCTTAATCGAAGACGCTCTCTAGTGGTGAAACTCAGCTATTGCAGCTCTGATTCTCACCTGAAGTGCATTTCCTGACCTCAATTCAAATCTCATTTCACACAGTCGGGGCTTTCTCCCATTCACTTGGATTCATCCAGTAGAAATTCAATCAGGCCAATTAGTGAACAGAAGAAGTTGTGAACAATGATGTCAATTTTCTTCTCTGTTTTAGAATTGTAGTCTGCCTGTCTTTTTAGCAATGGTAGAAATGAAAGTGAAAAAAGCTTAGTATGTGTTGACCATACTTCCATAGGTTGATTCAACATCTCTCTTTGCAATGGAGAATGGTTGTTCACAGCGCAGGTAATATCTGGTAAGCTTAACTCATAGCCTCTAAGTGGCGCACTACATACGTCACAAACGTTAGCAATTGTTAGATAAAATTTTAAACTTAAACAAAGTCCATGGCTCCAGAAAGCAATCGTTTCTCAGAAACCAACAATATTTCTCTACATTGCAAAGAAACAGCCACAACACAAGTGTGTACAAGTTTATCACAGGAAAAGTGATAAACTTTCTCAGGCAAAAGCTACATGGCTAAAGATCCTATATGCAGCGAAACTACTAAAGATAGTAGTCTTTAGTAGTTTCATCATGTCTCCCATGTTCCCAACAGCCAAGGAGTGTGGCGGCGTTCTGACTGAGCAGCAGAAGATCATTCAGTCGCCCGGTTTCCCTGAGGAATACCAGGACGAACTGATCTGCTACTGGCACATCCGGGTGCGCCTGGGTCAGAGGATTCGCCTCCACTTCCTGGAGCTGGACGTGGAGGAAGACACGTCCTGCCTGGCAGATTACCTGGAGGTGTACGACAGCTATGACGATGTGTCTGGCTTCACTGGGAGGTGAGTGTCAGTCTGAGCAGTGCATCAGCAGTTTATGGGATAACCTGTGTGGAAACGGGAACAAAGATCACATTGCCAAAATCAAGTATTTTTGGTCTACGGTGAAAGCATCTTAGTACAGTTGAAATAAGACAAAACTAACTCACACATAGCTTTTCAGCAAGATATGGGAGCTTATTTTAAGTCAATAATATTCCTTCAAAGTACTAGTTCCACTGGCAGATTTTTTAACTTCTAACAAGAGAAAAATGTCTTGTTATTGAAGTGATCTGCCAGTGAAAGGTAGTTTTACTGAACAAAAATGCTCGCCACAATATTCAGATATTAAATACAAAAAAAACATAAATCCTTGTCCTACAGTGGCATTCCTGTCTTTACTTTTATAATTTTTCTTATTCCCTTCTCCAGATTCTGTGGTGACAATTTACCGGAAGACATCATCAGCACAGGTGAGCTGCCATCAGTTATTCATGACTGAAACAGTTTGAACTCTGGTGAAACTGAAGTATTTGTGTGACTGCTAGCTCATTTTCGTTATGTTTTTCTCATTAAATGAACAAAATTGTGACGATTACAATCAAATTCTTCTCAATTGAAGGAGAAGAATTTTATATATATATTAATTAAATTATTAATTTAGGTTATAGAAAAGTGTAGTTTTTCTATTTGATTAAAATGTTGGGTGGATATTAGAACTCAACACACGTTTGTCTAAGATGTTTGTTTAATGATATTACAATTTCAAATATTTTCCAAAAACCCTTTTCTTATTTTCCTCATATGGCACAACTTAGACACCTCCCGACCCCACTAAGGGACAAGGGTGTAAAGAAAATGAATGAATGGATCCATTTTCTTTACATCCACATTTTCTTTGTGTGGATGGCACAACTTAGTACTGTTTCATGTGCCTCACTGGATTGTCAGTCCTGCAGGTTTGGTCTTTGCTCTAGGGCTCCCTCTAGAGTTGTAGAAACAGGAAACAAGCAAACAAAAATGGCCAAGATTCCTTTGACATTAAAATCTCTATAACGGCATTCTGGGGCCATTATACATACAAAAAATGACAAGGTAAATTTCCACCAAAAAGTCTAAATTCTTCAGAATTTTTTAGATTATCAGAAACTTTGTAGAAAAACCTTGATTCCCCAAGTTATTTTTCTAGAAAATTTCTCAGATTAATCTCAAAATTTGAGTTTTCTTCTAGCAAAGTTTTGACTTTTCAATCTCAGAAATTTCCCATGGACAAGGTGGCTGCCACCGTATCGCAGGAGAAGATATAGATAAACAATCATTTCAGGTCACCCAAGGCAAATAAGAAACACTAAGTTCCATTTTATTAAGTGTAGATTTGACTGGCAGAAGTTTCAAAGTGTTGATCAGACCGGTCTCTGCTGTGTTTCAGGAAACGTGATGACCCTGAAGTTCCTCTCTGATGCTTCAGTCACAGCCGGTGGATTCCAGTTACAATATGTTGCTTTTGATCCATCGGCCGGCCCACAGAACCGTACCTACAACTTTCCCACCGCTCCTCTTCACTGATGTCACTCTGTTGCTTTATTTAAATTGATGCTTACCTCATTTGATGGAATGAAGAAGAAGTCTTATTGGTTTTCTAAATTAACAATACTATGAAATAAAAGTTCTGTCTTTAGTATTATTACTACTACTATTTCCCACTTACAGGACTCAAGACATACAAAAGATTGTATCTAAAAGAAGACCGAAGTGGTCAGCTAACTAGAGATGATATCAAAAAGACCAAGTGACTGTCTATCTGAATACTGATACATTATACCAGAACATACAACAGAAAGATGTGAAGCAAATTAAAGATGTCATTTAGTTGTTGTTAAATGCTGGGTTAGTTTAGTACTTTAGCATTAGATGTTGCTAAATAACAAGTTGGTTTCGTGCATTAGGATTAGCTACTGCTAAAATACCATGTTGGTGTAATGTCTTGTTCAGTTACTTAACTGGACATTACCTGAAGTGTCAACAGAGACAGTTTTTTCAAAGGTTTGATTTATAAAATAAAGAGACTCAAGATGGACCATATGGATGGTCTCATGAGTGGACCAGTAACCGGTACAAAGCTTCAAGTTGGACAAGAGGAAGGTGGGTTGGTGTGAGGATGTTTAGCTAACATAATCCAGCCGATCCAAGAGGCTACACTGATAGCTCCATCTCCAGTTCTCCAGCAGAGATCATGCTTTGCCAATTATTTGTTAAAGAGGCACTATTATGAATTTTCCATGCTCATGGTTCCTTTTTATATCCCAATCAAGAAAATGTTATATCAGCTGTACTTGTTTAGAACTTTATCAAGTTCAGAGGTCTCCAAGGCGCTTCACACTACATCCAGTTATTCCCATTCACACACTGATGGTGGCAAGCTGCTGGTTTGTGGCCACAGCTGCTCTGGGGCAGTCTGACAGAAGTGAGGTCTCATGTTTTTCCTATAGTAAATGTTCTTATTTACAGTAACTACCTGACATGAAACACAAACATAGTGGAGAGCAGCAACAATACTTTAGTTTCCCAGTGAACAATCACAAACATTAGTGACCCCACAACTTATGCCTTAAGCCCCCACCACAGCCACTAGGGGGCAGCAAATGACTGAAGAGTGGAGGCTTTAACATTGCTGCCAGAAGTGGCAGTTATGTTGGAGCATCTTTCACAGTTACTGAAACACACACGTACCAACACATAGTACGTCTTTATATCTTCACAGGAAGTTTGCATTGACTTCCATTCATCTTTTTAGCCTAACCCTGACTCTTACCTTAAACCTTACCAATACACACCAATATGTTCAGAAATAAAAATAAGGGACGTCCACCGTGGCACATCGCCCTACTCTCATGTGGTGGGATGTCTGCTGCAGTGATAGATATTATTTTCTGGCGGAGTTTTTTGTTTTTAAAAAGTGATCCATAGAGCAATTGTTCATGCATAGAGGTTGGTTAGAGTACCCCAAAACTGTACTCCAATCAAAGTAGCATACCTTAAACATGTTTAATTAAGCAAGTGTAAAATGTATTTGGTAAACTGCTCAAGCACTAAGTAACTGATCATAACACCTGATTTAATATTCAAAACGTGTCTTCAGACAGCCAAAAGTATAAAAGTTATGTGAACATTCTGGTATTTTATAGAGTATTACCAAAATATTTAATGAAGAGTTAGGTTTGGAGGCTGGTTATAGACCAGATTTACCACAGGGGCCAGGCAGTCAATGTTTTTTCATGGCATCACTTGGAGAAAGATAAAAAAGAGCAATATTTCATCATTTGATATAGTAAGTGAGCCAAAGAACCATATCTTTGCAGATTCAGTTTGCAGATCCTTGGCAGATGGAAAGTGTGATCCAATCTCCACACAACAGCTAAACATTCAGAACTAGAATATTTAATTAATTGTTAAAGTAAAATTATGAAGGTTAAAAATCCACCATTGAGTATTAACATAAGACATTTATTTAGTATAATTTCTTAGGTTTGACGTTGGCCCCCATCTAGAACCGCCCCTGGACTGGTCTGTGTCTGGTGCATAAATGACCACTGAACAATGAATTCATAAAATATATAAACATTTCAAAATAAAACATACAGAAAGCCCTAACAAATCTTTTAAGGTAGGAAGTATTTATGTATTTATTGTTGATCGAATGTATGATTTGTTCTTTAAATGATCATTTGTATTATTTTGGCTGATGTTATACATTAAATAAGCAAATAATGAAACCAATATACTCGACTAAAAGCACAATAAGAAACTTAATCATGGCATAATGTTATGATTAAATGTATGCTGTGTTCCTCTCCTGATCCATTCTGTCTGGTATCGCACTGCGCCATGATGGACACGTTTTTTTTTTGTTTTCAAATTGCCTGTGTTCATCCCCACTAACATTATTCAGCCTACTTTGTCTACTTAGTCAGCCAGAGTTATTGCTCGCGGCTGTGCGGAGAGCTCTGAGAAAGTCGTCCCTCAAACTTGAGCAACCACAACAGTTTCTGTGATTCTTATTAAAAACTCAACACGAAATGGAAGAGCTACTAAAGCCACATTAGCACCATAGAATTCAATCTCCTGTTTGTTGAGCATCTCTGTGCACTTCAGCAGATTTAACTCATGCAGGGCCGCTCCAAGGCTGTATGGGGCTTTGAGCAGAATTTGACTTAAAAGCCATTTTTGCTCTAAAAACATCAGCACCTCTAATAGCTTCTGAGTTAGATTTAGTAAAATCTGGGAGAGGCCAACCTAAAAATCAATCACTTATAACTGCAGTTTAGTAATTTGGATTTGTAAACAAGCAGAGCTCAAACTCAAAGATTAAACTCACAGAGGTCTGCAACAAGCAGCTGGCAGACTGAGCTTTTGAAGAGGTTCCCACCGACCAATCAGAGCTCACCTCTCTTCCATTCCCCACAGCAGTGCTGCTTCTGGCACAGTTCAAACAGCACAGCTTCCCGGTGGCTTAAATAAACACACGGCCTGTGTGGAACCGTGTGGGCTGGGTGGGACCGGGCCTCAGATCAGGTGGACAGTAACGTTACTGTTCCTCCACAGCAGCTGAAAGCAGCTCAAAGTGCTGCTTCAAACGGCTCACTGAGCTTTGTGTTGGATCCGACCTGAGCCGCAAAAACTCCAACAGAAAAAATGAGAACTTCAGTTAGCATCATTATTACTTTGTATTCATTAGTTAAAAAGAAAGTAGAATGCTGTGTATTTCTCTGTAATAATTGTGGGTGACTTGTGTTTCATTCCCAATGAACAGAGAAAACCCCATTAGGTTTACCAAGATGGAGCTTTGTTTCCTTTGTTAAATTTGAACACCAGAGCTGCTTTCTTTGCAATTTCTTGTCTCACTGGTGACTCTTCTGCTTACCAGGTTGTTTCAGGTAAGAATCAGTTGAATCTAATTAGCTAGAAAAATAGACTATTGGACCGGATCCTGGAAACAGATTTTTGTGGTAAAAATGTTGTTTGTACAAATTGGCCAGCAAAGATTGAGCCCAATCATCTCAGGATGACTATGAAGGTGAAA
Source organism: Poecilia picta (assembly GCA_033032245.1). NCBI lineage: Eukaryota > Metazoa > Chordata > Actinopteri > Cyprinodontiformes > Poeciliidae > Poecilia > Poecilia picta. The sequence continues at coordinate 16,703,651 of CM065354.1, read as the reverse complement.
GGGTAATGATTTGGGGTACAGCACCTTGGCAGTTTGGTGATTTGCTTACTGATTTGAAACCGAGACAGGAGAAAAAGAAGAAGACAGCTTTGGTTTTGGTGAAAGGTGGTCATCTCTGAGGTTTTACCCATCAGAGAACAATAAGCCTTAGCTGCTCTGTAGCAGGTCCAGAAAGTTTTTAGCAAGCACACAGATGACTTCAGTCATTATGGATGCGTTTCCTCTTTGGCACTGATGAACAGTGATCACCGCAGCAGCAAACTGACAAACTCCTGCTTTAATGGGGTTGTTGATAATTATTTATGATTCAGTATTTGACCATTTGATTCTGAACTGACTGTCAAATCCTTTTTAAACTCATAACAGCCTTGGATCTGTTGTAGATTTTCATGCAGTTGAGTTAATTCTTATATTCATGATTTTGACTTTTTAGTGGTATTACAAATTATTATTTCAAGTGTGCTTCATTTATTTAAAATGAACATTTTTACTGACTTATTTCTCCATTTGCCATTATGTAAAACTTTAGTATTCTGTGTTTTTGCTCTCTTACTCCTCCTCCCTCGTTTCGGCAGGGTGAGAGGTGCTGTGAGGTGAAAACAGGCTGAGGGAAGTTTTCCAATAAAAAAAGGAACTGAAAAATAAAGAAAAACACTTTAGCAAGCAAGACAGGAAACCAGGCGTGTGATGTCAGCTGGCAGAGCATTGCAGTAACTCACACACACACACAGAGGAGGATGGAAACGAGAAGATTCGGTTGAGTGTGTGTTTCTACTTCCCTCTGTAGAAAGAACACAGGTCATCCTGATAAAGGAAAAGGCAATAATAACTCAAAGTAGTTTACAATAAATTAATTTGGTTTTATTAATAAAAGGCTCCAGGAACCACTGATGTCTTTGATCTAGTTGGATCATCTACAGTATTTAAAAGACAGTTTGTGTTTGAGCTCATGATTTAAATGGCAACAATAGGGAATTAATTACAACTGAAAAAGCTTTGAGAAAAATGAAAAGCATGGAGATGAATAACAACAACCTCCTCCTACATGCTCCATATTGTTAGCAGCTTTGCTTAGAGTCGGTGTTGTGTCCTTCCCCTACGCTCTGCGCTGACAGATCATTAAAAATATTGATGGTGTTAATGAGGTCAGATTCTGCTCTGTGCTGCAGTTATTGGCTTCCAACAAATTTCCCACTGCCAAACCGCTTTCTGCCTCGTTCGACTCTTTCTGAACTGGCTGTCATTCCTCCTCCCCCTCCATCAGTGTCTAGATGGACGATTAAAGCCGCCCTCCTTTGGTACAAAGTCTCTCTAAAACAAGAAGGCAGTGTGCAGGGTTTCAAATTCAGCCTCTCATTTCAATTGACTGAGGATAATTTTGACTCAATCTGACAGGGGTGGAAATAATTTTGGACTTAATTGAATGAATTAAGGTCTTTCACGTTATATCACATTACAGCCATAAACCCGTATGCATTTTAATGAATATTAAATATTTAAATATGAAGTGTGAGGAAAAGGAAGCTCATATTTCTAACATGTGAACCTGAAGACAAACAAGTGTTTGAACTGAGCCGTTTATTGTTACATCAACATGGAGTGTGGACATGTCTTCAAGGACCCTGCAGGAAGAACATTTCTGTTCCAGGAGACAAACTCTTAATAAAAACACACAGTCATCCATTTGGCTCTCTCAAGTAATATTCACAAGCCCCACCCCTCACAACAGCTGTGTTTCCATTGAACGTATAATTGTGCAAATTGGAATTCTGAAAATACATTTGCTTAATGGAGCATATGGGACTTTTGAAAAAAAAAAGTTTTTAGATAATGTTTAGCTATGATGAGGTTGTTTTTAGTCCATATAGATGTAAAACTGCAATGGAAACACTTTTTTCATTTGGCACGAGTCACATGATCAACAGCAGGACTTTACTACTGGCAGAAACGTCAAAGAAGACGACAGGAGGATGATGGTGCTGGGTGTCTTGTAATGACTTTACACGATTTTAAATGTGATTCAGCATTAGCCTTTTATAGACAAGGTTTTGTGCATATTTGTAATGGAAACACAGCTAACGACACCCAGCTAGTTGTACAAGTTCAGCAACATCACCACAACCATTATCATGCAAAAGGCTGGTGATATGTCAGGGTTTTTTTTTACTAAAAATACATTTACTAAAAGGAGGAAGTGTGGTATTCGTATATCAGACGACATCATAGAAATAGACAACATAATGGTTCAAACATTGAGTCACCTCTGCATTCAGGACTGCAAACAGAGCTCGTCTTTATTCCCCTGCAAAATCATGAACATCTGGATCTATTCAACCAATTAACTACATATTAATCTTCTTCTATCCAAAGTACAAATCAACAACTGTCAACCGGTTTAAACAACAAATCAGTGACAGCCTCTAGCTGCGCTTCCATTAACCAGAAAATTGCACAAATTGAAATTACTAAAGTAAATTGGCTTAATGGAAAAAACAGGAAATTTCAGAAAAAAAACAACACATTTTTAGAGTCTGGTGAGATGGTTTTTTTGACTGTAGTCACGTGATCAACAGTTTCATGCAACTTCTGGTGAAAACGACAAACAAGAAGTGGTGAGAGGATGACGGTTTGTTTTTGTCTTTTTTTGGACAATGTGCAGCTGGTTCCTCCAGAGCTCTCACAGCATCGCAGTTCATAAAAAGTTGTGTCATTCTATTGTGCTGAATCCATAACTTTTCCAACTGGGCCACGTACCAAACCTAATGGTGCTGGTATTGCCGTCAAACGTGTTTTAACAGCAATACCTCCACTCACTGTTTTGACTGATGCTTTGAAGCCTCCTGTAGCATGACGAGTCAACTTATATTGGAACCATTTACACCTTGTTGCATTCAGTTTAGTCATTGCAGCTGCTTGGATACTAAATCATGAACATGGCCTGGTGCTGGTCTAAATGGTGACCCAATTACAACCAAATCAAAGCATTCCTTTTGGATTAACTAGGCACCTAATTTATTTTCTTGGCTGTTTCTCACTGTGAGTCATTTGGCTACTGTTGCAATAGAGGATTCCCTTGGTAAAGTAAAGGCTTTATCCTGTCAGTATGTGCAAGTTCTGACTCGCACACAATCTGTAAGCAGAAGGACTCTATGTAGGACGATCAATTGGAGACACGAGAAATGCAGTCAAGACTCGAAGCAAACCATTTCTAGGCACTCTGCCCACTGTAATTTGCTAATATCATTCTGCAATTGCAATTTGTGACAATAATTCACGAGAGAATCCAAACCTTCCCTAGCTTCTAAGTAGACAGGTAACAACAGGACTGAAAAAAGAGCGGTCCTCACACTTAATCAACTGGGAATGACTCAACTTTTAAAAATAATAGAGTTTTCTGTAGCCTCACAAAGGTTGCTCTGACCTAGAGACGCACCAAGAGTTCATCTGGTGACCAGAATCGTCAGGCTAACCTATGACCTGTGAACTTCAAAAATCCCATATTTCCCCCTCATCTGTAAAGATGCTAGAAGTAAAGACTTCCAGGTCGCCATAAGGAGAACACTCTCTGCTTGTTCTTAAAGGTTATGTGTGGTTGGGCCGGTAACACTTTATTTGAAGGGGTATTTTGTAAATTATGATAATTTAATCCAACATTGTCATTTTTAATGGACTTTCAATGCAACTTTTAGAGCAACTTTGCATTAAGAGTCATTATTTACTGAATGACACTTCATGACAACTGTCATAAATATTCATAAAGACTTCTTTATGTTCATGACAGGTGTTATGTCATGTTTATAACAGTGTCATGTCAGTCTTATGCACACCCCTTCAAATAACGTGTTACCCTTCTTGTCACAACCCCCTGGCAAACTTTCACTGTACTCTGCAGGCAAAACTATTGTTTGATTAAGCAGAATTTTGTGGTTATTTACGCAGAAAGGCACTGGGACAGCAATGTTGTGTAGCTCTCAACTTCAGCAAGAGAGCAGGATGGATCGTTTTGAGGAGCAATTGTCCGAGGCTTTGAGGAAGTACATTAATCATAGGTGAAAGTCCCATCTTTCTTTTCTTCCCATTAACATGTGAAATACAGATACTACAGCTCACCGGTCATTATTTTTTCAGAACTTGTGAATTTGTAATAGTCAATCCTCTTTGACATGATCGCCATGTTCACCATCCTACAGTGGGAGGGGCTTCACTTGGCTCGGTGTGCCTTGAAGAGTGTGCACGCTTTGAAACCACGTGACTGCGAGTCGACAGTATGACTTCAAATCGACCATACCAGGTCCTTTATTGAGCGAAGAAAGCTCAAACTAAAGTCAGAAGAGGCATCGAGACGTTTTATGGGATGTGTTGAAACAGAACAAGAAACCTTGTTCTGTTCTGTAACGGGAAGGGTGAGTGGAGCATAGCAACGGTGCTCTGGTTTCTCTTTTCACTTTAACTGGTGAATGACTAACACCATTCAAGGGTTTTAAGTTCTGAAAGGGAACCCAGAATCAGTCAAACTGATGTCGGCAGGCCAAGCTTTATAAAAACCGGGAGCTAAATTCTGATTGGAGCTTTTCTTTGAAGTCCAGGTGTGGCAGTTTGATTCCCATCGACAACACACAACAATACGGAGTGACACGAGTGCAGTCTGGCCATGTCCAGGTGTTAGTTTGTTAATGCTCTGCTATTCAGATTAACAGAGGAGAGAGCAACTGCATCATGTGATCAACCCAAACACATCTTTACAGAATTAGACATTTTAACACCATATGTGCAAAATAAAGGTAAGACATCTATTGCTTAGTAAATATTAGTAGTATCAAATGATCATTACAACCTTCTTTAGAAATATAAACTAGTAAATATGCTGCAAATCAGAGTCCTGCTGAGTGAAGAGCTCATTTCTCAAATGTGTCTTTAGTATTTTTGAAAATATGTAAATATAAGCCAATATCCTGTTCAGTACATGCTGCTCTACGTGGTTGGAGTTAGGAGTTTATCTTGTGTAAGATGCACATCCACAGTTTGAGTCTGCTCCACGAGTTTAATCGTCCTTTTGAATCTCCTCAGGAAAAGAAATACGACAGACTCGACGTCTTCCGGGTTTGTTTGAATCGTTTGTCAGCAGCGTGGGAGAGCAGAGGGAAGTGGTGTGTTCAGTCTGCTGTCCTCCATCATTCAGGGGTCTGTGTGTTGGACCGGTCCTGCCGTGCCCCGTGCAGAGGGATCAGTGGATCCCGCCGTTAAAAGGCTTCTCGAACGTTTCAATTTCTGCAAAGTGAGTGGTGATGGGGTCCTTGTACAGAGGGTTGGATGCCTGGGGAAAAAAAAAAAACACATTTAAAAAAGTAATGAATAGTACAATACACCAAGTAAAAAGAAAGATCAATAAATAAAATATGATTCCTGCATAGAAACAAAAGTAAATAATATGATCATTATTACGTGATAATATGAGACAATCTGTGAAGAAATCCAGTGAGAAACAACCAATCAGAGCCAGGGACATAAACATCCACATGGTAGGGACTGTTAGCTAAAGCTAACTCTGGTAGAAAAGACCGGAGACGTCTTCCTTACCATGAGGTACCGGGCGCGGACCCGAGCGCTCTGGAAGCGAGCAAACTCTCTCCGGTCGTGTATGGTGATGACCAGCTTCCAGGTGGCCAGCAGAACCAGTCCCACCAGTAGGATGGTGCCCACCACAGCCAGTAGGACTGTTAAGGCAGACGGACCACCTCCACACTCTGTGCCAGGAGTCGCCCAGTCAAACAGGTTGCAAAGAAAGACAAGATGTCAGGTTTAGATTTATGATAGGCTGAAAAATCTGAATACATCACCATGGTAACAGATTTAACTGTTTTTATTTTCTTTTAGAAGAAACTGAGTTTCAACCTGACCTGAAGCAGCATCACTTCTCCACTCCTAAACTCAGGTTAAAATCCAAGATGAACTAGTTTAAGATGTCTTCCTTGATTGGATTTGCTCATTTAAATAATATTGTCTAAAAATCGTTGCTTTCATCAAATTACTTCATTTTTAGGTTATTTGGAAAATAACTGCTGGCACCGAATCCTGGCTCTGAGTAAATATGTTACAATGTGCTGAACGACTGCTCAGGTTCAGATGATTGTTCTCAGATCTCTGTTTCGGTTTCAGTGTGAACTCAGGGTCACCAGATGAACTGTTGCATCGTTGTTCTGTGCAACATTCAACCACAGCCGTCCATATCATCCCTGCAGACGTCCAGATGGAACACTTCCAGAAATTATGTTTTACAAACATAATGTAATACTTATGTAATTGACAAAACAAAGATTAATTTTCCATTCGGCTTCCTTTAGGCATTTCCAGGCTAAAGGAAATGCTGCCTTTATTGACACGGTCTTGGGGGAAAAAAGGGCAGTTAAAACCAGATGTTTACATACACCAAAAAAAAGAAGAAGAAGAAACAAGTTTGTTCTCATCATCTGAAGTTAAATCAGACCAATTTTTTTTTATTTTAGGTCAGTTAGATTTACATAAATTATTTCTATTTGCTGACAACTGGCTGTTAAGTATGGCTGATGGCTGTTAAATCTCACTGATTTAACAGCCATCAGTGAGGAAAAAAAAACTTGGCATATGTAAATAAACCAAACATTTTATTTGGTGTATATAAATATCTGGTTTCAACTGTAGGACTGGAAAAAAAAAAATCACAATTCATTTTTTTCCCCGTCAGTGGCCCTAATCCTAATACCCTAAACTTTTAATTCCTAAACTTTTCCCCTGATTTGAAAACTGCTTTCCATTTTCACTCAGGTCATTTCAGTCTCATTCTAACTGTTGATCTGAAACACTTTAGAGGGACAGAAAACCCAAAACAGAACTCATTCATTTTTAGTTGACGGAAGTGAAAACCGACCTGGCTCCTGGAGCGCGGTAAGGATGGAGCGTCCGCTGGCGTGCTCCAGGTACGTGAACTTCATCACACAGTCGTTCTCCGTCTTATACACACACAGCACCGCTGCATGGTCCTCGTTTTCTGCACAGCAACGGAAGATAAGAACAGGAGTTTCACTTGTTAAATAGAGGAAATTAAGTTAATTGAAAACATCAAGGTCAAAGCAAAAAGAGCTGGAAAAAAATAAAAAGGCTCATTCAGGGCAAATGTTAGTAGAAGCAGGTTTCTGGTTTGTTTAGCTGCTTTGCAGACATGAGGCATGAAAATCTGTCAGTCCAGCGATTCAGTTCCAATTTTAAGGGTAAAGGTGTAATTCAGAAACAAATTTTAATTCAGAAAGCAGTTCTCTTCAAACTGTCTGGAGAGTCTGTTTTAAATTATATGACTGACAGGAGGAAAGTACGGTGTAAACAAACAGAACATTTACTTTATTCCATCCAAATCCCATCAGTTTATACTTAAACTGATGGGATACAATTCTGTACAATTCTGTAACTTCTATGACTAGTATTTAGGTTTCATAGCTCTGTCCTCAATTTCTTTTTCTTAAATGAAAAAAAAAAAAATTCAAAATATTCAAACAGCAGGTGAGACGTCTCTCTCTGGTGGCCCAGTGGATGTGCAACTCACAAATAGTAGAGACATAGACATACAAGTTAAACGCATTAAATAGATTTTTAATAGATTTCTGAATCCATTCAGAGTTCCCAGGACTAGGAATTATGATTTTTCTTTACACCTTCAGTGTTGAATAAAGGAGAAGGAGGATTCTTGAACGCTGCCTGGTGGTGTGTGAGGTCACAGATTTACCAAACAAAGTCCTCATTCCCTGATGGTGGCGCTCACTTTGTGGATGCCCTTGTTTTCAGTCAGTCTATCCCCCAAACCTCGCGAGGGAGGGTGAGGCCATTTCTCCTCCCTCCTTCCCTCCGGCCCTCCTCTTCTATCTCATGCACAAAGTATCCGGAGCGTACATGTGGAGTCCATTAGGGCCGCTCAGATGGCTGGAGTAGCAGGGAATGCAAAGAGACACGTCAGACTTGGAAGCGGGGCCACGCCGGGTCACAGTGGAATGTTTCTGAATGGCACGCAGCCGAGCCCCTCCAGCTCTCAAACCAACGTGGGATCGTTGACATGTTCCCCTACACATCCAGCCGCTGCTGGGAGGAATGGAAGGACAAGGCAGCTCCATGGACATCAGACAGCTCCACTCTGCTCTGGCCGGGTTCAGGCTCCGCCCACTGGCTTACTGAGAATACAGAACGGAGGGGGCGGAGCCTGGCCGCAGGTGTGTTTGCTCAGTGGGTGGATACAGGTGACTGATGAGGTCTGTGGAGGATCTGAGTGAATGGATGAGAGTGGCTGCAACAGATGGAGAGGGTCTGCAATGGGACACCTGACACCCTTGTTCATGATTTAATAGACAGGCCAGGCTTTGAACAACTAAGAGTGTTCAATCCATGACCCGCTGATGACCTTGGACTGGTCCGTCTCAGTTTGTAGTAGAAGAGTAAATCTCAGTACTTTGTGTAGGTGCTGCAAGATACAATAATACAACTACTGCTTTACCAACGTTACCAGTGCACATAACCTCTTTAGCAAAGGGGTATTCAACTACATTAGCTTTTAGTATCTCAATATGTCCGCTAACATTAAAGGGGCAGTATTGATATTTTGCAGGCACATGGTGTAATTTTATTGCACAATAAAGTAACTATGTTACCTTAAGTTGTTATAAACATGTTGTATATGTTAAATATAACTTAAAGCAAACTGAACTTTAACACCTTGAAATTGGGCCTTTGTCTTTAAGAAACTCTTGCTCTTTCTGAAATTCCGTCTTTATAATGTCATCACAACATGGCTCCTCTAGTCCTTTAACAACGTTTTTACCAGCGTTGCTCTGAGAAGTAGCTCCTATAATGAGCTTAGCTGATGTTTCACCAGGTGTTTGCTAATTGCTGCTGGCTAGTCTGAAGGAGCTGAGTGGGAGGGTTGAGGAGGAGGGGTTTTTGTGAGGTGGAAGCTCTAAAGCTGCATCTCCAAGGATGTTTCACAAAGTTCCACTTCTTCCCAGTTAGGAACAGAGTTGTAATATCCCATGGGGAGTTTATGAAAGGCTGCTTGGTGAAATTTGCATTGCTAATTTGGACTGGTTTCTTTGGGTCTGGATGAGAGTAGTGATGTATTTGAATCAGGGCTGAAACGATTCCTCCAATGATTTGTGTGTCCTGATTATTAAAATTCCTCAAGGAAAATGTATCTGCCTCGAAGCTTCGTTAAATTGTTTTATTATGTAGTGCACCGTGTTCTGCGTTTGTGGTCTCTTCCGCCTGTGAGTTGTTTTGAAGTACTGGCAGTAATAGCAGAGAGACAGAGAGAGAGAGACAGAGAGAGAGACAGAGACAGAGACAAGAGAGAGAGAGAGAAGATCTGATTCCTCGCATATTCGCAAATATATGCTATATATATTCTATAGAGTACTTGATTCTTTTGATTCTTTTACAACAGCCCTACTTTGAATGCAGACTGATGTAACTGAGATCTAATTAGTTTAGATCTCAGTAGAAAATAACAGGCTTGGTGAGATTCATTAGATGACTAGGCTTTACCAGTAAGCCCATGATCCCAGGACGCCTGTACATTCTGATCATCAAAGCTGAAAATACTGGTTAGTGGATACAGGAATATAAAGGGGAGATCTCACATCAGATAAAAGCTGGAGATGTTTAAGGCCTGGGAAAGGCTGAGTCTGCAGAAAACATTTAATTTTAGCCTGAACCACATCAACTAAAGAGAGACTCGTGGAATTATAATAACAGGAAAATATTCTTTGGTTATGTGTGGTAACTCTTCTTCAGGCCTGCCAAAAATAAAACAATCATGACTGAAGATTTACTTCACTCTTCTGAGATCACAGTCACAAGCAGAACAAAGAAATAGTTTATCCTGAATATATAATTTCATGCTCAAGTATAAGAAATCAATTTAACAGTAACAGACCAATCAGCTGGGAGGGTTACTGAAAATCTTAAAATAAAGTTTTATAGCATAACCTTTGGTGTAAAAATGGGAAGAAGCTTCTAAACTACTGTGTTGGACTTAAGGTGTAAAAATACAACCAGTTCAAGAGACATTTGGGTGCATGAGAGTCAGACCAGGTGAGTTTGACTAATTTTTTTTTTCAAAATTACAAATAAAAATGGTAAAAGTTTAATAAATTCCAGACCACATTATACAGAATCTGTAACCAGATTTAATAGTTAATATTTCCTGCAGTGTTCATGTTCAAGATTAATCAGTTTAATACTGTATGTTTGTATGTTTCACCAGATTCCTCAAGCTAAAAGTTAAATAGCCAATTTAGCGACATTAGTGGCTAACAGCTACCTGACTATGTTGTTAAAAATCACATTTCTTCTGTCTCTGTGTCACAATATGGTTTTTATAACGCGTAACCAAAACTGCTGCAAATAAACACTTTCTAAACAGTTAAGAATGCTCCTTTGGTGTTTATGTAACCGCGTTTTGCTAGCCAGCCTGTCGACTGTGAAACAGCAGGACAAGTCCAGAGCTCCTTGCTTTCTTATTTCATTAGACATGGAGTGCAAGTTGTAAAGCACTTCCCTTCTAATCCAGGGTTTATAATAACAGCTTAGGCTGATGGAGCTTTGTCAGACAAGAAATGCAGCAGAATTTTAATATCACAAGATCTTGTTACGCCCTTAAAAATGACATTTTAGCCTTTATTGTTGATGTCTCCTGTCTTAATTGTTGGGTTAAATGAACAAAACAAAAGTGTGGATGAATAACTTTGAAATCAGAGTAGGCCAGAGTCTGAAGCCAGTGTGAGAGTGGTGGGTGAAATCCTAACTGTGCGCCTCAACATTTTACTCACACGGGTTCATCAGTAAGCTCTCTAGTTGACTGACCCAAACCGTCTCACTTTAACAAAGAGGAACTGAAGAAAATTCCTGAAGACTTCTGCTTTCCCAGATGACCGGGTCACTGGGTTTGTTTGGATCTTCTTTCTCTAAGTTTGCTTCGGGTTAGTGACCCTTCCTCTTGATTACACACCACAGACCACTTTATCCTCCTAAAGCAGCTCTGGCAAAGGTTTGTTCTTACCTCTGAGCAACTCTCCCACTATATCTGTCCCATGTTTAAAGTTGATTTCCAACTATTATAGAGTTGTATGGACTGAACGCTTCCGAAGACAGAGAATTATTACTGGGTCAGAGGAATATTTCAAAGTTAGGGGGGGGGGAAGTGGTTAACTTTTGTGTTTTAAACTTGGATCTCCACCAAATTCACAGATTTCTACTCCAATTCCAGAAAGCCAGCAGGACTTGTGGATTGTTGTCCTCAGTTAGAATTCCAAGATGACCAGGAATCCAAGTTTTCCATTTCAAATTAAGAGAACGAACCAGACGGTTGATTTTAGCTAAAACACGCCACCAGTTCTAGCTTCATGCTAACATGGCCAAACTTTTCTGAAACATCTTGAAGACTGAGCAGAAGGAGAAAAGTTTTCTGGTGAAACCAAAGTAGAACGTTATGAACTGAACTCCAAGCATCATTGCTGGACATGAAATAGGAACTAGTCACCTGGTGAACCACATCCCTCATTGCAAAGCATAGTGGTGGCTCATCATGCTGTGGGGATGCATCTTTGTAGCAGAAAGTGCACAACCAGTCTGCACAGTAGGTAAAATGCTTGAAAGCTTCTTTAAGAATGCTGTGGCCCTCAGATTAAGCCAACGAGATGAAGATGAATATCCCTGAGTGGTCTAGCCAAAACCTGGGCTTCTGGTGCCGTTCATGTGTTTGAGCTTGGGAGGAGAGAAAAGGTCTAATCAAAGGCCGTGACAGGCTTCTAGAAGCTTCCTGAAGACGTGTTGAGGCTGTGGAAGCCATCAACATGTGGAGTTCCTCACATGAGGACTGGAAACAGATTTCTGACTGACACATTTCTAAACTGAGGATGAAAGAGCATCTTAAAAGGAAGCAGGCTTGTAACCATGGTTACAGCCAGCCATGACAATTTCCTGCTGGCTTTGCCTCACATTCTGCTCTCTTGTTTTATTGTTTTACTGTGTAGTTTTAGGATGATGTAATGTATGACTTCTTACTCTGTTGCTATAGTCAGACATCTGTGTGGTTTAAAGTCCATCTGGTGACACGCACTGCAAATTAGCTCAGGCTATAAATGTCACAGTGCTTAGTATTAAGCATACTAAACACTTGCATCCATTCAAATACGCAACAGACTAACAATCACTGCCAAATGTGGTTCAACAAGGTACTTGGGCAAAGGCTGTGAAAACCTTTCAAGATGTGAATCTTTTATTTTCCATTTTTAGAATCCAGCAAACACCGGGTAGTCACCGGGACGTTTGAGAATCGAGTTACTCTCGTCTTAGGCTTCTTCAGATTACAGTCAGCTCTGATTTTATTTACTGTGATCATATCGTATGCTTCTGAGCTCACGGCACAACTACATAGATGTTGGGGATAGAAATATCTCAATTAAAGACCAACGGTGAGGGGAGACAATAGCTAAACTTAGAGGCTGAACCACTAAAAGTCTGCTGGAAATTAGGAAGCAAACACAGACAGTCAACGATGGAAGCAGCTGCAGTGATGTCATCCACTGGCTGTAGATCCCAACAATCAGCATTTAGTTGTCACCATATTGGTTTTGGAGCAGCAAGGACAAATCGTGACTGGGCAAAAATCTTCAAGACTGAGAGATGCCTAGTTGGATTGGAGCATTGTTTGTCAGAGTCTGGGCGTTGTCTGAATACAGAGCTCTCCTTCCACCAGTCTGCCTCCCAGCAATCACCTGAAACACTCCACATCCATCATCCACCAGGAACTAGAAACTTCTCTGCATTGAAAGGAGTCGGCCGACATCGGGACACCTGATCAAGATGCATTCTGCGGGATTGTAGTACCCTTAAGCTCACTCGTAAGTGGAATAAGCTGCTACTCGGACAACAAAATGCAGATTTCCTCTAAGTGCCGACCGTATTTATGCTTAAATTTGTAAGTAGAGCCAAACTAAATCAGTGAAGTTGTGGGAACAGGCACAGTTATACATTCTTTGCTATAGAAGTGAGCGTGCATGGATGGCCAACTGAGCTCATAATGGTGCCTCAGAATGAAAACACGTTGCTATCACTGAGCCTCATGTTAAGAAGTCAACTGTGAGTCTTTCAAGAGTTCAAAGTCACAGTAACGGGGCTTGATTTGCTTATCAGGGATTTCTACCTTATCTTAACCAGGACATTCTCGCTCTTGTTTGAGAAAGGTGTGGTTTAACACACTTACAGATTGTTTGGAATTTCCTTGTCAGTTTCGTCTCGGTGGCGGTCAGTGAGCCAAAGCAACCTGTCAGATGTTTATTTTAGCGATAGTGTTAGAAGTGGTCGTGCTGTACATGGCTCTCTGCTCCGGTTTGGCTCCATGCTCTACTTCTTTTCTCCTCCTCCTCTACTGTATTCCTCTCCATGGCAACGCCTTTAGTACGTCAGACTGGTGATTGACTACCGTGTTTAAAATCTACCAAACATTCAACTTCAGAGTTCGTGTCGCACATAATGTTGCTCTTAGATCAACGCTAGTAGTAGGGGTGATGGTGACTGTTTTCTGGGAAGCTTTTGCCATTTCTGGGGTGTGTCTGTTTTCACCAAGGCCCTAGAAGGTGTGTGTGGTGTGTGTGTGTGTGTGTGTGTGTGCGTACTTGTATACTCTACAGATAGGACTATAATAAGCATTTTCCTTCACCAACAAAGGGAGGTCAATCGTGGGAAAACATTTCCCTGGTTCTCTCTTTTTTCCCAGTTGGAATGTGTTAATGGGTTCAAAGGTTTTGGTTTAGGTTATGAATATAATAGTAATTGTTAGAAATAGTTAGGGGAAACATCTAGGTTAGGCATAAATCCAGGTACTAAAATTAATGGATGTCAATACACTGTGTGTATTTACCCACCGAGGCTCTCCACAGTTATGATTTTATCCTTGCACAAGCGCTGGCAGGTCTCGTTGTCAGCGAGTCTCCCCGAGTTGAAAAGCCGACACTCAATACACTCCCTGGAGCAAAGAAGGGGAGGTCAAAGTTCACAGATCAAAACTCATCACAGTAATGAGTCCAAATTTACTGCTAATCCAGAAAATATCTCTAATATCTAATATTACTGGCAAGTTTGTCCAATTTTTTTTTTAGAATGGATAAATGTTTAACAATGTTTCACTAATGGATCATTTTGGCCCCACATAAAACTGCTGACTTATTTCATCACTAAACAAATATTAATGACCAAATGCATATGAAATTAACATTCAGTCAAAACAAAGGGTTTATATTCTCTGAACAAAAAGGAACATCTTTCGTGTCTCTGAAGTTAAATCAGTTATTTTCCTCTTTGAATTTTTTTTTTAACTATAATTCTAATTCCTCTAAATTATGTCCATTTGCTGAACCTGGTCTGGGGAAAATGTGTGACGAGAGAGTGCTTTAGTTCAAAACTATTTCAACTTTCAGTAACTGGCAGTTCAGGCAGAATCTGTGGAAAATCCTGCCTGCGCTGTCTACAGGGTTAAATATGATCTTAATTAGTTCAGATGGACTCATCACAATCAATATTTTACTCCTGTTGCCTGTTGACCAAACTAGTCCCCGACGTCATTGCAGTATACCGAGTGTGCATTTTGTTTCTGTGTGTGTGCGTGTGTGTGTGAGAGCTCCACCTTTTGGTGCCGCAGGCGTCGGGGCAGGTGGGGCATTTCTCGCAGGTCTCTCCAAACGCCCCCGGCTCGGTGCACTGACAGCGGCCGCACACGCAGCTCCCTCGCCCGCTGCACATCTTCCCGTCATCTGAGAAGCAGAGCGACGTCTCTGTGGAGCAGTTACAGTTGTCGCCCACGAAGCCGGCGTGGCATTTGCACTCCCCGCAGTGACACTCTCCATGACCTGGAACAACATGGAAGCAGCAGGACAGTCGGAGAGGGAAGAGTTAAAGAAGGCACGTCCGCCATGCTTTCCACAAACACTGGAGACCTGATCACCAAACACCTGAAAGTTGTGAAAAAAGAGCTTTGTAGTCAAGTTAGACGTATTGGCGTAATTTATTTTCCGTTACCATGGAATAAAAAGCATCTTATTGGCTTATATGACAAACACTGTCAGCTGATGACATTGATAACAAACAAACGATCAGGAGAAAACTAAAAACAGCTTTTGTTCCAGTGAAAGAAGAGACATAATATGCACCTAAACAAGGTTGCAGTCTTCATGTTTTTTTTTTTGCTTGCTTATTTGTTCTATTTCTTTGGAGAGATTTACTTCAACATGTCTCGTGCTGAGGTCCAGCTGGAGGCCTGTGGTGGTTGGTTGCTGGATATAGGGGTGAAGGGCAACACCCTGTTATTTTTCCATAAAACACCACCCACAGGTGGGTTTTTATTCGCCTGACGGTCTCTTTCAAACTTGTTCCAACGATGCATGTTCCATCTAAAGGAGACTGAAGGATTTATCAAACATGCATGGAAGAATTGAGGCAACACTCCAGGATTTTAATTAGGGTATAGCATTAGAACATGATGAAAGCTAAAAAAAGGGGGTACATTTTCCATAAAACCGACTCTTCAGTAAGTCATTCTCATTCTGGTGTAAACAGATTTCCATCAGTCTCCATTAGTCACATTCTGAGTTCTTCTGTGTAACACAAGAAGTTTACAATACTGGTTAAGGATTTAGATTAAACACCTTTTTCCAAAGTAAAGTCCCAGAAAGTTCCACATCCTAAACTTAGAAATGCACTGGACATGGAAGGATGACCCAACAGAGGAGTGCCGCCTATGGAAGACGTGGCTCACTAGTGAATTAAATCACACTTTAGGAGTGGCTGCTGCTTCTGTCCAAGAATCTTCCTAAAAGTCGAGAACATTTAGTCAACGTGCGCAGCTGCAGGGCAGCAAGGAGGAAAAACAAACGTCTCTTCAAAGAGGTCAGGGACTCCTTGGTGCTGGGAGGAAGTATTGAGTCTGATCATCAGCTGAGTGGTCAGCGTTAAGCAACACTTTGTCTGGAATCTCAGACATGCCGTAACTTTAGTTTTACACCAAAACTTTAAAGCCGTGCACATTTCAGGAGGAAAAACTGAGCGTGGGCCGATTATTGTGTTATTTTCTAGCTTGGCAGTCTGATGCACCACTCCCAGTCTTTGCTCAGGGGCCGCCACGATGAGCGGCATGTGGCTGACTAATGGCACCAGTGCTGAGAATGTGTCCTTAAATGACTGTTTGGGCACTCAGAATGTTGATGAGGTTTTACGCCTCTAAGTGCGAAGAGGATGAAAGGAGTGCAGATTCAGCTGCTTTCACACGGACAAGTCGAGGCTAGCTGCTAGCAGCCCTGCAGTCCATAAACACTACGGTGCTTATTAGACGTGTGGGGGAGGTGATCGGCATCCAGCCGCTTTCACAGACCTCAGGCTCTGTTTCCAGCTCTTCTTTTGAGTGTTAACAATGAAATGTTCCACAATTACTATTCATCATTGTTCCGTTAAGTCATTCAGTCATTGGCCAGCATAGCTGCCACTTGGCAAGGAGGTAAATGCTTATTGCTCACTTTTTGGAAAACCAGAAGAATCTCCTGAAATAAAAGCCTTCTGCATTTCCAAAAATACATTAAAGAAAATAAGGCAATTTAAAAAAAATCAAAATGAAATTTTTTGATAGATTTTGTGTTTTTTTTTCAATCAACTTTGTTAAATGTCACAAATTATTTGCATCCACGAATCACACCAGTTTGTACGACAGTGTATCAAGCCCATTGTAGATAAAGAAAACAGATTAAATTTGCGCCATAAAACTTTGTTGTTGGTTTTTAGAAAAAGCAAAGACATTTCTGCGCTTAAAAGTCAAAAATCTGCTAGAATCTGTAAAACGTACTTGTCAAACAAAATGGTACACTGCAAATACAAAAGCTTACCAGTATTTTTGGTCTAGTTTCTAGCACAAATAAATTAATGCATTTGAAATACGGAAAACTATTTAAAGTAATTACTTATAACTGAAAAGTCATAACTTTTCAGCAAGATATAAAAGCTTGCTGAAATATAGGAGCTGCAATAATTTAATATTGATGAAAATGTACTTGTTCCATTGGCAGTTTATTCCATGTTAAAAGTGAAATAGTACTCTTTTAAATCAATATTAAGAAATTATTCACTTAAACTTCTACATATTGATGAAAAGTTTCCAGTGTATCAATATATTTGACTAGAAGCTCGATCAAAATTACTTTGCAGGATTTTGTGTTTTTACAGTGTAAGGTTTGGGTGGGCTGACATCACTCAACTATGGAAACCGAAGGAGTACATCAATGAAAAAAAGAGTTCAAATTTTGCAAAAGTTTGATCTTTTTAATTACTTGAAATCAATTTATTGCCCATCCCTGAGTTGGAGCTCAAAACCTTACAAAACTGTCTTTATACCCTCTGCGTGGTTTAATGTCCTTCTGCTGCGATGCTGTAAACTGCAGCTGACAGGAAGCAGCATTAGAAAGCTGCACACCTGCATGGGAGAAACTCTGCAGCGCTGTGGGGTTCCAGAACAGCTCCAACACCAAAGACAGCAGTAATCCTTTCTTAGTGTGTCGCTGGCGTATCCCCTTATCAGGTAGCTGTGAACCGACTTGCAGCCTGCATAGGAAGTTGCACTGCCAGCGCAAGAACTTACAGTTATGGGACCAGAATCCAGTTCATGTTTTCTTGCTGCAGCCTGGGAATGCATATTTGATGCCAAGACGCAGCATGTGTTTCAAAAGCACATTTACACAGGCTTATGCAAATATTTGGAGCTTATGTAAAAAGAGAAATGAGCTGTTAAGTCACTTTAGTTGCAGAAAAGGGGTTCTCAGAGTTCATATCCAACATGTCAAACTTGTGCACAACTGAAGAAACATGTGCACCAATGGGGTGAAGAGTGGATGTGCAAAAATGTCTTTATCTGGTATACAAAGTTTTAGGTCATTGTGCTGAACTGAGTAACCCTCATCAGGAATGCAGAGCGTCTGGTGTGATGCAGCTAGCACAGCGTCTGGATGTTGGGTCATTTGGTTCCCACTGCAGATGAGAAGAGCTCACACTTCCTGCAGGGGAGCTACAATCACTGTGTGTGTGTGTGCAGAAAGAAAACTCAAGGCAGTAACCTCCAACTTCTCCAGTTCCACTCAGAATCTTGGCCCTCTGTCCTGCTCTTAGGAAAAGCTGCAGTGGATTTTTGAAATGCTTGTGGTGGTGTAGCATTCGCCAGGGTGACTCAAAATGTTAGAGAGAACAGGGAGAGCGAAGAGGGAAGCGGTCCGTCTCTGGGGAGGCTTTCCTGTGGAACATTCTGGATGTTGGAGTAAAACTGTTGGAATAAGGTAGAAAATATGACCAGAGGTCCATTTCTAGCCATCCATCTGTCAAAAATGGTCACATTTCTGCACACCTCTGCGTCGTGTTAAAGTTCACTGAGGTTGCTCATTAATTCCCAGAGGAAACATTCCTCAAATCAATGTGATGAAGAAAATTCAATGTGGATGAAGAAAATTTCATCCACACAAGAAACATGGGAAACTGTTTCTGTTGAGCAGACAAGTGACGGTAAAACCAGATCAGATTAAGATATTGGTTTATGATAAGCTTGATTTGACATGGCGATACTTCATGTTAAAAACATATTTTTTAAAGTAAAAGTTACATAATGAGGCTCTATCCAGCAAGTAAATAGCAATTTTTTTTACAGACATGTTTTTTTAACTCCATGAAAGATTTATTTAACCAAGTAATTACTGCTGACAGTGTTAAAAACGCGAGGAAAACCTCGAGCTAATTTAAACTGGTGCTTCACAAGACAGAATACTTGAGAACTTGTGATGATGCCTGTATTAAATTTGTATTAAATCTCTGTTCCACTGGCAAAACCCTTTTTCACGTTGCTCATTAGCAAGTTAAAACTAGTTTGTCAAGAAGGCTTCAACACTGTGTATCGTACCAGATCTTTCTAAATATACAGAGAAAAGATAAATTAAATATTCTAAAATAAACACGAAGTTATACTGATCCACAAGTAGGCAGGAGAAAAACAGAGCCTACCTTGTCAAACGGTTAATTTACTTCCTACTGTTCACTCTGAATATTTTAATGTTTCCTAAATCAATTTTATCTCCAGTCTTTAGTTCAACAGGTGCAGGTTGGAAAATGTCCCAGCATAGATTGAATCACTGAAGTACCCAGGAGACTGATGAGTCCAAGTTTTATTGAAACTCCATCTTCTGTTGGACCCATGAAGTTTGGCTTCACTGTTTCTCCTTTACTCTTCCTGGCTCTGATTGGTTGGTTTCAGATGATAACAGTGGCTCAAGAACGAGGTGGAGGAGATTGTTCTCGCCACAGATTATCTGACTCATGTTGTGCTGTCACAATATAGTGAAGGTTTAAACCCATGTGTAAAAATATTTTGTTATAAAAAGTAACAAACTCTCTATGTGGCTGTTTGGTTAGAAAGCCAAGGGGATATGATCCTATGTTTGATGGAAGAGATAGTTTGAACTTCCTCTTTCCTCCCGATTGGTCCTGCTCTGCATCCTTCAAGCCTCCTTCTCAACTCCACTAAGGGTCTGGGGTCAGAGTTCAGGTGTCACTTCTCAGTTCAATGATGCCTCCACATACTCACTATCTCGTTCATTCGTTTAATTCACTGCACATATTCTGGTCCTCCCAACAAACAAAAGCTGACGTTTTCTGAAATGTGCTTAGACTTCCCACATCATGAGCAGCATTTAGGACATTAATGGGCTCATTTAGGATGTGTGGTGTGTTTCTTTCTGTCTGACTTCATTTAAACAAAGCAAAAATGTCAAATGACAGAGAGCCATGCATATTAATTTCAGAGCAGACGAGCTAAACAAACGGACCCGGCTGCCCCTCCCTGACGCTGACAGGCAGCTCATACTGTGGCAGGAGGCCTTGAAATGACAGCCTGACAGAACAACAATATCTCCATAAAACACTAAATTATACAGCGAGCCGTGGGAGGAGATTACAGCTCAGACAAGGGCTTAGACCAGCCTCTAAATCTTCGTCTCACTTCGGCTCGAAATGGAAAAAACACGCAAAGAAGGTTCTGTTAAAGCTGCTCCCATCACGGCTTCCAGACTGCAGTGTGGAATGACGACCATTTCCTCTTTAAAAGACGACGTTTTGAAATGCTGAAGGGTCAGAGAGAAAAACATTTGGCACAATCCTCTGGGGACTGGGAGAGATTCCTACACATTTGTGGCCAAGTCACACAGAAATGTTTCAGCTGCGCACCAGAGGTCTGGAGGCAGAACGAGATGCTGGCATGGCAGCGAGAGGAGGCGAGGAACTGCGCCAGTCTGGACAGATGACAGCCAGAGTGCAGCTGAAAAACAGACGCTTTTTCCATAAATTGCTCGCAGACAGGACTTAAGAAAAATACTCTGCCAAGTTGACATAATGTGGCTCTGATTTCGTCTCATTAAGGAGGAATGATCACCGATCTTCCTTCAGGGACAAACAGATAGAAAATATTCCGTTTTGACAGGACAGAGACATGTGGCGTTCCCGCTGTCGGCCCGTCTCTGGCGCCGATGCGCATCGATAAAAAAAAAGAGAAAGAAAAGACAGAAAGGAGACTTCAAGTCTAATTTCAAGGATGACATATTTATATTTTATATTAACCACTTCAGCTTCACTGACTTGATCTTTGGCTTTCAAGTCTGGCTGGGTGATGTAGACTTCAAGTTTTATCACAATATTTTGTGGGTAACGTGAGAATAAAAGTGATAAGAACCATTTATGCATCGTTTTATTTAATTGCGTTGCTGTTACAGCTCGGCACAGCAGTCATAACCCATCACACTCAAATAGTGATCCTGAAAAACATTTTTAATGTGCATCTTCAGGACAACAGTCTTATGAAGAAGCAGGATTTCTAAACAGCACACAGTAACTGCATTTAATCAAATTTTCAAATCAATTTAAATGTTTTGACAGTTGTATGAATAAACAGAAGAGAACGAATAACTCCAACAATTTTGGGGAATTTAAACATTAATTGGAAACTATCATGATGACAATAAATCAACTTTCTTAATGTTCTAAGAAATTTATTGCAATAAATGAAAAACAATACGACAAATGGCCACCCTACTTTCAAGTCCAACACTTAAAAATCTGATAGGATTCAAAATGAGAATATTATATGAACTCCTCAATTTAAGTACATATCTGAAATATAAGAATTGAAAAGAGACAAAAATAACAGTAGATTAGATTTAACATTACATTTCTAAGGAAGTCTACATTTAAGAAATAGAATGAGATTGAAGCAGAAATAACACTATGCTAAATAAAAAAGTTAAAACTCTTCATTCTATTAAACTGAACGCAAAGCATCAAGAATGCAAGTGAAGTCCTACAATTTCATGACAACAGATAGGAAACTAAATGAATACAACATGTTAACATTTTCTTCCATTAATGTCCTTACAAAATAAATCAGAGGAAACAAAAAAACAACATTTTCACAGACATGCCTGTTTATTCATCTTCACAAGCAATACACTGACAACGGTTTTCATTCTGAAGAGTCTGTCTAGAAACCAACTCTGGTCTCTGTCTGTTCTGGAAATGATCTTAAAAATTAGCAGAAGATCAGAACTACACATAAACCAGAGATCTTCAGAAATGACCTTAAAATAAATGGACAAACGTATAAATAAGAATTCAAAACTGACTGATGCAGCTGTATCAGAGCCATAGAGGAGGTTCACCGTTCACTTCACTACTGAAACTGACAGTGAAAAAGAAAAGCTTGAAGAAGTGAAACCTTCACTTAGGGAACAGAGAACTTCCTGTGGGAAAGCAACATGCAGTCTGGATGATGACTAACACCCAGCTCTAGCTGTTCTTCAAAAAAAAACACAAGTCAACATATCTTACAAAGACCAAACTCAGGAAAAATACACCCTTATGTTATTTGTATATCAGGAACCAGACTGTGTTTGTCCTTACTGCTCCAATCAGACCTAGCAGAGTGTTTTGTGTTGCAGTCTTCCAACAACTTGGAGCCAATCATTGTCAATCTATGAAATGTTTCCCAGCATGCACTGCAGGCCTCAGTTCACACAGTGAATGCAGGAGGGTCAGGCATCAGGACAATTAGAAAAACAGAAAACAAGGTGAGAATTTATTGCATCGTTTATCGTGATACATTTCTTTGTTTATTTCACGTCACAATAAATTCCAAATATCGATATTTAATCCCCCAATCTGTCCATACTATCGATATTGTTATTTTTACTATTTACTCCACTGTTTGTTCAATGAAAGTAAATATTAATACATTTGAAAACATGGTCAAATGGGTTAGAGGTTGTGTGCTGTTAGTGATGCCAATCACTGTATTTGACCTGAAAACAAAGAGGCATGTTTCTGAAGAGCGGCATTTGTGTCTGCCATGCAGTCGCAGCCATAGTTACCTAAAAATGAAGTAATAAATAGTTTTTAATGCTATATCACAATAGTATCACAAGATATGGTGATACAACCTTAAGCCCATAACTGTCAGGTGAAAACCTCTCTCTTGAAAGAACCCAGCAGTCAGGCTAAGGCTGAGGAAGCTCTGTTAAAACTAAACCAGTCTGTAAGAAACCTGCTTTGCATGGCGGAGGAGGGATAATGATCAGGCATCTGATGGGAATCAAAATGAGAATATTATATGAACTTCTCAATTTAAGTACATACTGTATCTGAAATATAAGAATCACTGAGTCGATTTATTACATAAGGGTTTACATTGTGGTCTTAAAGTTTTTGCTGAATATTTTGTGGAATTATTGTGATAACATAAAAGTGCCAATAAGAGCAGTTTATTACTTTTTCATTATGAAAGCCCAGGCATGGCTGAGACTATGTGGCAAGGCAATCTGAGCTCCACAAACACAAAAACTGCTCTTAAAAAAATGCTGCAATACACTTGTTTAGAACATTGGCCACATAAAATAGTGTGATTTGCATCACTAAGCTGCACACTAGCTGCATTTAATCATCTTTAAAATGTATTGATAATCATAATCATTGATAATCATGTATTGATTGAAAGTATCAGAGAAGCAAATGAAAAGAGTGAATCAAAACTTTTCCATGGCAAATAATTATCCGATGTTACTTACACACCATCTAAAAGACAGAAGGCACCAGCTGAGGCACATTTCTATGCAAAGCAGAATAGAAAGTTGGGAAATATAAATAATGGGAGCAATGTTAGGATAGCTGAACAAACAATGGTGGAGATGAAAAGATCCAACATCTAGACCTCTACCACATCATGAAGCTGTTGCTGGAAAAGTCAATGATGTGAAGCAAGGTTGTGCAGAAATGTGGGCCAAATGACCAGCTGGGAGGGACTAATTCTGTCCTACAGAAGTGGATCAGTGAGGGATCAACTGGCCTGTTCAGCAAAACATCCTGATCAATGAGACGTTTCCTTGTTTTAGATAAATATACGTCAGAAAGTCACAGCAGCATCAATGGTTCAGTTACAAGCTGGCAAAAGTTCAAACCTCACATTAGACCAACTGGATGAAATCAGTTATTAACAAGATCAGTCTTACAACAGCTCACTTCCCACACAATCACACACTCACACACTAAGCTTTTATTAAGCCTCTACAGCCCATCACTCTTTCCCTCAGTTGCTAAAAGGAACTTTGTTATCTGAAAACCACAGTGATAGCAAAACCCTGTCATGTTTGCAACCACAACCACTCCATAACAAATAGTCCAATTAAACTTTTAAATATTCTTTTAAACAGTAACTTTATGTTCCATGTCTGTGGAAGACATGTCCCGTTTAAAGGGCTGCTAGGACAACACTACACGTCTGTCTTTGTGCTACTTTATGAGCTTCTGTGAGAGTGAAGCAGCTGTAAAAATGTAGGTTGGTAAAAACTGACAGGCCGAAACAAGCTCTGCCCCTCCAGCCGAGCCAAACAGAGTTAATGATCAGAACGGGGGAGCCGATACTCTGTAGCTGAGGGCTTCCTTCCCTCCTTCCTTCCTTCAGCAGCTGCAGGCGTCAGAGCACCTGAGCGGCAGCAGGCAGGTTCGGATTGCAACAACGGCACATAGCTGGCGGGCACGAAAACTGTGTTTACCTCGGCTTTGTGCTCAGCATCTGAATCGCAGCATGCTCGGACTGTCGCCGACATTACTCACCAGAAACACAACAACGCAGCCAAAACCTGGAGCTGGTCATTTCCTTACCGCCAAAGGTCCCAGCCAAATGGCGCAGTGGAAAGTTACAGAGAATTCAAAAGGATTCAACAGTTTGCTACATTCCAGCCACAGACCGCCATGTGTCGTTGGGATTCTGCGTGATAGACAAAGCAGTGCACAATCGCAGGATACAAAGGGTGGTTGGAATGAAAACCTGAAAGGTGTGGCAGGACCAAACGTACTGCCAGGCTCTGTGTGCACAAAACCTTCAAGCACCGTTTTGGATAAGGAAACTATTAGCCAAAACTATAAATAGCTCTATATTCTGCAGGTTTATAAACTGCAGACCCATAAAGCCAGAGGAGATCATAAACTCTTCTTATGAGCTTGGGTGATGCCAACAACATCAACAACAACCAAGCAGCAAACCAAGCCCATTCTGACCAACAGCGGCACCCCGAGCCGAGCTCTGATCCCACTGGAGCTGCTCACATCTCTGAAGTTCAAACTAAATACTCATCACAGATGAGCAAGACGCCACTGTGCAGAATTTCCCTGCTCTTATTTATAAAGTTATTTACAGTTTGGAGTATGTGGAAGTAAAAAAAAAACACACAAAAAAAGTTCTGATCATAGGATAGAAAAAACAGTGACTTCCTGTTCTGGGACATATTAATCCCTGATGTGTCTCGGTTCCCCTGAGCTCAGTGTTGTTGACGTTGGCCTCACAGAGCTTCTGCTCAGTGTCTGAATCTGGGTACGGCAGCTGAAGGTGGAAAGAAAGGGGGAAAAACCCCGGCAGCCTGGGTTTGGACATCAGACTTCATTCCGACCAGCACCGACTGGATTTTGTCCCTCACTTTGTGACTCAACCTTAAATCTGCCAAGTTCTCCAAACTGTTCAATGTTTTTCTAGTCAACATTGGAAGAGTTGAAGAGGAGAAATTGGAATTGGTTAAAATCATAATTGGTTGGTCAAAGAAATTATGATCAGTGAATCTTTAACCTTCCCAGCTGATTTCATATCATGGATTCAGACATTCATCTTCTTTGATTTTCTCATTAATGCTACGTTGGAACTACAGCATAATGCTGCATTTGCATTGAGCATGTAATTGTGCAAATTTGAATCACAAAAATTAATTTGTTTAATGAAAATACGCCAATTTTGAGAAAACTGACGTCAATAAAATGTTTTAGGATGTAGTTTTATTGCATTTCACAAAACTGTAATGAAACACCTTTTTGAAACACTCGAGCCATGTGATCAAAAACCTTATGCTACTACTGGAACAAAGAGGACAGTAAGTGGTAGTAGGACGATGGTGCAGAGTGTTTAATAATTCATAGTGTAAAACAATCAACGTGTGATTTTAATTGCATTTCTGAGTTAATGGAATTAATTAATGGTGAAATTGTGCAATGGAGACGTAGTGAGTTTGGACTGAACATCAAGGAAACAGCTGGAATTCTTTCCAGGCCAGAGATAAGGGCAGTAGGATGTTAGAGTGTGATGACGTCCATCAGGTGCTGAGGCTCCAGCCTCTGGGGGCCTCCATAAGACAGAACTGTGGACTTCACAGGCAGCTCTGAAAACAGCTGTGGACTGTCATGGAAAGGTTTTCCTTCCCCTCTCTTCAGTTCCCGTTCTATTCCTCAAATGGAACCAGCACAGATCCAGAACTCTCGATTGTCTAAACAGACACATCAGTGGTGTCAGCAGCGTCTGACTGGAACTGCCTGAGCTATGCAGGAAATGCTGTGATATAAATCTTCACATCCATCTGTTTTTGCGTCACACCATCGGCGAAACTAAAGAATCCCTCTTGTAGAGCGGACACCAGTGTGCGTAACTGTCTAATGTAAAAATGATGTGTTGTCAAAATTCACGGTAAAATGTTACACACGGTAAACACTGGCTCTCTCCGTGTTTACCTGGTGCCTTGACTGGTGATTGGCTGATTAGCAACTAAAAGCTGACGTCTTTCTGATCAGTAACATGCATGATCAACATTCTTCAGTGCATGATATATTTGAACTATCAAAATAGGCAGCTCTAAGTGTTTTAGAGGGGTCCAAGGTATTCTATTCTCAGGGTATGCAGATTTTTTATGATACAGACTACTTTGTAAAATTTGACTAGTTTTCAGAAATTATTTTCTTTAGGCAGTAAAGAAAGTACTGCCTAAAGTATTTGCTAAAATACTTATCGATATTTTGGCAAATACTGATAAAATAGGAATGATGGTTTAGAGTTTTACAAAATCTGTCATCAGAAATTGGCCACAAATCTCTGGTTGGTGCATTTCTAGCTCCGACTCTCCTTGTAAGTCCTGAGTGCTGTTTACTGCAGATTGGCCCCTACTTGTTGGAATCCATGGCGATGACTGAGCTGGCTGCTGATGTTAACCTCTCCTCTAAATGTTGCAGGACTTCCATCACAGTGAGGATTCTCCTCACTGTTAAACTCAGGACCAAAGATCTCAGAAGCTGACTCAGGTGAACATGGATCAGTAACATGCATGATACTGAAGGCCCAACTCTTCCTGGACTTTCTGAAACCCAGAGTGAGGAAAAGTTCAATTCCTGCCTTTAGCCAACAAAACATTCCCAGTTAGGACTGGACTGTTTTCTTTAGCGTGAAGCACAGCCTAAGCTATCCTCTGCACGAACATGAATAAACACACATGTTCCCATTTACCCTGTAGGGACACACACATGTGATTATGTGCACGCAGCTCTGGACCATCCGATTTATTTATGAGGTAAAAGAAGGGTTCGTGTAGATCTGCAAAGTAGGGACATGCTATTTCTGGCAACAGGCAGCCACGGAGCTCTTAGATCATTATTTGGAAGCAGCTGTGGAGGAGATGTGGGTCAGCGGGACATGAGGACTCGGATGTCCAGATTTCCCGATTCCAGAGGTGGGGCATGAGTCAGATAACAACAGAGAGTAAACAACTGCAAAGAGGAATGTTAATGAGAACTGATGATTCATTAATTGGTTTTACAGCATCGGTGAAATCTGATTTTTTTTTTTCTTAAACACAAAAGATTGCAAGTTTACTGTAATATTAACGTTTCCAGTAGGCGGAGCCTCTTCCTGTTTTGTGTCAGAGTTAAAGGTGTTTTCATTCAGAGTAAACACAATAAACAGGACTGGAAGTCGTTCAAGTAGGGAAAGTTGCTTGCGTGGCACAGACTGAAGAAGGGAATGTAGTCGACTGCTGTACCACACACACACACACACTGCTTGCCTAACACACACACACACACACACACACACACAACGTGCGCACACAGGTTCTGTAACAGAGTGTAAAAGGTAGCAAACGCTCAGTGACAAGCATTAACCCTGAGAACATCACTTTACAGAACATCTGCCTGTAGTTTGAAATGCGTCCCAAACTCCCTTTATAGTGTCACTACACATCATATTCGCCGTACAGTATGATTTCTTTCCTCCTATAAGAATAACTGAAATGCAGGTAAACCAATGGAATCATCCTGAATGATTTCTTCTCCTGCAGAAAGAATCAAAGTTTAGATCTTAGTGTTTTAAGAGAAATATTAACTTTCTGCTGTAAATGAAAACAAGCACTTTCCATAAAGCCAGAGCACCAACACACTGTCATTCCACACTGTCATTTATTAAACAAAGATAGACCCAAAGCAGAGAGAGCAGACAAGAAAATTAACTCCAGAACAGATACAGGAGCTCCATCCTGGACTCTGCGTGCCTTAGCATGGTCAATGTTAAACGCCCATGACATGACTAAAGGAAAAACGACTCAAAAAGTTTAGCTCATTCAGATGAGTTGCCAGGTAGAAGTCTCTTTTCTCTAAACACAATACTACCACACAAACTAGGTTGGCAAAACTTCATCCGAGACCACAAGACCTCTGGAACGATGGTCTACAGACGGACTTGATCACTGTAGATTAGTTTCTGTAATCTCCCTATACCAAATCCTGCATGTCATCAAGTCAACATGAGCTCCACTGTACACTAAAATGCTCTGGAATCAAATGTGAGACCATCTGGGTGACGTCTGAAACTTGACCCAAACCGGGTCAAACAAAAAATGAAGCAATACTGTAAATAAAAGCGGGTCACGAATCCTCCACATGTCGGGTAAGCGAACTTCTCAACATGCGTATTTGGGGGTAAGCTGTGGTTGCCATTTGTCCATATTTGTTTCACTGGTAACTAAATAAAGACAGTGACTAACACTTCAGGGACTTTGCTACATCAAACCCCGTTACACGGTTCTGAAGGATGTTTAGGACTGAGGCGAGGTGGTTGAGTCGACTCTAATCTGATGTGACAGAAGGTGAGTCATCCATGAACGATGCAGGGCATCATTTAGGCCAGCTAACACACTAACCAGTCAACAACGTCCTGTTTGTTCGTTATCACAGACTGATAAAAACGCCAACAGATTCCTGTCTGCTCAGTCGTAAAGTTCAGATGTCACAGTGGAGCCTCTAAAAACAAAGACTTCAATCCTCTTGAGGTGAGCAGCTTAGCTTTTATGCTACCACATAATTCCAAAGAACAGAAGAAGTCATGGAGCCCGGTGCAGCTCTGTGGGCTCCAGTGGTTTTGGCTGTTATGAGATGTCAGAGTCCCTCTACTTTTATGGCTGAAAGTTCTGGCAGTGACACCAACTTGTTTAGTAAACTTTGTGGTGACAAAAAGGACTTTGGTTTAGGAGATTGAGCAAAGTGTTCAAAGTCTTGTTTTTCAGCTCAAAAGGCTTATTACACAACAAAAGAAAAAACCCTTCTACTTATTTTTCCAGGTACCAATTGATGGCTAAAAGAGTCCAGGTCATCATCGAATCCAGGAAGGTCATTCCTCCCACAAAAAAATATTTTAATGAATAAAAACTGCAGATAAAATAAAGATTTATTTTTGTTAATATACTCATATGCTGGAGAGGAGTTATCATTGTTCTGTATGCATGTGCAGTCATGCTGTTTGAGAATGTCAGTGCTGAAATCAAATCCATCTACTGTATTTAATACCTGAGCTTTGTCAGACATGTTTTTATAAGCAATAACTGACTGAAAATTGACTCTGTAATTTAGCACCTTGAAATTGGGCCTCTGTCTCTTTAAGAAGCTCAAGGATTCCTCAAACATGCATAGAAGAATCAAAGCAAATATCCACGTATGTTTTTGATGAGGAAATAATATTCTAACATGATGGAAAGCTGAAAAAAGTTGATTTCTCATAATGCCTCCAACCCCCGTTGATTACCACCTTTGGCACTTAATAGTTAGTCATAACTAAACCAAAGTTAAAATCAAAGCTTGAAAAACCCAGAGACCAAAAATCAACCACAGTTTTCTCATTGGTTCATCTCTAATGATATTCTAAAACATGACCTCCGACCTCTGAGTCAGGGTTCTACAGAGGAGAAGGTGTTTGCCAACATCAGCTCCAGGAGCTTCAGGTTCTTCACCAGGCAGCAAATGTTCCCACACAGACTCTGACTGAGCAGCAGATCCCATCCAGGTGGATCCAATCCTGTTTATGAGCGATTCCTGCAAGGGCTTTATTCACACTTTAATGGTTTTACTGAATTAGTTGGACAATGTGCGTCGCAAAATTGATCATAAGTTGAGTTTGTCCTTAGCTGCTTTTCAATTATCCTAAAATTGCGCAAATTGGAATTACAAAAATAAATTAACTTAACGGAAACATGAAGATTTTGAAAAACAGGTTTTTTGATAAAACGTTTTGGAGCTAGGATGAGTTAATTTTTTGACAGTATTGAAATTACTGTACTTCACAAAATTGCAATGGAAACACTTTGTTCACAACACACAAGTCATGTGATAAACACCTGGATGATACTACTGGAGGAAAAGATGAAGAAGAAGAAGACAGGAAGTAAGAGGATGATAGTGCCTGATTTTTAACAACTTATCGCGTGAACAAATGTATTCACTTGTCATTTTAATTGCTTCTCATTTAATGCAAACACTGCATTTGCAAAATTGTGGTTTTTCGTCATTAGCAAAGCATCGCCAAAGCTTTGCACACGTTTGTAATGAAAACCCAGATACTGTCTCTGTCCCCTTAGGTCAGCCTGACAGATACGGGCCTGCACTGGGCGTTGGGATCCAGCCAGCGCCGGCCCCGCTGCCACAAAGGCCCCTCTGTGGTTTGACAGGAGCCGCCGTTGGCGGGGAGACGAGCTAGGAGGTCTCTCACCGCGGTTTTGGACCCGATGTTCTGGGAGCACAAAAGGTTTTGCCTGTCCCCATACTGATCCTCTGAGCCAAACAGCCCTTTTCACACAACTTGTGCTGCTCTGTGGGCATGAGCAACGACAGCCAATCAGAGGACGAGATCTTCAAGTTAGCATCAGAGCATGCATTTTCTGGCTATCGGCGTTCTCAGCCAGTCAGTCCCTTTCTGGCCTCAGAGGTTTGTTAGAAAACATTAGTGAACAAACACTGCAATGGAATGATCCACATCAAAGGATCATCAAAGGCCCAATGACTGGGACACTCATTTTATTAGAATGGCCCAGCCAAAGCCTAGGCCTCAATCAAATTAAGAATCTGTGGCACTGGGCGAGCGTTTTAGATTTTTACTACTAAAAACTTTTCAAAAACCGCCAATCGGTTTTAAATTTGCCTTCCGACTGACATTTGAGCCACTCAGTGTTGATTGATCTCTGTTCAGCTGTAATGAGACAAAATGTAGGAAAGGGAGCTTGAAGAGTTTTACAAGGTTCAGTAAATATCAACTGAAAACTATTTAACAACTACTAAACATCCTTTGGGGAAAACAGTGAACCCCTGAACATCAGAGTTTTTACAGCTGCAAAGCCAGCAGTCCTGAATGTTACAGCCTCAGTTCACACCGAGAAGCTGTGGAATCAAGAGGAGGCTGGCCTAATAACGCACACACACACACACACACACACACACACACACACACACACACCACACACACACACACACACACACACACACACACACACACACACACACACACACACACACACACACACACACACACACACACACACCACACACACACACACACACAGAATGTCTTCCAGACAGAAGAAGTTCCACAAACAAACAGTAGTGAGGACAGGCTGGATGTTTATCAGGAAGCTGAGGAGCCACAGCTCAGTCCACCAACACTTCTCCTCAAACCCAAACCCTCAGTTCAGTTAAACTAAAAAACACTTAATTTATCCCAAATGGAAATTAAATGTCATAAGTCACATCCTCAAAGTATCTTCAAAAAGTGGTGGTTATGATGTGTTGCCACAGTTACACATCATAATAATGTGATGCTGTGGGTCAGAAGATTCTGCAGAGATCTGAAGACAGTTGCTATATGACTGTAGCGACATGCTAACAGATCAGTGACAAGGCAGTAGAGACAATATCACACAGTAACATGTCCTGGGGACACCACTAGTTGCTAGCATGAACTGCTAATCCAGCTCATTTGCTTCTGGTGCTACTCCATAAACCTCCTGCTGTAGGGTTGGAAAGTCAGGCAAAGAGCCTGGAGACGGGATGTGATTGGTGGAGGAAATGGTATGAACTTCCTCCTCTCTCTGCTCTGTATCCATGAAGCCTCTTTTTACAACCTCTCTGGGATTTCAGGTCACAGTTCAGGTCATGTTTGAACTTTGGAAACGCTAATGAGCTCCACAGTTCATTAACAATGTGCGACTGTTGCCACGGTTACACATCATAACAAAAATCCATCCAATTGCACACCAAACTGTCCAAACATGCAGCGACTCGGCCAAATAAATTATGAACAAAAGTCTACAAAGAGAACAAATCAGGACCAACATAACGGAGCTACTTCGGCACGCTCCCGCCATGAGACCTGAAATAAACCAGGATGTTAGCATGAAGACCTGCTCTGCTGCCTCAGGCCAGATCTGAAAGGTAAAAGGAAAAAAAAAGACTTTCCTACCTGAGCAGAGGACGCCCTTGTGTCTGGCGCAGGAGAAGTCATCGCACTCGCAGAAGCTTCCGTAGATCTTCCCGAACTCGGACTCGTAGCAGAGGCACTGGTTGCAGCTGCACTCTCCGCGGCCGCTGCAGACCTGCTTGCCCTCGGCTTCCCGGCAGGCGCTGAGGTACATGCTGCTGGCCTCGCCCTCCTGACACTCGCAGTGGGCGCCCAGGTAGCCCGGCTCGCACTGGCAGGTCCCGCAGTTGTACATGCCTGCAGGGTGGAGGCTTTGGTCAGGGTCCACTCCATCAGCACTTAGTGCAGTACTTCTTAAATGCAAAAACCTTTTTCTTTGTAGTTTTTTTTGCAAATAACTGGACTATTTCTTAGACATTATCTTATCTGAGAGGCATCCTAATCCTCAAGGTTTC
Organism: Poecilia picta; assembly: GCA_033032245.1. Taxonomy (NCBI): domain Eukaryota; kingdom Metazoa; phylum Chordata; class Actinopteri; order Cyprinodontiformes; family Poeciliidae; genus Poecilia; species Poecilia picta. The sequence continues at coordinate 16,671,029 of CM065354.1, read as the reverse complement.
TGCCTAAGACTAGAACATTCCTGATTAGTCTCAGACCTTGTTACCCATCAGTCCCACTCAGTCACTGGGATTTCCTCCAAGAATCTCTTCATAATCATGTCAAAGCGGCCATTAACTGAAGCAGCTTTGGGTGTTTTTCTTATTAAAAAGACAAGGTTACTTCACATCCCTGTCTACCCTTGGATGAAGTAAACAACACTGCTTAGCTCATCGCAGCAGCAGCTGGGTATGCGAGTTTATCACATTATAGCCACAAACTTAAATTGCATTTTATTCGGATTTTATTTGGTAGAACACAAGAAAGTGCCCAATTGTTGTGCTTATTTTCATAAGTTGTTCCAAATAAAATTTGTATTGTAGCACTAATAAGAACTGACTCAGTCAGTTAGAGCTCCGTGTCGTTTGGTTTATGTCTCTACCTGCTGTAAATATCTACAAACTGAACTTTTTACCCAGTTTTCATTCCAAAACGCCAGAAGCAGAGTCAGATCAGATGGAGAGTATCTGAGAAGGTCCATTTCCATGGTCTGCCACAGACAGTTAGCTGAATGTAGGTCTAAACTTCGAGTCATTCTAAGACATGAATATGCTTTGGCCTAAAACGTTCTGTTGTGTTTAGGATTGCAAATAACCTGCTGTAAGGTGATCGCTCCCTCACGTCTTATGGAGCCAGTAACTGGTTTCCTTTTATGGCTGTCCTGTATTTAGTTCTATTTCACTGTGTTGTGTGGCTCTGTCACATGAAGCACCAGTAAAACACTATCAGAATAAAACATTATTGTGACAAAGTGTGAAAAAACTTTTACAAGACACTGCATAGAGCAGCACAAACTGAAGCTTCCCTGCTGAGCGACAAGTTGGAACGTTAAGATGTTATAGATACAGATTTAGAGGAGAAAATGTTCTGAAGTGGAAACAAAGTGACACATGGAAAGAAAAAAAAATCCAAACTGTCAAAGAAGAAAGAAGAGCTGCTTTTTCCACTCATGACTGCGGGGTTCTGGTTTGTACAAGAAAATGTTAGATTTAGGGGAAAGCGCTGACCATAAAGCTCTAAAACTGAACCTAAACCGATTTCCATTCCATGCACAACAGAATTCATAAGAAAATTATTTTGGGCTCAACTGTTAGAATAATAAAAGTGTGATATTTTCTAGCTTAAAGACTTTTTTTTTATAAATGCAATTGGCTTTAAATGTAAATCTTTAATGCAGGTTTACATTGTTCCCCTTTAATATCCATCCATCCATTTTCTTTTGTCCCTTGTCCCTTAGTGGGGTCATGGTGTTGCTGGTGCCTCTCCAGCTGACGTTCTGGGCGAGGGGTGGGGTCACCCTGGACAGGTCGTCAGTCTGTCGCAGGGCAACACAGAGACAAACAGGACAAACAACCATGCACACACACACTCACACCTAGGGACAATTTTAGACAGACTGTCAGAATTAACCTGACAGTCATGTTTTTGGACTGTGGGAGGAAACCGGAGTACCTGGAGAAAACCCACACATGCACAGGGAGAACATGCAAACTCCATGCAGGGGGACCGGGGCAGGGAGTCGAGCCCAGAACCTTCTTGCTGCAAGGCAACAGCTCTACCAACTGCACCACTGTGCTGTCCCCCTTTAATATAATTTTGTAAAATTTTTTGAAAATTATCCGCCATCATAATTTCATCCAGTCTGACTGATCTGAGCTCCAGTCTGCTGTGTCACCTTCATCATCTTGATGCACAGTCTGCTCTGGCTCAGTTATCTTGATGGCGTTGTGTTCAGAGGAACCGTTCATTTTAGTGACTCATCACATTTTCAGACCCTCTGAGTTTTCTGTTTCCTGTTGCAGGGATGAGACGTTTCCAGCAGTTTCCTGTGAATCCCAGCCCACCGTTACAATTATAGAAAAGGGAAAAGGCAATAAACCTTAGTTTATGTAATCAGGATTTCATGTAAAAAAATAGATTTATTTTTAATTGAACATATTTGGGCTTTTTTTGTAATCACCCAACAGATTATACTAACTAAGGAGTCTCCAAACGTTTCGTAAAATGATCAACTTAAGAGCACTCGCAGGCCAAAACAAAAAAAAAAAACTAAAATCACAAAAAAACTATTTATTCTCAGAATAAATACTGAGAACTTATCCTCCCTGCTCAACATTAAGCCAAGCATGAAATGCTTACAAAATAGATTATTTTGTAGGAATAGAATGTGAAAATCATATAAAACTTCAAAAGGGTTTCAGAGGTGATAGAAAGGCAACTACATTACTGAGTGGGGGAGCCGTAGGGGACGGCTGCTCTGAGGAGGAAGAATCAAACCTCCAGGTTGAGGTGGAGGTAGGTGGAGCTAGGTGGAGGTAGGTCCACCCAGGTGTTTCACACAGCTGAGTGGTTGCCAGGCGAGATTGAAGGATTTCCCACACATGCATAAAAAGGTACTAAAGGCAACACAAGGAGCGTTTTTGATGAGAATGAAATTATAGCACAATGAAAAGCTCAAAAAAGTCAATGTTGGACAACACCGCCCCTTTAAGCAGCATACCTCTCATTCCTTCACTTGCCCCCTCCTAACAGAAACATTTAATGTTCAGTGTCACTGGATCTGACCAGGGTGTAATGTGTGTTTGATGACCGTACCGATGGAGTTGCAGAGGCTGCTGTTGACCTGCGCCGTCCGGCTGCAGCTGCAGTCGCACTGATAGTTCACAGCCACCTCCAGGCGGTCCTTAAACCCCACCGGCTTTATGGTGAAGGTCTGGTTGGTGCCGCGGGGCAGGCAGCTCCGAGCTTCCACACTCACATTGAAGGACACCTACCAACAGGACAAACAGTCATCAGAGCGCAAAAAGCCACACAGCGCTCCCTTTTGTTTCCCCAAAAGCAAAAAAAGGTGGGGGTTGAACCCTGTGTGACCCCCGGCCTGTTGGTGTGGCTCTGGGTCACACAACCAACATCCATCTGATTACACTGAGGAAGGAAATCCTGAGAATGTTTTATAGCAAACATCATCCATCCCAGAGACGGTTTCAGTCATGAAAGTGAAGCACAGAGACGTTTCTGGATCCAAACCAGAGTTCTGAGATAACAGCAGAGTCCAACTCTAATTAAAGGGTGTTTGTATCCGTATCACAGAGCCTATTTGTACACACCCTGCTGAGCAATGAGTAAGAGGAAATATTCAGCTTTAAGGTTCTAAACAGAGAAAAGTAAATAATGCTACTCAAAGAATTTCTAATAAATGCATTTACTTAAAAAAAAACCTGGCATCAGGTTACTTGCCGTTTGTCGACACCGAACAATTCATCTTCTAATCTTAATCTGAGTCAACATATTCAGTGTTTCTCATTTCCAAAGCCAAGAAAAGTGGCAGAGAGCAGTAAACAAATCCCATAGACCTCAGTGTGTCCTATATGACAGAACACGTTTTTAGGGAAGACCGTTTCGACTTTTATTTTGTGTTTGTGGGTGAGGAAAATCTGAACGTTATCGTAGGAAAAAACAACATTTTACCAGCGTAGGTGTCGCTGAATAAGTAAAAGGCATCTACAGTTTACCAGGACTTAAAGATGAGGTAAATCATAGGAGTCATGTTTTTTTTAATAAACAAAAGCCAAAATACAGACTAATGAGCAGAAAACACTGATCTGATCAAACACATGGCTACATAAACATGGGAGCACCTCTAACACCAGGAGTTTGGGGTGTTTGTTGATCATAGAGTCCATTTCCAAACTGTTTAGATTTCATCGTTCTGCCTTGAGAAAGATTATTCACAAGCGGGAAAAAAAATAAATAAATGAGAACGGCTGCAGACCATGCAAAGCCAGGAGACGCTTTCACACAATACGAGACATCAGCACGAGAAAAGGCCAGGACAAGTTCTGAACAGACCAGGAGCTCCTTTATCGTCGCCGTGTTCACTTCAGTTTGTCTGTGAGAAATGCAACATTACCCAAAGGTTTATCTAAGGCCAAAACGACATGGAAATCAAATTACAGCCACAAAAGAGCACTGTGGGATGATCAACAGAAACAGAGAAGCGGTCAGCATGCTGATCATTTTATAATGTTGAAGAAATGTGTAAAACTTCAAGAAATATAGGATGTAAAGCAGTTTTATCCATCTGTTCAAATGTCCATATTTGTGCATCCCGTCCTATAAATGATATCTCTCTTCAGTAACTTTCAGCTGCATGCCTCATTTGTCTTTCATTACTTAGTTACATGTTTCTTAACTTCTGATTATCTGGAAAAAATCCAACTCAACCAAAAGGTCGAGGACAACTCCAAAGAAGAGAGAACCAAACGTCCTCCACAATCATAAATGATACAAATTATCATTCTTTGAAGCTCATTCTGCATGTGTTTTTTTTTTCAAATTGTACAATTCTGTGGTTAATGGAAGCTACTGTGTCTGTGAAGCAGCTGCTCTAATTCAATATTAATTGTCATACTAAGAAAATTCTCAATAATCCAGTTTTAGTCCGAAACTTTTAAGCAAAGACAACCAGTTCCATGAAAACTCTCAGATTCTAGCACAATGCTCTTATTTATTTATACACAGGCAGGTAACTGATTGCTCCGTTATCTTTTCTGATGCCAGGGTCTAAATGCCCAGGCAGATTTCAGGGCAGTTTCCGGGGGGAAGAGGGTGCAGCAAACAATCGGAGCTGAATCAGGACAGGAAGAGGTTTGGTCACATGCCACACAGAAACCCCCTCTGCCCCAACGCGGGAAGCTTAACAAGCTAACGAGGCTCACAATTAAATTTACTGTAAATGTGAGTCAGGAGGAGAATGGTCCACACAGTCATGTGGCTCACTGAGAGAACTGAGAGGATGCGACACGCTGATGGGGGCAAGAAGACGGTTAGGGACTGCAGTGAGAGACTTTAGCGAGAACATCTGTGTGTTCTGTTTTAATGGTCTGATCCATAGAAAGAACCAGAATGAAATCCAAGTTACTGAGGTTTAATGAAAGAGAGATTGAAGGTGGAAGAAGTAACAGGAAGTGGTTGGGTTAAAGAAACTCGTGATACAAGAAGAGGGGTTGGGATGGTGTGTGTGAGGGGGTTAGTGGGTTACCATGGTCACATCTTATCAAATGATGGAATCCTTATGACTACCCTAAATTCAATCAACTGCTATAAAACTAGAGAATTATGTCAAACAAAGCAACTAAACTCAAATGATGCAGATTTAAAAAGCATCTGCATTGAAATAAAAGCAGCCGTTTCCTGCTTCTGCTGCCAGGGCGAAGCGACCCAGCCAGCATTCTGATTCCCTTCATGCCGGGCGGTCTCACAGGTCCGGCCCGGTCTGGCCCGCTTCTATGGGTCGCCATTGAGATGCAGCAGCAGGCGGCGGCCCCCCGTTTCCTCAGAAAACAGGGAGAACACTGGCCTCCAGCAGGATAAAAGACATCACCCGAGAGCCCCCCTCCATTCATCCAGACTGAATTGTCTGGACTCATTCACAGGCTTTTCCCATCCCACAGCAGCCCAGGGAAATGAAGCATCCCAGTGGAGGGACAGAGAGGAGGATTCCTCACTGTGAGGATGCATGTTGGAGCCTGGCCCTCCTCAGCATCAACAATAGATTCAAATCTCATCCCAGCCTCAAACGGGATAAAAAGTGACCATGAAAGCCTCTCAGATGGACAACAATCCCCTCCGACAGCCAGTGAAACATTTCATTAGATGTTTAACTCCCATCTGGAGACTCAAGTCAAGTCAGGTTTGTTTGTATAACACGTTTAAACCACAAGGCACTTCTCAGTGCTTTACACCATAAAACATAATTCAGTCACACATTATGAAATAACAAAACATTACATTTGATCAAAATCACCAAGCAAATATACTGATCAATGTCTCAGTTATGAATAAGAAGCAGCTCTTAGTCTAGATTTAAATGAACTCTGTGTTTGGGCTGATTTGGAGTTTTCTGGAAGCTTGTTCCAGATTAGGGTAGAACTGAATGCTGCATCCCCATGTTCTGGTTCTGGTCGTGGTGATGAGTAGACCGAGTCCACAAATCAAAGAAATGTCAACAGAAACATATTTTCATTAGTACATCTATATTTGGTTTAATTCTGCAGGAATGAGCTGCTCACAGCGGCAGCATGTTGGGGCAGATCGGTTCGGTTAGCTCCGATTTGTTTTCCTTGTCGACTTTTGTTCATCATTTTTTTTAGTTGAGTCATTGAGTCATTGCATGTTTGGACAATTATTCCCTGTGGTTCTGGGTGCTAGCAGGGATATAAATCGTCCCGGGTGACGCGCCTGTATCAGAGACCCCTACTTAGCTGACGTCCTGATGGTGACAAACTGTTAAGAATAAATACTGCAGCATTTAGGACATCAATTATAAGTCATAATCTGTAGGTATTTTATTTCACTCGAAACCTAATGAGCTCTTAAACATAACCTTATGCATGCAATTTGCATATGCATATCATTTTAATCAAACAATTGACAGCAATTAAGAGATACGTTTCACCCTCTTTCCCCCATCATCATGATTTCCTCATTATCCTCCATTTTAGCATCTCAGCAATTGGGTCTCCAACAGACCGAGACTATTATTGTCCTGCAGAATGTAAATGCATTACAGTTCAGTCTGAACAATCCACCAAATACAGCACGAAAGCAGGTCTATGATATTGTTTGTGAACATAATATTACAATGGAAATTGTGATGCGATTTATTGTGTGGCCTTCCCCAAAACCCTGGTGTAAAATAAACAGTACCGTGAACTGGGTTGGAGGAATGACAGAGAGGTTCCACACAGTCAAAGAGACACACTTTGTTTCCTTTATGAGCAAAGATCTCACCGTCTACAAGCTCCAGTGTATGATGGTTTCACACCAAGAGCAACAGGGTTAAATATGGGGGCTTCAGTACAGGTAGAAATTACATTTATGCCAACAGTCCCCATGGCTACAGAAAACAGGACAGGAACTGAATCAAACTACCACAGATTAAGGACATCCCCAACATCAGATATATTTAAATTGAAATAAAAAGAACTGACAACTTAATGACTTGGAACTGGACCAGGCATTAGGATTGAAAATGTGCCACAGGAGCAAAAACTGGTGAAAACTAATGAGTTTCAGATAATTTAGGTGACTTCTTGTCAGTTTAAAATAAATAAATAAATTTAAAAAAAAACTCGAGCTGACAAGGCAGAGTTTCTGGTAATACCATGACTGCAAGATGGAGCCTGAGCTGACAAATGGCAACACTTTGTCATTTGACTAAAGACTGAATGCAGATGAAATACTTTTAGTTTTTCCTGGAACACTCAACACGTAGGCGTGGCAGGTTGTTCATTACTAAGAATGCAGAAATCATTTGTTGTGTTTAAAGAAAGGTTCAGACTGAAATCAGAAGCACAAAGGTGGTTAAAGTGAGCATGTTCCAACAGGCAAATACAAGAGAGCTAGAAATGGTAGCTTAGTAACAGATGTACCAGTTTGAAGGTTGAAGGGAAGATAACAATGTAGCCAAAACATTCAGAAAGATTTCTAGTGGATGACAAAGTTTCTTTGAGCAGTGAGAACAGCACTCAAGGTCTTCTGACTGGCTTGATTCAGGCATTTCCTTTACTTTTATTTTTTGTTTCAACAAACTAAACATCTGTGATCTGCATCTTTATAACAAAGTGCAAAGAAAACTTTAATGTAATTAGTCAACCTTTTTCACTGTGATAACTTTAATTACACACTTATCCTGTTTAACTTTGTTACATTTAGTAACATAAAACATTTCCTGCCCTGGTGTAGCAGGAAAGAACTTGAAGATCTAACAGGTTTGATCAGATAACCTGCTTGCTCAGGTTATTGTTAGCAGGAAGGCATAGCGGATTGCTATCCAGTTGGATCAACCTGGCTGAGAACAGGCGTTTGGAAACTGATGGGTGAATCCTGCATACAGTAACCTGTTAGCACAGTTACAGTAACCCACTAGCATAGCGCTGTTAGTAACTGGCTAGCATATCATGTTTAGGAACTTGTTAGTGTGAAATAACCTGCTAGTGCGGTTGATAACATGCTAGCATGGTTAGTAACCTAATAGCACTGCGAGGGTAGTAACATGCTAGTGCAAAATAATCTCCCAATGTGGTTAGCAACATGCTAGCATGGTTAGTAAACTAGTAGCACAGCATGGATAATAACCTGTTAGCAAGGTTAACAAATTGTTAGCAAAATACAGTGACCTACTAGTATAGCGTGGCTAGTAGCATAACATGATTGGTAACCTGCTAGCATTAACATGCTAGCGCGGTTGGTGTTGAATGGGCAGTGAAATATATACAATATTGGTAAATATTAGTCACCATAAATCAATATTTATAGTGCATATCAATATCAACCCAAATGTTCACATTGGTACATCCCTACCACAAAACTAAACATGTTATATGGCATTTGCTTAAGCCTAAGGCTCTAAAACTTAAATGAAATAAAAAGCTGCTCCTGTTGTGATCTGACCTTTTCTGCTGACCAATCAAAAAGTTAGAATAAATCAAGATTTTCTCTCTGAATACTTTCCTCTTCCCTATATACAGCCTTGTTTAGTAGTTGTGAAACAGGTAGAGTAAAACAGGTCTGGAAACAGAACAACCAGATGAATCAGAGGGACGTTGTCTCTTTAAATACATGGAAACTAAAGAATATTTGCAAATGAAATTTTACACCTCAAAGCTTTATTGTGTCATTCAAGTAAAAATAAAAATTAGACCATCAGCCACCAATCAGTTGTAGCCACACCATACTATCATGCACTCAAATCAGTAGCCTGCCAGCCAGTTAGCCATCATCTGCTGGTCAAAACCTGTAATTTGGGAAACAATAAGCTATAATCTGCATGCAATGTTTAATTAAAACTAGAAACGCAGCATCATTCATCAGATACAGGTCGTTAAACTGGAGATTTCTCTTGGACTGTGCTGCACTGCGAGTGGTTTAGGTCTTAATGGTGACCAGAAGAAGCCAGTGATAAAGTTTTCATAACCCCAAAGCAGAAAGCGCTGCCAGGCTGGAAGATCTCTTAGAGGTTTCTCTGTGGCTCACTGCGTAATAAAACATTTAGAGTGCGAGTGGGAGGTTTGGAGAAGGACTCACTGTTTCTCCAATCTTTAAGTCTGCACACTTCCTGAAGCCTGACAGTGGCTTCCCATCTTGGCAGGTGGCAGTGAAGGACAGGTTGATGTCCTCGGGGTGGTCCGACACAGTTAGCTCCACTTTGGACCGAAGGTTCTGCAGATACAAAAAGGTTAGAAATAGATGATTAACGGCTGGGCAATAAATCAATGTAATATGTCGTGATAGACACGTAATCAATATCAATAGATAATACGTCCAGCAGAATTCAATAACTTCACTGAACTCTGATCCAGAACCACACAGCATTCTGGGAGATGTAGGCAGAGGAACGGCTTTTGTGGCTCAACCTCTCAGAGAGCTAAGCAAGGTGGGTGGCATCAACTAACTCACTCTTTGGTAACCTAGCAACAACCTATTGAGCAACTTGCACAGCCTCAAAAGTGCTTCAAAATAAAAAAAGGGCAGTGAGGTGAGAAAATGAGTTTGAGAGAAAATTTAGGAGAAAACAAATCAATAACTAATCAATAATCACAGATACGGACTGACATGTCGTGATTGGGTTTTTTTTTTTTGGTCCAAGATGATTTCTAAAGCAGGAGAGGACTTTGAGCAGCTGTTCTGGAAGTGGAGGAACATTGACAACATGGCTCCCATCCTGCTGCTTCATGCCTGCATGTCTCTGGGTGAATAACAGAGCGGAAAAGAAACATGAGGAATGTGATTTTTTTGCACTCAGTTTGACCACAACTATGAGGATTGCGCGTGGATGCAGGCTGCAAGCGGATTGTTGCAAACAGCCGCATGCAGCTGCAGCTGAACTGTGCCCAGAACAAATGAGAGGCATTCCCACGCACATGGAGGAGACGTGGAGACCCTGCTCTGACCCTGGACGCCGCCGCGCCGCTGCAGCGCCGCCTGCAGCCGCTGACCCCAGGCTGCTTGATACAACGTGGCAGCTGGAATGTTAATGCCGCCATGTGTCAAAGATCCCCGAACCAGCTTCTGACACACATCGGAGGTCAAAACTAAAGGCGGCTTGTCCTCGGCAGAGGAGAACCTTTTGCACGCCCACGCAGGAAAACATGAGGCGAAGCTGCACACACGCACTGCACCGCTTCGTTTCATAAAGACCCAATCAGATGAGAGTCTGGCTTCAATTTAGAGCTCAGACAGGAAGAAGAGCAACATGCTGCACTCAGAGAAAAACACTGGAGGTAGTGGGGTATTTAATACAGAGTCCAGCAGGACACACACACACACAAACACACTGACGCTGCTTCAGTGTGTGTGTCCTGCTGACGCGTGGGTTCTAGAGGTCCTCCCGTGAGCCGTAGCGCTTCGTTTCATCACAAACACGGCCGATCACATGCCAGAGGAACCGACCTGCAGCTGAGACCTCATCACAACAACACCAAGACCCAGGTTAGGGCTCAAAAAGTTAATTAATTATTGAAATAATCGTCAACTAATTTAGAACACCCCCTCACAGCGGCAGATAAGCCAAAACTGGACAATAGATATGTATTTCAGATGAAAAATATAGTTAAAAATATTATGATTTAAAAAAGAACACACACACACACACCCAAATCTTTTAGTAGGCACCATTTGTTCTGCAATTATAAATCGGGTAATCAAAAAAATAATCAGCAGAGCATCCCTGGTCTGTATTGATGTCGAGTCCAGCAGAAAGGCCTGATTTTTTTCACATTGGTGTTTTTAGCTCCATCACATGCAACAAATGATCAAGCAAAGCTAAAGTAATCATATGTTAATGCATCTTGGGCAATAAAATGTTTCCTTTCTGAAATGTATTATTTGTGTTTTTGCATGTTCTCACATGAGAATGAAAGAAAGAGAATGACAAAAGAAAAAAAAAAACAGCTCCAACCAAGGCCTTTTACAATGAACTGCAGATATCAGGAAAATCACATAATCAAATTTGGTGATGACGATGTCAACTGCAATAAGTCCAGATTTTCTTAAATCTCTGTTATAGCTTCCAACCCTCTGTGACCTTTAGTATTTTTGGCACAGTCACCTGCATCAGGAATGGACGCCTGCGGCGGTGAGACTCTCTCCAGCAGGTCGAAGGTGTTATTAGCTTGCAAAGGTGTGAATTCCTGACATTTGGAATATAACAACCAAAAAAGCACCTGCATTCAAACACCTCTTACTGCCGAACAGAAATAAACAATACAGTCAATACAGTGTTGATGGTATTCTAAAATTTAGTCAAAAAGATGACCTAGAGATCCGGTCTGAAGTCTGGGAGTAGTGATGGACTCTGACCTGAACCTTCAGAGCCACATAAAGACAGTCACAAAGTCGGCTTTCTATCACCTGAAGAACATCTCCAGGGTTAGAGGTCTGATGTTCCAGAACAATCTGGAGAAACTCGTCTACGCATTTATCTTTAGTTGCATTGATTTACTGCAACAGTGTCTTCACAAGTCTAAAAAAATTAAAAATAATCAATCTGTCAGCTATATGTGTTGAAGAATGGAATGTCAATCGAGTTTATACGTCTTTGAAGCAGACAGGCGAATACCGAGGAGTTTAACAGCTGGTGAGACAGATTCATGCTGTCTGAAAATAAATGTCTCTGACTTTTCTAGAACGTTCTTTGCCCATTTGGAACATGTAAGTTGAGTCGTCTGCAGGCTCTGTTAACAGAACAGTGAGGTTCGTGACGAAGGATCTGCTTCTGCCGTCCTCCCCCTCCTCTTATCAGATGGCTGCGTCCTGAGCAGACCCACACAAACACAAACAGGAAGTCGGGCTCGCTCCACTCACGTTGTAGGCGGTGATGATCAGTTGGATGATGTTCTTTGAGTCCTGGTCCAGGATCTCCACTGTGGTTCCAGGTATGAGAGCTGTGAAATCCTGAAAACATGAAATCGGCAGAACCAGATCAGAGAAGTATCAAAACGCTGCGAACAAAGACGCAGGCGGACGCCCACAGGGAGATGAAGTCTACCTTATAAATAACGTAGAACCGTTTGGTCACGGCGAAGATGAGGAAGATGTTATTTTCGGCCAGTTTCTCCCCCAGCAGAGCGAGGGATGGATAGTCCTGCAGAGAAGGAGAATCGTGAGGCATTGTGGGTATTAGGTCCACATGTGCTGCCAATGAATTACAGTTCAGATCAGACAGCGCTCTGAAGCTCGCAGTGAACTTTTGACCTCAGGATAAACTTTAATGTGGAGATGTTGTCGCCGCTCCCACCTCCTACGTCTCACACTGTGATGTGTTAATTATCTCTGCAAGCTTTGGTGTCTCTGATCTGATTTACAGGCAGAATCAGATGAGCAAAACGCTGTGGCCAGAACAGAAGTCACCCTGCTGGGAAACGGAGTCCGTCTGTGTGGAGTTCAACCTCAGTATGAATCCAGCCGTTCTGTTTCTGCCTCCAGGTGTGTGTTAGAACATTAGAGGACAAACGGCAGGGAGAGCCTGACGGAGGCAGACTCATCACCTTCCATGGGAGGGTTTGATGATTCCAGACAGCTGGAGACTTTCTGCTGAAATCTGAGGAAGTTGCATTGTTGTTTGGTTAATGTCTCATGTTGGGACACCAGGACATTTTTAAAAAGTTTCTTCTTTGAAGAAGTGCTGAAAGCTTACAGAACATTTGGTTAATTCCATGCGACAGTGACTCAGTGGTGAAAACTGACCTCTCCGACCAGCCAACATTAAACAGAGGTAGATTTAATCTTTCCAACGCCTACCCAGCAGTCCTGGCTCGTCTCCACCGGCGGCGGTTCAGCAGGGCGGGTTCAGGGACATGTTTAGCTCGTCAAGCAACAAGGAGCCAAATGTTGATCTGAAAAGTGGGCGGGGCCTAACCAACCCTTTAGTGACTTCAATGGCCCTGTTAGCATGGTTGCTATGACAGTAGCAAACTGAGGAAGTGTTCTGGGTGAGAGGCAAAATGTCTTCACAAAGCAAGAGAGCGAGATCAATTGCCTTCGCCTCAGTAACTAGGATGATTCACCGTTCAAATAGACAGTAATAAGTCTTTTCAGAGGGAATCTCATGTATTTGCAGATTTTAGCTTTTTGTGTATAGCTGGCGCCCCTAACCCCAGGTAAACTGGGAGTCCACCATAAGGATTATAAAGTCATCGACGTCTGGTTTTAAACAGGCTCGAAACCAGACTTTTCAGATGGTGTTTGAGTTTCTCTTGGTCACTGAGGTTTTCTGGGCCTTTTTGTTTTTGTTATTTTTATTTATCTCACCATCTTGGTGGAGGCGCTGTACTCATTGTGGTCGTTGAGGTGACAGCGGCCGTCGTGAGGCTGGACCAGCCCCCCCAGCCGGCCGTCCAGAGCCAGGTGCGGCACGTCGTCCGTGGCAAACACCAGCAGGTGGTAGGCCCCCTTCCTCCAGCCGATCTCCTCCTGCCGGTGTCGCAGCAGAGTCAGAAGCTGGATGAACTGTTACAGTCACTGGAACTGCTACGAGAATTACTGATCAGTGAAGGTTAGCAAAAAAAACCTCAGGATTAGGATTTTATTCTCTGGTTTAGATTACTGAAAGGTCACACCTTCCCTCTTTCTAGAAAGCCTGAAAAACCACATCCACACACAAAACACACACACACACACACACACACAACACACCACACACACCTTCTACAAAAGACTCAGTTCAGGCTATTATCACCAGGAAACAACAGGCAGGACTCACAGACTGCTGACTAATGCATCATGGTGCTAAAGAAACACTGTTTCATCCAATCAGCAGAGAGAAGCCTTTTGTAGCTCTTTTGTTCTCTATGTAAAGTTCTCAGAGCGGTGGGCGGCCCGATCAGAACCCTCTGAACACCAACAACACACACACTGTTGTGGGAAGAAACTCTGCTCTGTGCATCAAACACTGTTTGTGTCAAAGCAAAGCGGCTAATCTACTATTCCCACCTATGTAATTATTTCTGTTCATACGCGAAACATGACAGCAGCACGTTATGAATCAAAATATTGTTCGACCCTAAAATGTTAAACATTTTTAATCCTGTGACACATCCCAACACACCCGTTTGTATTTCTCGACAATGCTGCAGAAGCAGAAACATTTAAATGTAATTAATGTTTGGCAAATAAAGAAGCAAACCTGAGGGAGTGGAAGCTTCACTGAGGAATCAAAGCAGATTAGGGTTAAATGTAGAACATATGCTGGAGAGTAGATGTGTGGCGACCGGCTACATGGAAACTAAAAAAAAAACTATCTTTTTCAAGTCACTGAAAACATCATATATATGCCAAAGCAGGTCAGCTGCTGACACACTCTTGTTTGTAGAAGTTGGTAGAGTGAAAATAGTCTTCAGCAGTTAGATTTAAAAAAAAAAACCCTGAAAATAATCTTTTTGACTTTGTTTTAAAATACTAGCAACATCAACCACTAAACATATTTATATTGCAAGCTTCTACATGATCAGTTTTTATGGTAGAACTGCTTAAAATGATATCTTTAGAGTAATATTTTTTTTTCTACACACAAAGGTTCCGCATGGAACCTTTATATTCCCCGTATCTGGTACGCCTGTGAGTCTGACGCACAATTGACATCTGCAAACAGATTCTGCCGGCTCACTGGGGGTTCATTTCTAATTCCAAAAATCAATCTAACAGGATGCTGGAAAACTATTGTTGTGTTCAAGTTGTGCTAAAAGGAGTTAGCATATCAGCAATGCTATTCAAGCATGTCAATGCTAAACACGCAGCAGCAGCACAAACGTCTCCAATGCTAATGTCAGCGCTTTACATTCCACAGCCCAGAGCAACATAAAGAAATGCTGACAAACATAAATAAAAGCGAAACAAAAACAAAACAAAAAAAAACCTGAACATATAAATATGCAGAGAACTGCAGAACATTTGTGTTTTATTTCTGTTTTTGCAGGAAAGTGACAGTGATTACATTTAAAGTCTTAAATTCCCCTGCCCCATTTGGGGGAATTTCTCTGTATTCCTGCAAAACGATCTGCACCTAGCAGCAGTGCTGAGACTAAATCGGATCTTCAGACTGAGCACCACCTTCAAGCAGCAACTATTTGAAAGACAGCAGCTCCAGGTAATTACAAGGCAAGTCATTCTCTTCCCTTAGAAAACAATTAAAGTGGGGGTGGAAGGCGGGATGTGACTGGGCCTGCGAGCGCCTCGTCCTCCTGATCCAGCAGCTGCACCACAATCGGCTTCCTGTCTGTAACCGTGGCGCTTTGCACCGTCACCGAGAGCATTTCAAGTAAGATTAAGGTAGGAGGCGTGACGTCACCTTGCACACGGCGGCCTGCAGGATGGCGTCGAAGCCGCCCTCTGGAGCGTCTCGGTTCCGGGACACCATCTGCTTCTGCACCTCCTCGTTGAAACGGTCCACTTTGTCCGTCAGAGAGAGGATGTGGCGAAATCCGAAGGTGGGCACGCAGTTTGGGAAGAGCTTGTATCTGTACAGGGAGACGCGGACAGAACGTCAGCCTCTGGAATTAAACAGCAACAGCACGCTAAGCAGTAAATATTTTTTTAAGTCCCAAAGCTTTTGGCTTCAGAACAAAATAATAAAATATCTGATTATTATCCAAATCAGTTAATAAAAGGTATCAAAAGGCAAGAGTTGCACCAATCTGTTTATTTTTTTTATATCTAGTTGTAGAAATTTTACAAGCTGAGAAAAATAACTTACTGTTATATTTCTGATGCAGTAACTGAAGGGGCTTTCCTACTATTACTCTAAGCTAAATATGACAATGCCAACTTGAAAAATGTGTTTTTTGCTGCTGCATTATATTCTAAATGTAAAGTATAAAGTCACAATGCTTCTATTTTTTTCCTGACCGTACCTGAGCGAACCATGTTACATATTAGTGATGTGCTGAGGACTGAGCTGATCAAAATACAAAAAAAGAGAAAAAAAAGTATCACTCACACAGCAATGACAGGAGGCAGCTGGGGTCAGCACAATGTCATTCACACACAAACACACACACACTCACACTCAACTGAGCGGGGATGTAACCTAGATGGCAAGTGATGCGTGATGGTGGTCTCACCTCCGGGGTAAACACTGTGTGCCCCCCCCACCCCCTCATCTATCTGCTCTCCTTTCTTTACTGAGTTTGCATCAGCAGCTCATGCAGAGCGTTCTCCTTCATTCTGCCTCATTCCAGCAGCTGCAGCACATTAATATACATGAATCATGTTAAACAGCAACATGAGGTGTGACTGATACTTCAGTCTGCCGCAGACTCGCCAAAATAAAACCAAACTGCTGAGTTTTAGGCCAAAACAAGTAAAGTGTGAGTAGGGCTGGAAGATAGGGCTGAAAATAATCACAATATTGATAATATCTGTACTGATATTTTTTGTTTTAAATGTCTGAAATTCTGCCAAATTGGTGACATGACCTTTGACCTTTATCGCTCAGCAGCAATGAAACACGGTGGAAAAACATGAAAGTGCTGCTGCGCAAGTTACTCAACAGGTTGTTGCTAGGTAACCAAAGAGTGAGTGAGCTTGATGTTGCTCACTGTGAGAAGTTGAATGGCTAAACTCTTCTCTCTGCCTACATCTCCCAGAATGTTGTGTGGTTCTGGATCGGCGTCGAGTGAGATTATTGGAAATTCAATCAGACGCATCACTTACTGATATAAACATAGCTCTTGATTTATTGTCCAGCCCTACTCCTGAGTGTGGTTGTGCTTCCTACCCGTTGCAGGGGTTCTCCTGGTACTTGGGGGCCGTGTAGGAGAAGGGCGACATGTTTTTATCCACAAAGGAGCCAAAGCCCAGACGGAAGTTGCTGGTCAGCTTCCCCATCTCCTCCGCCAGCTTGGTGCCCAGGTTACGGATGGTCTCCAGGTCGTCCTTCATGGACAGCGAGAGGTCCATCAGGTAGTAGAGGTCCACCGGGTAATCCTCCACCTGCCGCACCTGCAGGCTGAATGCCGTCTGGTCTCCTGCGGAGGCAGAGCCAGCTGGTGTTTACCCACAGACGACGGACGCCTCGCAGCTTCCTGGCATTCAGCCGGTTCTTACCTGGCCGCAGGCTGAGGGAGATCCTCTGGGGCATGATCTGCACCACGTCGTACTGGGCCGGTCCCGATCCTTTAGTGCTCAGCGGCGAGTTCTGCAGGACGGAGATCGTACTCCTGGGTACTCGATGAAACGCGGCTCGCAGCCCCGCTTCTGCAGGTTTTGCTTGAGGTCGCATCGCGACGTCAGCGAGCGGCGCTTCCCGAAGTCCTGCAAGACCAGACGCAGCAAAGCTCACGCTGGTGATCAGACTCAGAGAGTCGAAATATTAATTAGGTTATTTCAGGAAAGAGAGTTAGCCTCAACACTCTATCAATGTTTGAGACTCTTATTTTGAAGGAATAAAAAGTGCAAATATGCTTGTTGACATCTTGTTTATGTAAAAACTGATTTGCTTGTATGGCAGCATTTTTGCAGAAGAGTTTCAAAAACCAGAGAAAGCCAACGGTTGCCATGGGAAACGTTACCCAGCCTCACAGTTGGCTCACAACAGGAGGTCCACTTCTGACTCCTCTCACAGGCTCGTATCTATTAAACTGAAGGGCTTCGTCTCTGCTATTGTTTTTACACAGTCTTTAGATTTCATCTATTAATCTCAAGTTCAAAATCCAAAATATGTGCACCGATCTAACCAGAACTACACATTCAGACTCAACTCAAACTCCTTCCAAACACAGCTTCATAAAACCTTTATTATGTACATCAAAACAAAACTTTAAAAATTTTATGGCATGAAACTCAGACAAGATTAAAGAGGGGATTTTTGGTTTTTCATAAAATTTTTATTAAATATTTGCTGACTATTGTTGTGGCCTCCAAAAAAAGGTGCTCTGGTCCTTTTTATTTCTGTTTATTGATTTGCTTAGGAGGCCACTTCGGATTTAATCAAACAGAATGGAAGTGCCAGCCACTTCAGTGTCAATATATCCTAAAGCACGCTGAGTGCCTCAGGGTTTTGACTTTAGAGAACCACTGCTAGCCTTTGCATATCTAAAGAAAACACAGCACATATCTGTGGCACAATGTTTCCTAGATAAAGCTTTCATTTTCCGTATCTACACAAGCTACACTTTATGTTTAACCTCGACTTTGTGTTCTCTGTGACCAGGACAAATGTCCCAACTAGTTACAAAATGTTTCAGGTAAACAGCAGAACAGCGTCTCGTCATAACAGTTTGATATATTTGCTGATTAGTCAGCATATTTTTTGCCAAGAAATGAAGAGAAGATGCCACCGTACCTAGCAGGTGTCTACATGGTGACAGTCACTCACCTCCTGTGCGCACCAGGCGCAGCTCTGGTGGATCAGGAGACATTCTTCACAGGACGTGGCGCTGCCGCTCATACAGATGTTGAGACCTGAGGAGAGAAGATCAGCAGCTGGATTCCTACCCGGTACATTCAGAACAGAGACATATGTGCTCACTGTTATGGGGATTTTAATCAGTTTTATTGCAAAAATATGGACCCACCAGGGGATGTTCATTACGTCTTTTTTATTCTTTTTTGGAGGGGAGATGCTAATCATGAGGGTTTTCCGACAGTCTAAACTAGGATTATCCCTGCCTGGTGCTTAACTGCTCATAAGCTCAAGCAGTACTCTGGTTTTAGTATGAAAAATGTTTTACAAATAAAACTGATTGATAATAATCACTGAACCCAAAATCAGTTATTTCTGTTGCGTCTATAAATTTATACCTGACAAAGAAGTGATTTTTTAAAAATCAGTCATCAATTCAGGTTTCCTCCAGGCCGTTCTTCCATTGCATTGTAGCCAGTCAGAGAGAGACTGTAATGGCTGCTGCAGATTCCCCTCTGTCACTTGCTGCTTTACACATTTCCTTACCCAGAATAATGTCTGAGCAGAGAGCTACAACCATGAAGCGAGAGAACAAACTACCTCTGTATGTTTCAAGCCGAATTATCGAAAAGTCACATAAAACAAATTAAGCATGCTAATGCCTGGACAGCCGAGCATTTCTGTGGACCTGCAGCAGCTCAAGCTTCATCTCCATCACAAACTGACCAGTAATACATTGGTCATCTCTGCAGCCAAATTAACCTGGCTTCATTTATAAAGCTCATTATGATGGTTTGCCTGTATCCTTTCTTCATTTAATTTACTTGCAAACTCTGTGCCTCTTATTTTTAGATAGTTAACCATCTTTTGGAACAGTAGCATGCTTCACAAATTTGACATTTTCTCATTTGTCGTGTTGATCCCGCTGCACATGACGCCTGTACCTGTAGCGGCTCTGTTCAATTAACCAGCTAATTAACGACAACAAGCGTGTTGAGGTTGATATGTTCCACAGAATTATGCGATTCCTCCAGTTCCTCGACATCTGACAGGAAACATTAATTAGAACAAATATGTTGGGAATCATGGTGGCTTCTTCAGCACCTCCGGTACAGATTCAACATTTGTCTCATCAGAAGTTGTTAGTGTATTTTTAAGAGCCTGGACATACACTTGAAAAGTCTTTTTCCATCTTTCTTCTGTTATAACGTCTAGAAATTCAGCCTTCAATCTGCTGGAAAGCTGGTTATGCAAACAATGTCCCATTGATGACCGATTACTAAGGACAGACGAATCGGACATTCTTAGTAAAATACAAATTCAAAGTCTGATTAAACATCCGCTTCCAGGCTCCTCATCGCATCAGCAACACATTCTGTGTTTCAGGTAAATAATTGTGAGTTGAACCGAGCCGTGGTTCTGAATAGTCCGGGTTGTCGGTGTGTTTTGGTTCTCCAGAGCAGACAGACCGTCTTACCTCCAGCAGAGCGCAGAACCGTCTCCAGCAGCATCCAGCACAGCGCGGCTCTTCCCGGGCTCCACATGGTGTCACGGCGCCGCCACTCAGCTACTAGATTTCTAGTTTCCTCTCAACACACACACACACACACAACACACGCGCCAACGTGTCTAGTTTCCCATCAGACCTCCCATTTGACTCCTCCGCTCCGGTTATCTGTGCAAACCACAGCGGATCTCGACCGCGTCGCCGGAGTCTCCTCGGATCATCCTCCCGGCAGGCAGCGCTCTGGCTCCGGGGCGATCCGTCCCTCCGATCCGCTCCTGCAGCTCAGATTTCTGCTTGGACGCCTCTGCACTTTCCCGACCTGACCCCTCCAGACAAAACCCGCACACACCGGTGACAGCAGCTCCCAAACGTCCCTTACGACTTCATGGCACTGGCCGAGGCTCAGATCAGATGAGCGGCAACGCGAGGACGGGATGACGTCAGAGCCGATACACGATCAGCAGATGTCCACCAAAATAATATCTCAAAACAACCGCGGTGTTCCTCTCCGGACTTCAACGATCCGCTCTTCCAGTCCAGTTTCCGTCCCTGCTGGAATCTCCGCCTCCTCCGCCTTAGGGATTACGCTGCATTCGCGGGAGCTCGGAAAAAGAAGCATACTGGAAACATGAGATCGGTCCTGCAAACGGCCATCACGATCTTCGAATAAGTCTTCGAAGAATCTAAATTAATGAGTCACAATGGCATTCATTTCGGATTAATAAAGTATTTTTGAATTGAAAGTGTTCGGTATGCTTGAAAAAAAAAACTAAAATCTAACCCAGAATAATAAAAAGTAATTCACGGTTCTTTCTTTTCATCCTTTTTGCTGCAGTAAATTTCCAATTAGAGGAAAATAATTATATACTTGAATGTTGTATTCCAAGAAAAATTCTTAAACTACATCAAAAGTAGCAAAGATCGTGTTAAATGGTAAAAACAAAAAAACAGTTCCCTGATTGTTCTTAATGCTACAGTAGTTTCATAAACCTGCGTCAACATACCAGCTGTTCAACACTGTAATATCTGGTATTGGTATCAACCCAATACAGGAGCTGTATCGCTGATACAATACTATTACTTTGATATATCAAACATCTGACCTTTAGGCGTTTTTGTGGTTTTTCCTTTCTAGGTCATGCGTTTTAAATAATTCAAAGTTTATTGGTCTAAAAAAATACTCTCAACAAACTGTGGCACTATGAAAGTGAGTCATACTAGTAGCCCACCCCCCATTTTGTTTTAGTGACGATCACTCGCAGCCAGAAACTATTGTTAGAATTTATTAGATGTAGCAAGTTTGGGTTTCGCCATCGTAGGGCGCTCGGCGCCGTGTGCGGCAGCAGGTGACGCTCTGGCGGGCGGAAGAAGTCCGCCAGAGCTGAGAGGACAGCTTGTTGCAGCGGATGTTCGGAGCGGATACTGTTGTATTTTCTCTTTGCAGTTAAAACTGAATAAATGTGCTACCAGAGGAGTGACCTGGCCCATCATTCTCTTCAGTGCAACAAAGCCAGCAAAAAAAAAAAAAAAAAAAAAAGTTCAGACAGAATATTGTTCAATGGATGAGCTTTTTATAACAAAAACATCTAAACATTAGAGCCAAACATCCATCTGTTAACTAGTGAAGAAAAGCAACCCAACAGAAAATGAAAACACAGAATTTCTCATGAACCATCTTAGATCTTTTGTCTTTACAAACTTCAAATAAAAATGGAGAACTGCTGTTAATTTGGAAATAAATACAAACTTGAACTGAGGTGAACAGTCTTTTCCACTTATTTCTGTGTGGCAGTAGGCGATTTGGTCAGCAGGTCAGAGGTCATGTCTCTGATGGTGCTGAGGGGCAGGCTGGCCAGGACCCCCTGGTGTGTGGTCTTCAGCTCCAGCAGAGCATCCAGGATGGTCTGGCGGTCAACGTGGGGGTGGAGCTGGGTGAGCTCGGCCATCAGCGCGTCCAGGCCGCCCATGGTGCCGAAGTGCTGAGGTACGCAGGTTCCCTTAGCGGTGGGGAAGATGCTCACCTCCTTCCAGGTTTGGATGCTGGAGCTGAGGACCGCTGGGTTTAATGGCTGGGCAGACGGAAAGGTGAATTTAAGGGACAATAATATAACACCTGAGCTAGAAATACTGATAAAACTGAGATATTTCAGAATGTCTAGTCCAATTGTTTTAGCCATCCTAGGGATGCCTCGGCCCACTTTTCACTTCCAATACGATACAGATATCCCAGGTCTCGTATTAGCCAATACCGATCCAAGAAAGTGCAATTAAGGGCTCTGAATAATAATTAAGCATGATGCTGCTCAGAGCACAAAGCCTAGAATTAGACTTGATAGAACTGCCCTTATGGATCGGGCACATTGTCATCAATACCTAGCCTAGCATTTTTCACCTCCGATATCAAAGTCGAAACATGAATATCGGATGGATGCATTCATGCTCCATTCCATGTAGGAATTCTTGCTTCCGTCAAGCTCTCTATAGAACCTTTATTCAAATGGCCCTGTAGACCCAATGAAAGGTGCTGGAGAACAAAATGTGCAGGTTTCATATCCAAGACATAAAAACAGAACTCTGGTCAGACACCAGTAACAAAGAAGCAAAGTGCTGAAGGTTCTGCGTGAAAGCAGAAAGAATAGATTCTGATGGAAAGCATTCAGATCTGAAGTCGTCCATGTAAAAGTGGACCGTTTTCTCAGCTAAATAAAAACACCTTTCCTGATATGAATACAGTTTTACACTGGTTGTTATAGCAACCTACAGATGAGCAAAGGAGAGCCTGCATATGTGATCCAGCTTGGCTCCTCGTCAGGTTTACAGTTTAAACATGAGAAACTGGTTTGGACTAAATGCAATGAAAAGATTTCTATTAAATATGACAGGATGTCTTGTTAGGTGTGTTTGTGCGCAGCGCTGACTGTTCGCATTCTGATGTAAAGGATTTGTCAAACATGCATGGAAGAATCAAAGCAGCACTGCAGGTATATATACCTTTGAATAACAAAGCTAAAAAAAAGTTGGTTTTACATAATGCTGCCCCTTGAACCATTTTAAACTGAGTCTTATTTTATGGCAAAGCAGACCAGAACTCTGAATATCCATTACTGCCACCTACTGGTATATTTCTGCATAGGATCTAATTATGCTCTGTGCAACAAAGCAACCTGAACATGACTTCTGTGTGAGTAACCCCGAGTTTGTTGCTGTGGGCTTTAGTTGCTCTAATAAATCCTGCAGTGTGATCCTCAGATCCAGCTGTTCAATATGATCCTCTCATACTGCCTAAAAATGCCAAGTGCAATGTCTTTACTGAACATCTTAACAGTTCAATCTTACTTTTATCATTGCCTCATATTTTAAGCAGTGCATTATCCATTCGTCCATTTTCTTTACACCCTTGTCCCTTGTGGGGTCGGGAGGTGCTTGTGCCTCTCCAGCTGGTGTTCCGGGCGAGAGGCGGGTTATGCCCTGGACAGGTCACCAGTCTGTCGCAGGGCAACACAGAGACACACAGGACAAACAACCATGCACACACACACTCACGGCAGGGGCAATTAACCTGACAGTCATGTTTTTGGACTGTGGGAGGAAACCGGAGTACCCGGAGAAAACCCACGCAGCACAGGGAGAACATGCAAACTCCATGCAGAAAGACCAGCTGGGAATGGAACCCAGAAACATCTTTTTCTGCAAGGCAACAGCTCTACTAACTGTGCAGCCCCAGCAATATATTTGCATAGTATTTATTCTAGTTTTTTTTATTGTTTCATGTATGTGATCACACTTTTTTTCTGTGTACTCCAGTAGCCAAGCAACATTTTGTTACCAAATTCACTTTTGTGTCTTTGTGCAATATATTTTAACTCTTTAAATCTTTTTTAAACTGTGTCTTGTTCCGTTTTTACATTTTAGATTGTGTAAAGCACTTTGAAATGCCTTGAATCCTTGTAAGATATAAAAACTATGAGGTTTGAGAATCCTTGAAGGATGTCGAGACGTTTTAAAATGTTTTCACTTTTAATTATGTTTCTATCTACTAATCTTTTTCAAAATCTGTCTATTTCTGTTTTCATTTTTATTTTAAGTTGTCTAAAGCACTTTGAAATGCCTTGCTGCTGAAATGTGCTATAAATAAAATTGATTGATAATAATAAAGTCTAAATCTCAGTATTGCAGTCAGGAAATAAAACCAATCCTAGTGAGGACATCTGTCCTTTTCCAGATATCTGTAGACCCAGAAGCATGGTAGTGTCCCCATGGCAACAGGCTCGGATGCTTTTTTCAGATCCACTCGGATTCTTTGATTTGCTAGGTTCTTTGAAAAATACCCATCATGCACATACATAGTGGAGTTTAAAGTATGAAAGTATGAAGGATGCATCAATCAGAACCTCACCTTTTTCTCAGTGAGCCTCCAGTTGGTGTCAGGATCCTTTGGGGCCATAGACCCCAAGGTGGAGCCAGGTGTGTGGCCCCCAGCAGCGGCTCCACTCAGGTGCCTGACGTGAATGATACGGCTGTGCAGTCGGTGACCATTGAGCTCTCGGATGGCAGCTTTAGCCATCTCTGGGCCATCCACCATCACTATGGCAACTCTAGAGCACCGGCCAGAGACAAAACCTCCATGAACAAAAATCACTGGGACCTTCCAGACACCTGAACGGATCCAGTGAAAAGTGATGAGCGACAGCAGCTCACCTCACGCCGTTCTTTGAGGGGAAGACATCGACTTCTGACGGCTGGAAATTTTGAAACAACTGCCTCACGTCACTCTGAAACATGTTTCAGGCTCTTGTGAAAACTATGATGTGGCTGGGTTTTTACATGCAGAACAGGTGAGCAAACATTTCTCCCAAAAATTTATGCATCATCACAAACTGAAAATATTCTAGCCAGGTCTGATTCTTTTAGCTTCTGTTTTAAGCCATGTCACAGTGATGCCAACCTCCATCTTTGGCTTCTTAAAGCGACACCCAATGACTAGTTTTTCCAACATTAACAAGAAAGTCCAAATAAATGCTGTTACTTTGACAATTCTTAATGTTTAAATAGCTATGCTTTTGCTCATGCGTGAACCTATTTCTGCATTTCTCTTGCAAATGTTCTCAAAAGTTTGTTTATAGTCAGCTAATGTAAAAAAAACTCCGGGGTTCCCATTAAATAAGGAACGCAGTTAACGTGAATGAGTCTGTTCACATAATATGCAATGTAAAAAGATACTGGACCACGAGCCTCCAACTACTTCCTTTCGTCCTCTTGGTGGTTTATGCAAGTAGTAACATTTGGCTGTTCATGTAACTATTGCAGTTTTGTGAAATAAAACAAATTTTATTAAGGCACGAAGCAAAAAACCTCATCCTCCTACACCAAAAGTTTTTCCATTCAAAACTGAGTTTTTCAAATTTGCTGTGTTTTCATTAGGCAAAATGTGGTCTTTAGAAATGCAGTCATTGTCAGCTAATGCTTCACATGCATTCGATCTTTCAACATTGAGGCAGAAGCACTAACTTTTTGGGAAACTGATGTTCTGCTAATCCATAACTTTGCAGCAGTTTGTTTCATTTATGACACAGAATAACAGGATATGTTGACCTCTAGCTAGTCATTAAATTTTTTTTTCATTCCAATGTGATTAAGATGCCTGATCAATAATGACAGAACATTTAAGAAATGTTCATATCCTTCTGCTATGAACCGTTAAGTCTGCCAGCTCTGCTACATGATGCCATTTCTAATCAGCTTCATCAGTCAGTTACTGCCCCCTGCTGGCCATTACAACAAAGTACAACTCACTGGATTTCAAAATCATCATTTAACCAAAATCTTCCACTTTCCCTCATTTGATGTTAGCGCAGTAAGTAGCACATGTGACTAAACTGACCTGTGTCACATGACCAGGCAGGTTGGATACATACAGCACTGAGTTGCTGCTCTCACCACTGACTGATTCAGGATCTGTCAACACACACAAACAATTCAAACAGATGAAACCCAGATGACGTTTTGAGTAGCTGCTGACGACCTACTGTCGGCCGCGTCTACTGCCGATGCTGGCAACTGCAGCTCCTCCTCAGCATCGTACCACGCCTCACTAAAGTTCACCTCCTCAATGCCTACGCAGCACAAAAACAGAATAAGAACATTCAGCAACAGCTGTGGTTAAATCAGCCGTGTAAAGGTTCTGCTCACCCATTTGCTTAACCAATCGCTCTTTGGGTACAAGAGCTGCACGTCTCTTATCCTCTTCCTCATGGAGCAGTTTGGGTTTCTGGAGGGGAAACAGACGGTAGTTAAGGTTTGCTGCTGCTGCATGGAGCACATTGTGGTGTTAGGGGCTGTGATCACACCTGGCAGCTCCGTCTGTCCCCGTCAGGACCTCCGACCTCTCCAGCTCCTAAATGCTTCCATGTCCCCTGGGTGGAACTTGGCATCAGAGAGGTGTATTAAATACATTAGTCAACAAGTATTGCACTCCAAACAGTCTTTGCGTCTTTCAGTGTATGAATATTGCACACATATTACGATGATGTGGCCTTATGTTGTGCAGTCCTACTAAACTAATGATTTTATTAATCAATTACTCTGATTATTCTGACGATTAATCTGATTTTAAAAATAGCAAACACTTGATCAAATCCTTCTAACGTCAACATGTGAAAAGTTCAACTCTTTCTGCTGAATTTGGTGCTGATTTGTTGATTATGAATAAGTTTTTCTTTTGTTTGTTTTTAAAGAAAAATATATTTTTAATGCAGCTTAGGCCTAATTACTGCTCTGATAATGGTGTTCTTTTAACAAATGACCTTTTATTGGAATCGCTATACTCTAATCAATTACTCAAGTAGTTGACAATTATTTTTGTCATCAATTAATCACAAGTCATCTGATGCATCGGTTTAGCCCCAGACTAAACAGTCTTCATGACGAGGGGTTTTTGAGAAGCTCACTAGAAAATCACCTGCCGTTTTTCCTTCATGGACATCATTAGCTGAAGCTCACCATGCAAGAGGCCTTGTACAAACATCTGCCTCACACAGGCCTTTGTACCCAAACCATGAAGAAATAATCCAACTGATTTCCTAATCAAGTTTGCAGCATCTCACTGGTTGTTGAACTGGAACTCCAACAATGTGTGTCCACTTACCAAGGAGTCTTTCCCTGCAGGTCACCAAGGATCTAAACAAAGACAGAGTTACTGTGGAAGGTTCTCAAAGCCCAGACATCTGGGCTCTTGGCTGGGGGTTGTGAGTAACCCCTCACCTGTTCAGGGACGTAACATGCCCCTGCCGTGATCTTCTCAGACTCCACACACAGAGAACTCAGCTGCCCCAGAGGAACCCCCATCAGGATCTGGTGCTTCATCAGGTTATAGTCAGTTTCCAACTTCTGCAGGACCTTCACAACATTTGGTGGCGGGTCTTCAGCTCTGCAGAGACGTGACTGATTTTTCTAGAAAGCTCTCAGTGCAAAGGGAGTTTAATTGCCCTGTGGGTTCCTCACATTGCCATGGACAGGTGTCCCTCAGCGGACGTGTAGTAGAGCCTCCAGATGTGCTGCCTGCACAGCTCATAGTGCAGGGTGAGCAGGTTCAGCTCTGCTTGCTCGGCACGCTGCTTACAGCCGCAGTCCATTCTAAGAGCAGCCGACACACTGCCAGGGCTGGAAAAACATTCAGGGCAACAGGCATCAACTGGGGCCTGATTTAGCAATGCACAGGAGAGCAGAGCATTGCCTGGCAGGAGGAACCTATTGTTCTCTACCTAATACTGTAATCAGCAGTCTCCATGTTTAGTTTTTCTCACCCCCACAGTACATACATATACCAAAATGTGCAGCTCAATGTCGAGTGTGCGCTATTGCTAGTGTTGACATTTCCCGTTGCCAAGGCAATGCAATTAGCAAAAAAAACAATTGAGAAAAGAGCATGTTGGGATACTGGCTTAAGACATAGGCTCCATGCTCATGATAGCACAAATACTGCTGGTTGTGTCAACATGCTAGCAATAGCCCACAGGCTAATATCATTTTAGCTCATTTTTATACAAATAGCTAACCTACATCCAGTGCCACACACTGGATGTAGAGTTGGTTGAGTGAACAAACTCCTGCCTAAGATCAGAAGGCTATTAGTGATCAGTGGCACACTGCTGGCGGATGTTTACTGTCAGAAAGCAGACGTTGTTTCTCCTTACATCCAGTGGGTGGCACAGGTTGCTACAATCGATAGTAGCCACACCCGCTAGAAGGAAACAAACCACCCAGTGCAACACTTATTCTATTGACTGAGAGGTTGCCAGGCGACTGTGCCAAAAGGCGTTTCAAAAGAGAACAGAGTGTCCGAGCTGAGAATAAGTCTGAGCGCGAGGAGAAGTTTTGAGTACAAGCATTACAAGGATTAAGATACAAAGCCCTGCTTTCAAAATAAAAAAGCAAGCAAAAGCATAAAACGTTTTGAGAACAAAAGACATGAAATTCTGCTTTTATACTGAAAATGTGTGTTCTTTGATTATGGCAGATACATTCCCACATATAAAACGAGTTGCTCTTACAAGGGTACAGGGGAACAGAACAGGGATAAACGAGGAGTCTGTGGAGCTACAAGGACTTCAGGCCAATACATTTAAGATCTACTTTAAATAGATCATAAGTGCATTATTTACATGTGAAAAGCATGATCTATCCACTTTAATACGAAAAAAAGAAAAAACACAGTTGCCTCCCGGTGGACCAAAGGCGAACCACCAGCAGTCTACCGTTGGTGGTCCACAACTACCAGGGTTTAGCATGTTTTCTGTGTCACATCACCTTTCCAACACCACACAATAGATATTTGCGACCACCAGTTCATGTTCCTACACATTACCTTTTGCTCTTCTTCTTTGGCTCCTTGCATTCTTGAGTCATGTGGAGTTTGATCAACTCCTGAAAGGATAGAGAAGGTGAGAAACTATCTACAACAGTCCTAACCAACATGAGGTTCCAACCTTACATCAGCCAGGTAATCCAGATCGGACATTTGAAGCTCAGTCATGACGTTCTGTTCGGATGTGTTTGGACCTTCAGTTTGGGTCTGCTTTGCTGTCCAGCTCTCTACCTCAGTGTTCACTGCAGCATCACAGCTGCGTGCACAGGGAGCAGTGGAGGTAAACTTCTCTGCAGTGCTCATCAGCCTGTTGGCTGATGGAGGTTCGCCCAGCTGGATCGAAGCCCCAGCATCCTGCAGTACCACACCACTGCCTGCCAAGCACACCAGGATGCCCCCATCATCCTTGTTGGGGAAGTTGAACTGACTCCTTTCGTCTTCACAGCTCGGTCTGATCTCCACGCGACTGACTGCCGTTTTCTTGCCACCAAACACAATGTTTTCTCCAGCAGGACCTGTAGAAGGAGGAGCCTGCTGGATCGGTGCGTTGTGGCTGGTGCCCCCCTCTGAACGCTGTGCGAGCTTCGTGGCGTCCACTGTTGGCTGCTGTGAGGACCCGCTGTTTTCCACTGGACGCTCTGAACTGTAATATGAAAACATGTGACGGCTCCATTCAGCCGGAATTCATCTCCTACTCTGGAATTATACCACATCTTCAATGGCCTTGAAAAGCTATGTCGCATTTTTATTAAAACGTCACATTCTCTGTGAAAACCAGCAGAAACAAATATACCGGTTTAGTAATTTTTAAAAAAAAAAGCTTCAATCTAAATTAATCTAAAAAGTGAGAAAGAGGAACTGATGGGATAAAACGGACATGTCATGGTTAACATGATCACAGCAGGTCATTTTGAAAGTCATGTCTGGAACAGGATTGTTGCAATTGTCAGTATGTTAAATTTAAGAACCTTTACAACCATTAAGAAATATAAAATTAGCAGAAACATTCAATTTAACATTTTAACCAAGAAATATTTTGTTGTTGTCAATTAGTTACCAAAGAAGATTCCAGTTAAAAAAAAAAAAAAAGATCCAATTATGGAATCTTATAGGAGGAACAAATCAAAACAGTTATTTTGACCCAAACAAACAGAACACAATTGCAATCTGGCTGTATGTCTGAGCTCATCCCCTTTAGAAGACCTCCAAGTTTCAAAGATTTTTTTTGGGCAGGTTTTTCTTTGTACTAAGGATAAACTGGCGATGAAAGGATGGGGGGGAAAAAAAACGATCTGATAAACATTAATATTTATTATTTAGTCTGTTTTCTGCTGTCACTCCATGTCGGGGCTTTTTTATTTTTAAGGAGTTAAGAGGCACGGTGGTGACACCTGAAGCTGTGGGGATGTGTACTCACTGCGCCTGAATGGTGGAGGAAGTCCTCTGGCTGCCTGCTGCCGAGTCCTCAGGCTGTCTTCCATCTCTGGATCTTTCCAAGTACATGTTGACAGGCACAGCTGCACGGATGATGCGGCTGCTCATCTCAGACACTGATGAACCCTACAAAACGAAAATCATCTTGCACTGACTGACTAACTTTGGCTGTTTAGCATGCAAAACCTGCTCTCCGCTCCATTCACCTTGTGCTGGCTCAGTGTGTGTGTGAGGGGGAGGCTGTGGGCCATCTGGTGGACCACGGCGTCGTCATGGGCCTCCTCCCACAGCTGATTTTGAGATCTTGTCACACTGTTAGAAAAGCTGGTCTGGGGTAAGTTCTCCCTCGTGTCACCTGGAAGCATCTTCAACATCTGCAGAAACGCTTCTGTAGTGGAGGGAGGTGGAACCCGGGATTGGTTGGTTGAAGGATTAACCTACTGACTGGTCAACTACAACCCAAGTCAAAAACAGTTGTGGAAGTTTTTCTGCACAAAAGATCCTGACCAACAGGGGAAACACACTCTGGTCCATTTAAATCAGACCAGATGAGGCAGGAGGTGAGTATACCCTTAAATTCTGTTTAATGCTACTTGAGGAAGGTGGCAATAGCTTTTCACTGTGTTAAGCATAGATCAGTATTAATACCTGATATTTTCGGTAACATTTTATTTGAAGGGGTGTGCATAAGACTGACATGGCACAGTCATAAACATGACATAACATCTGTCATGAACATGAAGTCTTTATGACATTGTCATGATGTATAATTTGGTAAATGACAATGCAAAGTTGCTCTAAAAGTTGCATTGAAAGTCCATTAAAAATGCCAACTTTACTTGATTTTGTAAATTGTGATAATTTAATGCAAAGTCAATTTACCTATTGATTAAATAAACTCTCTTTACAGTCAATTTCACAAAACTGACCCTAAGGGAAAAAGGTGGAGTGAACAAAGAAGGAGGCCAAGAACTGAACCTTGAAGTGGTAAAATGGACTTAATGTTTTCTGTACAAACACCAAGTTCTGTCCTCCAGATATGATCCAAACCCGTCACCTTTAATCCCCACCCAATGTTCCGACCGAAATATTAGAACACTGGTCGACATGTTTTGGGTGCAAACCTGACTTACACAGGCTTCTGCAGCACATGATGTCTGCAGAGGAGGTCAAGTCATTTAAATGAGATGTGTTGGAACAGACACATCTAAACCAGAGCATTGGTTCCTGAGGACCAGGGTTTGGGAACCATTGCCTTACCCAATCATCAGTTCAAATCTGAATGTTAACTTTACTGTCCTGCATTAACCTGGTTTGGTTACAGAATCAGAAGACCAGTGTATGCCACATTACCACATCTGCAAAACCTGAAAACAAAGTTTCAACACAAATTGTCGTTAACCTTAAACTCCTCCACAGAGCCCACGGCTTCATTTTCCGCTTCACCATGTGACTTACAAGTTCTGATTGGCTGCAACTGTGCTACGTTTAGCTGTAGAGAATAAGCAAGGTTATATGATGGCAAAGCTCTCACCAGCTGTACAGATCCACAAACTTACGCTTCAAGTAAACATAACCCTGAAAAAGCTCCAACTCAGGATGATTGTGTAGGAAGTAGTGGAGGCCTCCCTCATCTGAAGAACAAAAAAAAAAAAGACAAAACCTATTGAAACACACAGAAGAGGCTGGGAGGAGCATGGGCAGACAGGCTCTATATGGAGTGAAATCTGAGAGTCATCTGCATAACAGTAAAAAGAGATGTCATGGTTTCCTCAAAAACTGACCCTAAAGAGAGAGGGTGTGATGAAAAAAGGGAGAGGGCCAAGAACTGAACCTTGAGGGACACCAAATGTTTTCTGTTTGAACACAAAGAGTTCTGCAGCTATGACCCAATCCAGTCAATGTTGCAGTGATTCTTGAAAATAGGGACAAAATGGGTTTTAATTTTCCCATAATTTTTTTGTCATTTCTCAAATTTATGTATACAAATATGTCAAATATTCTTTTGGAAATGTAAATATTTTAAGGTTCAGGCTCCCAGTTGAAACATTTTTTTTTTTTTTAAATTGACCTGACCCAGAACGTTATCACCATCTGACAAAAATACATCAAAAATAATTTTTAATGACCCTATTTGTGATATTTTACAGACAAAAGCTTCTTAACAAAATAAATATTTAAAACAATAAAACAAAAAGTCAATCTGACGGAGTTGACACTACATGACGGAGTTGACCCAAAACTGAAGGTGGTGACAAACTAGTGAGTAAAATGAAAAACTTGATACATGTGAAGTAATGCAATTTATGTAAAATACATTAAAATCAACTGCACATTTAAGTGAGATTTGACAACAATTTCACTGAAAGTGTCAAACTCTGATGGAGTTGACATCTGACGGAGGTGACAAAAAGTCAAACTACCTCAATTTATATGATGTTATTCTGAAGGAGGCCATATTGTAGCTCATCAGGTCCATGAAATCTTTACAATATAACAAAATTAAGCTTTTATTTCACAAAATTTCAAAGTTTTTTTAATTGTCAGTTACGGTGTTGTGACCAAAAACTTAAAAAGAAAAAACTAAACATAAACTAACCAGAGCTAACTAGCCCTCCTAGCAAAGGAAGAGGTCTTGGGGTCTTCAGAAGTTCTAGTGCCCCCCAATAATGCCTGATTTTTTTTTTACATTCTTTTCATTTCTGACGGTGTTGACAAAAACTAAAGGACAAATTTCAATGGAGTTGGAAAATATATAAAAATGATTTTTAATTCAATTTATTGATACCTTTAAAATTATTTATATGACTACTTATACTTAATTGTCATAATATATAATTTTAGTATTTTTTAAATTTTAAACTATTATAATGTATTGAGTTCTGCTCCTGGACAAAGGCTTTTACAGGCATCATCCACTGACTGCAATGTTTAAACTAAAAAATATTCAGCAAATACCTGGAAAATATACATTGTTGTGCTCACATGACCCAGGTTAGTTTAGTCAGATATTTGAAAATATATATTGTGTATATTTTATTCAAATTTTGTGCTTCATCCATAGGACCCGTTTTATCCCTATTCTCAAGAATCACTGTGCACCTTTAAAACCCGATCCAATGTTCTAAGAACATGTTAACATGAACATAGAACACTGTTCAACAGGATCACAGGTGCTTGTTCATATAAATACTCATTCCGAGCCCAGATTGGTGCAACAGATATCCGAAGACTGTTAACTTTCTGATAAAAACATGCTATAGTTGTGATTTTTTGTTTTAAGATTTTTAGTAGTTCTAGTATATTTTAGTGAATTCTGTTGGTAAAGTAAACAGTTTTCAGCAGTTGGCATTGTATTCAAATACAGACAAAGAAAGGCTATATAAACACTGTTGGAATGGCTAAACACACATTTTGTCAATAAGTGAAAATAGTAAGTACAAGACAATTACAACACAATTATTAGTAAAGATTAAAAAAATAATCCAAATGAAATAAATTTAAGTAAATTAATGAAAGACATCATTAGCTAATCATTTTAGGCTCAACTGAATAAAACATAATATTTTGTCTGTTCTCAGTGATAAAAGCCGGATTTAGGTCAGTCTTCATTTGAAAACACGTTGGCCAAAATTTAAAATTTAATTCAAAACCAGTCATCTTAACGTTTGCACAGAGTTTTGTCTTATTGCTAGTTTTGCTAGGCGAGGGCCCAGCAACTCATGGTTGGACTTTTTCCAGATTTCTTTTGCATATGAAAAGAAATCTTCATACACCTGCTTGTTTTCTGCAAGACTGGTGATGAGGCATCTTCATAAGACTTTACATGCACCTTCGAGGGACCCAACTTGGATATACCAAAGACGACCCAGAAAATACGTCTTTTGTTCTCTGGTCATCATTTTCTGCTAATCCTCTACCGACAGAAAAGGCTATACATGCTACGCCCTTCCAACGAGGACGAGCTTCCGGGTCATACCCAGTATGATGCTCCTGTCCTCCGCCGACAGACTGAGATACCAGCGCAGCAGCTCCGTGTCCGTCAAAGCCAGGTAGCGATGAGAATTCACCAATTCCTGAATTGACCTGCGCCGAGAGCAGAAACAAACCGTCACGCATCTTCCTTACGAGCACGGGGAGAACAATATAGCTTTACCTGCGCAGCAGGAACCTTCGGCTCTCGTCTGTGTGAGCAGAAACCACATTTAGTTGGATAACAAGACACAAACTAAACTACAGACCGTTACAGCCTCACTGTTACTAGCGAACCACTTTTACCCCACCTAGTGACTTTAGGGAACTTGACTGTTCCCAAAGGTAGCTTGGCGGCGATAACGGCTGAGTCAGCGAGTGGGGTGGCGCCAACACGGCGGGACAGTCCACGACCCGGTAAGCCGACTGGGGAACCGGCTCCTTGTAGTACACCGTGGCGTGTGGACCGGGCCAACCGGGATGATGGTTCGCCAGCAAATGCAGGTCTGCAGGGCTCGTGGTCCACACAGCGTCTCTCGTGGAACTCAGCATCATTACTGGTGAAAACGAAGTCGGTGTGGCGTCAATTCCCCCCTGAACTGTAAAGGCTAACGCTTGTTGCCCAGTGTCTTGTCTTTGTAAAAATAATAATACTACAAATTAAACATAGCTGTTAAAGCCCACAGGAGCGGAACCCTTCAATTTCAGCTCGGAACCTAAAGCCGGGTTGGTCACGTGACCACACCGTGACCTACCTATTGGTTAATGAGGTCAGGCCGGAGTTTTATTCGCCAGTAGTCTGTTCCCCGAACATACACATAATATATTTTCTTACATTATGTCTATGTCCCCGAAAGGTTGCGTTGGGGCCACGAATATTAGGTGTCAAGCTTTGAGAAAATAACCCAAATACCAGAAATACCATTTCATAAACAGTGCAATTAAAGTTCAGAATAATGCATTTTTTCGTCCATAATTTTGCTTTTAATGGTGCATTATATCCAGTGGTGGGAAGTAACGAAGTACAAGTACTTAGTTACTGTACTCAAGTACATTTTTCGTGCATCTGTACCTTCTACTTTTACTCCACTACATTTTACAGTAAGCATCTGTACTTTGTACTACATTTATACAAAACTGTCACGTTACATCCAAGTCGCATTGCTTTTTTTTTCCTTTAAAATGTGAAGTTCAGGGACTTAAGGTGGCGCCGTAAAATCCAAGCAATAACGTGACTCAAGTGTCTGTCACTCATCGCCTCCCCCTTTACTGGCACGCGGAGCTCCAGACATGCGCAGTGGTTTCCTCTGAGCGGGGAGAAGATGTCTGTCTAAATCATAAGATATGGCAACATGTAAAATCAGCAGCACTTCGCTTTGTCTAACTTTTAGCGTCACTTGGAAGAAAAGCTTAAAGGTAAGATCTGTGGATGTGATGCTAGCTAAGCTAGCTGTACTGAGACACATGTTGCATCTGCAATGAAAAAAAGTTGTCACTCATGCCTGAGTTATTGTGTGGAGGTGTTGACCGAGGTGTGGCTTATGTGACCTTGGGTACAGCTCTAGATCCTCTTAACCAGATCACACATAAGTTTGGAAAAATGTACAGAGGCACTGCTGCAGATTACAAACAGTTTATTGAGTTCACAAATTTTAGCAAAACTAGTCAATTTATATTATATGAAGTGACCACTCTAAAAGTGGGAGTCTATGCTGATCCTGGGATCCTTAAAGCTGAAAAATAATTAAAACCCAATTAGATAAAATTAGACTGTTTGGGGGAGGAATAATAAAACACAAATACAACTAAATGCATCCAAGTTCCCCAACAAAAACACACACAAAAATCCCTGGTGAATACAAAGAAAAGAAAACTCCCATTCCACTGGTCAATATAAATAAAACAGCCTCTGACCCTGGGATGGCATAGGTCCAGTTTAAGACAAGCCAAAGGGTGGAAACAAAAAAAAAAACCTTTTCCCTAAACAAACCAAACAAGAAAAGTTCTTTTAATCAACAATAACCATCTAAAAGCAAGTCAACTAAAACAAAAAATGGAAACAAATCAAAAACTGAAACAGTAGCAGGCCAACCTACACACAAAAGAAATCAGGTTAGACAATAACATTAACCAGCCAGATAAATCATAAGAAACGGCCCTTACCTTCTCTAAAGTGAAACCAGTAAACGGCGTCTTGACGTCACTCTCTAAAGTGCGTTTCCTATAACAATTAGTGGCGGAATCAGACATAAATCAAAACCCACCTGACCATCAATGTTAACATACCTCTGTACGAGTCATCAGCCTGGATCTGATCTCCTCAGTGATCTACCTGCTTTTAAATGTAAATGCTGATCACCTGTCTCCCTAACAAGCTGCGCTCTGTCACAGCGTCTTCCATATATGGGCAAGAGGAAGAGGGCGCAGCAGCTCACATTCAGGGGACAATATGCCCCGGCTACACTTATATGGGACAATGCTGTGACCAAAGTGCAATATAACATTCAGGAACGATCTTATTCTTGTGGACGGATCTTTACTAAGGTTGATAGGACCTTATAAATAATAATGGCGGGCATTATTATTTTTAGTTTTATTTTATTTTAATAACGCCCAAGCGTTGTTATTTTTAGGGATGGCAGGAGACCTACAAATATGTGAAAAATGTTTTGCTTTTCATCTTTCACAGAGATGAAAGCAAAACAGAATGAAGAAGAGTTTGAATTGATACTGATTAAATTGATTTCAGCTCTAAGTATTTAATATCTAGGTGTTTTATGGGAATATGGATCTTTCAGATCAATTTGAGAAGCAATTTTGATAGGTAAAACTGTTGTGAACCTTTTTGTTTGGAGCAGTTCAACACAAAGAGTTAAGACATATCAGAGCAGCCTTTGTCCTCGTCTCCCACGCTGCACCCACCACATTCAGAAACAGAGCTTCTGCTCCAGCGTGGGGCAGCGTGTTCATCTTCTGCAGCACCTCTCTGTGCTCTGCTGAGGGGCCAGTCCTCTGCTGATGTGACGGATCATCCAGATAACGCTGAATCCAACAAAAATAAAAGTTTGCCTCCTACACGTGTTTGTGTTCTTCAGCAGTGAGGAGAAGCTGTAGCTGTTGACTGATTGTGTTAAAGCAGGGATTTTGGTAGTTTGTTTTATTTGAACCTACAAGTGTGTGTAAAGATGGGAAGTAACTACTTGCATTTACTCAGTTACATTTAATTCAATAATTTTTGGGGGGAAAAAGTGTGTATTTTTTACTATGCTAAATGTTTTACTTAAGTATTGTGTAAAATTTCTGGATACTCCACCCTATGGGAGTAACTTAACTGAATTAAGAGTAAGGTTGTTCCAACCAAAAATTCACCAGACACAGACACTCACCTGCAGGTTTTGTTAAAGTTTCCTATTGAAAAATATTGATTAGGGAACATTTTTTATTTTGCCGGCCTCAGTCTGTCTGATGATTTCATTTCTGAGGATTAAATTTTGAAACGATCAATGTTTCATAACGTGAATCAAAAAGTATTTCACTAAATACTTTTTTTTCTCTTATTTCAGTAATTTCTTGGACGGCTGCCTTTTTACTTGGGTGAAAATATGTTGAAGTACTGATGCTCTAACCTGAGTACATTCTTTTGGGTTCTCTACCCACCTCTGGTGTTAACACAATGTCAAAGAGGAAAAACACCAGCTGCTGTCCAATCTCGGAGCGTTTCTGTTTTTCCTGTCCTAAACTATCCATCATGTCAACCTGAGGAAATATTCAAGGCAGGACTGGATGTCGTAGCGAGGCGATGGTGGGGGAGGGGATGCCAAGTAGAATGCCTCTTCTTTCCAGCGTGACTTTCATTTTCAAAGTGACCTCTGAGGAGAGGTGAAGAGAGACTCCCAATTTACTGGCCGATCTATGTTCTCACCCTCCCCCGGTCACAAAATGTAGTTTATGACTGAAAGAAGTCGTCTCTGGATGCAGCTGGCCGGAATGTGTTTCCTCCTCCAGGTGTCTGGGCTGCACAGGAGGTTTTGGCGTCTCGGTCGCCTCCCTCTAGAGATGTTTTGTGCAGCAGTTGGGAAGCAATTGCTGCTAAAGGTGCTTTTACAAGCTATTTAAAGCTGATATTAACTTTTATCCAATTCTTTTTCTATTTACAGTCAGTTTTTTTGTCTTAAGTAACAGCACTGTGAAATCCTTTGTGTGTTTTCACAGATTAATTTAGAGTTCAATCATTCTTGAGCCTGAGAAATGAGTGTCGCACTAAGATGTGAGCAGGACTGAAAAATGTCCACTAGAGGGAAGCCTTGTTCAAGCCACAGCAAAAGTGTGCCGAGAGGAAATTTTGAAATATCATGTGGGCGGTACTGTGTTTTTGTGAGAACTCAGTGATGCCTCAGAGTTCAGGCCTCACTAGGGTCCTTCACATTGTGTGACGAGAGCAGCTGGAGAGAGTTCAGATGTTCTCTTCCCGTTAATGAGTGTGTGTGAGTCTCCCAGTGTTTCCGGAGGACATTGGTTCTCCTGGTCATGTGATTTAATCTGTGCTGTTAAATTTGTGGCTCTCCGCTGTGTCAACATCGATTATCTGCTGGTTTACTTTCCTTTAATAACGTGCAGACCTAAACCTTCAACCAGGATGTGTTCTGCTCTTCATAACGCACCGACAGGCTCTGGTCTCTAAGTCTTGGACTTAGAGATCAATTTTAGAAATATCAAACCATTTTGACTTGACAATAACTGCCCATTCTAGAGGTAAAAGTTCTTAAAATCCTAAAAACTATGTAGATGTGGATCAGCTCATTTAATGTGTATTGATTGTTTTGATGATGATGCGATGATGCAATGTCAGTTACACAATAGTTGACTGCATATGCACTTTGAACTGCCTTGTTGCTGAAATGTGCTATACAAACAAAAGCTTATTGATTGTAAATGACGGCAGCGTTACTGAGAACTAGTCCACATCAGAATCCAATGTATTACTGGTGTTACATGGATGCGCAAAGTAGCAAACGCCAACACTTATATGATGATGCAATAACTATGCAAAATGATAATGTCAATAACTAGAACCTCTGCCTCTTACTGATGGGTCTGAACTGGACCTGAAGCCTCCATTCATCAGTGTTCAGAGCAGATGGACAAACACTCTAATAAAATATTTGTTGTGAGTGCTGGCAGAAGCTGTGCTCACACACAAACACACAATATGAGGGCAGGGCAGCTCCCCAGAGGGCACTAAAAGGCCTTTCATAATATTCCAAGGCACTCTGCTCTCTCAATCAATGGCCGATGCCTTCCAGGCGGCGTTACTGGAGCCTGCAGCTCGGCTTTTCCCTCTCTGTGGTTTGATAAGGCACTGACTCATCAGCAGGCGGAGTTGCTGCGGCCGCCAACGCACTTTGATAGCCTATCAGATGCCATCGTGCTCTTCACTTCATCACCAGCCGAAGCAGCAGTGGTGCTACAAGCCAGGCTCTTCAGGCTGCAGGGCAGGAGCTCAGGGGAGACGGAGGGAAACGAGCATCACAAGATGGCTGCTGAAGGGCCACTGGACTCACCTCGGCCCTCAGCTGCTGTTCACATTACAACAAATACACACACAAACGCACTTCTTCACAGTTTGTGAAGAAGAAGTGACACAGATTCCAGCTAAATTAGAATTTTTCCCTCAATCCCAGTTAGCGATATATTCCACTAGAAATCCCATATTTAGCCATTTTTCCGACGTTTTCCATCTCAGTCAACTTTGCCTTCAAAGGCTCCGTCATTTCTGATCACTTTCAGATTTACTTCAGAGTCTTGCCTGTGCTACAGCTGGCATATTTTATAGTCTGTTTTTTCTTCTATCTAACATCCACCCAGACATCTAATTAAATTAGCATTAAAATATTATGACGACATCAAATGGTGACTCATTTCCCATCAATGTAAGATAATTGAATCATATTTAATAAATCAGAATAGTGCATTCCAATCAGATTAAATGTACTTTTTGAAAGTAGCTTTTAAGCAAGTGTTAAATTAACTTTGCATTTCTGTGTTAAAAAATGTTTTTAATGGTTTGATGTGATTTTCTACATGCAAGTCAACAACCTGCCTGTCCCTCACTTGGCTCACTGGGTCTTTTGTCTGGACTATGCTGTGTCCCTGGTCACTTGAACCATGATGGGATTGCTTATGTGAATTCTCTGAAATGATTTTCAAAACAGGGTAAGATTTACTTGAGGCTGAATGGAGATAAATATAAGAGAAAACCTCTGAGACCAGAAGTTCACCTTCCAGCAGGACATCGGCATGCAGAGAGGACGAATCAAAACGTATTCCAATGTCCTGTGTCCAGCAGTCGTTAGTGAGATGGGGTCAAACCATGGACAGGTCAAACCAGAGAAGCTCAGGACAAACAAGCAAAGTGCACACCTGCAACAAAAGGCAATTTAGACAGACTATCAAACCAGAACTTCCTTCCACCTCACAGTTCTGCTCTACCTCTTAAATCCAGTGGTTTCTGCATTCATCCAGATCAAGTCCTACAATTTGTAGATGTGTCTCTTGTGCTACAGGCTTGAATTCAATGACTAAACTGCCTCACCAGTATGCAGGCAACTCTACAGAGATAGTTATTCAACTAGCTAACGAGTTGATAATGGAGCCAGGTGTCCCGACGCAGAGAGAACGTTGTAGAACCACAGATCTTGAGGACTGGAGTTTGAGACCACAATCCAGAGGTGGGCGGTAACTAGGTCATTAACTTGACTAGCCTTTTTGGAAAATATGTACTTTTTTACTAAATATTATCATGAGCTAATGCTTGTAAAATTGATGGATACTCTCCTGTACAAGTAACTTTAATTAAGAAAGAACAAACATATTTTAACGAAAATGTCTTAGACTCAAAGCTACAGTTTGTTTTGAAATGTAACTTTTCTAATGTTTTCTGTCTGCTGAGCCTGAAACAGAAAACACTACACAATATGTAGCGTTTACAAAAACACAGTAAACACACCACATATTGTTACTGGCAGTACATTACCTTGTTCCTACATGCTGTAAGTTATTAATTGTGAAGTTTAATATTTAAAAAGTGTTTTTGAAAGTAAGTTTTTTATCCTGAATGTTATTCAGGAAGAGTAACATTCTTTGCTGGTAGCAGTGTTATAACTTGGTCTTGACTCAAAATCAAGAGAAGAATTGCTTCCTTTGATGAAAAGAAGAAAGTTTAGTGAACCATCTTTGCCCTTTTCAAGTTAGCGTCTAACTTCAGCCTCTGAAGATGCTGCTATCAGAACAGATTACTCTTTAACCTCCTTCTACACCCGCACTCGTCTTTTGATACTTCAATATTTATAGCTTATTCTGTGCTCTCCCTCAACTCATTCATATTTCATTAGCTTCAAAACATGTTTGGTCCTTCTTTGTTGGCTTTATGGTGCCTGTGGAGATAAAAAAAAAAAAAAAACAAGGTATAAAAGTGCATCAAAGTAAGTAAACAACATCTTCTTGCCCCTCTGAGAGTCCGACGCTGTGAGCGCCGGGCTTGAAACTGAACTTATCCTCTGCAGTTGGTTCACCAGACGTTGCTCTACCACAAAGAGGAATCATTTACCCAGAAATGCATGAGCAGCGGTGAGGAGAGGCATGTGACCCCAAAATCAGGCAGGTCAGACCTGAGGAGTCAGTCAGCTGACCGCTGGCAGGGGGAGGAGGGTCAAAAGATGAAACAACAGCTCTGCAGGCAGTGAAGCATCAAGGAGCTTTTATTGTACCCAGTACAGATCATCAGAAACTCAGCAGTGTAAGAAACACATTGTGGGGGGCGGGGGGATGAAGGAGAGCCTGTACAAACACAGATCCTTTGATGAGATCATCCACCTCTGGTGGATTTCTGGCCTTTTCCACTTTCTCAAAGTTTAAAGCAGCAGATGCAACTTTTATAAATACTGTTTTTTTTTCTCTTTTTTTTTTTTTACATATTTGTTAAAATTATCACCATGTCGTGACAGGATAATATGGGACAGAAAATCTTTTTTCCTATGGACTTGCTGTCATCTACAGAAACATACTGTTCTGTCAGAAACAGCCAATCAGAGCCAGGAGGAGGGTCTTAGCGCTGTCAATCACCCTCCCCCTTTGCTCTGCTACACTATCGCTGGTTCACCACAACAGAGCCTGTCATGAATGCTAAGACTAGTTAGCATGGCTACTGATGACAGCAGATAAATGGCAAGTTGTCTCTCCAACATTAGCAGATTGAGCAGCAAGTAGATAAGGATGATCAACAGCGCTCCTCCAGGCTCTGATTGGTTGATTTTGGTTGGGAGTGGTGCATTTCTTCAGACAGCAATAGTAGCTCAGGGGGGTGGAGGAGATCAGTCTGTTCACATCCATCTCAAATTACACTCTCATGACATAGTGACAGTTTCAACAAATATGCAAAAAACAAAACATATTTTTGTAAAAGTTACACGTTGTAGCTTTAATAGCTTAACAACACGTTGTCCCACCTGAAGCCCAACAGCAGTAGTAGCAACATCATTACAGCCTGAACTGTACAGCTTACACATTTAAATCAGAACCAATGCAGCCTTATAGCAAAAATATATACTTTATATAAGTTTGTCTTTGCCTGAATTCTGAAAAAAAAGAGCATATAAACAAATTTCTTTGTCCAGATCCAGTAAAGAGATATGTCAATGGAGTGGTTCCAGCAAGCAGAAAGATGAAGGTCCACAGAGGGGTCCACAGAGGACGGCGCTGCCCCCGCGCCCCGGGTTGTGTCTGCATGCAGCGCCCTGATGCCCCTGCCATACTGGTGCATCAGAGGAACGACCACCACGTCAAGCACCGAGATAGATTAGGGGAAAGAAAGGAACCATCTTTATTGGACATGAGACGTTCCCACAGTGATGGAGTGAGCCACACACACACACACACACACACACACACACACACACACACACACACACACACACACACACACACACACACACACACACACACACACACACACACACACACCACACACGGAGTTCAGCATATTAAAATCTCTTACATAGATGTAAAGAACATTTACAGAGT
Source organism: Poecilia picta (assembly GCA_033032245.1). Lineage (NCBI taxonomy): Eukaryota > Metazoa > Chordata > Actinopteri > Cyprinodontiformes > Poeciliidae > Poecilia > Poecilia picta. The sequence continues at coordinate 16,627,738 of CM065354.1, read as the reverse complement.
GGAGCAGTGAGGCCCGCTGAGGCCCAGACAGACGGGAAAACAGCCGGGGTGTTAGACTGTGTTCTTCTATCTACAGAGTGTTTGTCTTTGAGTGAATTCAAGCCCTTTCGCTGATCTTGGATTTCGAATGTGGAGACATGAAAACAGGGAACCCAGAAAGGCAACTCTAGACAGGACAGAGCTCATGATTTGGCTGCTTCCCAGGAAAACAGATTGTCACAAAGTCAGACGGACAACCACTCCCGCGGTCTGTCAGTCCACTCCAAAATGGTGGCCTTTGACTTTTTCGCTGTTCGGTTTCTGTGGCAACGACAGCCCTGGCCTTGCAGTGCAGAGTTCTGGAGCTACAGAGTCGAGTTCTCCCTCCCCTCACTGCCGCAGGTTCCTCCGAGCTTCCGGAGGCCTCAGAGGGATTTTCCAGGGGGCAGAGGTCGAGCAGAGGTCAGTCCCTCCAGGCAGCTCTGCAGGTTCCAGCTGTGGATTTTTCAGAGCTGGCATGAGGAGGAACATTGGGAGTGTCTGCATGTACGTGTGTGTTGTGCATCCGGACACGTGCGAGTCGGCTAGTAGCCGTAGCCGTCAGGGAAAGGCAGGGCGGCGGCGCACTGCTCCCCGGCCTCCAGCAGGTAGGGGGCGGCGTCGTCGTAGTGAGTGAGGGGGATGGTGTCGTCCTCCAGGCCGGCACGCCATCCACGTCTGCCTTCAGGTTGGGCCGCTGGTTGTCAGGGAACGCCATGGAGAACAAAGCCTCGGGATCGCACACGAACTTGTAGACGTACCGCTCGCCCGCCACCTGAGGAGGATCACATGTTGGGTGTGAGCAGAAAGAGACGCCAAATCCTCAGTAGAAATGTGAGTCTATCAGGAATGTAGGGATGCACCCATCCACTTTTTTCACTTCCGATACAGATATCTGAGGCTTAGTATCAGCTGACCCGATTCAGAAAGACAGTCCAATATCGACTGAAAACTTTTCTCTTTTTAAACAGAGATATAAATTAATTGAATTAGAAATGCACTTGATAACTCTGTACCAGTACGGCACACTCAAATACACCAATAGCTTGTTCAAACATGTAAAAGCAACACAGCTTTAATTTGTTCAGTCAGTGTAAAATAAATAATAAAGAAACTGAAAAACCAACAACAGGTTGACTGTCTTGGTCAAACATTTAGAAAAACTGCAAGAAACATTCTTTCAAATGATTCACAAAGTCAAATTACGATTTCTGAATAATAATAATAATAATAATAATAAACATGACATCACTCAGAAAACATAATATAGAATTAGACTGAATAGATCTGCCTTTATGCATCGCCGCATTGACACAATGCCTGATCTAGATATTGTTTTTAATATCAGTACCGATACAGATATTGATTGATCAATTGATCAAATTTTATTTGTACAGCACATTTCAGCAACAAGCATTTGAAAGTGCTTTACATCATGCAACATAGAATCAACAATTAAAACATTACATTTAGTCAAAGTGTCATCATTAAATTCTTAATCCATTATGTTTCAAAAGCAACTCCAAACAGGTGGGGTCTTAGTCTAGATTTAAAGGCACTAAGTGTTTAAGCAGTTTTGCAATATAGTGGGAGTTTGTTCCAGATTTGTGGTGCATAAAAGCTGAATGCTCAATTACTATTGGATGAGTGCATCTCTACAGAAAACTCAAGGATGGGAAGTTTGGAAAACGGGAGCAATGAGAGAAGAAAAAGGAACGTGCCTTTACCTTCTGCATGATGCCCTTCTCGTAGTAGTAGCGCAGTGAGCGGCTCAGCTTGTCGTAGTTCATGGCGGGTCTGTTTTTCTGGATGCCCCAACGACGAGCCACCTGACACACACACCACCATGACACAAACACACACACACACACACACACATTCACGTAAGAATCGGGCGTTGGCAGGTAGTGGGGCAAACATGGCGGCAGAAAGCAAGCACCGACCTCCTCAGGCTCGATGAGTTTGAACTCCATGCCACGGCCGGTCCAGGCGATGAAGTGTCCGTTGGCCGGGTCGTCCAGCAGGGTGACAAGGAACTGCCAGAGCTGCAGGGAGCCGCGGCGCTGGTAGGGGGGGCCGTCGCGGTAAGCAGACGGCTCCTGCTTTATTTTCCCTGCAAACGGAGGAAAGAGCGAAGGAGAGGAGAAGTAGAAGAGGAGGCAGAAGGAAGAAGAAGAAAAAAAGGCATGTGTGAATCAGAAATGTTCTGCATCTCAGTTTGGTGAGACATTCCTACCAGATGGACAACAAAATGCACTGGCTGGTCATTATGCACAGAGCCGTGTTCATCACTAACCAACGAGTTACAACCACTTCCACCTGATGGTATGGAGGCTAACACAAAGAAGAACACTATTCTGAGGTGGAGGGAAATTAAACATTGTTCTCATCATTTTCATTATACTAGTGATACTAATTTACAAATCAATAGTCTGTAATTCTGCTTTACACTAAACAGAGAGTAGGACTCTGAAAACTGGAGGAAAAATGAGAAAAAAAAATCAAATATATATTTGTTAATCATAAATTTTAAATCGCAATATTAATATCATATATTTTTCAATTGTTATTGTGATATACAAGTTAAAAATAATACATTGAAATGTTATTTGGCATGCTCTTTTTTATCTGATTGGCTGCCAGTCAAATTCTTCAAGAAACCTTTCCCCTCAGGTCAAGTGTAGTTATTGAGAAATGGGGAAGTTTCTGATAAGAAAAACACCAGGTGAATCGTCCATCAGCCCTGAGGAACTCCTGGCTGATTAAAATCAGAAGGTATGAGGCAACAAAAGCAAGAAAAAACATTCTAAAAGTTGATGTCTCTACATATTTTGTATCTTTCTCTGTGGTCTCTGGCCAGAAGCTAGTGCTGTTAGAGGGACCACTCTAACCCATGTTTCTGATTTGATCTAAACCATCAGAGATCATAGTCTGACCCTGCCACCAGCACAGTGGTGTGGTGAAAACAATGTGTAGTGATGGTGTAGCTTTTTCTATGCATGCTAATGAGTTTGCCCTTGTCTGATCTGAGTTTCTTCCCCCAAACGGCTTCTAGCAAAGCCAGAACAGGACTTCTTTTACGACTTTGAGTATCAGTCTCATCCCTGAGCAGCTTGTTGAAAAACAGAGCAGATTTTTACCTTCTAGTCTTTCAGGAACCACACATGTATCGTCGAAGTACAGCTGTGGATCTCTGTCATAGGAGTAGCCTGAAATGAACCAAGAGGAAAGGCAGCATGAATCAGACGGAGTGAACATTCAGGCTAAAGAGGCTAGCTGCCTGCTAAGCAGTTTATACAGCAGCTACCCAGGAGCCGGGGCCAAATGCTGATGTGTGTGTTGCTGCTGATGGCGCTCTCTCAGCAGCTCCATGAGCCACCAGGTTCAAGGTCATAGAGGACATCAAGAAACAACACACACTTCTGACACACACAGACAACAACAGGGCTCTACTCACCGTCATGGGGATTCTGGTAGAAGCTTCCTGCTCTCCCAAAGGACGACTGGCAGTTTGGCACTTCTGGAAACAAAACAGGGAGGAGAGCAGGGTTAGAATCTGGAATTAAAGGCTCAGATGAAGCAGGCTTCATTTGTGCGGGACCACCTGCAGATGGAGCACACAGCTGCCCTCACATGTCTTCTGACTAGGATTAGCTGCATCCTTTCTGTTTTAAGTCTCAATGACAATCAGTAGCATGAGACCTCTCCCTCTTAAGGGTGAGTGCATGTTTTCGGCAGGAGGCTTCCCCTCCAGCCTTTAGGACCACTTCCTGTCCACTCGTGATCAATTTGAAGTTTTCCTATTACTTCCTCGACCGCTGTGCTCATGCTGAGAGGACAACTGGCTCCTGGCTGAGGAGCTTGACGTGTGCTCCCTCCATGCAGGGCTACGGCGCTGTAGTGACGTGGGTATTTAGAGGCCATAAGAGGATTTGTCATTACATCACAGGGCAGCACAGGCACTCAGCACAAAGCGAATCAGAACAAATCAGACAGCGTGAGGGAAAAGTTTCCGCGCTTCAGCGTAGAGGAGGGAGGGATAAATGCATCAGGGCCAGAACAACAGCTGGGCTGGTGGGCGTCCGGGTCCAACCATCCCCCACCAGTCACTCTAGCTTCATCCATGCCAGCACGCGGCCTCTCTGTCAGGATTGTTTGTTGCAAGAAGGAGAAGAACTGGCACGGTGCGCTCCCTTATGTGCCGTTTCAAAAGAGAAGAGAACTCGGCCTGATGCTAACGATCAGCTGAAGGGCGACCCTCTGAGGACACCAGCCTGGATCTGTTCTAGAAACCTTAAATTCATGATGCTAAAATTAAGATCTTAAGCCATAATAACATTAACATAATGTTGGTCACATGTTAATCACAGGTCTTACATTTTGTCATTAATCTTGTATACTGCATGTAGTTTTTTTTTTTTATCTTGTGGGACTTTTCTGTCTGGCCAAAGTCTGAGTTGCGTGCAGATCTTCATTGGGTTCCGTTACTCAAGTCAGCTGAGGGAACTGGTAACTGGCGGCTAATATGTTGTTGCTAGATAACATTTAGATGTGGCTTTGTGTGTATCATGGGTGATCGGCCTGATAAATGACAGCAACGAGTGAAAAGTATTGCCATTGGGGTGAGAACCAACACACAGGAAGGAGACAGTACCGACGACAGCAGCAACAGTTTGAACTCTTTTCAACTTCCTAGTGTCTTGTCGTGCGCACGTCTGTGTATGAGCTCAACATTTCACCTGCTTGAATGTCATAAGTCATTTGCCTGTAAGAGAGCAAGCGATTGCGACCTCATCATTCAAGTTCCATAGGAAATGAATGGAGAGGCAGCGGAGTCGCCTCCTGTGTGTCGACAGCTTTTAACTCATATTTATTTGTTTGTTTTTGCCACTGACTCACTCATGTTGCCAACCATGCGAAGCTGGGTACATGCAGTGCAAAAGAGCTTCTAACCTTGATACCACAGGACTTAAGGCTGTAGATAGATAAGGCTATAGATGCAGTATGAGAAGTATAAAGGTGCTGCCAAGAGCCACAATGAGACCCCAAAAATGTCACAATTTTTGCTCTGCTTGACTGTAATGCAGCAGGATCACCAAGCAATCCCTGTATTTACAGTTGTTTTGGTCTTCAAGGTGGCATTAAAAACTTCTTATGAAGTCTTAAATTTGACTTGCTGAAACCTGGTAGGAAACGTATTTACTAGTTGCTCTGAGGCTCCTCCTGACCAGCACACCTGACTGTGGCGGGACAAACAGCACCTGCGTGTCCAGGCCGCTACTGCATGTTAAAACTCACAGTCATGTGTTGATGCCAAGAACAAACATGGCCAGGCACATTCCTCACCCAGTCCCCCCCCTCCCCCACTGCACAAAGACCGCAGTCAGACCTCTGCTGCTCACCAGAGTCGAAGCAGAAGTCACGAGGCTCCTGTTTAATGGCCATGGGGTGGAACGCGGCCTGACGGGGGGGCGCCATGGCGGGCACGCCCTGCTCGCTGTACCGAGGGTCGATGAGCTCCTGCTTGAAGCCCTGGGGAGGCACCGCCACCAGAGGCTCTGACATCTGCCGGTGGTAGGGAGGGCGGCCGTCACGCGGCAGGCTGGTGCTGCTGGGGGGCGTGGCCAGGAACTGGGGGCGGCTTCGGCTCTCAGATGGGGGAAAAGGTATGCATGGCTCTGACATCTGCCTCTGGAACCTAAACACAGAGGAGAGGACATCTGTGTTGAAGGACGGCTCACAAAGACATGGAATGAGACAGTGAGGACACAGCGGGGGGGGAGGTACGGGGGGGCTCACCTGTGCTCAGGTGTGAAGCTGTTAGCATCCTGGCTGAGGGGCACGCAGGGCACAGCGAAGGGGGGGCCGTGCCCCAGGACGGCCTGCTGGCTGGGGGGCTGCTGTAGTGCACGCTGCGCCGGCACCGGGGTCTGATTGGCTGTGTGGGAATGAGGAGGCGGGGTCTGCGTTAGAGCCGTGCTGGTGGGGAGGCAGGGAGAGACCGGTGTGGAGGGGGGGGTCAATGGCTTGAATCCGGGGGTTGGCTTTCCATCGCAGGCACTGTGGATGAAGAGGAGAAGGAATGAGCTGATTGGATGACATTCAGGGCGGGGAGTCGGTCGTACCTGTAGCTGTAAAGGCACTTCTCTCCGTAGGGCATGGGACTGCTGTCCTGGTGGCAGGGGGACAGGTCCTTGGTGGGGGTCAGCTCTCGTTTTATCTTGGTTGGCGGAGGCCCATGAAACATCACTGCACAGGAGACAATGGAGAGCATCAGATAAGCTCCAGCCATCAACAGATGCTATCTGCAGCGCGTTGGGGACAGACGGATAAATGGACGCATGGCCAGCGTCTGGATTCCCTGACTGACAGAGACACTTAGCGGGTCTTTATCATCTGCTCCAATCCAATGCAGCATGACGGGAGCTGCGCTCTACATGCAACGACCATCAGAGCTCCCATCTGATTCCCATTAGGGCTGACCAATAGCAGCACTCATGAATCAGAGCAGCTGTAATCTAATGGCACTGAATGATTTGCTAGTCGTTGTGCTGTAACCATTAGACACCGGCTGCGGCGCTCCGTGGATCGGCTGCAGTTTCCGGGGCGCCACATAATAGCCACAGAGAAACTGGATCCTGGAGCAGCGCGGCTGCAGGAGCTGAATGAATTATCCAGCAGGCTGATGGACCTGAGTGGAGCCAGCGTGAGCATGTGAGCTCCTGTGTCTGCGCCTCACGCTGAGGTGGAAGAAGCCCGGAGATTAGGCATGGTGGACAAACAAACTTCACTCCAAAGGACGTATCAGCCAAGAGACGGGGGGCGAGGTTTAGTATTGACAGATGGCAAACACTAAGCCTGTGACAGGATGCATTATGGGATACAGTTTGTAAAGTCACACAATAAGGAATGAACAGCAGTAGTTTGGCTTATTTAGCCTGTCGTAGAGCAAAAAAATGTAGGTGTTCATTTTAACCATTAACTTTAAGTTCAATTCACAAACCAAATATTTAATTTCCAAACTAAACATTTAGCTGTTAGTCTAAATATTTATGAACAAACAAAAACTTCACTCCAAATGACAATATTTAGCTTGCTAACTTAATATTTAGTCATCATGCTAAATATTTAGTTTGTTAACTAATCTAGTTTCAGATGAAACAACTAGATTAGTTAACAAACTAAACAATATTTAGTTTTTTTAAATAAATATTTAGTTTAAAATGAGATGTCTAGTTTGGAAAATGTATACTTAATTTAAGCTAAATATAAGTAAATATTAAATTTGTGAATTAAATATTTAGTTTGGAACTTTATTTGTAATTTTTATAAATGTATGAATAACATGGTGAAAATATGACTTTTGAAAAATAAGGACACCCACATTGTTTCTATTCGACTAAATAAACCAAACTATTGCTGTTCATTTTGTACTGTGTAACTTTGCAAACAGCACCCCATAATGCAGTTCTAATGAAACAAGCTCGAGGATAATGCCGTGGCAACGGTAGGGGTCAGTTTACTGCATACGGTGTGAATCTACCTGTGCAAACAGCTTGGAAGAGCAGCTGCACAGAAACACAAACAGGACTGTGAAGCTGGAGGTTAGTTTAACCAGAACAACCACACCCTGTCATCACCTCCCACGCCTCACAGCGACAGAGGAGGGCCAGTGAAGCTCCACCGGTTCTGGTTCAAACGTGTCAACAAGCTGCTCAAAGCAGGTTTTAGTAGAGGGGAGGGGCAAACTGGAGTCCGGGGGACGAGGAGGACGAAGAGGACGAGGAGGACGAGGAGGACGAGGAGGACAGCTCCAAAACAGCTCCAACCACTGGAATCTAGCAGCAGCCGAGGGATCTTAGTGTGAAACTGTGTGAAATCAGATTAAGAGCTTGGCTCATGTGATGCCCCATGCCACTCGGCTGATTAAACTCAAAATGGAGGAGGCGGAGGGGAGAAGGTGGGAGCCGGGGGCGAGGAAGTCTAAACATCAGGCCCAGGTACTTACAGCTCTCCGACTGGAAATCTGGGACAAACTGCTCATCGTCGGGGACTTGGGCTGTGGAGATACAAGAAGATGGCACAAATGTCAATACACCACACACACACACACACCAGAGTGGAGACACACTTGTGACTAATTTGTGTAAAAAGTGAAGCAAGAAAGAGACAAAGACGGTCTGAGTCAGCCCTTTATCCTCTCAAGGACTTTGCTCTTCTTGTTCCGCTTGCCAGCTCGAGAAATAAAAACGTTGGACATTCTAACCCAGTTAAAGTTTAATGTTCCAAAGCGCTGCCTGAACTTTTTAAACCACAGTCCAGAGGAGTGAGCCTACCTTCTGCTATCCAGATCTCCTGCAGCTGACTGAGATCTTGAAAGAGTTCTGAAAGTCAAAGGGTGAAAGACATTAACTGCAAGTCATCCGACGTGAAAACAAAAAGAAAAACAAAATGGTACCAGAGCTCTCACCTTCTGTGTCCTGGGCGAGTTCTGTGTCCACAAACTTCCTCTTCCTGTCGATCAGTGGCCGGGTGTTGGGCGAGTCGTCCGCTGCAGAGTTCTGAGAGAGATGAAAAGAAACCATGACGACCAGCAGCAGCAGACACCACCTCCATCAGCCAGAGGCTGGCAGCGAGGCAAGTCCACTTACACTGGGTGGGACCATGAATGGGACCTGCTGGTCGTAGAATCTGTCCATGCTATCTGTGGGACGGCACTTCCAATGTGGGAGGGAGGCGGAGGCAGCCACGTGTGGATTCGCTGAAGCTGGGACGGAAAAAAAAAAACAAACAAAGAAAGGTGAAACAAATCTCCGGCTACCAAAACTCCTCTGCGCTCTGGTTGACCTTGACGTACGACCTCAGCCCACGCAGAATGACGCCTCATTACATGGAGCTGCGTTCTGTTGTGATGCTACAACAAACCCACCCTCTTCCTTCAGCTCTGTGTTTAACCAGCAAACAGAGGAACACATGCCAGGCGCTTATATAATCAGCAGCTCCTTTCCACTGTAATCAGCTTCCAGGATCTTTAGTGAAAACTCTTAGAGATGCTTCCAGCTCATCTGAATGTGGGCCGGGCGCTACATCACAAAGCTCCAGACCAAAGAAAAGTCAGGTCAGAGGGCTGATTAACGCCTGGAAAAGACTTGAGGAAGTCATGGGGTGACGATGCCAGTGTGACACCTGGCAGGACCAGAAGCCCCTTAAACACACAGCACTGCCCCGTCCTCACCCAGCGCAGCGATGTGACTCAGGCCTCTATCTGCTGGTAATGAATGATGAATAAAAGATGGCCGCTGGGCAGCAATTACAGCCGCCAAGCAGAACGTTAGGCCCCCAAACTGACCCGGTGGAGCAACGCCTGGAACAAAACTTCAGTTGTAGACGAATATTGCTTTACTGGTTTGACTCCTGGGTTATGTAGCGGAAAAAAAAAAGAGTCAATTAGGAAATCAAAACCTGAAACATGGCTGGACCAGATGATGTTCTGTAGACGTATAACAGAATTATTGTTACTGTATTTTAGAAATGAATTATACTAAACATATCCTGAATCAGATAAACACATTCATTATAACACTTTTATAACACTTTTATAATGAATGTGTTTATCTGAATCAGGATATGATTAAAGGGCAATTTCACAGATTTAAGGAATTTAGTCCAGTTTTGATTGGGGCTATTCAGAAACTAAAAGACTTCCACTCTACTCAGACCAGGAATGATTGTTTTTACCAAGCCTGCCGCATTTTATCAATTAATCAATTAATTGCATGACAAATTAAAATTAGCTAAAAAATGATTGCTATTTTTTCAAGGGCAGTTTTGTTTACAAAGGCGTTACAATCCATTTTATTTCCAGTTTCTGTTTTGTGTGTGTGGGTTTTTTATGAATTGTTTAAAATGACTTCCAGTTCCAGTGTGGAGTGTTCTTTTCAAAATTAAACTTTATTAGTCTTTGACAGGGAAAACTTGCGTTATCATAATATTAGCAAAATATTACTTGAAAATGGCCTCAAAAAAGCAATATAAATCAATTATCACGATAACTATTGGGTCAATTCATCATTCAGCAAAATTAGTTATCTTGACAGGCATACATTTTACACTGAATCTCTTTTTAATGAAGTTTCTGATCTGTAAAACCTAAAAAAAAATCTAAATTTCAAGACTGTTTGGCATTTAGTCCACTTTAGATGGACTCCTGCTAGAAAAGAGACAGATGTCAGATGAGTCAATGAACACACTGACCAACAGTTTATGCTGTGCTGTAAATGATCAAGTTTAATATATTGCAGATAAACAAATAGTTTCTGTTAATTCCTTAAGTTGTTGTTGGATTTTTAACTCTATGTCGTTTACCTCCATGTTTGGTCTTTAAGGTGTTATCTCCTGAGAAGAAATCATTTCTATCATAAAATGATAGAAATGATTGCAAATTGTAATTGTAAATTGCTATTACAATTTAGCAGTTGTAATAGTACAACTGCTAAATTTCATACATAATCCTGACATAACACTTTACAGTCTGCTACAAAATCTCCCAGTCAATGCATAAAAATACTTCATCTATGCAGCATACCTATTAAAAAAGGTATATTTGTTGATGAGCTGGGACCTCCTTGCCATTGCCCTAATCTTTAGCACCTTCCAGACATGGTCAGTTAGATTCAAAGGGTCATTATTACTTATCAAGAAGCCTGTTGGTTAGATTAAAGCATTTCTCATCTCTGTTTGGGCTCGACTAAACACAAACCGGACCCCATGTACGGTGGTCTAAAAACGGGGTTATATGAGAAAGCTTTTCACAAATCCTAAACTGTATTCTGCGGCGAAACTAGTATAACCAGTCAAAGTACCGCTAATTTTAAACTAGATCCGATCAAGAGTAGTAATCGAAAACAATGGAATATGGTCCTTTATTCGAATAAATCGGACACTAACCTCAGCAGCACAATTAGTCATCAGCTTTAAACCGAACCGGAGGAAGATCAAAAGTGCGCCACAGTCTCCTGAAAGCAGTCGCAGCTTCACGCGACAGAGCGGAACTAATATTCAGCTAAAAACAATAAAAGTCACCTCTTCTGTAAAACTTATATGTTTAAGCCGACGGTGGCGGTCCGAAGTTCACTCTGCTCACAACAAAACACACGCACACACACACACACACACACACACACACACACACACAACACTACCACCTACTGTCCCCCGCCCTTCCCCCCACCCAACCCTCTTGTTTTCTTCAATGAAGTGAAACTCGATCCGTGTGGAATTACAGAGACGGAGGGGTGGGGGGGGGGGGGGGGGGGGCTGGTCCATCCATTCATAAAAAAAATAATAATAATAAAAATCACAACCAGCCGTCCTACCTCAAGATAAACCAAAGCCAAAACACGAACAGAAACACTGGTAAAATATGATATAAGACCAGAGTTGAAACACAACACGTCGCGATTAACTGTACCTTTACAAGTGGACAACAAAGTACATGTATATCAAATCAAAGCGTTGCGTCTGTCCGCTGTCTAAAAACTACGAAGCTAAAAAAAATGTTCACCAACACGTTTCTCTCATAGTGCAGCCTACCTTTGCTGTATGTGAAACGTCCTGTCTGTCGAGAAAATGCAATAGAAATATCCAAATAAAAGTACAACGTCGCCAACCCGTCTACGCACTTGCTTTACTGAAGCTTCTCCTCCGACTCACAAAACTTGACTGAGCTTTTTCTGTAATGGCCCGGCGCTTTTCCCCTGCGCGCGAGAGCCACGCAAAGGCCCACGCTGATTGGTGAGTCGAGTCTGCCTGTCAAACACGCAGCCAATAGCGTCTCCTTGGTTTATGACTTATTCATGAGATGCAGTTTGACCAATCACGAGACAGCAGTGTCCTATTTTTATGAATGGCTGGATTTCATTCACGTTTTTTTTTTCAATCATCGCTGCCAGACGTGTTTGTTAAAGGGCCAGCAGCAGTGGAAACGTACTGGGAGTCAAATCTACAACACCAGCCTTCATCCCGGGTTTCTGTCCTCTCAAACGGCAAATTGGATCATAATTGTACTAACTCGGCATAAGCGTGCAAATTTATATTTAACTACTTAGTAATTTACTCTTCCAGAAATAACATGTACACAAATGCTATAAATTATAAAAATTAAAATATGAAAAGCTATCTGAGCAATTTGTGTTATTTAGTTTTCAAAGTTTATGGAGTTGGTGGTATGTTTTTCCTATAAACAACACTATTTTTACCTAGCACTGCTAGTTTAATTAAGAAGCCTTTTTGCATTGTAAGCACAGTTGCTTTGGGAACCCTAAAACAGCGCTTTAGGTATTGATTCGGGCTTTAAATGTGCTGATCAGGTCACTAAGTCTTGTAGAAGTGTCCAGTCAGATATATATATATATATATATATATATATATATATATATATATATATATATATATATATATATATATATATATATATATAACAAACATGTTTATATGTTTGTATGTATATATGTTTAAAATGTTAAAATGTTATGAACTTGCTTTTAAGGGGAAAACCGAAATACCAGACTCATATTTTCAGGTGACAGGTGGTGGAATCCAAAGGTTGGAGTGTGTGGAAGCATGACCATCCTGATCATATTAGGAACCCTTCATGTAAACTCTATCTGACTGCGAACGTCACAGTTGGCTCCAACAGCTGGTATGAAATCTATAATCCCTGGCAAATCCCTGCAGCTACGATGTAGCGATTATGAGAGTGCTGCTGAGGCAGTAATAGTAGGAAGAGACAAACACATATGTGGCTGTCACATATAATCTCAGTGGTCAACCAAAGGTCTTGGGCCTACGGCAAGCAGGTTGTCTTTCGGCATCAGCTGAAACAAGGAGAGGGGACAGAAATATCCAATGACATTCTCAACTGAGCATAAATAGCAGAGGACATCTCAGTCAGTGAGACTATCTGAAAAGCAACAGCCTGCAGGTCCGCTGGCGTTTGGTGCTGCGGATGTGGTGGGTGGCCATATGGAGGCACATTGTGCTGCTGTTCTTAACGCTTTCCTTAAATAAATAGGCCACGTGTGACGGCTGACATGCTGTTTGTTTAGATACCACTCTCCGTTTCTCTCTGGGTGGTTCGGACAGTGAAAGTGGGTGTTGAGAAGACGAGGCTGGCTTTTAAGCTCAGGATTCTTGTTCCTTCCAAGACCGCTACTGTAGGTTAGTGTGACACTGACGTAACGGGCAGGTCAGTGAGGAGCGCTATCTTGGAGCCATGTAGGCTAATCCCGGTTGTTGTAGAGCAAGGTTAGAACACGGCAGACACACCAACCAGGTCCTCAACCTTAGGGCAGCTTTCATCTGTGCATGTCTTAAACAATTTCAGATATTCAAAAATAAGTCAACAGTTTGAAAAGCAAACACAGCAGATGGAGCAATTACAGGGTATATAGCTGCAGAGATTTAAACAACATAATGTTGAATAATAGCAGGTTTTGGATTGGATCTGTCCCACTTTGCTTTCCTGGATCCCTTTAAGCTGGATTAACCCCTTCTCGTTTTAAATGTGAACTAAGCTCCAGTTCAGCGTGGTTTCTGAAAAGATTATGCAAGGAACAAACTTTATTGAAGATCAGTGTAGACCCAGTGAATGTTTCACTGTATGCTGCTAAAGTCATTCAATACAAAGTCATTTGGCTGTATTAATTGGACAATAAAATGCAAAAACTCTCCCAGTCAATGTGAACGGCTTTGCTGTTCACAATGCAAAGTCGTGAACAGCAAAGCCGTTCACAGCATGATGTTTCTACCACATCACAGCATGATGTTTCTACCACCATGCTTCACTGTGGGGACAGCGTGTCCGGGTTGAAGTTTAGGGCTTGTTTCATCAGAGCATTTTCTTTTCCTGCTTGACTTGTGGGGAAAAAAACAGTCTTCCATAAAGATCAGACGAACAGATCCAAAGATATCTACAGATCACTGTTTGCACACCTACTGTATCTGTATGTGTTCCCAGTCAAAGGGATAAACCTTGATGCTGTTTTTATTAAGAACGCTGCAGAAATAATCTTAGAATTACAGGTTCCCTGAGACTGTCAACTATAAACTGACGCTCGTTTCAAGAATTGAGAAATGGAGATTCACTGAGTCTGGTCACAACAGTCAAACAGCGCTGATGCCGTGGAAACCAGATCGAAGAGGATGTCCCACGTTCCAAGCTAACCTCTGCTAGCCATGCACAGCTACTGCCAACGGCTGCATTGCTTTTGGCTGAGGACGACACGGTCAACAACATACTGCAAGCTGTTAGCGCCACATCTAAATGTTCTCTATGATTTTTCAGATGATCAGTTGATTCCCCAACTAATTTATAGTTACTCGTATTCAAACCATTGTTGTACAACATTGCACAGAATTCATTCTTGTACGTTTGTGTTTTGTATCTCATCTTGCCGCCATTGCAGCCTCAGTGTAGTGTATAGTGATGAGAATTTTGCCGTGGAGCGTCTCAGCAAGCCTGTCCCAGCTTGCAAGCATCTGTAGACATGCACATTTCAGAAAGAGTTAAAATAGAAAAGCAGGGCCTCTGGGCGCAGGACGCGCTCACTGAGGGACAAGATGCTACTCGTATCCTATTAATAGCACTTTGGGAGATAATTCCTGCCTTGTCATCACAGCAGCCAAACCCAAGAAGCCTTGCCAAAGGCTGCTGGATCATAATGCTTTCTTTCACCATCCCTCTTTTTTTCTCTCTGTGTCCAACACCTAATTCAGTTCTCAAGATTACTGCTATTCTTCAGATCAGGGCCAAAGCCCACAATGATAAACACCAGGAGCTAATAAAACAACGTTTTCTGTTGTTCCTTATTTGCATTGAGACGTTGGGTTTTAAGTCAGCGACATATACTGTAGCTTGGAATATCAGGTTCATGGTTTTAGTTGAACTTTAGATGGTAGGGTTTGACTTCAGGGGCAGAAAAGATCAGGGAATAAACGGATTACACAAAAATTGTAATCTGCTTCCACACCTATGGAAAGAAAAACACAAACGACAAACCACAGCGACAAACAACCATGGCATACCTAACGACATCACTGAAACGCACATGATACTAATTAGTGCATGATGTATTTAGAGGCAGAATGTATCTGTTAATACCTGAACTCATACCTGAGTAAACCCTTGCGTGTGTACTTGTGTGAGCGTGCTTGTGTTTATAAGGTTTCTCCATAGGAAGGCTCAGTAGTGGGTGTGATGACCTGATGATGGAAGGCAGACATGGAGGAGGTCAGAGCCCAGACATCCAGAGGTCCTCCAGAGATCCTCCTCCTGACCTCAAACCCCAGATGGTGTGGACAGACCAGGCATCGCTCCACAGGGTCAAATGCGTTGCTGATGCCTGTTGTTATAGGACACATTTAAAATGGGGTGGCAATGGCCGATGGAGACACCCCCTTCCAGAACCCTCAACAGCTGCGTTTCCATTACAAATGTGTACAGATCTTTATCTATATTCTGCTGCTGTTGAAAAACACAATTTTGCATTAGCATTGTTTTTATTAAATAAGAAAATTAAAATCACGTGGTGATTATATTCATGAGATAAGTCATTAAAAATCATGGCAGCAACAGATGTGAATAATGAGGTGTGTGTCAGGCGTTGGAGTGACACTCTCTTCAATGAAGATATTTTGTCAGCATATGATCTTAAACAGAATCAGGACTTTGTTTAAGCCCAAAACCCAGCCTCGTTATGCTTCACCATGTTACGATCAAAATGCAGATTTTTAAGGACGTAGAATTACCTAAAGGTTAGTGCTTCTGAACCTTCTCCAAACACAGTTTGAACTTTCAGCTTCTGGCAGATATTCAGTACTAATGTGTGGTTTTGCTTGTGCAAATCAACTAAATGACAAAATCAAAGAACACGCCAAATCCTGTTTGTGCTGGTCGGATGGTAAGAAATGTCGGAATCTGTTGGAGTTTGAGTTTAGTTTGATTATTTTTCTTCCAGCTTGTGTTTCATTAATTTCTGTGATTGAGCTCCAGTGTTGCTTTCCCCTCAGTTCCTCTGTATCCTGTCCTTCTTGGTTTCAGTCACATAAGGTCAGAGCCTCCTATTATTCTCATGCTGGTTTCCTTTCCCCCCTATTCCATTAAATATTCCTTTTCTCAATCCTTCCTGTGGGCCTCGGCTCTGCATGTTGGCTCTCAACAACACTCATTGTGACAACAGGAGGATCAAAAGTGACTGCAGTTACAAATTTTTCAGTCAGAATTTGAGTCTGATTTTGGCTTCTTTCAAGAAAGCCACTAATGTCTGTCATGTCAGGGATGTTAAGGGTGACCTTACACAGCTGTGTGTGAAAGTCTAGTCAAAGTCTCGGGTTAAGCATGACCTCAGACTGGTAATGCCCAAGGTCATCTAAAGCTGCAATTTGACTGTCACTTTTACAAATGTTTTCTTTTTTATGTATATTTGCTGAAATTGTCACTAAGTTGTGACAGCTTAAAGTCACAACTTAAAGTCACACAGCGCCCACTGGAGGATGATTGACAGCGCTAAGACCCGCCTCCTGCCTCTGAGTGGTTGTTTCTGGTTAGCACTGGGAGAAGGCGGAGGAACCATTTTTTCAGTGTTTCTCATACTATACCGTCATAACATAGCAACACATTCAACAAATAAAAACAAAATCTGCTTTTATAACAGTTGCATAATTCAGCTTGAACACAGTGATGTAGTCGTAATGCTGTTTGAAAAGTTTACAAAATTGTGTTTGAACAGCTATTGTTGACACTGATTTATTCTAACGTGCAGAAATCTGTTTTGCTCTGGCATGAAGTGAACACATCTTTTGTTATTTTTGTCTACGATTGCTTCTCAAGAACTCTTAACAAAATAAATTGGAGTTCAAATGTAGCTTAAGTGGAACCAAAAGATGCCTATCAACTTGCAATTAGATTCTGTTTGTTTAGTTCAGCTGATTAAAGAAAAAAACCCAAAAAGGAACAAAAATTTTACATTAGCTTCTTCTGTTCATTGTCAGATTCTGAAGTGCATTGAGATGCCAGCAGTCAACATTCAGTGAGGGTGACACTGTGCAGAGGCACATCCAGACGGCAGAGGCTGGACATATTGATTCTCCAGGCCCTCTCGGTTTGATCAGCTTCTGGATAGCTGGGGGTCAGAGCTGCCCTTGACTCCCTCCGATGCTCTGACCCTAAAGACGCGTCACGCTGCACAGACACACTTTTTCTGAAGCAGATCGTGTGATACTCTTTTGTTTACTGCAGTCTCCCCTGACCCTGCAGGGTGACTTCCTAATTCAAATGAAGTGTCTGGTTCTGGTTCTATTGTTCTGATGATTTCACTCATACAAGCAGCAGCAGCAGCAGCTCTTAGATGATCCTGGTGTCACTCTAATGATTCCCTGCGGATCACAGCACCACTCTGAACTAGGAGCACTCTCTGAATCTATACTGAAATGACAGCATGAGTGATAGCGGTCTAGCAGTTAATGTGCAGCTTTAACCCACTTTACAGAGCTGTGCTGTTATTTCTGTGCACATATTTCTTCATTTTTCATTTTACAATATGCAAATTGACCAGATAAAAGAAATACTGTGGAGGGTTCATCCTTATTTTAGCAAATTATTACTTTCATCCCTCAAACTTGACTGTAGCCGATTCACTACTTTCTGTTTATCTCAGAAGCTGGAGAATCCAAAAACTGTATGAAACTCCCTTCAGCTGTTCTCTTCGCAATTTAGAATGGCTGGTAAACTTGGGAACAGTTCCTGCGTTTCTGTTACAGATGTGCACAAAACTTTAACAATACTCTGCTAATGCCAAAAAAAACACAAGTTCACAATTGCGTTGTTTCCATTAAATAAGAAACATATTAAAATTGCATGTGGTAGGTAATTACAAAGACATCACACCATCATCCACTGCTTCTTCCTGTCGTCTTCTTTGTCTTTTCTGACACTAACAATATCTGGTTGTTTATCATGTGACTCATATGATGCGTAAAAAGTATTTTCATTGCAATTTTGCTAAATGTACTAATTTTTATACAGCTGAAAACCCACCTGGTCCTACACCAAAAACATTTTATCGGAAAAAGTAAGCTTTTCCACAAAGCAATTTTATCTTGGTGATTCTAATTTGCACAATTTTATGGCCAATGGAAATACAACTTTAACTAACATGACCAAGCAAACTGTTACAAGCTAACTATTTAGCCTTAAGAGCAAAAATGAAGCTCCTGTTCTTTTCAAATAGTCAAGTTATGTTAACCAACAAAAATTAATCCTGTCTTCCAAAAAAAAAAAAACACAATAATTTTTCTTGATCTTAAATTACTTGTTAACTGCTGTTCAGTCTATGCTGCCTGTGGTTGCCAAACTACAACCACAGGCAGTGCAGAAAATCGCCATTGATCACTGATTGGCCTGATTGAAATTCTACTGGAGCTGTGGTCCAGTTGTTACCATCGTCTGACGTGGAGGAGGAAATCTTCATCTCTAACAATGTGCAACTGTCATAAAGTTTTAGTTTTTTGCATAAAGGTGTTATTTATCCTACTAAAATCATTTTATTACAATATTGTTATACTGGCTCACAGTCAATTATATGCATTTGTCATCTTCTACTTCACACACATATGAAACATGTACAATTTTTTGGAGACAATGGATGAAAGGCTGAGACTCTCCAGCAGCATTCTGTTCGTTTTACAGGGAATACAGAACATGGGGTTCTTGCAGTCGGTCCTTCTCTCATCCACAGTCGACATAACGAAACCAAAAAATGTCACCGTTGGTGGCCACTGGTGGTAATGAATTTTTGCACTTCTGCTGTAAAATGAGAAAAAAAATTGATGTGACACTAGTGTCTGGAAAATTGCCTTTACACGACAAATAATGGCTCCATCACTGCTGCATAAGACCACCTTCATGATGAACACGACAAAGAACGTCACCTTTCTTCTTCTAATTGTTTTTTGTCAAAAAAAAAAAGAATACTTCATACCTGTGTTGTCCTGGCTTGATATTTGAGCCGTGTTTTCGGCACAATCGACTGGATTTTGTTTCCCATCATAGGCAAAATGATTTTTGCCAGTTCGTATCAGGCTAAGCATTGGCCTAGCCTGGCATAAACAGCTTTGCTGGAGACGTGGACTCTGTTGAAGTTTTAAACAACTGGATCAGATTTGATCCAGTCGGTAAAGTTGGCTGTGACGTGTGTAATGCACATGACACAGCCAACAGCACACAAGTTGTTCACGGCAACTCGTGTCCCGTAAACAACTAACCGTCTCCTAACTGTCTCCATGTCTTAACCATCTCGCTGCTTATTTATAGCAAAGATAAATAATTTGAAACAAGCCCTCTACAATTATTCTATCCACTTTGTGGGATGAAGCACCACACATTGTCCATGTGAGCGGATAAAAACCATCAGCCATGCTTAAAGGTGCTGCTTCTGGAGCAGGAGCTGTTTTCTGGGTGAACAGCCTCCCAGTGTCACTGTCTTTGTGTGGACAGTGACACAGGTGTTCCAGCAGGCGTGGACCTTTGGACTTTAATGTTCGTTCCATGTTCCTGAACAGCACAGCCACATTTCCTTTAACTTGAGACTTGGACACAGCTAACTGTTATAAGCTAGCTTTGGGAAAGGACAAAGCGGGCCAGTATTAAGCTTCTGGAACGGTCCCAAGCCCAACTTTTCAACATTTTAAGGCTACACTCAAAAACCGGGTTCGTGCCAGGGCACCACGAACTGATTCTGTCAAGAGGAAAACTTAAAACGTCACACCAAAAAGGCGACAGAAAGTGTGGTCAAGGAGTTATTGTTTGAATTGTTTTGAACCTGCAGGTAGAGCAATTCTGACTCTGTGGATCAGAGAAAACCATCATGATCCTAAATGTACGATGCATATTCACTCTGCCCTAGAGAAATGAGTCACTAAGAATCTAGAATGAATGTGACCTGCATGACGAATGCACAGAAACCTGTGATTGTGACTAATGTCAACATTAGGCACTTTAGACATAGTAGAGCTCCGTCTCTATTGAAGCTGCTGGTTTAACTTTAGAGATAACCCGCCTCTGGACGACTGCAGCACAGATAAAGCAAACAGGTTTGATTCTTTTGCCGGTTTAATGAGAGCAGTTACATCACACTGGTGAACAGCCTCATCTGCTAAACAAGGGCTAGCATGCCACACAACGAACCATGCAGGTACCCATACCTCATTTGACACCAAATGAGGTATCCTCATCTGCTCGTCATTTGCTCGGATCAACATGACTGTGAAAGACCATTAGCACAGAGTGGGTCAGTTTATTTGTTAAGGCAATTGATTGCTACAAAGGACAGAAACAGATGTGAGTCGTGACATGCACGGGAAAATCATCCGGTCGGCCTTTCAGCAGATGTCTACGTTGCCTGCCCTCTGGCCTAACCTGCAGACTTTTTGCTGGGACCCTCCTTTTTGTGTTCGGGCCATTTCTCCACGCTAGAACAAAAAAAAAGGAAAGCACACAAATAAACCCAGGGCAGATATGTCTGATCAGTTGGATCCACGCACTCTGATTTGTTCACTCTTTGTCTCAGCAGGCATGCAGTGATTTAATTAACTTCTGATAAAATATTATAAACAAATATGTACACTCTGTAATATAGGCATCTAAAACCATTCTCTCAGTAAATGTACAGTTACTGTAAACATGCACTCTGTAACCACTGAGTCCAGCTGGCACCCAGGCTCCTTTTCTGTACATGCTGTTGTTCTACTGGAACATTTCAGCATCAAAGCCGGCCGCTAAGATGGATGCATCTGACTGATGAACATCATCCCAGATTCCTAAATGAAGCCGAAGTGACGCCTGCGACTTGTTTCCATGGCGCCTGGCCGGAGCATGGACTCGGTGGCTGTTAAAGGGAGTCAGGGTGTGACGGCATCGAACGCCCAACCCTACAGTGGAGCTCAGTTTGGACCGTCAGAACATCTCGGTCTCCCTCTGCCCTGCAGCAGCACACTTTTCCACATCATCTAATTCACATCACGTGAATGTCATGGCAGATTAAAGGGTTAATTCATATTTTTTAAGTGATGTTCTGTTCACAATTTCATCAGGAGTAGTTTCCTAAGTACAGGCGAAAGTATCACGTGAGTTTGCAATGAGGAAAGTAAATCCTCATTGCAAACAGAGCAGTGGAAGGCTAATAGCTAGCATACATCTAGCTATTAAAAGTAGTTAGATGAGCTATTTAGCAAAAATAGGGTATTTTAGTTTTTTTTTTTTAAAGAAAATGTTCACACCTGTGGGATCCAGTGCTGTTTGTCCATGTTGATTCCACAATGGTTTCAATTAAACCTCAAAAATATTAAATATACTCACAACTTCCACATTATTGTTTATTTAACAAAGATGAAGCTAAAACTATAAAAAAGGAAACTTCAGGATTAAATACCTCGAATTTCCTGACTGACTTGAAATCTCCCAGAATTTCATTGAGGTCTGGACTTCAACTAGACCATTGCAACTTTGACTCTATGTAGGCATTATTTTGTGGATTTGCTGCTGTTTTGGAGTCGTTGTTTGTTTGATGAAGCAGTTTCAAACTTCTGCTTCAAAGACCTGACCTCTGGCTGTGGAGATCATGGTCAGGTTTGTGGTTCATTCGGGTGTGACTCTTTCTCTCTGCATCCCTTTGGTGAAGCCATACTTATTGGGTCTTAGCATTCACAATGCAAACTGGCGACAGTGTGATCTAACATGAAGATCCTTTGCTTTCATTTAGCCATTTCTCTGACAATGGCTAAATGTCAGAGAAATGGCATTTAGCCATTTCTGGTGTAAATTTGCTAAGACCTCCACTTCTGGAGATCTTAGCAGCTGCCTTACTGCTACTTCGCTTCCTCAGTTACTGCTAAGTTTTTAGTTTTTTATGCACATCGTTACCATTTTAGCTTCATCTTTATTTAATAAATAGTCATAGTGTGGAGCCTGGTGTGTGTTTTTCCAGACTTGAGGTTAGATTTGAATCATTTTAGAACCTGGCAAAAATGCGTTTTGGTACGATAAACTTTTAGAGTTTAGCTGGAGTGAACTTTCTTTGCACCATGATGAGATCATTTGATCTGATTAGACGGACTGGAAAAGTGTTTTTGGAGAGCGACTGCAGCAGTGGAACGGTGATCTGAGCCAAAATTTGCAACACTTCAACAATATATTAAAAGACATTCATGTGTACATTTACAGTATAAGTGGGCTAGATCTAGTTTCCAGAAATATACATATTCTATTTGCACATACTCTTCTAATATACTTTGTTGGGACAGTATACATTTGCTATAAACACCAAACCAAGCTTTAATATTACTACGTTTTTCATTTCAAGCTATTTTATTTTTTCTGGCATTAACTCCTGTTGGACCTCGGTGAAGGTTTGGCAGCACTACCTCAAAGTTTGACTCAATTACTAAGGGTCGGGTCTCAATAGCTGCATTTCCATTGACCGCATAACTTGGCATTTCAAAAATAAACTTGCTTAATGGAAACACGCCAACTTTGAAAAAAACTCTTGTTTTTGGATAAATAGTTTTGCCGTTGGGATGAATGAGGTGTTGTTTTTTTCTTTGGCTCTTGAAATTAGTGTATTTTGCAAAACTGCAAGTGACAGGATGTTGCTGTACATAAAAACTACAAAGAAGAAGATGGCAGGAAGTAGTTGGAAGATGATGGCGTGGCGTGTTTTTTAACAACTTATCACGTGAACAAACTTATTCACATGTGATTTTAATTGCGTTTCTTATTTAATGGAAAGATCTCAACTGCAATTTTTTTCTTCTCCATCATTAACCTAATAGTGACAAAAGTTTTTCTCACATTTGCAATGGAAACGCAGCTAATGACACAGACCCTCCCTGCAATAGACACACAAGTTTATTTGACCTGTCGATGTTGAACTACATCAATGAAAGTCAGAAGTGGCCCGCGCTTCGGCAGCCCTCAGGGCTTTTGACCTCACTGGATGTGTGTGTTGTGCTGAAATCAGGAATTTAGTGTTACAGCACATGCATCACTTTTCTAACAGAAAGCAAGATTGAACCACATTGTCTCTATGATCTACTTTCAGCCCAGACTGATATCGCAGCAATAGTGGAAGTTTTCCGTGCCAGGAGCCTCCGCCGCGTCGTCCACACTGCCAGGGAAAGTGCTCTAAGGGGTTTTTCTTTTTGTAGGACAGCGATACTACAGATACTAAATCCCTGCATGCTTCCGTCGTTTTCGGGACACTGTTACACCAGGACGCCATGAATCTGCAAGCGCAGTCAGTGAATAATGAATGAGGTCTTTCCTTTGCTGTGGCGTGATGAGAGTCTGTGGGGAGACCCGGAGACGAGAGCTCTTACAAGCAGCTGTTGTTTCATTATTCATATGGGTTCAACTTCAACCAGGACCAGGATCTCACTCTGTTCACCTGGATGCTCCCCCTTCCTCCCCTCCCAGTCGTAGTGTTTCGGATGGTCGCGTGACCTGCCTCTGTGACCGTCTGGACCGAGCAGCAGAACTCCGCTGGCCGGGTCGTACTGATGTGCGACTCGGGTTTTCAAGTGGCTGAGGGAAAAGATGTTTTTGGACTCCAGGGTGATGGAGTTCTGTCAGTTCTGTCCGTTGTCATCTCTCTACGTTCCGAGAATGAAATGTCTATAGACCGCGCAACTTCAGGAATAAAAATTAATTTCAATCTGGCAGCAACACGGCTGTTGTTTGGCAGCAGGAAGTTGTAACATTTAAGTGTGTGTGTTTCTGAGTTGGGGTGTTTGAGCCCTACTCGCGGCTGAAGTTGCGTTTCTTGAAGGGGAAGTAGGAGGTCTTCTGGGGAGGACCCATCAACATGGGGACCTTGTTTTTGTGCGTGATGATGACCTGAGAGAGTAAAGAAAGAAAGATGGAATCTGCTTTAAAAATGTAACTTGAAGTATGCTTGACAAGCTTACTAGACTGACAGTCATCTTTTATTAGCAATTTATTAGTCATCTTTTTTTAGAATTTTAGATGGGAGAGACTTTGCTGCACAGTGACAATTATCTGACTTCCCCTGGTGAGACGAATAATGTGCTGTGAGATTTGAAGGAATGACATTGTTGGAGGTCAAAGCCTGGCATGGGCAGAATGAAAGAGTCAGACGTGACAAAATTAGAGCAACACCAAGCTTAGCTTACCATGTTAACTGTCTCCGTTAGCTTGCTATATTAGCTTGCTATGTTAACTCTGAAAGGTCTGACCGCTACGACCCCATCCTTCATTCATACTCCTTCAGCCTGATGTCTTTTGTCCATTACAACCCCAAAATTCCAGTGTATTTTATTTTGAGATTTTATGTGAGAGACTGGCACAATGTAGCGCACAACTGTGAAGTGGAAGGAAATTCAGATCGTTGACCTCTAAATGTCTGAAAGACAATGCAGTGAGAGTCTGATCTGCAGCGACATGGTAACTTGTCAAGCTTTAAAGTAAGAGAAATGCTGGTGTACGGCCTGATGGGGGCTGGCACTCAGGTTCAGACCATCGTTGTTCAAGCAGGACACTGAACATAGAATCAGAGCTACAAGAAAATGTTTAGTCAAAGTCTCCAACTAAGAATGTGTTTACATTGCTAATGTGCTCTAACATGTTTGACTGCTTAATACGGATGCGTTTTGATGCCTTTCTGTATTCTCTTTGACATTTTTGATGTGGTAAAACAGATAGCTGAACCATTTGACTAAATACTGGTAAATAGTGATAAGGGGCTACCTGCAGTGGTCAGGAATTTGTGAATGAAAGTGTTTTGGAGGAAACAAATGGATCCTCTCACCGTGCAGGGAGGCTGCATCCAGGGCTCACCATCGATCTGCATGGGCAGCCGCCGAGAAGTCCTGGAAACACACAGCAGAGGGAGGACAGGTGAGGAGTTAGTGTGGGGAGCAGAGGTTGGCAAAGGTGGGCGATGGTCATGAAGGTCAGATATCACACATCTCTGAGGCCAGAGGGACGACTGTTAACTCTGTCCCAGTGTCAGACACTGCTCTCTTTGTTCCCACGAGAGCAGATCCCAGACAGGCCCCCACTCTTCAAACTCCTCAAACCCACTGTTCTCTCACACACACACACACACACACACACACACACACACACACACACACACACACACACACACACAACACACACACACACACACACACACACACACACACACACACACACACACACACACAACACACACACACACACACACACACACACACACACACACACACACACACACATAGCCAAAGTTGGTTTAAGACTTTTGTGCATGCCTCAGTGACTGAAGAAACACGCTGTGGGAGAACGGCCGGGATGAATACGTTTTTAATTCTGGTCCAGGAAACTGAACAAGAGTCCAGGTCCCTCAGATCCACTGTAATACAGACCACTGCCCTCACCAATGTCCTCTCTTTGTTACATTAGCTGACATACAGTGGACACACATCTGAAGTAGGTCAGTGTTGCTTCCTCCACTCTGAACTTCTTATCAGAAACTTTACTTATGAATATTATGAAACAATGAGAATTGCTTTCAGTCAACTTTTAAATGTTTGTTAAAGTTTTGTTAATTGTTAGTTTGTTGTTAAAGACAGAGAAAAACTGTCCATCACCCTGCTGTCTCTGCATGAAATGCCATCATGCTGCAGTATGTACAGTAACTTTTATAAAAAATATATGTTTTTTACATATTTGTTAAAACCGTCAGCATGTTGTGACAGTATAGTTTGAGGCAGATAATCTGTGACAAAATCAAGTTCCTCCGCCTCCTCTCAGTGCTGCTATTGCACCGTTCCTGATCACAAGTAACCAATCAGAGACAAACCCTCCAATTATCCGCTGTCATCACTGGCCATGCTAATTACACTTAGCATTCATGACAGACTCTGCTAATTTGTAAAAGCTGTTGTTGCTGGCTAGTCTGAAGGACTGCTCTCTAAGAAGTGTATTATTTTGGTTTAGTGATGAAAACTTACTTTTTTTGTGTTGAATTACCTTAAAAATTACAAATTTTTTTAACTTAAAGCAACTTCTTATTTTGACTTTACTTGAAACGAGTTCAATAGAGACCATATTTGACTCGTCGTTCACCAGAGCCCACACAAATAACAACAAATCCTTTTAGCCAGAACTCCCAGCAGGAAGAATAACCTCTGCTGATGGAAACAGCATCTGTTGTCTGCTAGAAACACACATCCCTCCTCTCCTCATTAATTATCCATGACTACTTCAATACGGTTTATTGATAGCCAGTGATTACCATGCACTCCACTGGTTGCCATTGGTACTATAGCTAATGGGTAACCAGTGGTTTTCCATTCTATTTGCAGACGTCAGAACTTGAAGCTGAACACAGACTCTTCCTCAGCCTGTCTGTCCAAAGTCCCCACTGCTTGCTTTGTAAAGCAGACAGCGACAATATATAATTTATCAACTAGAAAGATGTTATTGTTTAGACATGAACGCACAGGAATGTATTTTTTTTGTACAGGTGGGGGTATGTATTTTATGTTCTGAGTGGTTGAACTGGAACACGAAGAATAGCTAGTGACAGAGAAGGGCTGAAGCCGAGCGCTGGAAGGAGCACGGCTTCAGTCTGGGGGCAGGACGGCGGCGGCGGCGGCTGACCTGATGGTGACGTTGGCGCATTGAGCCAGTCTGCGTCCTGCGCTCTTCAACCCAGTGTAGATCTGCCCCATTTCTATTGCCCCCTCCAGGCCCACCACCTCCAAGAGCTGATCGCTGAAGTCTGGAAGGCAGCAGAGAAACACAAAGAGAAGGAAATTTACCAAAGAAAAGAGAGATCTGAGTAAAGTCTAGTTAAGACAATACCGACGTAAAACACTGATAACATCTCCAA
Source organism: Poecilia picta (assembly GCA_033032245.1). Classification (NCBI taxonomy): domain Eukaryota; kingdom Metazoa; phylum Chordata; class Actinopteri; order Cyprinodontiformes; family Poeciliidae; genus Poecilia; species Poecilia picta. The sequence goes on along the minus strand of CM065354.1, from coordinate 16,600,772 downwards.
GCATCAACATGACAATTTTAATACTCTGTTTTTTTCTTGTCAAAGTTCATTTGTTCAGTCAGTGCAATTAGGAGTAGAACAGCAAGAAAGTGAAAATGGCCAAAACAACAAGCTGAGTTGGTCAAACGTATAAAAATAAACTGCAGAAAACCATCTTTCAGATAGTTCAGAAAGTAAATTTAGGAATTCTAAATTTAATGTGAAATAAATAATAAAGCATGACTTTGCTCACAAAGAGTACAACTAGAACCAATAGAACTGCCTTTTTTGGATCGAGATGATGACCCTCATGATCTAGAATTTATTCTTCAATATCGGGACTGATACAGATATCAATATTGGATCTCCAAGCGTCTTCTTTGTTGTTGAACACCAAATTATTTACACACACCTCCACCACACACACTTCTTCTCCCATGGCAGAACTAGTGTTTGGCATAATTGTTTTTTTCAGGAGAGTTTCCAGGACTCTGACCTGTGTTGGAACAATCAGCTTCTACCCTGATCAGACATAAAAACCTCAGCATCACAAGTCCCTCATCAATCCAATCTCACTTTAACATGTATCATTCTTGTTTCGATTCAATTCAGTGAAACTTCATTGTCCTGAAGACTACTTGCTGCAGTCAGCAGTTACACACATGAAAAAAAAACATACAACCGAATCAACAACATCAATCTTTCAGTGCAGAACAGTGGGGTTAGAGTTGATCAATCCAGCCACAGCGGCAAGGGCAGATTTCCATCGTCATCATTGGGGATCTCCGTCCTGATCCCAGCCTGGGCGATGACTAAAACACCTTCATGACTCTGAAAAGCTAATCCATAAGTTACTTTCTAGGCCACTAATCCCATTTTGTAGTGCAGGCTTTGATGTGTTCTGATGACAGTACACAGTCAATCTGTTGTGTTCACAACCCCCTCAGGACAGTCCACGCGGTTCAGCAACATTTCACCTGTAAAGCCTTCAGGCACGGGAGAACAAGGCCGCCTCTTCCTTCCCCTTTCTCTGTGTGTGTGCAGAACGCCTGACATGCCACGACAGGCTGGATCTGACTTTCTCCTGCTGAAAGGAGCCCACAGCGGGACAGCAGTCTGGCACTCAAACTTTAATGTGTGTAAAACAATCCGCTTTGTGTTTCTGTTCAGCGTGTTTACAGACACAAGGATTATGCTCTTCTGCAGCTCGTCTTAACTTACAAGTGATCTCTGAGCATCTCCATTTTGAGCGGACCCAGAAACCCCTTCAGAGTCTTTGCGGGATGAACTTCAGGCTGAAAATCAGAGAGCTGTTTTGTCCTCTCGGCCAGCGTGATAATTTGTGAGGTGTGACAGCAGAAAGTGTTGGTGGCGACTAGGCCACACTAATTAAGTGTCGTGGCAAACGGATCACATGGCAACAGAAACCAAGATGCCTTGGGTTTTCTCTACTTCTCCATTTTCTTCTTCCTGCCATCACTTAGTTTGTTCTGATGAATGAATGATGTGGTTTGGCACAAAACTTAACGCCAGACTCTGAACCCAAATGCCCTTCACAGAAAGAATGCTCTGTCTAAGACAACAACACGGCCTTAGAGTGAGACGAACATTTTCTTGGTCTTGAAAGCAAGACAGTTTGCCCTAAAATCTACATCAATGCTGCCATGATAAAAGTAGAAAGAGGTTTGCTCAGGGTATTGACAGTATAACTCCCATAGTAAACCAGAACATGGTGCTGGGAAGTCTCTGTGATCACGTTGGCCTCCGGTTCAGAGGACACCACATTACGTTCCTTCAAAAGAAAAATCATCTGCATACCGACTGCTGGAAGTACCATAAATATTTCCAATGTGTGATGCCATTGATCCCTTAATGAGTAGCTCTGGGCATATGCTCTATGACTGACCTTCAGACCTAATCATGTTAGCATGACTTCTTTGAAAGCAGCATTTTTCTTTTATCAGTTCATGACTAGACTTCCTCCCATCCTGGTTTTAGAACAAGTCTTCTCCGAGTATTGCTCACAGCTAACAGAAGAATTACTGATCATTTTTTTGATCTGAGGTTGTTCTCTGAATAAAGGCTCTTTGTTTCAAGGAAGAAGTGGAATGAGGAGCGTGGAATCATCATCCAGGAGTCTCTCAGCCCCCCCCGAGGGTCTCAGCACCGCATGCTACCCTGACAAGCTGCAGCTAGCCCTGCAAGTTGTTGGGACTGGAACCGCTGGCTCCGTGCGTCTCTGTTACAGTGAAGCAGTTGTAAGCTTTTCTCTGGAAAGGAAATTGTTTCTTAAAAAGGCTCTGCCCCCTCAGACTTAGGACCAGTCTGAGTCATGCTATGAAAAGAATAAACGAGAGAAAACACTTATGGCCACTCAGACAAGCATCAGATATTAAAACTGATTTACTGTTAAAAGGTTATGAAACATAAATAACTGCAAAAACGTTATTTAACTTCATTAGCACATTGTCTGCATCAATGAAACGGTAGCCACAGATTGTACTCAATGAATGAATGAAAATACACCAAACTGAACTAATATGAGTTTGTTAAGCGGTAATAATAACCATTTTTGGAGCAGCATTTCATTCTTTAATATTTCAGATAAGAGTTTTATTCGTGGTCTGTGAGATTATGCATGAAAACTGAAACACTGGTGCACTTTTGTCAAAAGTTTTAATTTCAATCTGTGTGTTTAAAAATGGACAGTAGGGCTCTCAAACGGTAACAATTTATTTTCAATCTGATTAATCACAGGGTTACTGCAAATTAATTGTTTAGAAAAACTGTATAAGTTCTAAATGTTTTTCTTATTAAAGCTGTCAGTTGATCAAAACAGGAAGTAACTGTAATGTTTTTGAGGATTTTGCATGCATCAGAGTTCATGAACTGCCTTGTTGCTGAAATGTGCTATACAAATAAAGTTGATTGATTGATAATACCAGAAATATATGGCTTCCTGTTGGTATATGGGGATGTTTGATGGAAACAAACCACAAACAAGCAATTCTTTGAGGTCACTGGACAGAGAAGAAGTCCTACAGAAGACACATTTATTAGGCTGAATATGGTCTACTGTGTTGATGCCTCTGAGTCACCAAGAGAAATTCAGAGCTGAGTTTGTTAGTAGGTGTGAAGCGTGGGAGGGGGATCGAGCAGCACTGCACTGTAATTAAGGGGCTGCACTGGTAACCTTACTAATCTGGTCCTGGATGGCTAAAGTGCCTCTATTCAATTCAGTTCAATTCAATTGAACCTGATCCCTGAGGGCCAACATAGAGACACAGTTAAGTAGAGCAAACAACAGACGAAAGGCCGAAGCAACTTCTCTATCTGTGTTTCCATTACAAATGCGAACACAACTTCGCATTTGTAATGGAAAAAACACAAATTCACAGTTGTGGAGTTTCCATTAAAATAAGAAGCAACTAAAGTAAGCCTGTTCACACAATAAGTCATAAAAAGCATGAGCGCACGGTCCTGTCATCGTCGTCTTCTTTGCGGTTTGTGCCAAGGGGCAACATTTGGTTGTTGACCATGTGAGTCATGTGATGCAAACAAAGTGTTTCCATTGCAGTTTTGCGAAATAAACTAATTTCTATTAATGAAAAAAACAAACAAACAAAAAACACCTTATCCTAGGGTCTAGTGTCAGAACTGTTTATCGAAAAACAAGTTGTTTTCTAAATTGTCGTGTTTCCATTAAGCAAATTTATTTTTGGAATGGCAAATTGTGCAAATATATGGTTAATAGAAACTCAGTTTATGGCTCATATTTTCAGCCACATTGCAGAGTCTTGCAGTAAAAAGGGCTGATGCACGGCCAAACAACATAATAAATTACTAAAAAATAAGAACATAGATTTGATATTCTCAACTTGGAAAGAAAATCAAAGCACAGAGAGAAACCCAGTAGGGACAGAGATTTAAACAGCAAAACCAAGAGAGTGAGATTTAAGGCTGAACTTCAACAGCAATAAACTGGTTGCTATTCAGTGTTTAATGTCAGTTGTCACTTTTGGGAAAACTATCCAGTAAATCAGTCAGAGTGACATTCTGAAGCAGAGTTCCCCTTTTTAGATTTTAGACAGAAGAGTTAGAATAATGATCCAATGAGGTTTTTCTGTCAGACTAAAAGTACTTTTTGAAAATAACCAACTCCATTGGTCCCAAGTTAAAAATGTTTTCATTTTCCAGGGCTGTAAGCAGAAAAACATCATCGTTACCAAAAATGAAAGCTAGAACAAATCTAGTCTGTGTGGAAATTACATATATAAGGTATTTTTACCAAGTGATGAAGTTACTGAAATAAATGACTTTTTAACCATATTTTTTTATTTATTGATGAATATTTAATGAACAAAATAAACAATAAAAAACACGTTGTTTTTTTTTTAAAAGAATGACATCTTAAAACCTTTAAATGTGACTTCACTTCAATTAACACTATCCAACATCCACTATACTGAAGTAATGAGAGAACGGGACATTAAATATTCTGATTTGTATAAAGATTCTTTCTGCCTCAATGTAAACATGTGCAACAACAGAGCAGCAATGTAAACAGAACCAGTGTTACTAAACACAAAGTGCTGATATTAAGTTGCGGAATTGGAGAAAAACAGGAAATACTGATCTGAGGAGATGGCAAACAGCTTTCCTGCTCCAAAACGCATAAATACTCGAAAGGAACATTTAAACAACTTCCAGGCAAACATATGGCACCGTGGAGAATTTCACTCAAAACACTACTGGCAATGTTTGCATTCTCCAGCATTGCATAATTCAACCATCTGACCTTAATAAACAGAAGGAATCCCCTGGAATGTGCTGGTAATGTAAATCAAGTCAAATAAATCTATAATGAACTTCATTCACTGTCATTGTGAAGTGAAGTTCAATAGTGTCACAAGCAGTTTGGCAACTGCTTGTGACACTATTTTCTTTTCTTTATTTTTTTCTTAATTTTTAAGAAAAATTAAAAAAAATCATTCTAAATGTTTTTAATGTTTCATATATTTAACCAGATCCAGATGTTGTGCAAGAACAACCTGGGCAGAACATCTGTAACATCATCCAGTCCCTACAGGAAGTTTGTGTTTGCAACTGTTAACGCAAATTCCCTCATCGTTCACAAATTTTAGGTGGACTTTTAATTCTCACCAGTCATCAATTGTTTTTAACAAATCTGACCAATCACCTTAACTTTCCCTGCATTTCATTGTTTTCTGACCAGTCATGGAAACTCGGCTGAATTTTGACCAATCCTCTTAGGCCCCTTCTAATTTGACCTCTCTTGAAAGCCAACTCTGCAACATTTAGCTTGTGTGTCACTAAAAATTTGCCTTTTTTTTTTTTTTTTTTTTTAGTTTATTTTAACAGCAAACATTTTGTTTACACTATATACAGTTCATATGGAGAGGTGCATAAAAAAGTTATTCAACTTTAAATATTACATATATCCATCCATCCATTTTCTTAACACCCTTGTTCCTTAGTGGAGGGTTGCTGGTGCCTCTCCAGCTAACATTCAGGGTGAGAGGCGGGGTCACCCTGGACAGGTCGCCAGTCTGTCGCAGGGCAACACAGGGACACACAGGACAAACAACCATGCAGACATACATTCACACCTAAGGGCAATTTGGAGAGGCCAATTAACCTAACAGTCATGTTTTTGGACTGTGGGAGGAAACCGGAGTACCCGGAGAAAACCCACGCATGCACAGGGAGAAAAGTTGTAAGTCTGTAAGATCATGTTGTGGCAAAAATAAAGCTTAAAATATGTGCAACTTTGACCACATTTTTTTTTTTTAAATATATGACGCAAAATCAGTTGCTACGCCACAAATATCACAAAAAAGCATCGCGACGTCCTGGAGGAACTGTCTAGAACTTCACCAAATGTGACAGTGAGATGATTATCAGGCATTCTGTCAGTCTCTGTAATAATCAATCACTGATTTTGTAAAACCGACTTCTGTTTTCTCTCTAACTGTTATGAAGAAAAACAGCTGAAAAGTTCTGCTCTGATTATTGGACAACGACATAATTACAGTAGTTCTTGACAAGAAAACATAATTACAAATTCATTCACAATATACAAATAGAGGAAAATCCTGCAGGTTTATGGTACATGTGTCCATACAGAACACACTGAAACAGCCCTGCAGCATCTATCAGTGTAAACTGACCACACCTCACTGTTTTTACACACCAAGCATGACACACCCACAGGGTTTTTGTCATGACTTGGTCGTTCCGGCCGATGAGGGATTTTAGGCCAGAAGTGCCTACAGACAGTCTAGACTGTCCACTTGTGTCGTTCCATCGTTACAAAGCATGGAGAGTAATAACATTTCTTTATTCCTTTACATCTCGGGCAGCACAATCTTCATCTGAAGCTCTTACATTTCACAGTTTACGCCACAAAGCTTGCATCTCCCTAGAATAATTTGCCACTGCATGCTCGCTAACCTGCGCCATGCGAGGGCTGCGTGCTGCTGTGGCTCACATCCCCACGTATCTGCAGAGCTTTATGGGAACCTAATTCTAATAGGATTGGACGTCCATTAAGAAAAATGTGGACGGTTGGAGACTAAAAGATGAGGACGGGCAGTGTGTGTGTAGAGGGAATGGGGGGTAGAGGCGGAGGGACAGCAGCTGGGGTGAGACAATGGATGAGCTCTGTCCTGTTTTCTGTGCCAGTCTGAGAACGTTTACAGGTCAGAAGACAAACGAGGCAAAATATGAGTGTGACACGCTATTTTTAGGACTGTAAAGTAGAGCTATTTATATTTTCTGTTCCTGTTGTACAGTGAAGCATAAATCCCCCCTCCCTCGCACGCCCACCTATACACCTCTACTTCCTCCAAGCGCCATAAATGGGCACGCCGTCCTGGCCGTGTCCCTGCGTGCGAGGCCGATGGTTCCCACCTCATCAGATCTCTGTGCTTTGGACTCTCAGGCAGCCAGCGCTGTTACTTTCTCACTGAGGTGGAGCTAAGAATAGAACAGAACAGCCTCTTACATAAAGCAGTCATGGTGCATTCTGGGATGGGATGGCACTTTTTTTTTTCTTTCTTTTTGCCAAGCAGCGGGCAGCAAGAATTATTACTGCTGCGCTGGTTTATTTTCTCTGCTGTGCAGGAAGCTGAAATCGCACAGAATCCAATCAGGAGCCAAAACTGTCCATGGTTGCCACTGCTACAAATGCAACCCTTCCAAGACAATAAATACATAAATAAGTAAACTGAGTAAACTAGATAACCAGATGATATACACATCACCCTGATCAGGAATAGATGGAGCTTTCATCGTGGGCTAATAAAGTAAAACTCTGGTGAAATGAAGGGAGAAACTCGGATCATCTTGTTACCGAATGCAGCATCTTTCCTTACAAAACAAACCTTACTCAATATCACCATAGAAACAAAATGTGGAGCCCACGACACACGATGAAACTATGTGGAATGCTGGACGACACACCTCCAGTGGAAATGATGCGAATGGAGAGTCTTGGGTGTTTTCTGTTTCAGATCTTGCCTGTCCAGAACTACTTTGTGCCATTTGGCAAAAAATATTCTTTAAATCATAAGAAACAAAAATCACACATGGGGAACCTCAAATCTCTATTCTCAGGCTGCTTTTATTCAAAATTTAGATTCTCCCACTGTCTCAGATTATGCAGCACTGAAACATCACCTATGATATGTACGCTGATATGTATCTTACAACTTGATATTTCTGACTTGACCTTAGTCCACTACAGCCACCGAGTCAGTGGGTCCAAACAATATGTGGATGAGTCAGCAATCCAACCAGTTTAAGGCAGAGAAACAAAAAAGTCATTGTGTTTGTTCCCATAAATGTGAGGTTAGACATTAAAACTCAAACACTGATGTTTCTAAAAGCTGCAAAGCAAGGATGTCAGTGAGTTCTTTCATTAGATCCACTTAGTACCACCTTACAAACATTTCCAGAATAAATGATTTCCTATCAGAATGAGACACAGAAAAACTGGTGGGTCTGTAAAGAATGAGTCAGCTTGTCGCCCTTACCAGCGCCTGAAAATAGATCCAACTCACCAGTCTTTAAATCATAGCACTGATCAAATGTTGGTATGAAGTCCTGATTCATACCAGGACTGATTGCTTGGGCCTAAGTACACTTTGGCTCTGAACTGTGCAGACCGCTCAGGTCAGAAGAGTTTCCTTCACACTATTCCTAGGGAAGGAAGTAAATAAGGGAAAGCATGAGTCATGACAGAAACTGTTGGTTATTTTAAATCAGGACTGAAAACATTACTGCTTACTGCAGCTTCCCCATGCAGGTAGAAGACCGATTTATCATGCTTTAACTCTTTATTTTATTAAAACTGACATTTTATGTCACTTCTTTGTATGCATCTTAGGTGGTGGCATGTTTGAATATTTCATACATCAGGTGTTTATTTTGCCCTTAAAGCATTTAAATAACTCTGTGTATGAATGTTTCTGAAAAAAAAGATCCTGCCTTGACTGAGTCACAAAGTAGGTCAGGCTGGATATGATTCAGTCAAATCATCATCCACAGCGCAGACAGAGCTTCTGCATAATGTAGTTGTGACAGAGTATTATGCTTTCTGGTTTTTACTTGGCTTTTGAGAAACTGAAAAAAGAATGGAATTTCCTTTTAATGTTCTTCGGGTTTGGATAGAAATGTTTCCATATTTTCCTACAGAAAAATAGAAAACAGAACATAGAAAAAGATTTGTAACTATGCGTTACCTATGTCTCTTCCTTTTATAAGACAGGAGTCAGGTTTTTAAAAATGCATTGCTCGCAACAACCAGACATGTCCTTCATATTGATTACAGGTAAAGAAAAAGGGTCAAAGTGTCAAGTGGAGCCAGTGTTTAGTAAGCACCAACTCCAAGTGTTGATGCAAAATCCTGCAGTTTAACTGAAATACCAGGTTCTGAGGTCGTGTTCCCACTGTTGAGTAAAGGACTCGCTGCGGGTAATTGCCTCATTATATGGTTTACATCAGCATATTAACAACAACTTTTACCTCACAGAAGATAAAATAAGTATACACACAACAGTTCAGAACACTTAAAATAAAAGAAGGAGAGCAGGAAATAACCGAGAGCTCACTTCATTGGAATTTTCCATTTTTGGAGGTTTAACCAGACCGTCTCTTTAATCGACTGACCGACCGCCCAACAATCTGAACAACCGACCATCTTTCCAACCAACTGACCAACGGTCCAACCCCCCATCACCAACAATCTAACTGACCAACCATCCGTCCGAAAGACCTGAGTTCACATTTTTAGCACAAAGTCAAGTTTGCTTCTAGTTTGGGTTTGAGCTGCAACTTGTTGTTAGTCCTATATGACAAATTATTACACAGGATCTCAAGACAAAGTGAAGGAAAACACCTTATGATCCCATTGTTATTTGCAGATGATTAGTTCTGTTTGTGCTTTCATTCAATTCTTTGAACTCCAGAGTGCACTAGAAGCTCCAGCAGCTCCTCCACATCTGCCGCCTTCTCTCCCAATCAAATAAAGGAGAAACACTGCATCTTGGTCACGGATTAGTCCTCAAGCCAACGACTGTAAGTTTCTTACTATCTTGTTTGTGGGTGATGCCAGGGTGAAGCAGGGGAGGCATGAATGCATTGTTATGGGGGAAACCCCTTGATTTGGTGGTCTATCAGAAATAAATCACTCATTGATTCCCATCTAATCAGAAACATAATGGATCATAACCAAAAGCATGAAATTCCAGCTGCAAATAACTGAAGTGAGTCATCAGATCAGAGCTCCATGTAGAGCAGCTGCTACAGCTGAAGAGGCTTGTGGAGCTGATCAATACGTCTCCTCTCCGACTCCCTTTGGACCAAATGGTTTATGAGCAGACACCTTTGAAAAGCACACATTTACGTTACATTAAACTTTGCTACTTTATGTTGATTTTCTATTGTGTCTTTTTTAGAGTGAATCAGGCAAGCAGAAGTGTCTTGAAAAATATTTCCTTTTAGAATATTTTTTAGTTATTCAGCATCAGGAATGAAACATGTGGGTAGAGGGTCTTTACTTTCTCAGAGAAAGTTCTACCAGTAATATTGTGACTTACAGACCAGATAGTTTTGCAGTTCAAAAGCTTAAATTGAAGTTCGTTGTCTTCTACTTACACAAGAAAAAACGTATCAAACATGGCATTTCCTGGATTTAAAGCTGCAGCATGTAACCTTTACTTTTTTGTCATATTTATTAGAACTGTCGCCATCTTGAGAAAGGATAGCATGAGACAAATACTCAGGAAAAAAAATCAAGCTCCTCCACCTCCTCACAGTGCTACTTTTGCCATCTGCAAAAATACACCGCTCCTCTTCAAACAGCGAATCAGAGCCAGGAGGAGTGGCTTAGCGCTGTCAATCATCCTCATGTATGCTAGAAAAACAACTTAATGTTAAAGGAAAAACCTTTATCTGCTGTTATTGGTGGCCATGCTAACTAGCTTTAGCATTGGTAGCAGGCTATGTTGTGGTGAACCAGCTGTAGCTTAGCAAAGAGCAAAGGGGGAGAGGATGAGACAAGAGTGATTGAGAGGAACGAGATCCTCCTCCTCCTCTGATTGGTTGATTCTAACTGAGTGAAGGCTGGGAGAAAACAGAGGACCTGATTTTTTTTTGCGATTATGCCTTACTGTCATGACATAATGATCATTTTATTAAATATACAAAAAAAAATTATATACATCTCTGGAAAAAAATGAAGAGACCACTTAAAATGAACAGTTTCTCAGATTTTAGTTTTTAAAGGTACATGTTGAGTAAAATGAACATTGTTCTTTTATTCTATGAACTATTGACAACATGTCTCTGAAATTTCATGCAAAAATTTAATATTTGCAGAAAATAAGAAATAGTCAAAATAGCAAAAAAGATGCAGTGCTTTCAGACCTCAAATAATTTAAAGAGAACAAGTTCATATTCATTTAAAAACAACAATAATGTTTTAACTCAGGAAGAGATCAGACATCAATATTTGGTGGAATAACCATCAGGTTTTCAATGGGGTTCAGTGCAGCGGACTCTTCATTTTATCCAGAGCTGTATTCTTATATTTATAAGTTACACATCCTCCATTTGAAACTGATCAAAGCCCAGTAAGGTCTCATCTTTAATCCCAGAGATTACAGAGTGACAGTACAGTAAGGCAGGATCAAATCATCATTCAAACGAGATTTGCTGAACTACAGTAGAAAACACTGAGACTAAACTCATCCTTTCGGTGCTCAGCCGAGTGACGAGCTATTATAAACAAGGCCTGTAATTAGAAACTGAAAACTGAGTCAAGTTCAAAGCTCAATGCTGCTTTCATTGTGCCTCAGCGTGAGGTGTTAGTCTATAATTATGAGCAGATATATTTGTGTATCCTTCCTCCACCCACAGCCGTCCTCCTCCTCCCGCCTGTTATTGTCTCAGGGTGGTCCGAGTCCCAGCAGATGGCCAGAGAGAGCTGCAGCTCACCTTGCCAGCCCTGGCAGAGGGAAAGGTACAGGGGAGCGCACTTGGCGATGTGACAAAGAACACTGTGTTACTATCATCCAGGACTGAAATACACCAAATGCGCCACTTGCTGCGGAGATGAAATGCCTCAGCCCACATCGGTGGCAGAATTCTTCCACATTGGAGAGAAAGAAATGGTCAAGTTAAAAGAGTCTTTCAGAAATGCCTAAGCTAACGACAGCCAAGTGAACAGCAATGATCAGGCGTTCTTACAGGATGTCAACTCAGTAACTGAGTGGCCGTATCACTTTCCCACCATCCACCCAGCAGCTCCACATACAACTATTCCTGGTCACACACTCGGGTGTGGGAGGATCAGAGTAATTATAGTTCTGCTGTTTCTGTTGAGTGGGGAGAAAACAATACACCGCTTCTGGATGGAACCCGACTGAAATAGCTTCCCCTTATTGTGCGTCTCAGTTGGAGCGCTGCTAGTGGGCGGGGCTTAGTGGAGCCAAGGGGGGTGGAGGGAGGAGTGAGAGAAGGCAAGGTGAGGGCGGAGAAGACAGAGAAAAGAAATAAGTCACCAAGAGAAGACAGAATGTCCCAGAGACAGCATGTTTCACAGCAGCACTGAGGCTGTCAGAACCGGACCGCAGAACTCTGATCACTGGGTTGATTACCGATTACACATGACACCATGAATTCACACAAAATGCTTTCCGAACACACACTCTGTGATGTCTGTAAACTCTGCTGACACATTAGAAGACCAGATCATTGGACATTTCTGGACAGCAGAAGAAGTCCTGTGGACTATTATAACTAATTTGCCTCAAACTGCATCCAGTCTTCATGCAGCCAACGCATACCTCCATCATCAGTCGGTGCCAAAGCACCTGGGCACACTTTTCTGTTAAGAAGAGTAGTAAAGAAACGTGTCAGATTGGCAAAAAATAAATAAATGAAAAAATTTAAAAATTCTTGAAGAATCCCATCTTTCTGTCTTTCTTTCTAGGAGATTCAGTAGGTTTGAAAAACAGACAGAAAAAGTGAAATGAGAAAACAACTAACTTCTCACTAACTCCCAAAACTATTACATTTCATATTTCCTATGTATTCACCTACAGTATGTGGTTGAATGCACTTCCTGTGTGACTTGTTCTGTTGTTATTTTCTGAAATATATTTTTAGTGACTCCTCCTCAATGTTACAATGACTGCAGTTCTTTTCAGAACTGGCATCAGAGTTGTGTCAGTGCTTGATTGCATTATGACAAATGTCTTGGCATTGAAAAAAAACAAAGAAAAATAATAATACAAAAACAACTTTAAGATGTGTGTAATGTCTGAATCTAGAATGAGCAATTCTATGAACTACTGAACCCTTTTATGCCAGATAAATGGCATAAAAGGGTTCAGTAGCTCATAGAATTGGTTGAAGAGAGGAAGGAAGCTCGCTAAAATAATCCTCTAAGAATGTTAACATTGGGTTCTCTTACAATAAATAATGGTGTAAATGGAGGAGACAGAGTGGTGTGTGTGTGCGCATATATGCGTGTGTGTGTGTCCCACCATGAAAACATGCAAAGGCGGAGCTGACTGCTGATTACAACATCATCCGCTCTGCCAACATCTACTAACCCTCCGCGTTAACTTAAAGCCTGTTACTTGAGTAATGCCAATATGGTGGCTGGTCTGTTTTCGATTAAGATCTTTTACACGACAGCTGTATTTCCATTACAAATGGACACAAAAATTTGTCAGTATTCTGCTAACAGGGAAAAATCCCAACAATTTTGGGATAAACACAACTAAAATCACACGTTAGTAAGTTCATGCTTAAAAACAATCCTCAAAGATGATTGAGGATGGGTAGTTTGCACTAGCAGTGACAGCTGGTTGCTGATCATGTCTGAAATTAAACACTTTTGATCCAAATACAAGAAAAACACCCTAAAACATTTTTTAAACTGCCATGTTTCAACTAATACATTTTTTTTCAAATAGTCAAATTTTGCAATTACATGGCCAAAGGAAATTCAGCTCGTGTGAATTCAGCTCTCATGTATTTTATTTTTGTGCAACTCTTCCAGTTTTATCTGCAGCAAAGGAAGCTTGGAAATTTGACAGAGGGAAATAGAACAGAATAGAATAGAATAGAATAGAATAGAATAGAATAGAAATAGACTTTCTTGATCCCCAAGGGAAAATTGCTTATTTGTTGAAAGACACTCCATCTCAGGTAACAAATACAAAGTTTGTAAAACTTTGATCAATTAAAAATGACTAGATACATCAAATAGCAAATAAATAACAAGCAATCACATATATTAATCAATAAATAACTATAAATGAGCGCAGAAAAAAAATTAATCAATTAGCACAGACTGTTGTTAAGATGGAATTGTTAAGATGGAAATAAAGATGAGAGGAAACTGATGTGAAGCAATGTGAAGGCTCACATCTGTTCACAACAGCAGGTAAACAAGGAAATAAAACGCTATTGCTTTTCAAACATTACTCATATACAAGTTTTTGTTTCTTTGGATGGATTATAAATATGTTTTTTAATCAATGAACAAAAAAGGTTCAGCTGTGCTGATTATGGTCAGCATCTTCGTTCTTCAGCCGACTCTTCACATGGAGGTTTGCTCACAATGAGGCATTTGTTAGCACCGCACAGTATGAGCAGATCAGAGGCCGTATGCAAGACATCCTGTTACATGGATGAAGACCCGCTGGGCTAATTGCAGCAAATTTTGAAGAGCCTTCTACAGCACGAAGAAAATCATGACACAGCTATGCTCTGAGCACTGGCTAATGAGCCTGCCCCAACAACACCACCTGCCCACGATGCTTTTACCATGTAAGGACACAACCGCATCACAGGCTAGAGTCACGAGGTGAAAAAAATGGAGTGACCCTATTGGTCGTAACTCCAAAGGTTGGAGGAGACGATGAGCAGAACACCAGGAATATCGCCAGAAATTAGATTAAAGGAGAGGAAGTATTTATTTTCCAGGCACATAGTCCCATTTTATGCCACAGTCAAGTTAAGCCCATTTCAATACCAAGGGAGTTCTGTGAGCTTTAAGCACAATACAGAAACCAATGATGGAACCATCAATAAGCATTATTTTCTCAAAATCCATCATCAACATTATTAAGCAAATACACATCAGATATATTAATAAATGTTAGTTATTATGAATCAAAGGCAGCTCTAAGCAGCTGGGTTTTTAGCCTTGATTTGAAGGAACTCAGTGTTTTGGCCGTTTTGCAGTTTACTGAAAGTTTGTTCCAGATTAGTCAAGGATAAAACTTAAATTATTTACACCTTCAGTTTTTATGAAGATATTTTCTCTATCAAAAGCATAAGAAAAAAAAATCAACTTTGCATCATAATTAAATTTTTCTAGCTTAATCCTTGTTGGGGCCTTTATTTGTGGAGTTCACCACTTCTCTCAGTTGCATTCACACATTTCCATCATACAAAATGCATGTTAGCTTACTGGACATGGTGTGCCTACGTGTGTCGCTCCAGTCCCCTGCAACCTTCAAAGATTGTAGAAATACCATAGAAATGTATCATATTTTTTGAAATTCCCTGAGTTACTGCGTCTCTCACAAACTTCCATGAAACGCTGCAAACACACCGATACAGAAACTCCACTGTGGTTCAGCTCGTTGCTGCTCCTTTGAAAGCCTCGTGGTGGATGTATATAAATATAATGCTACAGATGCTGAGGCTGGACTTTTCTTTGTCTTCAGTGTGGAACAAACCCAAAGCAGAGAGGCTCTGAGGTCAGAAGTGCCTGGAGCTTCTTTCACTCTTCCTGCGACTCGAGCTGATTGCATTATCTGCAGTAAATGGATATAAAAGCTTTAGTTTATAGTGCCAGAGAAAGCAGCTGCCATAAACTGTTAGCGGCACGATAAACATGGCGGCACGCGGATGCACGGATACAGAGCGCCCGCACACACGCGTTACTCTGAAAAGACGCTGCTACCACGAGAGGCTTTTCAAACCGAGGGAGCAGAAAAGATTCCATCACTGACACAATCACTCACTTGATCCTGTTTGGGGAGAATCAAGACACTCTTATACGCAGGGAACTAAATCTGAGTAATCCCAGTTTTCCCCGCTTAGTTCAAGTTTTAGATAACAACCAAGAAACAGCAGAAAGTTTTGCTGCAGCTCATGGAGCGTATGCTTGGCTGTTTGTCCGTGTGTCTTTGTGTTGCTCTGTACCCTGCCTCCTAAACCAATGGCTGCTGGACGTCTAGCTCCCCTCTGACCCTACAAGGACCAGTGAGTATAAACCAGGGGTGGATGAAAGGATTTTTAGTGAGCTAATCTCCCAAACCCATTTCCGTAGAGTGGAGAAACTGGCTTCACAGCATCTTGTAGAACAATCCCTGATGTCCAAGGAAAAAATATGACTTTAAAAGCAGAAGATGTTGCTCTAAACTCTTTCTTGTGCTGTTCTGCTTTAAAGCTGCCGATACCACATTGAGCTCAAGCAAGAGCACAAAACAATCGATAAAAACAGGTTATTTCGTGAAGTTCACTCTTCCTCTAACTGTATTCAGACTGCCTCTACTCTGGGTTCTGCCTTGGCATCGTGCTATCGTCTCCATGGAAACAAGGTTCTGTTCAGTCGGCAGAAATGCAGATGAAGTGACAGATCCTTGGTGCGAGCATGGAGAGGGTTATTCTCCATTGTTGGTGGCCATCAAATGCAGACTCCCACTGAAAGCTGCAATGACGGCCGCCGTTTTAGAACCCCACCACACACACGCACACCGCCAACGCTGAGTGAAGGATTATGGAAATTCAACTGTCAGGTTGTGGAGCAGAAATCACAACTAAAGAAACCAACAGTGCATCACCAAGAAATAGAAATAAATGGAGCGAGGAGCGGGTTAAGTTAGCCAAAACCAACACCAAGACAACCACACACATCTGTTATGTGTGGTTGAACCCCACGTACTATTACTACTTATGAACTATTCATAAGATTCCAGTTTTTTTTTCTGACACCAACATAAATCTTACAGAAAAAGTTGCTCTCTTGCTTTATAAAGTTAGCACTCTGCTTTGAACTATGTCAAAGCTAATGACTGATGCTTCAGCTGCTCTCTACACTGACCAGATCTGCAGCAGCCTTTCATTTTTTCACTGTGAAAATCAATGAAAAGGTTGGAAACCACAGATTATCAGACGATTTATGATGTGCAAGACATGCACATGAAAATAGGCTGAGCTTGTTCTAAATCAGCGGTGTAAAATGTGCCTATTGTGGTTGCAGCACATGGTCGTGACACGTGCTATTGGTGCCATAACAAACATAACACAAAATATTTTCCTTTGTTGATATTAGAATTGTTATTTTTTTAATACTTTTGCTGAGATGAAGCAGAAATCATGACAGATCTACCTCTGTGCTCTCCTCCATTTTCCAGATGAATACTTTGATTCTAGCAGTCTGACCGTCAGCTCTAAACTTCATAGTTTTGCATAAAATGTTATGATTTAGTAGAGCTCAGAACAGCACTGATTATGTGCAAAGCCAATAATAAACTCCTTCCAAGGTGAATACAGAAGTGGTTCGCAATTAAATAAACAAACTATGAATTAAGAGAGAGAAACAATTAAAGATCAGGATGAATATTAAACATATAAATGTACTTCTGTTAGAGGGATTCAGGTGTGGAATAATTGTAGCTTGGAGTTAAAACTGTGTTTTTTGGTCTATTATTGTAAAAAAAAAAGTCTAAAAGCAATACCATACGGTTTGATAATGTTTTCTTTTAAGAGTTCGTCAGACTGTTGTTTTGATTTTTAATGATTCTGTTTTTATAAAAAACACTCATGCTTCTGCCTACACCTTTTTCATTCTACATATGTTCTTGTCATAAACATCTTCTGTTGTTTTATTCCTATGTTGTGTGTTCCTATAATGGAATGGTTAAAAATGACAAAAATAAATTAATAAATAGGATACTTCTTACCACCTTTTAATATCAACACCTAATCTTAGATCGATCTGTTCCATGACCTAAGCTACTGTACTTACTGCTACAAAGGCAGCTAGAAACACTCAGTGGATTTTCTGCTGGATTTTCCAGTCAGGTCTGAACAGCAGAGCAGAAAACGCGTCTGTTTACACAGCCTCTTATGTAACCGACTCTGTGTGTTTACTGAGGACGTTGTCGTGTGTGAGACGCAGCGTTGGAGGTCACTTTATGGATTCATGTACATCGGCTTTCATCACTTCCTGTTCCAGGAGGCTGTTGTCTGATGAATGTGGCCTATAGAGGAGGAGTGTTTCGGTATCTTAGTCTCCTGGCAACAGCTCAGCACCTTTGTTTTAATCACCTTGACATTCCAGCTTCTACATCTGACTAAACGTCTGCATTTTCTGATGATTTCTTCATTGCTTAGAAACTTTTATTCAAAACCCGACAGCAGGAATATTTCTATTTAAATTAAAAGAGGTTTCACACAGAGTGACTGAACGTTAGCGTTGGTTTTGCTTTGAGTTCTGATTGGTTTCAATCGACCAATAACAAAATGTTTAGTGTTTGCTGGTGATAATTGTTGGAGATTTGTAGATGGAATTGAGTGAAGTTGTCTTTTAACATAAACTAACTGAAATCTATTAGTTAGAGTGAAGTGAGCCCCAGCCGCCATGTCGTCCTCAGTGACTCACCCTGTACACAGAACTTGAGCTCTTTAGGGTCTGTGACGGTGGTGCCATGCGTCTTGTCCGCAACCTTCTTGCTCATTCGGTTGTAGGCCCTCCTCTTCTTCGTCTCGCCCCACAGGTTGGAGCCGCCGTGCATGCTGGGAATGTTCAGAATAGCGATGCCCTCTAAGGATGTATGGCTGAGGTCCAGGATGATCCCGTCACACTGCGGAGGCAGAAATACGACAGGTTCGTTTTCATAATTGAAGGCTTATTTTTCCATTCTGTGCTAGATGAGGAAAAAGCTCCAGTCTAAAACTGATTTAAAGAAATTCTACAATGGAAATCCTTCTAATGCATTTATTTGGTAGCCTGCAAACAACATAATATACTAAGCAGTTATATTTTGATTCTTTGACTAAATTATTGCTAATAAAGTAGACAAATACTTAATCCATTGTCAAAACAGATGTCCAGATTCTGGAAAACAGGCATTAAAACACCATCTGGATCAAAACACCAGCAGACGTTTAACCATAAATTATATTATTCCACAGTGTACACTTGAGGAATTCCTCTGTATACCAAAGTAGTCAGATTATTATTTTTTCTCATTGGTTCATGTTTTTATTGTCATTCTGTAGCACTTTGAGATTTACATGTTAAGTGTGTACACATACATTTCATTATTATTATTATCATTAATAATAATACTATGATTATTATTCCCCAAGTAAAAGTATTGATACTCATATCAACATTGCTCGACTATACATAAAAGTTGCACCATTAAAGGTTTACTCAAATACTGAAGTACTCTTGAAAATACTTAAGTACTCAAAAGTCTAAATTATATTTTCTATTATCAGTGCCATGACTGATAATAGAAAATATTATCAGTGTTTTCACAGAACCTTCTAAGATGCAGAAATCACCTGATGATGAACTGTCATGTAGAACCACTCTGCCCATCCCCACTCCACAAAAAAAAAATCTATTTTTTCTTCCCAAAATCAACAACAGTATCTACAACAAATGCCATAATTAACATAGAAGTCTACAAACATCAAGCATCGAGCTAAGAAGCTTGTCACATTTCATGAGGATGATGTCATTCCAAATGCCAGGTGTGAGCGGTGACTGTGATTGGTCCATTTCTTGTGTGGAGCGCAGCGTGTGGATAATTTCAGTGAAGGAGATCAGGAACAGCGGAAAACAAAGCTTTGTTCACACAAAAGGAACAAGTAACAACAAGCTTCCTGGAAATGTAGTGGAGTGATAAGTCATAAATTCTCCAAAAAAATAAATTCTCAAGTACAGTAAAGATACTCAAAATTGCACTGAGGTATTATATTCAAATAATTGTACTCCATTACTGTCCACCACCAGAAACGAAAAGTCCCAAATCACTGAAGTCTTGATGTGAATCAGATTGGGCCAGAAACGCTCCAGATGTCATACCTGCTGCTGCTGAGCTGTGATCATTCACACCTGATCATCATCACCTTCATCTGCAGCTTGCTGCCATATAAGGTCAGATCTTCCTCCTGCACGCCGTCAGCTTGTCGCGAAAGCCAATACTGCAATACTGTCTGTTTTCTCCTTGGACCGGCTGCCCTCCTTGTCTGCTCCGTGTCGCATCTCCATCCTGACCTGCCCCACCTGGGTTCAGATTCTCTGGCTTTGACCCTCTGTCTGTCCGACCCTGAGGACTGAAACCGCCCCACCAGCCTGACTTGAACACACAGACCTGACCCGTATCTGACGTAGATTAAACTGTTCCCAATAAACTGGAGCTTGTCCTCAACCTTTTGCTGTCACTGTGTCCATCAGTGCCTGAACCATATCACCAGAACTGTACAATCTAAGAGTTATACCTTAGAAAGATCATTTTACTGAAATGAAAAACAAGGCTTACTTAGGGTTCAAGTAAATGTACTCCATTACTTAGGGTTAGGGGTAATCCTTTTTCATTTTAGATGGTGAAGATGGTGTGTTTTTTGTACCCTTATAAACCATATAATTGCACATTTTGACATTTTAAACATAAATGTGCTTAATGGAAACACAGCAATTTAGGAAAAAACTTGTTTTCGATAAGCTTTGGTGCTAGGATGAGGTGGGTATTTTTGGCCGTATCGAAATTGTTTTATTTTGCAAAACTGCAATGGATACCCTCTTTTATCCTTCATATCGTTCCAGTCACATGACCAATAACCAGATGGTGTCACTGGTGCACAAAGAAGACGACAGAAAGTAGTAGGAGGATGATGGGATGGCATGTTTCTTATTGAGTGAACAAAACTTATTCACGTGTGATTTTAATAGCTTTCACATTTAATGGAAACACTGCAATTGTGAAATGGTGTTTATTCGACATTAGCTGAATCCTGACAAAGTTTTGCACAAATTTGTAGTGTAAACTCAGCTCCTGTCTGTATGAACGGTCAGGCTTGCACTAGCATGGAGCTCTGAGTTCTTGCGTGTCAGATCATACCAGACAGAGCACAAACAAGCCCCAGCAGCTTGAGCCGCTGTCTGATTGGCAACCTGAACTGACTTCACATGTAGACGCATTACGCTCCTGTTCTGGGGGAAAAATTATTCTGCATAATTAAATGTCAAGGACCTCTGAGCATAAATCTGCCTGCGGGCAGCTCGGAGGGAAAATGAAAGACCACATTTATTTAATTGCACGATTGGAACCTATCACCCAGGCCCTCTATCAGATTCTGACCTTCATCAGGCTGAACAGGGCCTAACTGTGGCAGCTCTTTGTTAGGAAACGGTGGAAGATGCAAAATAGGTTTCATACAGCAAGTGAGGGCAAGTCATGCACATAGTGTGGCATGGCGTTCGTATGGACTACCTGTGCCAGCTGGGTCAGAGGCAACAACAAGCACACCCAGACTCCCACGGAGGCGGATGAGAGAGGACACAGTGCTGCTGACATGATTATTTTGTCTGTTGTCTGTTATTGTTGATCTAATTACTGTGACAGATTGGCAAAATGGCATTCTGCCTCCTTCGATGAACAAGGACAGGAAAATGAGGCTGTTGAGCCGCGAGTTCATTTCATCTACAGCTGAACAGGAACAGTCAGCTCCATGTAGACCAGGAGGAAGAGGTGAGACTGTGTTCAGGACGCGGCAGGTGAATCGCTCAAACTTTAACTGCAGTCGTTTTGTTTCGCTGTTTATATCTAGTTACTTGGTCTTAGTCAGATGTTTTTGTCTCCACCCATGTGTTCGTCTGACTGCTATGTGACAGCGTGATGTGGATCCAGAAGGAAATTAACCCTTTCAGACATGAATTGTGATCCTTTATGTCAGGATTTTAGACTATCTTAAGCCATAAAAAAGATGGGGGTAAAAAAAATAAAATAAAAAACTTTTCTAGAAATTTTTTCTAGGTGATCAGTTGCAATTTTTTCTAAATACATTTAGCAGTAGTAGTTTCTGGGGTTACTTGATGTCACAATATTTTTTTAACTGTAAGAGTTGCTTTAATATCTGCCTGCGATATTGGATTTAACAAAAATGTTGTTGCACTTGCAGTGGATGGCCAGTAGTTGTATGATTCACTAGTGTCCACGTCAGTGGTCTGTGTGCATTTATAACATAAAAATTCACAAGAAAAACAAGAAAATGGTTTTAGATGACCGTCCACTGTAGTGACCGCTGTGCAGGACAGGGCTAAATGCAAATGAAAATATAAATTGAATCAATTTATAATTTGATAGGTGAAAATAAATTGTGATGGACATGAAGGCAGAAGTCTGGAAGATGACTCATCTCAGGACCCACCCCTTTGGCAAATGAACCAACCGTCATATCAGCCTGGCCGTCCTGAACAGAACCACAGCTGTAGGTGAGACTGGACCGAAAGGCCCTGTGAGACCTTCTGAACCAAGCCCAGGTTATTAAAAACACTCTTTCTTCACTTAGCCTCTGCTCATGCTCTGAATTAACTCTGACTCACCTCCAACTCTATGCATTCGTTGAGTTTCTTGCAGGTGGCGGATATGGTCTCAGTGGTGCCAAACTCAAAGTACCACAGCTTGTTCTTCATTCTGCAGGTCAGGGAAAGACACAGAGCGTTAGGAGACGAACCATAGACCTGACTCAGCCTGTATATGCAGCTTTGTGACCCAGATGTTATTTGGTATGCAGCTGTCACAGAGACACCCGTCATGGTTCTGGGTCATCTCACGTTTTCTGACAGCTCAGAATGCCCAGTGAGGCAGGGGAGTCATGTGACCTGGGAGGTCTCTGCTGTGGGAAAGATGGAGACATTAGCAGCTCCATAATGAATGACAGACAGGTCGAGCCCCCCCCCCCTCTATAGAGCTGAAACAAAGTAGAGAGGCTCCTCTGGCTCTGGACTCCTACCAGATTCAGAGGAAACTGTTTTTTTACCCAGGGACATGTAGACATCAGCAGCTAGATGTGTTGTCTGTTCCAAGGAGATCTACCAGCTTTCCCTCTGAGATTTATGTCATTTAGGGCAGAAAAACGGTAGCAAGACAGGGAATTAGGCATTAATCTAAGGCATTGGTATTTCTATATCATTATGGAATGTTTTACTGTTAATATCTTTGACAATATTTTAGTCGCTGTAAAAGTGCAACCCTCCAATTTACACTGCTTGTGTCTCTGGTCTGTAGCGCCGTGCGCATCGCCATGAAAATCAGCACCAATCCAACAAATTTGGAGTTAGTCTTCAACAATCACATCCCTCCAATACTAAACACACAAGAACAACATCCGTATTTTGGGTTTCACTTAATATTCCTTGAACTGTGCAAACTTGCATTACAAACCAAGTGATGAACAAATCGTATCAACAGAGAGAAGCCAGATCCTATTGGTAGTTTCAGCAAACCAATCGGCTTCAAAACCCTGTAAGCAGGGCACAATGTTTAGTTTTTTGGCAAAACGCCCGTTGCTCTCCAGAAATACAAAACTGGAGATTTGGGCATGTCAGTGTTGTGTAATAAAAATGGCAAGAAAACACACAATGTCACAGCCTTTTCAAGCATCAGATTGAACTTTATGTTCACAAAAGTCTGTTTTTAAATGGCTATGATTGGTATTAGGAAAGAAAAACTGACGGGACACTACTGCTTCAAAGGTAATGTCAAACAGTCTCCTTGCTTACTTACCTGAAAACTGTGACTATATGAAGACTAATTACCATTTCCTAGAATGTACTCATTCTCCTCTTATCCTTTGGCACTAATTTCAGGTAACGGTGAAAATATCCCGCTGAGAAATGACTCAAAAGCTGACACATCATCACCTCTCACTGATTCCTGGTACATAAACAATGTTAGCATTTACCAAAGGTCAAACAGAAGTCACAACCCTTCATTTGTAATGCTTTTCACTAAGAACAAAAATACAAAATACAAATTTAAAACATACAAGTACACTTTAAGTAGAAAGTGATTGCTATCTGTAAAATTTTTTTTAAAATGTAACATTTTCTGTCCACTTTACCACTATGCAATAGTTACAACACAGCTAAGTTTTCGGTTTAAAGTAGAATATGCGAAAAGAATAGATGTTTGCCAAATCTTGCAAGGTACTGAGTTTGTTTGTTTTGTGTTGTTCACTCACAGGAGAAGTGTTAATCTTAAATGTTCAACTGGATGATTCTGAAATGACTCGCCTGTTACTCCGTGCGAGACTCAGTATCTGCATTCGTCTGTGGTGTAGCGCCAAGTGTTGGTTGGTTTCCAATTTAATGCAAAAGCTTCCTTTTGCAAACTTAAACCTGATGTCCGTATGAATTAATCTTGATCACTGACCCCAATTTCACAACAGCCATGAACAGGGGAGAGGGAGGAGTTCCAAACGGTAGAGAGGTCATCGGGTCAGAGCTCCTATAAGGGATTAATGAAGCTGTGCTAAGGCACCTGAACAGTGTTTTCACAACAACAAGGCTTTACTGCAGAGCAAGCTAACGGACCAAATGTGTTCTGGGACTTAGTGGCTAACCACAGACAGGGGCTCTGCACTGGAAGGTCATAATGAGAGATTAAGGCATCATTCCTCTCACTGGGTGTGTTTTTTAAAGATTATTGAAGATCCTTATTGCCCCAGGTTTGCATTAGTTTTGGCTCAGAAACATGGGAGTGATGGCAGAGTGGCTTAAGCCTCCCTGCTGCATTCACTGTGCATAGGAGACGGGGAAAAAGCATGAGTTAATTGCATTTTTTACAGACGGTCTCAAGTGGAAGCGGCTTAATGAGGTTAGGCAGTTTGCCTCGCCAAGAATCACAACTGTTCCTAATTGTGATCTCAACTATGCTTCTAATCCTTTGATTTGACAGGAGCACAGCTTTCTGGGGAGGCATTAAGGTGAAAGAGACAGGAGGACAATTAGAGGCAGAAAAATGAACAGTTGTGCTGAAGATGTCGCGGTTATATATTACACAAACCAAATGTTTACATCGCAATCAGAAGTGTTAGGCATTTGATGTGACACTTATAGAAAGTGATCATGTTCTGAGGATTGTGTTCTCTCCTCCAAGGTGGAGCCACCCTTAGTATACACGGCTGTTATGGCAACACATGTTTCCAGAATCAGCAGTGTCAGCATGCCAATCCGCCGCTCTCGGTCATTAAATAAGCAGTTCATCATTCGACATTTCTGTGAATGTACTTCTAAAAAAACAAAAAACAAACAAAAAAATAACAGAAACATATCCAACTTAGACCAACAGCTGACCTTGTATGAAGCAATGAAGATAAAAGGACACAGAGACACTGAGAATGTCTTATTTATTTAGAACTTCCCATGAAGGACATTTTACAAGAAATCATTGCTGGGAAGGAAACATTTTCTTTTTTGTTATATTATGCCACAGGTAAAGTTTAGGCCTTAGTCAGACATGAAACTGAATAAATTTTATGAGTATGTTATTTGAGTGTTTGTATTTTGGCTAATTTGGCCTCCTTGTGTCAAGTTGTTCACCGTTATTGGTTCCAGCTGTTCCTCGTTTCCTGATCATCTGTGTCTGTATTTAACCACCTGTGTGGTCAGTTCCTGAGCGGATCTTATTGTCGCTCACCTGCCTCTGTTGGGTCTGAGTGCTTTTCTGGATTTTTGACCACATTAAATAATTTCTTCTACTTCACCCTGTGCTTCCACTGCAACTCTTGCTCATCACCAAACCCACTGCATATGACAAATTTGGCCTTTCATCCACGTGTAAACTCTGGTTAATATCAATAAAAATGCTGCAAAATAAAAACTCTGACTAAAGTGGAGATTAGAGATTTCTCCTTTCTCATCATTGGACATTGGAAAGCAGAGATTCAGAGGTCAGCGCATAAGAGTTTACAACGAATAATGGGGCACCGACGTCACAAATGTGACCATTGACCATGACTGCTGTCAGATGTTTATGTTGTTTATGTTTTTTAATATTGCTGTTTTGGATTTCTGCTTGTTTGTTTTTCAAGTCCAACTGCTCCAACAGTATTAGGTTGCAAAGGCAAGAATGCTTGGAGGTCACATGATCAACATGTTGCCACTGGCGACAAAGAGGAGGAGGACAGGAAGTGAAAGATGGATGATGGTGAGGCATGTTTAATGACTTTTCAAGTGAACAAACTCATTCATGTTTGACTTTAATTGCATTTCTTATCTAATGGAAACACAGCCACTGCAACGTTTTTTTTCCAACATTTGACAAAATTTTACGCACATTTGAGCTCAGGCAGGTTTCCGTGCAGGAAGGCGGTCTTCCACACACTGCGCTCAGAGCCTTGGCTGTGCAGACACACGGACAGCCTGATGGAACGGAGAGACGCATTACGTCTGTCCTCCTGCCCAGCCGCCGGCTCCACATTGCTCCGTGTTTGTCCTGCACCTGGTCTGCGCCGGGTCACTCCACCCGCTCTGCCGGGTCAGGCCTGCTAACATTTCGGCCCCATGTTGGACGTCAGCAGGAGTCTGTGTCAGGCGCCACGTCAGCACGGGGTTAAACGTGTGCAGGGAGGGAGGAAGTCTGCACGCTCCTGTTTCACTTTCAAACATCACAGAGCTTCATATTTAGTTTCTAACCTTTTCACAAAGTGACACGAGATAAGATCAGGAATTAAATTCACATTCGGTGAATCAGAAAATCCAGTTGCTCTAATGGACAGAAAAAAAAATACGTCTTGATTTTAACTTCCCATCACACCACTCAAATAAATTCAATCTACATAGCATCTATCTACATATCATGTTACCTTCAAAAACATCCCGCGAGTGTTGGCTTAATTTTGTTATGAATGTTTGAGAATTCCTTTAATTTCCATGGCAACCTACAAAACACCTGGGGGATCTCGCCCCACCTTCGATGCACAACTCATCCTGAGAGTTGCAGCTTCTAAGCTTCTGAGGTCCCGCCTCACAGGGCTCCTTCAGACTAGCCAGCAGCAATTAGCAAACACCTGGTGGATCTACACATCTGCTAAGATCATTATAGGAGCTACTTCTCAGTGAAACGCTGGTATAAATGATGGTAAAGTGTTAATAGATTAGCAATGTTGTGATGACTTTCTGACTGAATGGGTGGAATGGTTAACTGCATCCATTATGTTGCAGTTATTATGAATCTAAACAAGCTGTTTTTTTAGCTTTTATATGGAGGAATTCAGGATTTCAGTAATCAGTGTGACTAAAGAGAAACGTACGGATGAATTTTTCTAGGGACATTAATCCTTTATATTGGAAACGTTCCTCAGGTGATAGAAGGCCAACTTTGTAGCTGTCTTTATGTGAAGGTTCAGGTTTTGGTCCATAACTATATTTTGTTAATTTAGTTACTTAGTTAATCAATGGATACATACAGAAGTAATGGCTAACTGGTTTAGTTGATGTTCATATTGGGTAACTTACAGTAGCTGCATTATCATTAACTAAAATTGTAACTAAAACATTAAGTAAAACTTAATGCAAAAATAAACACGCCAATTCTTTGAAATTCAATTACACTTTTTGTGACAAAACGGTTTTTGCGTTAAGGTGATCAACAGCTGGAAGAAGACGACCGAAGCTGCCATGAATTTTAAGTACTCGTACGATTGTACTTGCACTTTTACTTAATGGAAACATCGCAAATGTGACATTGCAATTAGTTACATTTCTTTTTTTTACATTAGCACAACACAAAGATTTGCACACATTCGTAATGGAAATGAAGCTAGTGTCAGATATGTTTGATGTTATCAACCAAAGCTTTTCTAGGACACTGAAACGCAAGACAGATACGCCAAAGTTTGATGGGAGCATTAGACGTCTGTGATGGAAAATAAAAACTTGATAAGACGTCATCATACTTGATTAACAACTGAGAATAAATACTTTTCTGCAGTTTAATATTAAGCTATGTTGTCCTCCTCCATTAAAACTGATGCATTCACTTGCAGTCAGACAAATGAGAAGCTGTATAAAACAGAGCCTGGACTCCATGTGACATGTCATTAGTGTGCGGTGGCTCTCTGCACAGGCTGGGTGTGAGGAGTCACACTCCTTCTGTCCCAACAGGCCCAGGGGTGAGGAAAGAGTGACACTGGAGGGGGGTGAGAAGCAGAGCAGCAGAGTGCCTGTGAGGAGCCTCCATGCTGGCAGCGTGGAGCGCTGAGTGACGGCCAGGACAATAAAGCTAAGTGCTACATGAAGCCGTGGGCCTCTCTCAGGGGTCAGAGGTGATTTGTCATGTGCGCCCGCAGAGGACAAGCTGCTCCTTCTGAACACTGACTCGTTTCAGTTCACACCGCTGTCAAAGCAGAGGGAAACGTTCCCAGCCAAAACATCAGTCGGGTCTTAATAAAACAGTCACAGTTGTCCGTCAGCTCCCTGCTCTATTGGCAGAACAATGTGCTAGTGTTGGCTTACTGTACAGAGGGAGGTTGGTGCCGTTTTCTGAAACTTGCTGTCAATAATGTGTGTTTAGTAAACATTAGCAGCAGTTTCATTAATGAAAGAGCTTTGTAGCTTATCATCTTAAATCTGTGGGCTTACATGTATTAAGTAAGACAGGTTCTCCTTATCACATCTTTAAACCGTTTAGTGGATCCAAGCAGAGAACACGTCATGCTTTCATCCCTGAGTTAAAGAAACTACTGATCTTTCCTTTTCTTCTTCATTCTCTTGTCTCATTCTTCTCCTTTAATTTCCACAGACTAATTAACTTGTGAAGAAAACAGCAGCATGCGTTGTGTTTCGTGTTGTTTGCATGACGACATGGTACACAACAGGCTCCTATGGGACTCGGTGGCATTCAAAACAAGCTCTGATATTTCACTCTGCTGTTGGAAGATGACTGCGCTTTGTAACTGCGGTCAGTTAAAGCTGAAGTTACCAAAGCTGGGGTCAAGGCCCCACTTGGGGGTCATGAATATGGAAGTCCAGGGTCTTGGAGTTTCCTTAGAAATTAAGCTACATAGACACAATGACGAAAGCTTCTGCATTTTAGAAATGTTGTAAAAGATTTTTTTTTTAATCAGCTCTGGAAACTAAACTAAAGCAACATGTTGGTCAGTGTATTGGGTGTTGATGCTGGCTGTGTTGTCATCGCACTGATTCTTTACTGACTCTGCAAAAACCCTTGTGTGTTTCACCAAGAGTCAGAGTGATGACCGTCTTACTTTCTATCCTGTGGGGCGGAAGCTGGGATGGTTGGGAACCAGTGAGTGAAGGTGATGAACTGGAGTAAAATGCTGCTGTCAGCAGAAGCACATCAGGAGCTGGAGAAGCGGTCAGATCCACAGCTTTCTGCCCAAAAAACGACTGAGCTGGTCCTCACTCAACTGAGCTTGTTCTAACATTAATCTATCTGTGTTCTTTCTATGTGGACTGTACTGCTGTCCTGCAGCAGAAAGGTCCTGGGTTCAAATCCCAAACTGCGTCGTAGCTTGCATGTTGTTCTCCCTGTGCATGTGTGGGTTCTCTCTGGGTACTCTAGCGCCTCCCACAGTCCAGAAACATGACTGCAAGGTTAAAAGGTTCCCTAATTGGCCCTTGTACGATGGTGGGTGCAGGTTTGTTTGTCTGTATGTTGCCTAGCAATGGACAGGTGATTTGTCCAGGGTTATTATAGTAAACGAAAGCTAACGGAATAAAACTGAGGATTTGTTTTTGAAAACAAATCTACTGCAGGTGGCTAAAAACAATAAATTCTTTTCTGTACATTAGTCTGTTGAATGATCAACACAAGCAATATCTCATTTCACGCATTGCATTCAGGCCTGCTGTGTTTTTCACAAGTCATTATATGATTTCCTGCTTATTTAAATGTAAAATAGGAAGTGAAGTTACACACACATGCTCGCTGTGAGCAGTTGTAATGTAAGGGGATTACTTACATCAGACTTCCTTTAAATATTTCCAAAATAAAATTCTTTGTGGACCAATTGGAACAGAATGTTTCTTTATGCAAAGATAAATGTTTATGTAATATAAAACTGAAAAAAAAAGGATGCCCCCCCCCCGTCCGGGCTAGTTTAATTTGACACCCCCTGATTAATACAATTACATATAGAAATATGTAAGAGTGATCAAATATTTAGAACAAATATAGAAATCCAGAATTTGCCACTGGTCCTCCAAGGAACCAATATGTGTTAACAAGAAGTCTGAAATGGCAGCATTTTGTTTCATATCTTTTAAGTTTAGTCTGAAACATCAGAGTAATAAATGTGTGACTTTAGCCGCCAGATGAAGCCGTTGCTGTGACAGATTGTTGCAGGCTGACTGTATGTTCTGCAGCTCGTCCTTCCTCAGATATTTCTTTACATCCTCTATATGGATCACTGTGACTCTCAGTCCTGACCTTCCTCAGGCAGCCTGGAACATTATATAACTTTTAATTAGACTGCCATGTACTTGCTCTCACGGATGGCCATTTAAAGCAACTTCTGTGCTATTAGGATGACTCAAATCTCCAACTTGTGTCATATGTGCTACAGTCTATCTTTATTTCACTCTGCATCCCAAGACTTCCAGACCAGAAACCTGATTTCATATTTAGTTGAGAAACGTCATCTTTACCCTGGACAACACAAAGGAAGTGACAGGTTTCTGTTAAAGTGACAGAAACTCGTCATTCCACAGTGCTCCAAATTAAATGAAAAGCAGCGTGGACTCCCGTATCAACGCTCCAGATCGACTCCACTAACCTGCTGTTGAACTTCTCAGGGTGTTTTTCTCTCATCATATGAAAGCGGTGGGCGATGGAGGCATCCTGTGTGAAGAACAGAGGAGACAACATCAGCAACTCGACACGCTATTGGTGCCGATAGCATCTCACACAGCATGGCCACAAAGCAGCCAGTCCAAGAGCACCATTCATTATTCTTGCCATTAATTTGTAGTTCCATCAAGAGCAGTGGTACAGAAGACGTTAGCTTCTATGGTAGTGCTAAGACCGTTTCTGCTGTGTGTATTAATGCATATTAAGGTATATTTGGTGTGTGAACTAATGAAGTAGGCAGTTCTATGCTTTTTTTAATAAGGGGTTTTAAGTATTTGTAGATTTAAACTAGTCATGGGTGATTGTGATCTTTAACCTCAGTGAATCCTGGTGTCTGCTGCATACTATGCTGAGATTTAGGAGAAACTCTGCAGCAGCTGAAAAGGGAAAAACTTGATGAGACTCCACAATAACAGTGCATGGAGATTATGGAACTCATATAAATCCTGACAGATTCAAAGGTGTTATTGTTGCAGGGGTAGTAAATTAAAAGTCAAGGCCCAAATATCAAATGATTCTGGACTAAACACAAACCCTGAACCATCATCCAAGACACTTCTAGGACTAAGAAACTTTCAGTCAAGAAGTCTTGGGTGCTGCACACAATGCTTGCCAAACATTGCCAAACAATACGAATAAATTCTATCAATTCTCCTGAGAAGAGTGGAGAAATATCCCTCAACATCAACTTCAGAAGCAATGGATAATGTGCAACTTGCTACTGGATATTAGTATTGGTTTCCATTCACATACAAGTCTGCATGTATATTTTTGAGCATGTGTTCATTAAAGTCCACAAAACATTCCACTTCCACCCAAATATGTCGTATAACGACTCAGCTCTGGAAAATATAAAAAAATCCTTAAAGGCACCAAATTAATCTAATTAACATGAACTTAAACTAAGAACTGTTTCTGGTTATTTTCACTTAGTGGTTAACAAATAAATAACAAATAAACCAGTTGGAAAAATTCCTGGCAGTTTAATAAGTAAATGTTTGGAACATGGCTGAGCAGAAAAACCTCTTAAAAGCCATCAAGATTTTATTCACCATAAAGATAATAAACCCCTGAAAATTGTGGCATTTTTGTTGTAAAGTTGATTGAAGATGATTGGTCTGGTGAACTCCTCCTAACGGGTTTAAGACCGGGACAACGACAGAGTTTTAAAAGCAGCATCTAGAGGTCAGAGGGTAGTCTGAATGCAGCTCAAATAGGATCTAACCTCCTCCTCCCATGTCTTCTGACCTCTGGGGCCGGGGTGAATGTAAGCCTGATGAGTCACCAGAGCAGCCTCAGACTGACCTTACAAAGAGAAAACACCTCCAGTCTCCTACATCTTCAACAATTAACATTTTCTTTTGATACAGCCTCCGTTCTTCAAAGCCCTTAAAGACGTCCTATAGTTAGACCAGGGGTGCTCAAACTTTTTGAGACCAAGATCTACTTTTTCTCTCACCAGTCGGCTGATATCTACCACGTGACACAGACTATCAGGTATGAAAACTAACCTAAATGATCATAGATCAATTAGGGAGTGTGAAAACTCACATCTGACCAGATTATCACACCTGATGGTCTGGTACACTCGGTTTGATTAGTGACCAAAACTGCAACATTTGTCACATTTTTAGCAGTTCATTTTTCACACTGCACCGTGTCAAACAAACCCAACCTTTTAAAAAAAACTTGTTCCCCCCCTCGCCAGTGGGGGCACTGCACAAAGAACTACTGAAGGAAAGGGCATGAAAACCTCCAAAGAAGAGTGCAACGTCCTTCTTCACAAAATATAAACAAATACAGATTAGCATCAGATTTTAGTGGTTGTAGGATTACTATTTATCTTTGGTAACAAGCCATTTGTACCTCTATATTTAGACTTTTGCGTTTGTTTTGGTTGTATTTACCCAGAATGCCCTTCTCTATAGTCCCCTTCCTGCTTTTGGAGTGGTCTCCAGTCCGCTTGGCGTTCACATATTCATTCTAACCTCACCAGACTTCATGTTAACCAAACCCAGACCTTGGGTTGTAGGAAAACCACAGTTTGCTCTATTGGTCTGCATCAGAACTAGATTGTGCATTCACACCTCCACAAACAAACTGGACCTTCCAGACAAACAAACTAGGGTTTGATTAAAGTGAACTAAACAGGGAGGGTGTGAATACATTGTAAGAGTTCTTTCCTAGTGGTGCAATAAAACGCATGAACCAAAAAGAAAAAAAAAACATGAAAAAAATACAAGAGTTATCACTCAGCAGATGTCCTAGAATATCTTGACTCATAGCGAAGAGAACAGAATCCACTGTGGTCTTCTAAGTAAAGCAACAGAGACACAGACATGCTCACAGTGGATGGGGTGAGCTGAACCCAGCAGGCCTAATTGGCCCTGAGCTGAACCAGAGCTGCTTTTGCTGCACCCAGGCCTGAGGATGTAATGTGCCTTTCACTGATAAGCAACCACTGGACTCGATATAAGTTATAAATCCACTGGATATCAGAGGACATCATGTGGCTGATACAGATGCAACTCCATGATGTGGCTCATGTGATGGAGCGGGACCACTTCACCACAACACACAGAGCCACTGCTTCATATCACTCATTGAACAAGAACATCTGGCTCTGCCTAAACGTCAGATATACGTCCATCTCTTCAGACCAAATATAAAGAAAACCTTCTTCTGCTGCCTGTGAGCACTGTCCCTTTAATCAACTGCATACTTCGGATGTGTCTGAAATCTTGAGTAATCTAAGCAAGAGATCTGAGAATAGTGAGGTGTTAAGATGGATAGCTGTGCCTAAAGTTAGCCTGCAGTAATGCCTACTCTCACCACATGACCCAGCATCAAATTTGGTCTCAGTTAAACTGAAGATGACACTCTATTTTAAGATCCGATGTCTGTGAGATCTCAGCACTTTGCATCAGAGCAAGGCAGTGCCCCGATGTGAGCGTGAACAAACAGATGTGTGTCATCACACCTGTCCACCTGCCTTGTGCCAACTCTGATTCCTCTTGTTGCAGAGAAGTGAAACACCTGCAGAGGCAGGCAGGGTGCTAGGGTGTCAGTACAGATTCCCCTGCTAATAAAAAGTAGCAGGGATAAAAACGATACAGCAAACAAAGTTAAGACAGAGAATAACAGTCTGTTGTGGTGAAGAGAGAGCTGAGTCAAAAAGCAAAGATATCAATTTGCCGGTTGATCTGCGTTCCTACCCATATCTACGGTCATGACTTTGGATCATGACCGAAAGAACAAGGCTGCGGATACAAGCAGCCAAATTGAGTATTCTTCGTAGGCTGTTTGGGCTCTCCCTTAGAGATAGGGTGAGAAACTCAGTCATCTTGGAGGGACTCAAAGTAGAACCACTCCTCCTCCATGTCGAGAGGAGCCAGTTGAGGCTCGGGCATCTGGTCAGGATGCCTCCTGGACGCCTCCCTGGTGAGGTGTACCGGGCATGTCCCACCGGGAGGAGGGGAAGTCCCTGGACACGCTGGAGGGACTATGTCTCTCGGCTGGCCTGGGAACGCCTTGGGATTCACCCGGAGGAGCTGGAAGAAGTGGCTGGGGAGAGGAAAGTCTGGGCCTCCCTTCTAAAGCTGCTTCCCCTGCAACCCAACCCCAGATAAGCAGGCTGGCTGGATGGCTGGAAATACATACTAGCTTAGTGAAACTTCCAAAGTAGGGATGCAAAAGATACACTATATTGCCAAACTATTGGCTCTCCCGCCTTGACTCGCATACGAGCTGGAATTACATCCTATTCCTAATCCATAGGGTTCAATATGACATTGGTCCACCATTTGTAGCTAGAAAAGCTGTTTATGAGGATTTTTGACCATTCTTCCAGAAGTCCATTTCTGAGGTCATATACTGATGTTGGAAAAGAAGGCCCGGCTATCAGTCTCCTCTCTAATTCATCCCAAACATGTTCTATTTGGATGGGGTCAGGACTCTGTGTAGGCCAGTCACGTTTATCCACACCAGACTCTGTCATCCATGTCTTTATGGACCGTGAGTTGTGCTCCGGTGCACAGTCATGTTGGAAGAGGAAGGGGGCAGCTCCAAACTGTTCACACAAAGTTCACTGGAACTAAGGGGCCAAGCCCAGCTCCTGAAAAACAACCCCACACCATATACACCCTCCACCAAACTTGGCACTCAGCACAATGCGTCAGACAAGTACAGTTGTCCTGGCAACCGCCAAACCCAGAATCGTCCATCAGATTGCCAGATGGAGAAGCGCAATTCTTAACTTCAGAGAATGCACCTCCACTGCTCTAGAGTCCAGTGGGCGCGTGCTTTAAAACAATGCAGCCGATGCTTCGTCTTGCACTTGGTGATGTATGGCTGGGATGCAGCTGGTCACCATGGAAACCCATTCCATGAATCTCTCTGTACACTGTTCCTGGGCTAATCACATGAAGTCTGGAGATCTACAGTGACCTCCTGCAGAAAGTTGGTCATCTCTTCTTACTATGTGCTTCAGCATCTGCTGACCTCGCTCTGTCAGTTTACGTGGCCTACCACTCTGTGGATGATTTTCTGTCATTCCCAAATACTTCAATTTTCTCATAACACAGCTCACAGTTGACAAAAGAATATTTAGGAGCAAGGAAATTTCACGGATTTGTTGCACAGGTGGCATCCTATCACAGTTCCATGCTGGAATTCACCAAGCTCCTGAGAATGACCCATTTTTCACAAATGTCTATATAAAGAGTCTGCATGTGCAGATGCTTCATCTTATACACCTGTGGCCATGGAAGTGACTGGAACACCTGATTCCAATCATTTGGATGGGTGAGCAAATACTTTTGGCAATATACTGTATCCTAGTATTAAGCAATCAGATCAATGCTAATAAAAAGCAAAACAGCACGTCACTGTCACTATGTACCACGGATGGCGGACCAGTCTTGGGGTCTGGACTTGTTGCTTCGTGGTCTTGGACTAGGCCTTGGTCTTGTATTGTTAAGGGAGTAAAGTTTTTGTAATTTTGACAAAAACTATAGTGTTGAACCAACCTTGACCCAGTTTGTGAAACCAGACTAACACAAGACCAAAACTGAGGCAAACAATCCAAGACTGGGGAAAAAACAGATTGGGGTCACTCTCTGTCCCTGATAATATAGAGTTACCTGATAGGAATATATTTAGGAGCTGCAGCCAGCTTTCTCTGCTTTTTAACACCTCTCTCGCTGTGTGTTAATGTGTGTGTGAGGTTGTGTATCAAAGCATGTGCACGCTGCTCCTCATGTCTTTAGAACCAGCCAGGTGTCACTCAGCACGGTCATTCATTACGGCAGTAACCTGGCCTGAACCTGGCAGTAGCTGGCTTCCTGTCACTGATACTTCCCCTGACCTTCAGTCGGTGCCAGGACCACACACACATATGCGCGCACGCACGCCTCTCTGTACAGTTTCTGCAGTTTGGAATATGGAAAACTGACTTTTTATGTGTACTAAACTCCATAAACTGCTGTTAATAACAGACTACTTAACATCCTTATATCTGTCCTCCACTGAAACACGCAAAAGTCAGGGAAGGCTGCAGAGACTGGTCATTAATACTGGGAATGATCCCACAGCATAGGACATCACACATCCAGCGAAGAGCAGAGACATACAGGCACATATAAACACACTGACAGCCTGGGGTCAGCTTCCTCTCTGAAACATGAGGTGCCATCTATCATAGCTGCTGACATGGTGTCATTTCCTTCTCCCTGATTCCTCCTCTCAGATAGTTTCCAGGCCAAAGGTGAAGTCAAAGTGTTTAGGAAGTGATACAAGTGTGTTGAGTGGAACTAATTAGGGGAAAATGGAAGACAGAATAAAAACACTGTTTATTTGGGGAGCTCAGAAAGGTTTGGTGTCTTCAGCATCAGATCCTGCCTTTACTTCGTTGTGCTGGAAGCGCTGATGCACACTTCAGGCTGCGTTTGTCATTTTGATCATTTAGATGATCAAAACCTTCATTCAAACTTTGTAAGGTTAAAGGTGACCTGGTATGTTTCCTTGAACAGGTTAGGACAGGCCTATTGGCTACAAAACGTTTTTATTACTCAACATAGATGAACTACATGATTGATGACATAAGCAAGTTTAGAGAAGCTTAAAGCTTTTTCCTAAATAGTAACAAACTTGAAAGTCACATATGGAGAATCCAAATATGGATTTTTTTTCTGGAAAGATGCATTCATAAGTTGAAATAAAATACTTCACCTTCTGATTTACAGCTCTGAGTGGTTAAGCTGAGCCGGCCACATGCTCCACACTGTGTCATCCACAATTAAGTCAGCGAGATAAAGGACAGATGACTGTGGAAGCTTTCAGATTTGGCCTTGCCAGCCTCCCGTCGCTGTGGCAACCAAAAGCCCGAGCAGCAAGGTCTGGGATGGGACGGCAGGAAACACAGGCCTTGTATGGTTTGCGAAGCAGATTTGAGGTCTTAGTAACGACGCCATCAGGGATGTGAGTCAGAGTCAGGTTTGCTCAGGTGCCGTGTGCACACAGACTCTCAGCCATCTGTCACAGCGGCTCCTGGAGGGTCAGCAATCTGTCGCCAAGTTCGGCACAGTCGAAGTCGGCATGCAGCCTCGCGCAGAAAACCTTTACATTAAACCCACAAGTCAGCACTTTCTCACATCAAACTGTCCTCTGAACAGACCCACTCCAGCAATGCTCTGGTCCCCGTTTCACATGTTCTCATTATTTTGAGATCATTTAAAAAGAAAATTGGGACACAAATATGTTGTTTGTTTGTGAGAGCCTACATCACTGTGACTGCTTAAGCAGCAGATTAGTGGGAAGATGATTGTGAGGCTGAGTCAGAATAAAACCAAATCAAACTGCACAGCTTCTCCCGGCTCCTTGGATCAGGTTTGGGTAGAAACAAAACATGCTCACACACAATGACATAAGCTCCTTTGTGTCAGAATGTGGCTACACAGTAAATACTTGTCATATTAAACAGTCCTGTTTCTCCACAAACAAAGTTTTTCTCGAATCCACACAAGCTTAGAGTTACACACAGACCTAAATGAGCGTCAGTCCCACCCAGCCGCAGTGCCTCGCTCTCGACTCCGCATCGTGTTTTGGTGTTTATTCAGTCACTTTCTCTAAAGTTCAATAACTAATAAATATCCGAAGGTATTTCTTATTAATTTCTCATTGCCACGATTACTTCCCTGAATTCTTAATTGGTGGTGCTGAAGTTGCCTTTCCATCGATCGTATTATTGCACAATTTAACATTTTGAAAATAAATTCACCTGCTAATTAAAACAAAATATATACATATTGTTTTTTGATAAAAAACAACAACCTTTGGCTCTAGGATGAGGTGTTTTTTGTCCATATGGAAATTAGTTTATTTTGCAAAACTGCAATGCAAACACTTTATTCGCATCATACAAGTCACATGATCAACAACAGGATGTTGCCACTGACACAAACCACAAAGACGACGACAACAGGAACTAGTTGGAGGATTACAGTGTTGTATGTTTTCTAATGACTTACTGCGTGAACAAGCTTATTCACGTATAATTTTAGTTGAATTTCTAATTTAACAGAAATGGTTAAATAAGAGTTCTCATTCAGGAGAACGACCCTCCCCACCTCGGAGTCTCCTCACTATTCTCAGCAACACAGTGTCAACTGTGGATCGCTTGTGGTTCACAGGAATCAACCTTGCTCTGAAGCTGAGCTGGTCCTCACACAGAAATGGCTTGGAAGCCCAACAGAGATGTCACTTTCTGCGACGACTCACGAAGTGCAACCTACTAAAGGGCATGTTGTGAACTCTTATAAGAGTTTCACTTTCTGAATTAAAATGCTGAATTGGTGAAACACATTAACTTCTTGATGATGTTCTAATTTTGTTGAGATGCATCTGTGTCTTGGGGTTAAGAGTCAAACTGTAACCCAGGCCCTGATCTGGGGTCAGAAAGGGGTGGGGAACGTAGAAGAGTTGACCAAAGACCTTCAAAGTTTTTTTTTTATTATTATTTTTCAGCTCAGGTGATTACATGTGCTGTTCTCAAAGTGTGTTTCATTAAAGGTGCATCGCCTCCTAATTCCATTTCCTTTGTAAATAATTCAGTTTCTGTGGTGATTTGGTAGACGTCTGCCAAATGCGCCCCTTCGCTTTAGCCAACTGCAATCTAAGATTCATACTAAATGAAGACATTGACAGAGTTACTCTCTACTGCATGTAAATGTTAAAAGCTTATATGCTTTTGGGAGAACCTCATGTGAACAGTTTGGACACATCTCAAGGAATGAAAGGTGCCACCATGCCAAAGCTGGAGCTCTAAAAACCCCTTAAAGCATGTAAAGTTTAAATGATCAGTCCAGCATGTTGCTTGCTAAAAAAAAACAGCAGAACGTCAGGACTTGATGTTAGGTACAGCTCTGGAAACTGACTGACAAAGTGGAGACAACACCTTAAATACAGCCAAGAGTAATGAAGATAAAAGAAGGAAACATTTTTGATTAAGAAAACCTAGAACCTACCCACCAAGACCGTAACCAGCCACTTCCTCTGGCCTGTGCAGCTAGTGGGGCTAAAAGAGCAGAGCTGTGCTGCACTGTGATAACTTCATAAGCACCTTGTTTGTCACCTGCATAAATGTCCCCGAGGACCCAGTAAAGCGTCTCTAAGACGGCATAAAATGGTTGCTAAGCAACTGTCACCTGGCAGCAGGCTCTTTTCCTCCAATTAAGGGATCAAACATGCCCCAGAGGAAGCAGAAACCAACAGACGATTCAACTAATTGTGTGCGTCCACACAGATCAAATCATCCATCTCACAAAGATTTTACTGAAGTTTTCATGACAAGATCAAACTGCATCCAGAGCCGTTTGCCAGAGTTCAAATCAGCGTTTCCAGCAACATATTTCTGTTGAGCCAAGTGTCGTATCACCGGAGAAGCTTTTTCAGAGTTCAGAAGAGTTTTCCTCATTCTGACCAGTCCAGTTGGGCTTTGGAGAAACATCCAGGGACATACAGTGAGGGTGCTTAGCGTTCATAACAGCATGACTGCATTTCATAGGAAGAAAAGTGTCTACTGTGTCTTTCTTAAGCTCTCTTAGGCTGCTCCTTGCTTCTTGGACAGTTCTTGATTCTTTTTGTGACTCCTTTGTCAGTCAGTTCACAACATGCCCCAGGCTGCTGCTGGTTTTGGTAAAAACGATGTCGACTCTTCCAGATTATGACTCCCAGCAACACTCAGTAGCTGCATTTCCATTACAAGCAAAACTGTGTCAATGTTCTGCTAATGCAAAAAACAAAATTTTGCGATTGCCGTTTCCATCAAAAAACAAATTCAGTTAAAATCACACATGAAGGCGTTTGTTCACCTAAGTCATTAAAGAAATGCAGCGCCACCCTCTTACCACTTCCTGTCATCTTTGTCGTTTTGCCAGTAGTAACCTCCAGCTGTTGACCATATGATGTAAAAAAAAAGTGCTTCATTTGCAGTATTTGAAAATTGAACATTTCAATACATACAGCTGAAAAGCCACCTCAACCTAGTGCAAAATCTTTTTATCAAAAACATGAGTTGTTTTGACATTGCTGTTTCCATTAAGTATTCATTTTCATAATTCCAGGTTTTGCAACAGAAACGCAAACACTGAAACATTCAAGTTCCAAATGCAACTGCAACCATTTATATCAATTTATTTTGTTAAAGTAAGAATAATATCTGTGAAGGTCTATTTATTTTTACCAATTAATAGACCTTCATAATAGTATGAAGGTACTATTATGTGTTCATAATAGTATGTGTATACATACTATTATGTGTTCATAATAGTATGAACACATGTGATGATTACGGCACAAACAGGACACAGAAAATGTGCAGCCGAACTGAAATCTGCCTTACCACTCCCACAGAGAAGTAGTTGTTGACGATGCTGTAAGGGACGGGGTCGCCCTTCTCCTCCTTGTCATCAGGAACGATGTTGATGTTCCAGCGGTCCAGTACCACCTTGGTGCTGTGTTCAATGTTCTTCATGATTGCCATCAGGTTGCCGCCCTCATAGCCTGCCAGGACAGCCACACAGGGTGAAGGGAAAAGACACAACTAAATGATAATCTGGTAGAAAAGCAACACTTATATAATAATAAAATAAAATTTGGCCAATGCAAGTACATCAGTCAGTCAGTTCGGCAAACTATTGTGATAACTTAAAAGGCTTGTCCCAATCTACAAATTTAAAAAAGACAGTACTGACCAATGTCTGTAAACTTTTGAGTTAAAAAAAGTAGAAAAAAAATAAAATATAAATTTATTTATAATTTTCAGAGTTAAACAACCAAGACAGACAAAAAAACAACAACAAAAAACAAACAATAAAGCAAAAAATAAATAAATAAAAACAAGACCAAACAGTCAAAACAAGTGGCAGCTTACTGGAGTACTGATAAAAGAGGACAAAATATATAATTACTTCTCTCACCAGGTTTTGCAGTGATTCTATCTAAGCTAAAACAAGAAATGTTTGGCCTGACTTTACTTCAGACACTGAGAATTTTTTTTGTCTTCTTATTCAGTGTATGTAAATATCTGTTCTTCAAAACCATTGAGGTAAGGATTTTCTCCTAAATAACCCAGGCTATCATAGAATTTATTCATTGTTGCAGAATTTGCTAGATGATCTGAAATAAGTAAAACCAGAAGAAATATGTATAGGAGCACATACTGTATTTATTCTTATTTCCCTGATGTGCCTGAGGAGGGAAACATTTCCCAGAGTGCCAGCTGTTTCTGGAACGGCTTCAGAACACGATTCCAGGAAATGAAAAAGTTGAAAGTGGGAGTTGTTATGGCTAAATTAAAAACTTCACACTCACAAAGCACTTGTGCTGTAAATTCATTGCCTTGTGTTGATTAATCACAGAACCATGGCCTTGTTATATGAAAGCTTGGTGGTGACTACTTTATTGATGCTGCTGGGAAGATGAGCCCAGCTCTTACTCAGCCTCATGAAAATGTTGTTATTAAGCTTCCAGTTCCAGGGGAGTGAGGAGCTCAGCTGAATGGATCATCTTTCAGCAGCTTTCAAGGTTGAAGGCAGATCAGGCTGAGCAGCATGTGAAGATAAGCAGCTAGTTTTTGGTGGAGAAAACAGTACAGTATGTGTGTGACAGACCTAACCTGGTAGATATTACTGAATTCAATTCAGTTCACTATATTTAGTATAACACCAATTTACCACATGCATCATTTCAAAGGACTCGCCAAAGAACCCACTTCATTCCACATTCAGAAATGACTCTAGTTATTAAACAATGTACTTGAGGTAGTTATGCGTTTCGCAGGCACATGGTGCCATTTTATAGCACAATCAAGCACAATTACCTTCAGTTGTTATGACAATGATGTGTATATTAAATACAACTTAAAAACGAACTCCGATATGGAGATAACACTACATTACAGTAATGGCAGAGTCTGAGGAAGTTCTCACCTCCTCCCCAGTGTAAACATCGTGCCAGGTCATTTCCTGTGCCCAGAGGGAGGATGGCCACTGGAGGGTGTCTGGTAAATTTAGCCTTATCTGTAAGCAGGATGAAGACGAGTCAAACTCTGTTGCAAGTGATAAAAGTAAAACCTTTAAAAAAAACTAAAGTCACAATAATTATTTTATAATTTAATCACCCCTCCATGAATTGACCAGGACTGCAAAAACGATGTCGGCTAAAAGCACACAGAGATAAGGTGGAAACACTGACGGAGCTTCCTGCCCTGATGGATTATTATTCCACAGTGGCAAAACTATTTTAATCTCATCTGTAATGCCAGCAGCAAAAATTAGATTATTTCCTTCAGAGGAGGCCTAATGCTGAATGTTTCCTCTCAAAACACATTGGCATCTTAAGACCAGAGGTTAGATGTTCAGTACCGATGCAGTCGAGGATCCAGCCCACTGTACCGTCACCTCCGCAGGCCAGCACCCGGAAATCTGGGACATCGTGGAAAAAGTTGAGCCTGGATGGAAAGGAGATCCGGGAGAATTAAGCGAGTGCAGGAAACAGGTGGTCCACAAACATACAGTCAGGAGGGGAAAGTTCCCTAATTCTAACCATCAGATGGATTAGGAAAGCTGTTTACAGGTCAATAATCCGTTGATTGTGTTTCTTGAGGGATTTCTAAGCTCTGGATGATCTAATGAAGAAAGGCTGATGTGTGAGTGTGTGTCCTTCACAGGGACCCTTAATGTGTGTGGGGATACAGCTGCAGGCGCAATCTTCCCTCCTCCTCTCCCTTCTTTATTCAGCCGGCTTTGAGAGAGCCACAGGCCCCGCTCGGACCCTACGTCCGGCCGGCCGGTCCTGTCCAGAACCGCAGCAGGACCGGCCGTGACAAAGCAGGAAGGAAAGCCTTAAAGGACTCGTGATGTTTGTTGCATCAGCTTAGAATAATTCATGTTCATTTAACTTTGAGCTTTTTCAGGTTCAATGATGTTCACTGATGTTTTCCGTTGTGCTGCTGTGACAAGTGAAGAGGAATAACCTGATAGGAACGCAAACAAATTAATGTCAGCGGTGAGAACAGCTTCTAAACCCAAAACCTTCTCATTAAACTCAAAACCGCATATCAGTGGTTACAGTTAATTTAAAGTAAAACTTCAGAACAAGATGTGATTTATTTTATTTAAAAGACAAACCCCACAGCTGTTCCTATTGCTGCAGAAATTATACATATTCACTGTAGCAGGACATGTTAAAAAAATAGGTTATAGCCTGTAGATCAAATATTTAATGTCATTTTAATTATATATATATATCTTTTTAATGTAGACTGTCACTGTCAGTTAGTTGTTCTGATCTGAACAGAGTAATACGACTGTGGGGAAACTCTCAGAGCACTGATTGATTGGCTGTGCACAGCAACAGGTTGGGGATGGGCGTTACACCAGCCTCCATACAGCCTCATTTAGCACTGAAACCAGAACTTTAAACCCATAAAGCAGGCTCCTCCTGAAGCTGAGATTCTTTCTCTGTTTGCCATTTGACCTAGTAAAATACAAAGACTCACACTACACGTGCAAAAACAGACGGCTGGCTGGTTAAAAGCCCAAAAGAAACGTCAGCAACACAAAAGGTGGAGAGCAAAATGATTACAGTTAGTCCACATGCTCAGCACTCGTAAAGGTGGTGGACAAAAATCTATAGAAAAAAAAAAAAAAATCACCAACTTCATTTTTCTAGATGCCCGAGAATTTGTACACTCGGAGCCCGACTGGCTCAGGCCCTCTGCACACGGCCTCGCCTCAGTTCCAACAGGATGCAACAGAAGAAACTCGGAACAACTTGGGAAATTCCAGAGCAGTTAAAGAAGTGGCATTTAGCAAGCAGGAAACTCACAACTCAC
This sequence comes from Poecilia picta, assembly GCA_033032245.1. Taxonomy (NCBI): domain Eukaryota; kingdom Metazoa; phylum Chordata; class Actinopteri; order Cyprinodontiformes; family Poeciliidae; genus Poecilia; species Poecilia picta. The sequence continues at coordinate 16,556,954 of CM065354.1, read as the reverse complement.
TCCACCAGACTGGACACAGCTGCAGAGAGCCAACATGTTTTACTTGAATCAGATAAAAAAAAAAAGAGCTTAACGCTAACGGTGAAAAGAAAGTACACCTGTTTCAGTCCTAACTTTCACACATTAGGACAAACTAATAATCTGATCTTAAGAAGATTCTAAGATCTTTTTAGGTCCATGCTTTCAATGTGTACTAAACCAAACCAAAACAAAATAAAATATATCACCTATTATAGCAGGCAAAAGATGGCAAACAGACAGCATAAGGAACCTGTTCAAAAGATCCAATACTAAGAAAATGTACATAAACGTCTGTATTTGAGTAAAGTGGAAGAAAATAATCTAAATAATCCCTATTGTGGCATTTTAATAAATCATTGTGGTGGGATTTGTGGATTAAAGAGGGAAGGTCACCTCTCTAATTTGGCAGCACATTGGATATTTGACACAAAAACCGAATGAATAATTGTCAATATTGGCTGATAAGAAATGCTTCCATCATGACATGTTTTCAGTCATATTGGTCAGCCTCGCATTACTGTGAGAGTTTTTCTTGAGGCGCTGCAGCTCTCAGTTTTTTGTTTGTTTTTTAAGATATTGTTAAAAACTACTCAGGAATGTGAACATTAACTAGATGACTGTGTGTTGTGCGTGTGTGCGAGCGACGGTCATCGGTTCTGTGCGTGTGTGTTTGTGTATTGTGATTAGAAACTGACTTGTGTTTTCTCTCGTGTCCATTTTTGTGGAGAGTCGGGGGAATCGGATGTGAATTAGCTTTACGCTGGTGAAGCACATCAAATGGTGACATTTATGTTGGAGTTGAACACTGACACTTTTTAGATAAAGTTCATCATCTGGTGACCAGTGACTCCACCAATCAGTGACCTGTCATTGTGTTCGCAGTCAGAATTTGGGACCCCAGAGAAGTCGGAGCCGAAAAGGGCCGGAACCACGTGAAGGTTGCGAGTGGAAATCCCTGAGAACTGAGTCGAGTCATGCCGAGCGTGTGCTGCGTGAAAAGGGCCAGTCGACTGGTGACCTGTCCAGGGCGTATATCCAATGATTGATAGAACATCCAAAGTGAAAAAACGTTTGTTTTTATTTTTATTATTTTTGCAGCGTACGTAAACATCCAAAGTTTCCATTTATATATGCTGTGTTCCTAACTATTCCCAACGAATGTTCAGCCATTATTCATCTTGTCCGGCCTGTGAGCATCTATTCATATTTAAACAGCCTATATGTTTATCAGGAGCTTAGCAGTGATTTGGTGCTCAGTCCTATAGAGAGGCCCAGGAAGTTGGAGTGCATTCAGAAGCCGAGTCCTGCCATGTGTGCAGAGTGAATAAGTGCCCTTATTCATGTGAATTGAGGCAAGCTGCCAAAGCAGCAGGGTTACTGACAGAAAGACGTGGTAAAAAAAAAGACACACACACACACACAGTGCCACATTTACAGAGTTGCAGCGGGGCGGTGTAGCAACCACATACTGTTGTTTTTCTCCCAGTCGAAGCCTGAAGCAGCAGCAACAATGACACCTCAGGAGTTTCCAAACTACCCTGACAGGATGAGCTCCTCATGATGAGTCTGTTAACCAACCGATCCCCTTGGTTCAGATTTAATGTCCAACTGGTCGTATTTAAGGATTTACATAAAAAGCTTAGTGTTGTGTGTTCATGCGTTGCTGTTCCTGTTGCCTGAATGCTACATAAGGCAAACAGCGCTCTCTAAAGGCCATGCAGAGAGCTGAAAGCGAAGCAGAGCGAAGGAGACGGTCAAATTAAAATGAGCTCCATAACTTCCATTCAGATAAGATTTTTTTGAAAGGCAACTTTGCTTACGAAGATTTTATAATCCATATTCCCAGATGCATTAGCGTTTATGTGTGTGGATCTGTGTGGTTTGTGTTTCATTTTGGATATTTCAAATGTCTTCCACTTCTAGCGTGATGTGTTCTTTACAAAACTAAAGCTTACTGGTCTTCGAGAAGGCAAACTTGCCATTAGCAATTTATTACTTGAAAATGGTCTCAAAGACAGCAATGTTATCGTTTAATCGCACCAACTTGCTGTATTGTGACAGGCCTATCCAGAAAGCTATTAATCCCAGATGCATTAGCCTCAACAAAAACCAAAACGGATTTTATGAGCATTAAAAATAACGACTGAGTCCAGAAAGCTAATTGCACTCCCAAAACAAATCACTGAGAATGAGCCAACTCTCACCTCAGAGTCTGCTGAGGCTGTTGCTAGGGAACCCATGGTAACAGTTGTGGAGGGCTGAGCTGGTGACGGGTTAGCGCTCTCTGTCACAGCACAGCTCATTTCCATTTCTGTGTGTTCCAGAGCACCACTTCACCCTCGTACAGTAGCAACAGCTAGAGAGCGGCATGGCCAGGACAAACAGAGCAGCTCTACAGACAATGACACAACCACGTTTACCTCCAGGTTAAAGCTGCAGCTTAGCACCGAATTCTACACTGTTAAATTCTAATTCAAGTCTGATTGACCAAATTTCAGCTCCACCAGCAACACTTATAGTACCAATTCTTATGAATTTTGTTGGTCAATTTTTTTTTTTTAGCATTCTTGACTTGTGATCAGGGGCCGAGCAAAACCATTTCAAGGGCCACAAATGGCCCCTTCGAAACACTTTGGACACTCCTGCGCCAGGGATGTTGAGATTTTGTAGATCGTTTTGATGGAAAAAGGAATCCTGCCTTTCCTCACTCTAAGATCATTTCTATCCAGATCTTGGCTCTGATAGCTGATCTCATCTAACATTAACCCCACATTGATTTAAAAATTCACTAATGACGACAGATGACAGGCATAGCTTTTATATCCTAAAAGTATCTTTTTCCAGTGACCACTTAACGATACATTTCTCACATTGGATTAAGTATAATTCTTTTGAACAGCGGTGACATTGCACTCAAAGTCTTCCAATAACCGATCAGAGCAGCACAGCCCTCATGTCTGATGGCATGTGGATCATTCCAGTCCTTTCTCCCGGGGAGCTGCGTGCGTCACCGGGCCGTTCTTCATACACGAGGCTCAAGAGGGCAGTAGCTCTGCTCGTCGTGACTGAGTGAGACGCCCTTAAGGTGAAGCGTTAACAGCCTCTCTGCTACGCGGAACGGCACCAGAATTCATTTCAAAGTACACCATGTGCTCCGCTCTCACATATTGCACACGTCTCTGTGTGCACCAAGAGGTAAGAACTATCCGACGGCGGTAACGTGGCGTTCCACTTCAACCTACTGCAGATTAGTCTGACCTGACAGAGCGAGGAGAGAACAGGACTGGAGATTCAGCACAGGACAGGACTGGAGATCACCTCCTGCATCTGATTCAATACACAATATAACCTTCAGCTGAAAAGGAGTTTTGTTTTTTTTGTCCACTACTAATTGTTAGAAAGCTGACTTCCGTTATTTCTTGACTTGCTCGCATTAAACACATCTGAACCACAAGGGAACAAAATCAGTTCCTTCAGCAGATTTGAGATATAAGGAAAGGTTTGCAACGGCGCAGTGAGGCCACTGTGAATAGAAAACAAAAAGTAAAAAGTAAATGTCAGCCAAAAAACTCAGAGATTTTGACATTCTTCTCAGACACTTGCTAGAAATAAAAAAAGTCTGAAATTTCTGAATTTCAAAGGTTTAACTTTTTTTTCTAGAAAACTTCTGAGAATATTCTCAAAATTTCTGAGATTGTTTGGTTTAAACTGACGACTCCTTTTTTTCTATCCACAATGGCCTTACTGCGCCGTAGTAAATGTAAACCAGCAATGAACAGACAGCAACGTAAAGTCGACTGCAGCAGACTCACCCATTCATGGGGCCTCCCTGCTCCAGTGTGTACACCTGTCGGGGGTTTAGCAGGTACCTGAACTTTCTGAAGACACTGGAAGAAAACCACAACATGAAGGAACATGGATTAAGACTTCTGAACACAAATATCAGCTCAGATGTAAATGACGGGGTTAATATTCAACTACAGGAAGCTGGTCGGATGCATTACACGAATTGGTGGATGTGCAGCATTTTGATGCCGTCAGATGCTGCAGTAAATTTGATAGTAGATTTAATGATGAAGTGAAGACTGACATTAATACATTCATAGCTTAGCAGAAGTGGGTAGTAACTAGTTACATTTACTCAGTTATGTTTACTTAGGTAACTTTCTGGGGGGGATTACTTTTAGGAGTAATCGCAGTAGTAGTTTTTACTTTTACTCAATTAATATTGATACTACTCCATGTTTCTACACCAGCCTTGTTGCTCTAACGTTGTTTTCTGTCTGCTGAGCCGTTCGTTTCATTTGCAGATCAATAAAACACAGTAAACATGGCATGATGTCACCGGAGGTACAATACTCTGTTCCTACACACACATACATACACATCACATGTGGAATAGTATTAGTTTCACAAGTTTTATTTAGAAAAAAGAAAGATTTTAAAAGTTTTTCTACCTATATTTATTTTACTGTAATTTAATGTATTTCATCAAGTCCCTAAAATAACAAAATTTGTGCACTAAAGTGAAATTTTCTCCATCTGATGACGTCTTCAGTTACTCGGTACTTGAGTAGCTATTTTACAAAATACTTTTTTTTACTCTTTTCCGAATAACTTCTTGGACAACTACTTTTTTAATTTCTTTTGAGTAAAAATATATTGAAGTAGTGCCACTCTGAGTCCTTGAGAACTCTTCCCCTCAGCAGTCTGGGTGCAGGCAGGGCGGACAGAAAGGTTTCAAGCTAAGACTTTATCAGTCTTCTTTACAACTTTGCTTCAGTTCATTGATGTTAACAGTTTTTTTTCCACCGCTACAGTTGCTCAGATTCCAGCAAAACATCCTGGTGTACCTTATGGCTGAACAACTCAACTATGGTGGTGTCTTTTCTTGTTCATCAAGAGATTACACAAAGCTATTAGCATCATATACATCTCGCATAGTTACACAACTTCTCTGACTTTCTTTGTTTTACATGTAGAACGCCATACAAACTAGAGCAGAGAGAAGAAAAAGAAGAAGAAAAGGGCGGATAGGGAAGAGGCTAAAAGTAATAAGTAGGCTTGTCACAATAACAAAATTTGTTGGACAATTAATTGTCAACTTGTAGTGTGATTTAGATCGTCTTGCCGCTCTGATGTAAATCAGGGGTTTTCCCCAACTGGGACCTTAAGGCTGAATGTGACAGGTAGCCAATCAGAAAACCGGATTCTCCTTCATGCTTTCTGAGGGGAAATTGGAGGGGAATCCCAAACAGCTGACAGACCCAACTTAAGTCCAGCGGACATTGGAGATGATATGTGGAAACAATATTAATATTTATTCAACATTTAGTGCAAAGAATATAAAAATGATAAGGGGAGGAGTTGGAGCCAAATTGCTACCGCAGTTGATGAACCTGGGAAGTTTTCAGCTGTTCTTCGTTAACGTAACATAAAAACTTTCATTCAGTCAGGACTTTACACTGACTCTAGCCACATACCTCACAGGTAGATTCTAGTAAAGCATTGATGAATGCCTGATTTTAAAATTAGTTAACTGGACTTGTAGCCATTATTTTGTGCCCATGTTGCTGGACACCACACGGCACGACGAACCCGATCGAACCGTTATACCTAGGATTTCTGTCGGCTGATGTGTCTCTCAGGGTTTGAAAATGGGCCGACAACTAGTGTAGTGTGTGATGGACGTTACACTAAGGAAATGAGGTAGGGAGGGTCAGTGGAGAGCACCTTAACTGAGCCTTTTTTTATTCAGTGTCATCAACAGAAAGAAAAAAGCAGAAAGAGACGATAAAGCGGATAATTAAAATGAGGTGGATGGGTTTAATTTATCGTCCGATTAATTGATTTATCGTTCATCGCAACAGGCCTAATAAGAGTATTTTATCTATCTTTTTAACCTAGTGACATAGTGATTAAATAAATGACCCTACACATTCAGAAGGTAACTTTAGACTCTTTTGACCAAACGGTATTGTTTCATAAGTCTTGTGCTTCGTTCAGAACGTTGCCAACCTCATTTGTGTTTCCCTGCTTCGCTTCAGGTAAATGAAGTATTAATCCTTCACCAGCCCAGCAGGCTGTACAATATGCCACACATTTATCACTCCTGCTGTATCACTGCACAGGACTGTAATTAATGTCAGTTCATTAATTAGATGCCATTCATTCGGGTGCTGGAAGGTGAACTTTGACCCCTCTCTCAGGTGTTCTGCAGCCTCTGACAAGTTTTCTTCCAGGAAAACTAATTTGACTTAAACTGCCGTTATTTATTATGGTCTACTCCCAGTAACAAATGGTTCGGTGTGTTGCTCATAGGTTTTCTTTTTTTCTTTCTTTCTGAGATTTCCTGTTAATTTTTTTTTCCCTAAAGGGTAAGCACTTATTTAAATGTCATGAAAATTTCGCTGATAAAAATAGAACAGCTCTTGTTCTGGTAAATCTCTTTTACTCTTATTTGCCCATTGATAGAGAATAATTGGCTTTCTCGTTGTACATTAAGAAAAAGTGTGTTGCCGGGCAACACGCCTGCTAGAAAGAAAAGCAGCAGGTTCCGATTGGTCGTGATTGCTGGAAGCTATGTGGCAAATGACGCGAGAATAAAAGCCTTTATTTCCAGCACTCCACCTTTAAACGGTGGCATTCAGAGCCGCAGCAGGGCGGAGCGGCTGCGACGCGGTCTGGGAGGAAAACCTTTGATGTGACCTTGTAGCTCACAGGTTCATGACCTTTATGGACCAAAATACACTGACATCAATCCATCTGAGGCACAAGCAATGGCAAACTTAGCAAGCGAAACAAAACAGTTAATCGTAGCTGGAAGGTCTAACATAGAACCTGTTAGATATATATTTTTTAAAATGTTCTTAAAGTGAACAGCTGGGCTTGTTTTCACCTCTGAAAATACTTTTTAAAGGCACAAGTTGCTCTCCATGTCTCTGTCACTGCCGCACAGGTAAAACCGGGGTGAGCATTTTAGCCCTCATGTTGCGTTTAAAGACGGCTCACAAAACAAGCTACGACACATTAATAGCGGATTGAATAGTTGTAACGGCTGAAAAATGTGCGAGGAACAGAGCCGCTACTGTATCAAATCAAGATAGGGAGAAAAGAAAGTTGGCCACTCTGACGTAAAAATAACAAAATCTAATAAAGTTTCCAGTCAGGAGGGTGTGGGGGGGCACGGCTCGCTCTGTGAGTGGGCAATGCCCCTCCCCGCCCCATTAAATTTCAAACCAATTAGCCACACTTTCCTTGAAACGGTATCCATTAGTTAGCCTCTCTCTGACAGGACGTGTGCTGCCTCTGACATTCTGCATATTTCACATGTTAACATGTTTTAACAATCCACTTGTGGAGCTTTTGTCATTTATTTATGGTACATATTTTTATTTCATTGTCATTATTTGGTGGAATTAAGATAATGAAATTCATTATTTATTAATTTAAATGCATTTATTACATTGATTATATATTTTTTACAAATGTATTATTTATTATTATTCTTTATTGTTATTATTTACGTTACAGGCTAAATTTTTTTTGTCAAAATAGCTAAATTTTCAGTATAATTGTAATAGTAGCAGTAGAAATGGAAAAAAAACATTCAACACTGCAAAAACATTAAATCTTACCAAGTATTTATGATTTAGTTTCTAGTGCAAATATCTTAGTACACTTCAAATAAAACAAAAACTAGATGACAATTAACTTTCCAGCAAGACACAGGACATTGTTTTAAGCCAATAATTCCTTAATAAGGATAAAAAATATTACTTCCATTGGCAGATTATTTCACTTATTACATGGAAAACATGCTTTAGAAACAGATTCAGTAATCTACCAGTGCAACAAATGCTTTCTCATCTATAATAAGGAATTAGTGGCGTGAAACAATCTCCTATTTCCTCCTGAAACGTTGCTTGTAAGTTAGTTTGGTCTTATTTCAAGTGTCATAAGATACTTGCACCAGAAACTAGACAAAGACGACTTGGTAAGATTTTGTGTTTTTGTGGTGAAGGGGTGGAACACTTTATATTTGCACTGTGCCAGTGGTCACCCATAAACTGACACGTTAGATTTGGAAACATGGCCGCCAGTGATGAGGTCAAACTCACCGCTCCCCCTGCCTCCCTCCACTCTTAGGGTTGACCAGGACCAGGAGGGGGTGTGTTCCAGGGAGAGGGGTGATCTGCAAGCAGGAAACACACACTCTGCTGTTTAACCTGCCTTAAACCAAGCGCTGCACACCGGTGTCCAGATCAGTACCTGCAGTGTCTGTCTGTCTACAGGAGGGAATTTAAATGTCTTGCTGGCGTCGTCAGGGCTGGTGTTGGGAGTGGACTCACCCTCCCCGCGCTTCGCCGTGGAATGACGATCCTGTGGAGAAGAGAAGAGCTGACGGACCGTGGTGAACAAGTCACTAAGGAGGAAATAGTAAATGGGTCAGCAGGTGCCCGAGTCTTGATTTAAGGCATGAAATCTCCAATGATGAGATAAACAGCATGCATATAATCAATGTGTCGTTGTTGGAGGGGATGGAGGAGGTCTGACAGCAGAGTCCAGATATAGAGTCAACGGCCAGCGTGAAATGGAAGGCAGGTGGTCACAAGTTTCATCCTGAGATGTTTGAGGGAAGTTGTGATGACTGCAGCTGCTAAATGCTGCTGAGACGTTCACTTTGAACTCACAGCGCTGATTGGCTACTGCTTTTATTTTCTATGACTCCTTTTCTGTTGGTTTGTATGAATGTGCTGAAAGGCCACACTGGTCCAAAGTACGAGAGCAGTTAGATACTCTGAACTGAAAAGAAAAACTGAACCAACTTTAACGAAATACTCTAATTTGCTGTATTTTGACTGATTTGATTTTTAATCTAATCAGAGTTATACTGGGAAGAAAGTCTGACTAACTTGATTACATGTAACAAATTTACCTTTTTTTTAAGTTGGAGCTCAGATCTCTTTCTTCAGTGTATCATCTGAGTTTTGAACTCGTATTAGTATTTTCTATCTGTCAAATATTTGTTCTCTGTTTTTGGTAAACAACACTACCTGAATTGTGAATTAGTCACCACAGAACAAAATTGCAAATTTAGCTTTACAGCGCCCCTGCTGGAGAGAATATGGAACAGTCACATTATTCTAGGCTGTTCGTACCTTTCTGTTTATTTATTTATTTATTTTAGACTTTTGGACTTGAGTTCAGATTTTTTATTGTTATTTATTTATTTATTTATTTTTACATGAGAAAACCAGAACCTACCCCTGATAAACACATGTTCATATTTAACCGTGTTTGGCCCTGCAGCAGCAGTTAAAGGTTTTTCTATCCCTCCTTTCATGATGTGCGGCGGAACGGTTCTCACCAGCACCGCCGGACAGATGTATGATGGCAGCAGGATGTGGTCCTTCAGGGTCCCTCCGTCACACTCAGGCTTCATAGTAGACGCACACTTGTCATGGTACTGCAGTGGGCAAGAGAAGGAGAACCGTAAGGACAGTAGGCGTCTTCCATCTGACACTCTGCGTTAAGTCATTCAGTCATACAGTGACAGCATGGCTGCTCGGTTTTTCGGCCATGGAGGGTCGACGGAAACGCTCTGCGCACCATGCTGAAGCAGGAGCAGGTGCTGGGATGGTTTGGTCTAAACGTCACATCACAGACAACAGTGTCACCTAGTGGAACCAGGACGCAATGACGCTTATGAAACGTGAAGGTAGAGTTAATGTAGTAATAATAAGTGTGTGCGAGGAAAGGAGGTGTGTTTTTTTTAGATACGTTTGTTTTAGACATAGACATAAAGTCAATGTATTTCTGAAAATGACGATGAGCTCAATGACTCAGGTATGACCCTACTAGCCTGTCTCTATTTCTGAAAATAGCTCATAAACTGAGCTCTTCAGATTTTACTGCCACTGTTACATCATCCAGCTGTACATCATCCAGCTGTAAATCATGGCGGAGCCTCGGTCCTGCGCTCCTCTCAGCACTAAATTCTCTTCAGCAGTTTTACTGTTTCATTAATGTACAAATGAGCTAAGAATACTCTGCCAGTACTAGTTAGCTGACTCCTCATTATCTTCATTTTAATTATTAGGCAATATTGGTACCAAAAACCACCACTAAAGAACATAAGTGAAGTTTTCCTCTTGAAACCAACAAGTTTAAATTTGAATTTGAACCATGGTTAAGCGAATGCCATGGGTAGCGCTGTTTGCAGTTTACACAAACCACAAAGAAGAAGAAAGACCAAAAATCTACAAAATCTATGGAGGTCTCCTAAGTCTGACCATAAGGACTTCTCTCTATTTTTTATTATTATGTTAAATACAGAAACAAATTCTAGATTAAAATGTCATGGTTTGCGTTTTTTCCTCGTATAATTTTCTTTAAACTGAAGTGGTATATAAGAAAAATTTAATGTGCTAAATTTGATCAATTATACTTAGTATTTTTGACAAAAACATGTATTTCCTTCCTTATCGACAGCAAACGATATTTATTTATTTATTTATTTGTTTGTTTTTTTTGTTTTTTTTCCCCTGACATAAACTGAAAATGACCAATACCTGTTGTACTGCTGCCTTCTTAAATACTCTGTATAAAGAGTATTACTTAAGAAGTACTCTGTATTTCTTAAGTAAGAAATGCAGATGGTGGTAGTTGGTGTAATGACAAGAACCGTGAGATCAAGGCATATTCATATGTTAGAGGATGACCTAGTCAAAGTTTAGACTGTCCTGTGTGTGTCTCTGGGTCTTCTCTTGTTGTCGTTATATCAGTCTTTAGACTGATTGGTTGCTGTCTGCTCTGGGGTCCCAGAACCAAACATTGAGAAACATCATTCAGTTTTAATGTTCTGACACAAACTTCCAGAAAATTGCAAAACTGCTGAAACACAGAGTTTCTCTCATTAAAGACTAAAAAGCCCATTTGTTTAGAGCCGTGTTTGATTAATAACATGATAAAAAAATCACTTGTGTTTCAACCCTGCAATGTAATCATTTTTACTTATTGTTTTATTTTCTTTGTAATCATGTGAGGAAGTTTCTTTGGGGTGGAAGCACAATAAAGTATGATATTGTTAAAGGTGGATAACTCATTTTCCGTACTCTAAAATAAGCAGTTATGCTTTTGGTATTACACACATACCTTTAATGTTAACAATGCTCTAAAATTTCTGCAAATTTCTCCGTTACATTGCATCTGTAGTTGCTTCTATCTGCCTCTGGGGGGCAGTGGTCATGGTCCTGTTCATCTAATTATGCCTGTGTTAGAGTAGAACGTGGCGACTGGCGGTCAAAGTGCGGCATGGTGGGCGACTCACCGTGACCTGACACCAGACACAGTGCAGGCCCGTCAGGGTCTGGTAGCCCTTGATGTTCCTGAAACAGCGCTCGCACTTCGACGGACAGTTCCCCTCTATCCAAACATGCTGCATGACCTGGAGGAGAGCAGAGGCAGTCACATGACCACTCATTAAAAGCTATTTCAGAGAAAATTTCATGATTTCAGGACTCACTGCATTTTTGGAACCATGTGGTATCAAACGAGTTTATGTATGGAAGCTGAGTTGATATTATACAATTTCAATAAATCCAAACTTGGCTAAGTACTGCTATAATTACCCATATGATGATGAAGACACTTTCTTTCTAGCTCTCAGTGAAGGCGGACGCTTTTTCCTCTGCTCCTTTCCCTTCCCATTCTCTCCCTGCTTTCTGTTTTTTGTTGCTTTTTTATGAGTTTCCTTTGCACATCCTCTGAATCTACAAATTGTGGATCTGGTTAACCGCTCTCTTAATGCAATTGATCAAATTTTCACGAGAAGACAGGGTACAGGAGAGCCCTCTTGTCCCTCGTGGGCACATACACGGTGGGATTCATCCTGGATTTATTCATGATAACAGGATTTCTGCTGTTTGGAGCTTGTGGATTCCTGGCTTATCAACAAATTTGTTACAGATTTGGCCAAATTAGCGAACACTCAGGGACAGAGATGCAAGCTGGATGCGAGTATTGCTGAGACTAAAACTCACCAACGGGATGGAATCGATCTTGGAGAAGTTGCTAGCTTCACTTTTGTGGAACGGCCAAACTAATTTGGATGATTAGGATGAACTATAAGAGACATACCGGTTAAAGACTCTAGGTCAGGCAGAAATTTTAAGTCTGCCCAATCTAATAAGAATTTGTTATTCTGAATCTGGTTCCCTGTGGCCTTGGCAGCTACCTCAAATCTCTGGAGTTTATGTAGACAAACTGCTCCTTCCCATCTCCTCACCCCTCCTGAAGTCACGCGTGGAACCTTATGGCTGAACTCACTCTTGATATTTCCACCTTTATCAGAGATTTGTTTGGGAGAACAGGCTGTGACAGACATGGGCTAATCTGCAAACACGTCATAGTTACAGACAAACTCAAGGCGCTTTCACACTGCAGGATCGGAACGGGAAGGAATGGGTGTGTTCACATTACAACTTGCGTTCCACCCGACCCCAAGCGTTCCAGCAGCTGATTGGCCGCTGGTTGTTATGGAGTCAGGCGTTGATTTCCCGTTGACAGTTGGCTCTCACTGTATTTTGTAACGAGTGGTATTTTTCTTCCGTATTTCTCCTTGCAATACGTAGAAGTCGTTCAGCATTTTGTCTTCTGAGGGCAGCTTGTTGGCGGAATTTAATTAATTGTATAAGGTTGATGAGCAGCAAAATTAAATCCATGTCGTCCATTGTTGTCGTCGTAGTAACTGTTAACCCGCCCCAAGCGTTTCTGCTTAGAACCTCCAGCTGATTGGCCGCTGGTTGTTATGGAGTCAGACGCTGATTTTCGTCTCAATATCAGCCAATCAGCTGCTAGAACGCTTGGGGTCGGGTGGAACGCAAGTTATAATGTGAACACACCCATTCCGTTCCGTTCCGTTCCGTTCCTGCAGTCTGAAAGCGTCTAAACACTCCCTGACCTCAACGTCGTTGCCAGCATGTTTTTGTCTTGCTATATTGTGCAATATAGCAAGACAAAACACTCTAATATATTATTGTTTATTGTGACAGGCCTACACACCACTTGAAGAGGCAATGTTCGGTGGCAATGCCCACTTACATTAACCTGCCGAAAACATTCAATATTTGGAAGTGTGGCCAACACAGATTGAATGGATTCGTTCACTTCCTCTGCTGCTATTACCAAACTACAACCATGGCAGACTACAATTCCATCATCGTTCGCAGCTTCTCCTTCGGTCCGCTGATCGACCCAGTAGAAATTCTACTGCAGAAATCCAAGTCAATGGGAGAAATCCCAGATGGAGGACTGAAAGGAAATAAGAATCAAGTGGAATTGCATAGGAAGGCAGTGGCCAGGCCACAATGGCATAGATTCAGCTATGCTATCAACCACAACTGACAGAAACACCGTTGAACTTAATGTCCCAGAAACAACATAATTCAGAAACATCTGCGACCCAGGACCTTGAGAAGGAGGTTAGAGTTCATGGCTCTTGAACCATCAGAATGTTGTGTTTGCACTTACACTGGTGTGCTTGCGGGACTTGGCGTAGGTGCTGATGCAGGCAGCGATGTCTTTGGACACGCAGCGTTCATGTACCGTGTACTTGCATGCTGCAATATGACAGGAAGCCGCTGCATTAACCAGGGATCGCTCTTCACAAATACAGATCCAATATGGCTGGGAGGTAATTTCGTTTACAGCTGACCACATTAGCAATCAGTTCAGACAGTAAGTGAGTGCATGCATTCATAGGCCCTAGGGGCACTGCGTGGGAAAATCAATAATGAAAATACACATAATCACATTGCTGATCCTTCTCTAATGGCGGTTGCAAGGACGCATAATTGAAAGCAACAGTGAGTCAAAAGCATTTAGGAACAAGGCATAAAATACTTCGAATTACGCTGGCTGCAGGAAGTGAAGGAGATAAAGATGGAGGAGGAGATAAAGAGAGGAGGAAGATAAGAGGCAGCGGGAGACACAGACAGACAGTGACGGGGAGAGAGAGGAGGCTCACTGGAGCAGCAGAGGCCCTGCTTGCGGACGCCCAGCAGCATGGCGTGGCAGAAGTTACAGAAGGCTGGTTTGTTGAAGTGCTTCAGATGCCAAACATGCTGCCCGTCCTCTTGCACGTTCTGCCATATCACAGCAGAACACAGAATCATTTCAGCTCCTTCTCCAGACATTCAACACCATCACGTAACATCTGGTCGAAATGAACAGAGACTCTAAAGCCAAATCATTGCTTCAACATTTTCTTCTCACTTAGCAGAGCACAAATCTGGGAGAATCGACGCTGACAAAACGTTGACTCGTTTTAGAAGTTTTACATCCCAGACGGCAAGTGGTTGACAATGGAGATAAATCTGTTGTAAATGTTGTATTGTTTTATGTGTTTTTTATTTAACTGTGACAGCAAAACGTACCGCGTCCATGCCCAGCAGGACCAGTAAAGGGACGGTGGTGAGGCCTCCTCTAATCCACTCCTCCAGTGTGACCGTCCCATCCTGGTTAAGGTCGATCTCATTCATCATCTCCTTCAGTATCTGAAACAAGCAAGGATGGGTTGGATGGATGGATGGATGGATGGATGGATGGATGGATGGATGGATGGATGGATGGATGGATGTTATAATGCTAGGATGACCATTTAACAACTATGTGAAAAAATATCTATATTGTTTATAAAAGTTACGGCGACTTTAAGGTAATTATTTTTCAAAATGAATCTAAAAGTTTAGAGCAGAGTGCAGGCTAGCTAATATTACCTTTTACCGGAGCATATTCTGCACAATAAGCATTTAAACCTCTAAATTCAGCAGCAATTGTGATGAATATCTGAAACAACTTCCTGTCAACACTCTAGACATCGTTGGACTTGGATAATATTTCAGAAGCAGGAATGTAATTCTTGCTGCTTTTTAGTTTTAAAAGAGATTAGATTGTGTTATATGTGTCACTATTAAATGCTTACACTAATATCATGATATTAGTGCAAGAAATCATGATATTTTACTATCATAAGGCTCATGTGGGCCTATACCTTCTTCTAATGTCAGCTGATGCTTCTGCTTGTGTTCAGAAACAAACAGAGCCTGGTTCTGCCTCAGTGAAGTGTACTAACCGGCTTCAGCTCTGTTGAGTCCCACTCCAGATACTCGGCCACGTGGACCATCTGATTGATGATGTGATCCAGCTCCTGGATAAACAGAAGCACATGAAAACCTGCACCTTCACCTCCATCTCCATGTTTCAGTGCGGATGCAGCCACTGCTGGGATTGTTTTATAGCAGTGTGCAATATTTTCCTCCACTTACGTGATCGCTTCAGCAAGCGGCTCGCATTAAACCAGCCAGATCCATTAAGAAAGATCTTATGTAAACATTCAGAGTTCACATGGTGTTCAGGTTTCTATTCCTGGAGCTGCAAGGTGCTCGAAGCAGACACACACACACACACACACACACACACACACACACACACACACACACACACACACACACACACACACACACACACACACACACACACACACACCACCAGACACAGAGCAGAAGGACAGTGAAGATTATCCACTCACTGAGCTGTCCAGGAGCCCGTTGGCGTCTGTGTCGTACAGTCGGAACATGACTGGGGGAAAACGAGAACAGAGACCCCGTTAGAAACCGGCACTTTCTCCTGTGGACTCTGAAGATGTGGACAGTGCCGCTTCTCCAGCAGGTCAGAGATCAGCCCCGGCACACGGCCTCAGACAGAAGTCGGTCGAGTTCAGGAGGGCTTCAGCACGTCAGCAACCAGCCAAATGAGGAAGGCGCTAGCTGAGGCTCCCGGGAGGAAGGAACTGAGTTTCATACGTCTAATTATACTGAAAAATCAATTATTACTGCCTGTTCAAACAACGCCCAGAAGCACCCAAATAACTGACACACAAAATTACAACAGGCTTAACGACACAGTAGAAAGATAACATAAATACAGGACAACAATAAAATATTATCTTTTTTTGTTGCTTGAATGTAAATCTAACATCTACCTGTCTGTCTGTCTGTACTGTCCGATTTCTGCTGGTTTGACTGCACAGTTTTCAAATAAATCCAACTTTATTTTTGTGGAGAGAAACTTTTCCAACAGAATCTTTTTTCTCCTACCCTGGTGTTACATGACTGACAAGACTTCTAATCATAATCGCATTAACAAAAAGCCTAAATCCTGTTGAAAATACAGATACAATCAAACACACTTGTTATCTGCGCTATGGACACGCTAAAGCGCTCAACATCCCCAGAACCAGAACCAGACACCGAGGAGCAGCATTCAGCTTCTATAAACCACAAAACTGGAACAAACTTCCGGAAAACCGCAAAACAGCTGAAACACCGAGTTCCTTTAAACCCAGGCTAAAACCCAGCTGCTTTTGAACCGTAATAAATAAAAAATTGAGCAGCATATTTGTGCATTGTTGATTTTGGTGATGTCACCCATCAAAATGTAACATTTGTTGCTGGTTTTCCCAATTGTTGACTGTATGGTGTTTTTTTATGACTTTGTATTTTTGTATTTTAGACTGTTAAACACTTTGAACTGCCTTGTTGCTGAACAGTACTTTAATATATCCTCTTATTAATGATAATCTGTCCACTTTATTTGGCTTTGACAGAAATCCTAAAATATTACAACTCACATGATTTAGGTCTTTGAGTTTTAGATAAAAGATAATTTTGGCAAATCTTATTTCCAAAAAGGAAAAAAAAAAGGAAAATCTTTGGGCCCTCTCCAGAACTGGGACCCTGGGCTACTTTTTAAGATGTGAGTTTCATCTCTTCTTCAGGAGCTCCTGATGAGCTGTGGTCAGTAATGAACTGGAATGTGTGACTGCAAGGCCAACAGAATCAGTGACAGGACAGAGTTCCCTGCATGGAACAGAATTTTGTGGGTGTGTTTTAGGTAGCAAGAGAACTGCCACTTACACTCCAGCTTGTCCTCCGGGGTCCCCCTTTCCAGCAGTGAAAGGTAGCAGACGATGTCCTTGAGAAAGACCACCTGAGGGGACGTCGGCGTGGAGCCTGCCTGAGACTGCGGGCTCTTCTGCAGGGCAACTTGCTTCTCAAAGTTGCTCTTCTCTGTTGGCGAAAACACAAACCTTCAAACCTACGACGCAGCCCCTCTGCTTCAATTAATGAGGTGCGTAGAGCGAGAGCAGCAGTAAATCACACATTCAGGCATTAGTGTGACAGCTTTAGAGAGGTGGGAGCTCTGGATAGCGTAAAGACGACACAGAGCTGTGGAGAGTGGGCTGATAAGACGCTGGTCACCGGACTGGAAGGGGCAGAAAAAGCCACACAACAGTACGGCATTGTGTGAGGGGATGGAGCAAGACTGGCTGCTACTGAATGCAACAGGTCAAGTTAGTCAGCTGCCATTTTATGATGTTAAGAAGTGACATATTGTTTATGAAATTATTCTCGCAAAGAGATTTGTCGTCATCTAAGCTTTATGTCAATGCAAAGCTGTGGATGCAGTCACGGACGGCATCCCACCATCATACCCTCTCGGAACTTTTGTCAAAAGATGACATGGACCATTATGTTAAGAAGTTGACAATATTAATGTGGGTTAAAGCAGTATAGCTAACTGTTTTATGCTACATTTTCAGACTAAAGGAAACACCTTGTAGTCATGCTCACCTGACTGACGTTTTGGAGTTCCAGCCCTTTTGGAAGAACCAGCTTTGGGGGTCAGGGCATTGCTGGTGGAGGTTGAAGGTTGGACCTGAGCGCCTGGTGATCGATAGGACCCCCCTGGTGCATTGGCTGCTGTACCTGAGCGCTGTGAGGAGGACGTAGAGGCTCCGGAGCCTGGTGAACTTCTTGTAGTGGAGTGCTCCGGAGTGTATAGGCTCATCGCAGTCAGGATGCTCTTCCCGTTCATCCCTGATTGGGTCAGTCATAAGAGTAAATATAGAAGAGGTCAGGCTTCAGGTTAGTTCTGAGGAGTAAAAACTAACATTGAACTTCACAACGGCAGCTAGGAAAATAAAATGAAAGAAGCAAGAGCTGGGGGGGGGAGGGACTAGATGAATAGCAGGTAAAATACTGGATCATGACCAGAGCACCTACACAGCATCACTGATACACTGATCCACAGGCAGAACGTTAGTGCCTTGCAAACATAGTCATGGTTCGTTCTCCATTCCCTCACATCGCTGCGACAAATTTCTTTGGCTTTGATGATGCACCGCTTTTCCTTCCTCTGCTATATTTTCGCCTGCTACTCTCCAATTCTGCATAATCTGACATGAGACTTCTTAAGGTTGTTTTTTCCTCTCTAACATTTCACATGGCCTGTGACCCCTTCCTTGAGTGGGACCCATCAGAGGAGATATTACTCCCAAAATGTTCATGGTCTCTTTCTATGGATTTTACTACTGTTTCAGACAACATGCTTCACTGTTTCTGTCCAAGATAAAACTACTTTAGGAACATTTATGTCATTAACTCTTTCTTCTAAATAGAAAGTGCACCTGGGTTCCTGCATTAGAGTTTGTTTATTTTGTATGTGTTCTGTCCTTTTAAAGCACAGTCTAATACTATGCAACCAGCTATCTGTCACAGGTGAATAGTGCAAACTAAGCGACTAATGCAATCTGCTGGGTTCCTTCAAATCTGACAAACAAACTGTAATCTCATAACTAGCATCAAATTGGAATATATGTGCTGAATGTTCACCGAATGGATTTTATGTATGTAAATTTTATTTATTTTTTTATAAAATGCTTTGAAACATTTTTTGTCTAATAGACGGTATATAAACATATAGAATTGAATTAAATACATGTGATAGACCAACATAAAGAAGAGCATAATTGTGAAATGGAAGGGAAATGTTAAATATTTTGTCAAACTTTCTATAGTAATAAAAATTTAAATCATGATGTACATATATTTTAAGACCAATTTAATCAGCGTGCATTTGATGCATTTAGAAATCTTCAAAAGTCATATAATTAATAAATGGAGTCCATCCAATCTGATCTCAGTATAAATGTTCAGTGAAGGCCTCAAAGGCTGTTGGTTACAGAACATCAGAGAGCAAGCAGCATCTGTAGGAGAAGCAGCCAAGAGAACCTGTCGACATGACAACTATCAGTCCTGTACTTCACAATATCTGGACTTTCTGGCAGAGTGGGCAAAATAAACAAAACAAGCAATGCAGAAAGGATTATTTAGGAAGTCCTGTCTGTGATATTTGGTGTCTGGGATACAGACTATTCTCTGTTCAAATTAAAAACAATACATTTATTTTATTTTTTATTTTTTGCAGATGTTGGCATCAACTCTTTGACCTTCATGAAAAACAAAACCCTTATGACTACAGTAAACACACTCTGAATCTGTGGCAAAAAGATTTCTGTTCACAGACACTCTGTCCAAGTTTCTGTTATTCTAAAAAGAATACCAGTGTCCAAATGAGCACGGCTGATAGTCGAACCTAAAACGAAGCTTTACATGTGACCAACTCAGTGGGATTGAATCTGAAAACCAGTTCATAAAACATTTCGAAAACCAGTTAACACGTTTATTCCATTTCACAATCGTGCGCTACTTTGTGTTGGTCTATCATGGAAAAATGTAATGAAGCGGTGTGAGGCTGTAACCCTACATCACGACAAACAGTCCACTGGCTAGAAGTACATTTGCAAGGCACTGTACCAAGAGCTCACAAAAACACAAGAACACACAACCGCCAAGGGAGCCAGCGGGACTCTTGTCCCGTTAAGCCGGCGTCACCGTGGCGACACGGGCCAGTGGCCTGTTGTGGTACCTGTAATGGGGGCACAGGCCACTTCAGTCTGAATAGAGATGCCTGCATCAATGGAACGGGCGTCTGTGGTCAGTCATTGGTTCAAGAAAAGAAAAAAAACAGCAGCAGATGTGACGAACAGCCAGGAAAGAGTGCAGGGGTTTCTAAAAGGCTGGGCTGAGCTCACCAAAATAAAAGCCCCATTTAGGACCGTTTTTCTTTTCTTTTGTTTTTTTTAAGGGCTGCTCAGCTGCCTCAAAGATGGATATTAAAAATAACGTCATTATATGATTTTTTAAAATGATCTTTTTAGATTCATTTTACTTGTAGCGGACAATGAGAAGCTAATTTCAAAAAAGCACCCTGAGCTCTTAGTAAGGAGTTCAACAAAACAAAGGCAAAATATAAACAGGAAAAACAGCAATATAGAAAAATGTTTCAATATTAGGCAAAATAAAATAAACAAAGTAATGCACAAACATGTCCATCATTTTTTGTGTGACCTAGAACCAGTTGTTTAAAATAAGGAAAATATACTTCTAGAAGACATCCAGCAGGTGTCAGTATTGACTCTGAGGTGTTTTGCTTTGAGAGCCTGACTGGTTAACTCATACTGAAGCAGCAGAAACCTGCTGAAGTCCGTTTCTAAATTCCTTTCATGAGCCTGATATCAGCATGAATGGTCATTCAGATCTGATGCCGTGTTCACATCACTTCCCCTGAAGGGACGGAGATCCTTCTGCTCCTACAGCAGCTCTGAGCTGGAGGGCCGTTTGGAGCTGTTGTTGTTTCTAAAACTGGCATATTGTCACTTTCCTAAAACAATGACCTGAATTTTTTTTTGACAACAGTGAGTTATTTTGTGCCTAAGACAGCTTTTGAAAAATAAATAAGTGGTGATTCCTCCTCTTACCCCCAAAAATTATTTTTAGTCCAAAAAAACAAAAAAAAAACGTATTTTAGTGATAATATATATACTTTGAGCTCCATATTTCTTTGTTTTGATCGGAAAAAACATACTTTAATCAACAAAACATTTGCTCAGACCTTTCCTAACATGGTGTATGTGGATATTTTTAGTTCCAAATCACAGCGTGGCTCCAAAGGAAAGCTTCATGTAAAGGCAGAGATTAGAATGGTCTGCTGCTGCAGGATGTGCAAAACACTTACTGAACAAAAAAAAGAAGAAAAGAAATGGCTTCCCTGCAATTTGACCCTCCTGGGAAAACATGAAAGTATTCAAGCCAAATTTGGATCTTCAGATTTTGTGCTGGAGACTTCACACACGACCATAACTACCACCCTAACATGGGGACAACGAGAGCCACGTTTCTCACTTTTCTAAACATTTTTCTGAACAGAACTAGTTTCTAATTCGGCAGTCCATCTGTGTCCTCAGCCGCTCTGCAGGGAGCAGCAGACTGGAGCCCGAGCCCACGCAGCACCCATGTGGAAACGCAGAGCCAGACGGTTCACACAGAGCGCTGAGATGTCTGTCCTCATATGTGCTTCTGCCCCGGTCAATGCGGAGCCCGTGACTAATCCGTTTTTGGTGATAAAAACCCACAGACATGGGTCACTGCTCATCCTTAGTGCCTTGCAAAAGTATCTGAGCTTTTTCACATTTTGTCTTGTTGCAACCACAAACGTCAGGTGTTTTAGGGCACAGCTGTGGAAATGGACGGAAAATAACACATCAGCTGCATTGCTATTGGCCACACAATTGTGCAAATTGGAATGACAAAACTACATCCAGGTGATCAACAACCAGATGTTGAAAGGTGATAGTACAAATAGGAACCATCAAGATATGGCCACTCAGCTAAACTAATCAGAGAACCCTATATGGTAAAAGCTGTGGTTGGGAGGAGTTAATATCAGACATGAGGCAGAAAATCATGGTCACCACGGTGAAAGAGATGGTGGAAGCATCATGCTGTGAGGATAAGTATGTTAAAGGATCCTGAAGACATTCATTTTCCCTCCACTTCCTTTCCATTTGTAAACATTTTTGAAAACCAACCACTTTTCATGTTCCTTCCACTTCCCCAATATGCACTACTTTGTCAGTCACATTAAATCCTAACAAAGTATATTGATTTTTGTTATAATGTTACAAGACGTGAAAAAGTCTAAGAGGTTTAAATATAAGATAGCACATATGCATTTTTTTTGGGAAGCTATGAGGCGATGTAAGCCCAATGAAGTAAGACAGACTCATTTCCAAATGAGGTTGACATGTAGATTCAGTGTTGAATAAACGACACTGCAGCCAGCGGTTAGGACGACAAAAATAACATCTAAACACATGCAGTGTGGTCTTATGCCTGGGGAAGAAGAAGAAGAGCTTTTGAGGATAAATTGAACTCATCAGGTTTGCAGGAATCTCCCTCTCACTGGCAGCCCCGACTCTGAGTCAACATGCTGAGCTGGACATTTATTAGGACTTCAGTTGGCTCTGTTCCCAAGCAGGAGGGAATAATACTGCTTACCCAGCACCAATAACTCCAGAGATAATCTTACTGGAAACAAAGTATCGATGCTTTACCTCAGACATACAGCTAGTTACCAATATGGAAAGGGTGAAACCTTAAACCAAGCACTGCAAACACTTTCTGTACAATAAATCATTTAGGAACAGAAAAACACATTATTTTGACCATTTTTTTTGTCACACTTAGATGCTTCAGAACATCAGACAAGTTTTAAAAGACAAACAGAATGTGCTCAATTGCAAAATGCAGTTCATTTCTAAGTGTTATCCAAAGGACATCAGCCAGGTGTAAAAATACAACTGTGTCCCTTGTATTAACCTCCTGTGATTAATCACATCTCTTTGGCTCAATTCCTGTAGATTCACTTCCCCTGATTACTCCCAGAACTATAGAATCACAAAAAAATCCCACAAACAGAACGCAGGGTCTGACTGCACAAAGTAGGCCAGAAGATCTTAAACGACAACACCAAATGTTGTTTTTCAGAGGAAAAACCAAATCACTGACATCTATGAGTCTGAAAAAAGATTACAATGTCATTCTGCACAATGCCATTCTGTGCATATCCCAACAGATATCAGTAGATCTCAAGTGGAGCTTTCACCAGTTTCTCCTTGGCACTCAGACAACAACTCTAATTGCTACACTGTTGGACAGGACAGGGTTCAAAGAAAAAAGTCCCGACAGATCTGCTCATGGTTTGTCTAGAAGTGTACACAAACACAGCATGGACACAGTACCAAGCTGGTTTCCAGTGGTCGGACCGTACGGCTACATAAACATCAGCGTACCCCGTAAGCTGGTTTCCGGCTGAGGCTGGTCTGGAGAGCAGCGCCCCGTCTTGCTCTTGAAGAAGGTGAACAGATGCTGACACATCTCCTCTGGAATGGTGTTCTCCAGGTAGGTGGCCATGAAGAGCTGGAAGCCCTCATAGTCAATGGGCTGCAGGGGAACAGAGGAGGAGGAGACGTTAGCTGAATTAACCTCATGGATGAAGCTCTCACCAGCAACAGTGATGAGGGAGAGGACTTCAAGCTGTCGTCCTGTGATTGGTTCAGACACCTTGATGAGGTAAAAGTATGATTTAAGATTATTACTGTGGAAAAAAAAAGAAAAATAAATAAATAACACAGACAGTAAAATATCATTTGAGTTGAGGTGGAGAACAACTTCCTGCACCAAACCAAACAAACGGCCCCATCTACAGAGGCCTTACCGCCCTGTGACAGGCGCTGGTGGGTAGGACAGAGCTAGGTCATGTCAGTGGACAGGATGTGCATGCAGTCTGCCCACACAGACAAAACACGACATGCAGAGAGCAATGGGCTTACTTGGTTGAGAACATCTTGCATCTGTTTAGCAGTGGAGAGCAGCAGGAGGGAGGGAGGGGAGGAGTGGGTAGAACAAGAGAAGGGAGTTAGCTACTTGGTGTGTGTGCGGACAGTTTTAGTGAAGATGCATGTGGTGCTGAGCATGCAGGAAAGGTCAATCACACAATGCACTCAGAAAACAGAGCAGCTTCATGCCACTTCCTCTGCAATTAGAACGGCTAAGGCTGCTTCTGGGTGAAGCATTTACTGCAAATAACAGTCGGCTTTTTGTGGTTGGAGAAACGTTGTGACAAAATCTATGTTCGCGTAAGAAGTCTGGGATAACGTTGGAATATATGTAGTATGAAAGTGGAAGGTTTTTCGATTTCTAAATTGAGCTTTTAGATGTTGTATATCTATCTAAATGTAGATATGCTTAACCAAGATTGATATGAAAAGAGGACATTGGCAACTTGACACGGACCGCTCAGGTAGACGAATACGTTCTTAACCAGCTGATCCTGGCGCCCACACTGCTGTCTATGAGTTTCCATTTGGTGATGGTGTGTGTGGTGGTGATGGTGTGTGTGGTGGTGATGGTGTGTGTGGTGGTGGATGGTGTGTGTGGTGTGGGTGATGGTGTGTGTGGTGGTGTGGTGGTGTGGTGGTGGTGATGGTGTGTGTGGTGGTGATGGTGTGTGTGGTGGTGGTGGTGGTGGTGGTGTGTGGTGTGGTGATGGTGTGTGTGTGGTGGTGATGGTGTGTGTGGTGGTGATGGTGTGTGTGGTGGTGATGGTGTGTGTGGTGGTGATGGTGTGTGTGGGTGTGTGGTGATGGTGTGTGTGTGTGGTGTGTGTGTGGTTGAGTGTGTGTGGTGGTGATGGTGGTGTGGTGGTTGGTGGTGATGGTTGGGTGTGTGGTGTGTGGTGTATGGTGTGTGTGGTGTGGTGTGGTGGTGATGGTTGGTGGTGATGGGTGTGTGGTGGTGGTGTGGGTGTGTGGTGGGTGATGGTGTGTGTGTGTGGTGGTGTTGGTGTGTTGTGGTGGGTGGTTGTGGTGTGTGTGGTGTGTGGTGTGATGGTGTGTGGTGGTGATGGTGTGTGTGGGTGGTGATGGTGTGTGTGGTGGTGATGGGTTTGTGTGTGGTGGGTGATGGTGTGTATGGTCATGGTGATGCTCTCATTCTCAAGGCCACAAAAAAATGCTAGAGCCACAAAAATCATGCCCACCAAAGCATGAAATGATGCTTTACTTTTAATATCTAAGACAAAAGGGCGTTTTTTTTCTTAGCTCGAGAGCTCAATATCAAGAATTTGAGAGAGTCTTGGTAAATATGTCGATATATTAATATATGTGCTTCTGCAATAAAAGGAAGCAAGCCATATATTAATCTAAAGTGTTGAGAAACATTTAGGGAATGCTCTGACAACAAAACTAAAGATGACATTCTGTTTGTTTCCTTTACACAAAAATGTCTGATGCCACCAAACCTAAGGAAGGTCACTATGCCTCGTGACTGCTGAAGAATAAACTACAATGTGCAGTGAAAACTGTGGATAAATCATGCCACTAGTTTTGCAGTTTGGTATTTTAGATATTTAAAACAAATAACTGAATAATGAACAATTATCGGGCTGCACAGACATATTGTCCAACCCAAGTTAGAAGCTTGGCTAAAATCCTGTCATGAACAGAAAAACAATCCCAAAAACACCAATGCAGAACTCAACTTGACCCCAAAGCTCCAGTGGGAGTTAAATGAACTTAGAAAATGTTGGCAATGCCCCTTAAATATGGTTCAACAATTAGCCACGGGGGTGTACTTAGTTTCCCCAACACACAGTTCCCCTGTTGTTCATCAGCTTTGTGCATAGCGGAATCTGTTGAAAGTTTTCTATACTTCAGATTAAATTAAAATGATTTCAGAACCTGGTGATAAACAGATCATTTGCATGATTTCAGTGAAACATGACATGCTGAGTAACCTCTTTTACTTCTTGCTTTCATTTTACACACGCGCCTACATAAATCTCTATTACACAACAAGTTCAGGATGAGCTGTAAGTGACACCCGTCACAGAAGGACACACAGTGGTGATGATGCTCCTCCCGCTGACCTGACCCCATGAGCTGCAGCGCTCTGCCAGCCGTTATTCATATCTCTGCTTTCTCCTTATTTGGTCAAGCAAACCAGGAGGCAGTAATGTGCTGTCTATCATGAAGAAGCACTGTGGGTTCAGAGAAATAACTCCAACATGCCACCGCAAACACACACACACACACACACACGCAGGCACACACACGCACATTCACAACTACCTTAGATGTCTTAGAATCTAAGTGTACCCAGATGCAATTGTGAAAATGTAGTCCCACTGGAAAATGTGTTTATGTCTGGGTCTAACCTTTTCCGTGTGAGTGGACTTTTACACATGGCTGCCAGTCTGTAAATATTTCCCAGGGGGTCACTGCGACGCATTTGCATGCTTCATTTCATCTGTTTCATTTTGGCACAGATGCACAGACCTTTTCGGCGTGAAAAAGTCAACGGGAGCAGTTAGAAGGCCGCTGCCATGTTTCTGCATTTTTATCGCAACAAGCTGTGTTGAATGATTATTTCAGTTCTTATGGGATGAACGTTAATGCAGATCAACCGCGTCCTAAGTGAAAAAGTAATCATGTCCTAAGCTTACTGTGGTGCGTCTGATTGGTGCATTTGCACCAATTAGTAATGAGTTTTTTACTTCACTGACTGTGTTTCCTTAACCATAGAATTGCGCCAATTGAAATTCTGAAAATAAATTTGCTTGATGGAAACACACCAATTAAAAATAACATTCACATTTTTTAATAAAATGTTTTTATTGAAATGGCAAAAACACCACGTACCAAGTAGGTGGGGCTTGTTGCTATAACGCCTGAATAAGACGCCGACGTCTCACCTGATTGGCTGACAGAGGATGAGTGCCGGCACCACAGCTGAATTATGAATATATGCCATGTAACTGTTTACATCTGTTACTGCTGTAATTTTGAATGCCTTATCACGTGAACATGCTTATTCAGGTGTGATTTTAATTTCACCTCTTATTTAATAGAAATTTCTAATATGTCAGAAAAGAAAACAAAGCAAACAGCAAAAGAGAAGAAAGTAACAGGTTCAGATTAAGACACAGGCAGGAGTTAAATGTCTGCCTCTTTATCCAGGATGCCCAGTTTCTTCCTTGTATGTGGCTTTACACAGAAAATATTGATTTGAATATTCCGGCAGAAAGGTGCAGGTTACATTGAAGGTACCAACAGAGTCCAGCTCTGTGTCATGTCTACCTCCTGTGTCATGTCTAAGTTTTCTTGTAATTGAATCATCGTCCTCTGCCTTTGTACATGGGGCAGATTTTGAACCAAATATTCCTCGTTTATCAACCAGCTTGACTCATTTTTTCATCATCCTGTAAATGTATGTTGTGCAGTATAACATCTTTCTCCCCACCTTCACTAACTTATTACTCCAGAGGGGTGACTTTGGTAAGGCTGACTGTAACTTGATGCACAGGGAGGGAGACAGAGTAATAAGCATTTTAATGTACTTAAGCTCCTTTACTAGACCACTTTTTAATGTATGTATATTGTGTATCTTGTATAGATGTTTCCAGTTGTATGATTTTTTAATGCTGTGTGGATGTGAGTTAATGTGTGAGCAACAGACAACCTTAATTTCCCTATGGGATTAATAAAGTGTTACCTTACCTTACCTGACCCCCAACTTTCTCTGGTAAATAGTAGTTGTGGGTTTTGTGGATTTTTCCCCTGTTTGGGATACCAAAGCCTTTGCTGGGAGAGGTTCTGTGAGTACTTGCTCATTTTCAACTCAGTTTGGAGTTTCTCCTGAATTTAATTTAGATAATTGATTTTAGCAAAGAAAGTGGTGATATTCAACATTTGGGAAAGCAAGCGCTGTTGCGGCGTACAACTTTGTCCTGTTTTTATTTGTCCATAGGAAGTGCTCCAGTGCTTCGCTGAGTATCTTGGACATTGAAGTGGGTGATACCTAAAATAGTTCACTTGTTGGATCACAATAATTTTTAAAACATGAATCTTTTCAACTAATCACACCCCAATTTTCGCCAGTATACTGTAAAATCTTCCTTCTTTGTTCTGAGTTTCCCATGGAGGCCATTTACTGTGGTGCCAGGCGGTGGTTGGGTCTCAGAAAGTTAACCTCTATGGTGCCAGATCTCAAGTCAGACTGTTGGTTTTAACTGAAACATTGAGAAGGCTCTGACAGGAAATAGTCATGAATCACATACAGATTGAAACAAATTCTGATGAGTTTTTTTATTCAGATACAGCAGATCTAAGAGTGTATTCCAGTTATCTGCAACTCCAGTCCTCGAAGGCTGGTTTCCTGAAACTTTTGGATGCATTCCTGCTCCAAAACACTCCAATCAAAAACTTTCAGGATATCGGCCCTTGAGCCCAGGAGCAGCAGACTCATCCAGGTATCTGTCAAGTCAAGCAGCTTTTAGCTGTGAGACTAATCCATTGGAGTGGGCCAGAGGTCAACGGATCAAAGAAACTATAATTTGATGATTGCTTTGGCTTCAGTCACCAGTAGGTCACCATATTTGCAGGCACATGCACATACTGCACAGGATAAAACTTCTGTCTTATAAATTGAAAGTCAAAAAAATAGTCTGACTAATGAGACAATATTTATTCCTCGGTATGATTTCCAGACAGAGTCCAGCTGATCAGTACTGATCTGCTGACATCAACAGTTGCTTCTGAGGATTTGTCTTCAACTGAATATGGGACGGATGACTGAGCATTTTAATGAACTGCGTTTTCTACCGTAAAATGGCAATTTTTGTCTGTCAGAACGGAAAAAATGAAGCAACAACTTGTGGAGACCCACCTGTGCTGGATTGTATTTGGAAAGAACTCCTCCTTCGCGGAACTCCTCCAGAACATCCTTCAGCTTCTTTGTGGAGTCTGAGGATAAAATCAGAGAGAAGCTAATTGTTATTTTTCTCTTCATGACAGAGGAGTGCTTATCATCTCAATCAGAGTGGTCTCTGAATAAAACCCGAGTAAAGATGTGTCCTCTTTAATGAGTCCCCTGATAAACAGGAACATCAGATGAGGCAAACTGCTGAGTCACCCCCTGGTTAGCCAGAGGGGACATTGTGTCCTTCTCACTTTTATATGCTAATCCTACAGTCACACACACACGCAACCACACGCAGCGTCTGTGCAGAACATTAACCATAATGATCTCCTCCTATGATCATGTGTCAAACAATTACAGAGCACAAACAGACCATTAGAACTAACTAGCTAACCAGAACTAGCTAAGCATCTTTGCTAGTTGACTGTCGTTTTACACGTTGGAAGCTAAGTCTGGTTTTTCTGCCACCACCAGGGTGACAGAAATCTAAACCATGGAACATCAGAGGAGCCATGTTCTCCTCTCCTCATTCATGTGGGGAGCTGCAGCTGTTCAGCTTCAAAAACCTGAGATATAAAGACATGTTACCAGACCTGGGTATTTGGACTCTGCCGTCTTTGTGGTTTAATTTGTTCCTTCTTTCATTCATACAACATTTCGTAGTTTTTATACATACAATGGTATAAAAATAATAATATAAACAAAAACCCATTTTCAAATCTGAGAAGTTAAACATGCACATTTATTCAATTACACTCATTCTGGCTGCAGTATGGCCATTAAAAAATGTTTTTCTTTTTTTTTTACATATTAATTTTTTTACTTATTTATTAAAAGTGTTGATATATCATTATAGTATGGTATTAGATAGATACTGCTGTGCTACCTCTGCAATCTGCAGTCAAAAACAGCCGATCAGAGCCAGGAGGATCTTAGGGTTGTCAGTGATGGTACACGGAGAAACCATTTACCGTTCCAGGAAGCTGTTCATCCACCATCGTCAGTGACCAGTGCTAACTACCCTTAGCAAGGGAGAGTGAGTGAGTTGTGCATACACAAGCTGATTGTCAACACTAAGACCCTCCTCCTGGCTATGATTGGTTGTTTTGGACTTAAGGGTGTATTTCTACAGTTAGCACTGGGAGAAGCCAGAAGAGCTCAATTTTTCCCCAGATTATCTGTCTTATACTACACTGTCACCACAAAGAGACAGTTTTAACAAATATGTAAAAACACAAGTTACATCCTGCAACTTATAAAATAAAATACCGCAAAACTGATTTCCATCAGAAACTACCTAGACAATAAACACTGGCCAGAAGAAAACAAAAGGCCATAAGACACCAGAGGTGGTAGAAGCTGTTCTGTTCAGATATCACCAGATTTCTGGTCATGCTGTACTTTTTGTTGGTCAGTCAGACAAAAATCCTAATAAATCACAATTACGCTTCAGGTTGTAACTGGACAAGATGTGGAAAAGTTCAACCTGTATGACTACTTCTCCAAGGCATCTAATCCAATATTTTGGTTTTCTTGAGTCTGTAAAGCTACAATTTGTGCACAACAATGTATTTCTTGAGCAGGAAGCTTGGATGACTCTGTCTATCATCCAACAGCAGCACATGGACAGATGCTGCTTTGACTAACAAATGCTGCAGACAGCATAGAAAGAGAAAGCCACAGACTCATCCAGCAGGCTGATAAGCGGTGTCCTGAGGCACGCTCCAATTCAAAATACCTAGATGTAATCAAAACCTGAAAGGGCTTAATTCATATGTCAACACAGGTGCAGCAATCACATCCAATCAGAAAATCTAGCATTAGTGAAGGAAAGAAAGAAGTTGTTTTTTTGTTTGTTTTTATCAACAGCACTGTGACTTTCAGGGCTGAGCATCAATTCAAACAGGTTTTAAATACACAAACAAAAGCAGATATACAACAAAAAAGTAGTGCTGAATGGTAGTAATAATAATAATAATAATAATAATAATAATAATAATAATAATAAACTGCTGGGTTTCTCACTCTGCCAAATCAGCTGCTATAACAAGTGAACTCTAAAAACAAACTATTCAATCATAAATCTGTTCTGCATCATAATCTCTTCACGTTTCACTTACATGTGGGGAAATATGGACACTAGAACATGTGATGAGATTACCTACATTAAATGATAAAAATGATCAAAGTCAGCGAAATAAAGGAAGAAAAATCTCTTTAAAACTTCAGTATGTAACATTTATAATATATATATATATATATATATATATATATATATATATATATATATATATATATATATATATATATATATAAATATCTTATATAATATAAAAGTCTTAAATTTATGTTAAAACTGTCGCCGTTGGTGACAGTATAATATGAGACAGATAATCTGTGATAAATTCTCCATTTCCTCCCTGACTTACTGTTGCTGTCTGAAGAAACGTGCCGCTCCTGAGCAAAAAACAACCAGCCACAGTCAGGTTATAATCGAGGCTGGTCAGCAACAGAAACAACCAAGGTAACTGCAGCAACTGTGCGGCCTGACAGTTTTAACGAATATGTGTCTTTCTTGTAAAAGTGACATACTGCAGCTTTTATGAATGAAGAGTAGACTGAGACTTACACTCGGTGTACTGCTGCAGCTGGTTGAACTCTGCCGGGCTCAGACACTCCCAGCTCATTTCTCCCATGCTTCCTCACAGCAGCTCCTTATGGGTCTCTACGCCAAGTGCCTGCGTATGTGTTGGGTTGAGGGTGGAGGGGTGATGGTTATCCTTGTATCGAGTTGGGTAAAAAGTCAAAGGAGAAGTTCTCTGATATCATCCCTGCCGTTTTCCAGTTCACAGGAGGTCGTAAAGACAGACGGGGGTTGAAGCTGAAGGTCCGCTCCTTTTAGGTTGGCATCGATTACCAAAATGTAAAAAAAATAATAATAAAATGAAAAATATGTTGGCTTCAGGTTCCTTGTATCACTGCAGCAGGGACAATAAAGTCCAGTTAGGCGCAGGTCCACAGATTCATCTGTGTGTAATTACTCCTCATCGCTCAGAGGATAAACGGTTCCCTGCCGGGCCGACCTGGAGCAGGGGCCACAAAAAAATGAAATAAACACTCCTTAGTTAAGATTGAAAAGGAAACGGGAAAGAGACAAAAGCAGAACAGAAGGCTGTAAAAAGTTGATCCCAGTTCGGATAGATGTGGACGATGAAGAGAGGAAAACAAACTGAAGACAGGATCTAAAAACAGAAGAACAGATAAAAGACCAAACAATGAAGCTTTGTGTCTTAACTTATCATTTCCACATACTTCATATTTACAGATGGACTCTGATAACAGCGTAAACAAGCACACACTGTTGTATGCACATGACATATGGGAGACAGAGATGTAAAAGTCTACCTCCTCATCATACTATAACCACAGTCAGTCTCAGTATTTGCGCTTTAGTTGGTGGTTTTTGTATTTACATAACTAGTGAGATTTTCATCTTCGTGATATCTTTGGATCTCTTTATTACAGCTCTGTCCTATTTTAGTCACCTCTTATCTAATTTTTATTGTAATACATCTACCTGCGGTTGTTTTGTTGTTTTGCATCCCACTTTGCATCTCTTTGATGCCCTCAGGCTGCCTGTCATTTGTTCATTGAGAGCTCTTTGGTGTCTCGTTACAGGTGCTTCACACATCCTAGATATGAATTAGAATAATTGTGGCTGTGACTCCTAGAGCACTGCACACGTAGTAATGTGTCAAAAGAAAATAAAAGTGCTTTTGTTCTGCATGGGTGCGTCACTTGCTCTCACTTTCTTGTCTTTGTCATATTTGTTAGCAAGTTGAAAAATGTGTTTTATGTGGATCTAAATATGAAGAATTGAGAAGTATCTTTGGATCCACAGGGTCTGTTCACACCTCTGTTCACTACAAAAACACAAAATCTTACCAAGTATTTTGGTCTAGTTTCTAAAGCAAATATGTTAGTACACTTGAAATAAGACAAAGCTGACTTAACAACTGCGGCCACAATCAGACCGAAGCAGGCTGACGAGTCCAAAGCGACCCGGAGGCGCAGAAGAAGAACGTAGACGTCACACAGCAGCACTCTGATTACAGAAGTTAAGAATCATGGTCGCCGTTTATGGATCACAAAGAAAGAATGAAAATCAAACTAACAGTAACAGCCTTTTGTAGAACATTGACTGCAGCTTCTATAGAGAAGTCTGTCTGTGCAGAACCAGGAGTGGTGGGACTGGGTTGGGTCACAGACTGCTTTACATCCTAATTTACTACAGCTGGTTTCTTCTCATGGAGAATTATGATGCATGTTTCACATTAAAGATGTAAATGTCAAATGAAATGTGACAAGATAGGATATGTGTCAGATTTACTATCATATTTAAGATCGGATATTTTGAGATGGCAACATTCAGAATAACACTAAGAAGTAGGATATCGGTTACATGTGGTTACATGTGGGCAAAAGAAAGAAATCTGACTGAGGTTGCATTTGTCTCATGTGTGGACATAGACAAATCTTTTAGTATTGATTTTCAGGTTCCCTGTTTCTCTGGTATGTTTATTTTTAATTTCAAGTTTCCTTTTCTCATTTTTCATTAAGTAATCAGAAAACAGCTGCTCCAATTTTTCAGCAGTGCAGCTTTCAAAAATATAGAGCAGAAAGAATGATAAGTACAATAAAAACAGAGTCAAAATACAGGACTAAACAGAGGAAAAAGATTAATTTAAATGTGAGAGCCCAAACTATTAGAGGCAGATAACCAGGGCTGCTTCTAAGAACATGTGAAAGTAGGAGAAAAATCCAAGTGTTACTGTGCAATCTTACTGGCTGCACACACATCACCCTCACAGGAGTCATTTACAGGGAAGTTAATAGAAGAGATTTGTCACTAGTTACTGTTATTAATTCTTCCTCTGTTTCTGGTGCTGTGAGAAGTCAAAAATATCTGCAAATTAATAGAAGGAGCTGATGTCCAAAGCCATCAGCTTCCTGTGAGAGCAGCAGGTTCCCAGAGAGAAGATGGCTGACGGGATGGAGCTCGGTGCCCTGACCCATCTGGGCCCGGTGTTTTCTCTCTTCATTGGAAGTAGGAGGAGTTTCGACCGATGCCAAAGTACAAGCCTTTCCAAGTGGGAGGAGATAAAAGCATGGGTGACTAAGTCGTGTGCACCATGGGAATAACAGCACATTATTTTTAGAAACAAGTCTCAGCTGAGGCAAATGTGGTCAGAACAATTTTATTTCTAACTGATCCGAGGGCAGATTGTCACCAAAAACAAACAATAAAAAGTATGTTTGGGATTGCAGAGAGGAAAAGAATTGTGTAAATTTAATGAAGGGAATAAATACAATGCATAAATTTGTAATGTGAACGGAGGATCAGTCTTTATGTGTCCAATTCCTTCTGATGAGAAAATGTAACACATTTCATTTAAAGAAATTAAACATACCTTAACAGTTCTAGATGATTTTACACACAATATATTGTTAAAGTTATTTCTCTGTTTTCATGGGGTTTTTTCCCAGTTACATTTAAAACTATTTTTACATGGTAAAGGGCAGTATTATGTATTTTTCAGGCACATACTGTCATCTTATTGCACAATCTAGTAACTACTTTACCTTCAGTTTTTATAAAAATATTGTAAATATCACACAGAACTTAAAAGAAATTTGACGCCTAGAAATTGGGCATCCGCCTCTTTAAAAGCTCCTGCTCTGACTGAAGCTCCGCCTTCAGGAAGTCATCACAACATGGCTCCTCTATTAACCCTTTAACAACATTTGTAACAGCGTTGCACTGAGAACTGGCTCCTACGATGAGCTCACCAGATGTTCCACCAGGTGTTTGCTAATTGCTGCTGGCTAGTCTGAAGGAGCTGAGTGGAGGTGTTGCAAGGGCAGAAGCTCAGAAGCTGGAAAACTGCAGCTCTGAGGAGGAGCTAGATCCACTCAGGTGTTTAGCACAGCTGAGTGGTTGCCATGGGAGATTGGAAGATTTCTCAAACATCCACGAATCAAGGCAACACTCCACGTATGTTTTTGACAAGGGAATAATATGATGCAAGGCTCATGAAAGTCGATTTTACATAATACTGCCCCTTCAAACTAAGTAATGAATAAAGAGACTGAATGCACCTCATGGGACTGAAGGTCACAAGATCAAGTAACAGAATTAGGATTTAGGCTGTGAAACATCTTATTTGTCTCAATAAGCGCTGCTCCATCTTTTTTATTTCTCCATCAGCCCTATTTTAAAGGTAAGTGCTATAAGCTTGACACAATGTGTCTTTGTTCTAATTGAGTTTCGTGAAGAAAGAAAGGAAGTCCTTCCTTAGTTGTGTTGGAGGTGGCTAACGCTGCAGATTAGCCGTCAGCCTCTGCAGCATAAATACCAGAGAACCTGAAATGGTTTTAGACCCTGGCAGCATTTTGTGTGTCTGGCGGAAGAGAATGACTGAACCATTTGGAAACACAAGGAAAAACATTCACAAATTATTGCTGACGTTAATATGTAGCTGATCACAGCCGCATATTAAGCTGACCAGCACCAAACTGAATAAACAGACTATAATTTGAAACTCTTAGATCAGAAATTTAAAAACCTAAACTAATCAAACTTGAGCCGCGTTCCTCCTCCCTAACAGAACTTGTTTTGGAAATCTACACTGAATTATTCTATATCACAACTTATATTCCATAATAAACTGAGTGCTAGGATGTAGAGTACATGTTGAAGTTTTCATGAAGAATGAAAAAAATAAAAATCTACAACTAACAACCAAGGAGCCAGAGCAGAACAAAAATAACAAGAATCAGGAATAAACGGGAAGTACTGGGACTAGACCGGATTAAACAGGATTAGATGGGAGGAACCAGCAAGGAGGAGCTGAGAATGAGTTGTATGTACGCTGGAGTTTGATCAGCATACTGAACAGGAAACAGATGGCTGATTTTAAATGGGTTGCAGGTGTGAGGGGAGAGAGAGAAAGTGGCACAGGGGGCAAGGGAGAGTACAAAGGAGACTAGGAAATAAATCTAACATGAAAGAATAACTAGACCTACGAAACATAATTAAAATAGAGCAACAAAGAATAATTAGGCACAAGAAACAAACGTATGAAACTAGAATCGCTAAGGAAGGACTGATTAGAGTAAAACAGAAACAAGGCTGAAACTAAGAAACTAACGAATAAAAAATGATCAAGAATGAAACAATGAAAGCACCAAAACAACCACAGATCCTCACATCATCACTGCATCACTGAGTCAACTCAGCCTCAACTAAATCAGTGTTGCACAGGGGCTCAAACTCTGTGAGAGCAAGATCTACGTTTTCTCTCACCAGCTGGGTGAAATCTACCTCATGACACGAAGATATCAAGCTTGTAACAAAAACTGTATTGACTTATTTTATATGGGAATATATCTCAGTTAAAGCAGAAATATTAAAGCGATAGAAAAACTAATCCAGTTTCTTCCTCAGTGAGATTCTGACACTGGGAGCAGGTTACTGGTTTCTCAGTCAGAAGCTGGTTGTAAACCTGAGGTCAGCAGATGTCAGTCAGTTATGGTAGATCTGAAATTTGGTTTGATGACTTCAATATGACAAATTACAGACAGATAGGAGGAACCACAGAGCTCTGCTAAGCCACATCTTCTGAAGATGGGATATTTTTCCTCCAACAGGTTCCAGAGGAATCACCTCAAACCAGATGTTGGACTGGAATTTATTTTGTGAATGTCAGCTCCTCATTTTGCAGGCTGACAAAAGCTTTTCATTTTGAAATAAATCTCATCAACATCAATATTTCCACTAAATAAGAGACGAATATCAATAGCACGTTTGATAGAGGAAAAGTGTCTCTGTGCTCAAAGCAAGATGCCAGAGAGCACCAAAACTATTATTTTTAAATATCAGACATGATGTTTGAATGACGAATACTTGCAAACGAACAATTAGTCCAACTTTTGTTCTTTATGGATCGTTCAGTAACTACAGTGCGCCATGACAAAGGTGAACACGAGTTAAACAACCCGAACAGGTGACCAACTCAAAACCAATCCTACCTTTTTACTCTCTTCTCTAAAGCGTTTAAGCACAGCCGTTGCCGTGGCAACAGCCTGAGCCTCGCAAGTTGAGCAGAAATACGTTAAAATGTAAAACACCCAAACATTCAATCCGTTACGATATTAAGTTTTCAGGCTTGATATTTTATTTTTGCCATTATTAATAATCCCTCCCCTGAACACAGCGGTGGTTGATTGGCTAACTTAAACTCCTGTTCATGCTCGTGACGTCAGAGAGTCGTCTTTTCATTTCATTTCATTTTATTTTATTTACTTATTTTATTTTTATTATTATTTGTTTGTTTATTTATGGAACCGAAACTTACAAAAATGTTTGTTTTTGTTTTTAAATTGTTTTTGATAGTTGATTTTATGTTTTTAGATGCGCCATGTAGCACTTTGAGATTTTTATTAATGAAAAGTGCATTATAAATTAAATTGATTATTATTATTATTATTATTATTAAAATTGCGCAACACCTTGTTGAAACAATAATAACTGAGATTATTATTTCTGTTGGGTCATTAATTCTAACGCGTTTTGTTATTTTTTTTTTGTCTTTAATAAAATTGCAGACGTTTTGGATCTTACTGAATATTTTTGATAAGCGTGTGAGAAGAGGGCGCGCTGGTCTCAGCCTCCTGATGGCGTTCAGTTTGGCGCCTATTGATCCACTCAAAACCTTCTAGCATCGACACGTCTGGAGGCTGGAGCGTCTGCTGTTGCACTTAACAACAGGTTTTTTTAACAACTCTATGTCTGAACCAACAGGGTTCGTCATTTAAATGTTTCAAAAAAATACATCTAAATATTTCTAAGCCTCCCTTTGTCCAGCCTACCCTGTAGGACCTAATGTGTTCTCATTAGGCACTTAATTAATCCCAGGACAGAAAGGTTGGGCATTAGTTGCCTGGTGATTAGATCTAAGTGTGGGATTAGACTGCGCAGGCATAATTAATTCTTCATGTTTGCCGTTCCCCAGTTTGATTGTAGTGCTGGCTCTTTCTGTTGACATGCAGATGAGACTTTTTATTGTTTATCATTCTTTGGGTTGAACCATTATGTACTAGCTCTACTCAATGCTTTCGAACTACGTTCAGAGCTGCCGGTCATGTTTTATTATACCTGCACATGAATTGAGCACATTCAGCGCCTGAGGTTTTTGTCAGTTTCTACCTTCATTATCTTCAGTCCTCAGTCTGACACACTCGGTGTCATAAAAGGATGTAATGAATGCACAGTGACCTGCCTTTTTAAAGAGGTCTGTCTTAGCTGACTTACAAGCCTTCTGTCATGATAAACACTTTCAAGTCATTTTATGAAACTATAAAACACGAGGAGGAGTTTAGTGCCAGAATACTTTGACGTGATAAAAATGAGTTGTGAAGTCAGTGCAGTCAGTGACATGAGTTGTCAGGGAAGGCAGCAAAACGTCTTATTTAACATTATGCTAATGATACAGATTTCATTTTCAGATGAATCACTACAATGATGAATTGCTTCATAATGTCCTGTGTAAAAGTGTTAGTGCTGAGCTTAGCTTCACTCAACATCGCTCTCTTCTGGTCAGGCAGCTTATGCAAATGAAACATTGTTCTTCTGCTAGCATCACAGACGTAGCTCCTTTCTGACACTGCAGCAAGGCAACTGAAGGAGTGATTGAGCACATGCAGACTGCTCAGGTCCAATTAAACATGTAGGCTTTTTCTTTTTCTTTAATTACATATTGTAAAAGTTTAATAAGAAATCAGGAGAGCGGGGATCCTGATTGTGTTTAAATTGTGTGGAGACCAGCCACTGACCTTCTGGAACCTTCAAACAACAAAACGCAAGAGAAGAAATTCTGTCCCCTTTTTCTAGTTATGGATGTGCTTCTTTGACCAAGCTGTTTAAAAAGCACCAAGACAAAACGTCCACAATGGTAATTATTATTTGTCAGTCCTCCAAAACACACCTTGTGCAGTCAGTCACAGAGTTTTGGCACCTGAAACTTGAAGGAATCAATTAATTGAAACTTGATTGAATTGGTTGCTCATGAACTTCAGTTAAAAGACTGATCCACCAACAGAGTAAGTCCAATATTCAATATTTTTCCTTCTAGTTTTGCATCCAATTGCTCTGTGGGATCCATGTGGAACGCAGCCTAAATCTGGTTGTTATATTATCAACAACACTGACATTCAAAAGAGGAAGGTCCTGAGCATGACTAAAGCAGTGCTAGGCTAAAGTTTCACCCCAAACTCTTGAGTCTTGCATTGACTCAGAACGAGAAAAATGAGGAAAACCCCGTAAATATGTCTCCACTGTTGTGGTTTCTACCGCAGGAAGCAAGAACTTTCCTCTCTGTCAGCCCAGTCCACACACAACACAAACTGAGTTTTGAAAGTATCAAGTTTGCTCACTGAACACTGAATATAACATCTAACTGGAGCAGGAAACTTCAAACTGATTCACATTGCTGTAGACAGAGCCTCAGTCTAAAGCCCCTTTAGTCCAAAAGGTGTCACTAGAAACTCCCTCCCTGGGACTCCTGTTCTAAAGGCACCAGCTCACTCTGTCAGACAACAGAGGAATACACACTCCCCCCTCTGTTCTCAATTATATTTATAAGTCTTTTGACTAAATATGGTCATTTTCGGGTCTGAAAGCTGGTCAGTGAACTCACCCAAGTTCCTTGAAGTGAAGTGAGGTCAGGGCAGGTCAGCTATTTTCAGACACAATTCAACTAATTTCCCATGACATGTTGGTTTATAACTTGGCTAACCAAATCACTTGACAGTCCTGATATGAAGCTGTGAACCCATTCAGACTGAAAGAGGAGGTGATGCAGTGGGCTGTAGGACTGCTAGCATTTCTTCCCTTTCTTTGATAATTTAGCACATGGAGTCATGAGGAGCAGCCGTGATGCAATCGTTCTGCATTATCTATGAGATATCACCGTCCCTGCTGATTCAGACAACTGTGCCGAACTTAACTGGGATATAATATGCTATTATTTTCTTTTCATATGTAACAAGGAAATAATCAGTACTGTAATATTTTCTCACAAGTTCAGTTAATCTGAAAGTCCAGTTAGTAATCATGACCCGTGTCTCCTTGGATTTGGTTTATGTCCTGCCAGTAGTTGATCACGTTCCGTTTTTTGTTTTGTTTTTTTTGCTCCAGTGTTTATTCTAGAGAACAAAAGCAGAAGACGTTACCTCCAGTCACTCCTTCTACTGTGAAGCAGGCTCTAAACGTGAAAAAAAGTGTCCCACTTCTCCCTTTCATGTGCTCTCTCCTTCATCAGCTGCTCTCTTCACTGCTGGGCTACGTGGAAACAGGCACTAATGGGCTGCACATGTTTAGTGATGTACTCTTGCAGAGAGAACAAAAGGGAAGGTCTGTGCGTACACTGGGTGAGGGCCTGACAGTCAGAGAGGAGGCACGCGCCCGTCCGGTGTGTGGGGCCTCCCCTTTGAGTGGACAGGGATTCTGTTTTGCTCACAAGGTTGCCCGGACAACCTTGACGTCACTGCAGCTCACCACAACGGGAAGCAGAGTGAACAAGAGAGATCACTACTGTGCACTGATAAAGATTTGTGCTGCGTCTGTTTCCTCCGAAGGTATAAAGCACGGGGAGTGATTTCCAGGCTTCGGTTATGTTCGCTTCAAACGTGGCTGCTTCTCAGTCGGCGTTGCAAAACAAGCAGGAGTGTGAAAAAAAGGTTAGGTGATAAGGAAGTTCTCTGAAATATGTTTACAGAAAGTAGAAGTTCACTTTCTACTTGAGGCCGTGGACAGCAAGAAGCAGTGAAGGACAAAAAGGTAAAACTGAAAAGGTGGAGAAGCAGTAGGAACAGATGATCCCGAACATGTCAAATTAACTGAGATAAAATCATGATGTAGCTTTATTTTTCTTCTCCAATAGTCAGAATTAACGTCTCGTTAATGATCGTGGTTGACTGCAGCTGGCAGTTTCTTAATGCAAGCATACAAAAGAACTTCTTTGCAAGAGCAGCATGTACTTAGAACAATAGCAAAACTTAAGGAGCTCAGGGGAGATTCAAGAAGAAATACAGAGACTGGGACAGACTTTAGGAACGGAGACTTTAAGAGCCTTGGTTCAAAATACTGAGATCAAGGAAATATTCCACCGCAGGATGAAATTAATTTGGTCATCAAGTTTAAGAACAATCCAAAAGTCACCTAGTCTCAAAATTACCTGACCACCAGTCCTGAAGCAGAGGACCAATCCTGATCAATCTGGTGTAAGATGATATGATCAGATGATGCAAAGAAATATGTTTGGGAGCTTCAGAGAACAGAAAACAGACTAACACTGAACGTAAACCCCAGATCCATCCATCCATCCATCAATCCATCCATCCATCCATCCAACCAACCATCCATACCATCCAACCAACCAACCAACCAACCAACCAACCAACCTTTGTTAATCTGTTGAAATGCATCTATCAGTGAACATAGCTGTTTTTATGACATTGATGTCAATGTTGACATGAAAAAACAGGATCATGAAGAAAAGTAATTGCAAAGTAATAAATAAGGTCTCTCCCAATGAGAGGTCTCGATTTTAATTAATTATTCCATACAGGAACATAACCGTTACTGTCTTATCTCAAGTGCTTTAGAAAAACAAGGGAACAGACTTTTAAGCCCTTTGGCCTTCTGCATCGGCTTCTGAATGACTGACAACACAAAGCAGTGGCTTCATGAGCCAATAAAATCACAGCTTCCAGTGGTGTAGAGCAGGGAATGCACAGGTAAACAGAGTGTGTATTATTCAGCCATTACTGAGTACTTCTACCTCCACTCCACTGACCTGTCCCTGTCTGAGCAGCAGTGGTTTGTAAGGATAAGGCTCCTATCCTGACTCCCTGATGGGAAACAGCTGAAGCTTTCTGACAGGACGCAGACACCACTGCTACATTTTTGGGTGAAAGAATGATGACAGAGCGCTCTTACATGTCACTTGTAAAAACAGAAGCAGCTTAGTATTTGCAGGACAAACTGCTGAAGGAGAGAAAAACGAAGATGTTCTGAAGAGACATTTTTAAATGTCTCTGTTGAAATTTTATTCAGGCGTTATAGTCCATCCATCCATCCATTTCCTAACACCCTTTGTCCCTTAGTGGGGTCGGGAGGTGCTGGTGCCTCTCCAGTTAACGTTCCGTTCCCTGGACAGGTCACCAGTCTGTCGCAGGGCATTAGAGTGACAAGCCCTTTAGACTTAGGAGCAGCTATGAATTTTGGGAAAT
The DNA here is from genome assembly GCA_033032245.1 of Poecilia picta. NCBI lineage: Eukaryota > Metazoa > Chordata > Actinopteri > Cyprinodontiformes > Poeciliidae > Poecilia > Poecilia picta. The sequence continues at coordinate 16,515,015 of CM065354.1, read as the reverse complement.
TGTAGTGGCAGTTTTACAGAAGAGACATGGATTCAACACATGACTATGACGCAACTTTCTACACCTTCGTCCTGCTACCACTTCCTGTCGTCTTCCTTGTCATTTTCACCAGTGGTTACATCGGGCTGCTGCTCATGAGGCTCGCGTGATAAGATAACCGTGTTACATTTGCAGTTTGCATCTACTATGATGCAGCCGAAATTTAATACAAATTTATCTTTACATTTTCAATTTCTGTGGTTAATGGAGATGCAGCGACCATGCTTTTAATGACTGGAAGTTAATTAAGGACCCCATTTATCAGTCTTGTAAGCGTGGGAGAAGAAGTTGGCTGTGTTTGTCCACGGTCAGCACAGCCAGAGTTACTCGGCTACTTCGTGTTACAGTGGGAATTTAAAATCCACTGCTGGAAGGAAGGTAAATTCAGGGGTTTGGAAAATGCAACTTTGTAATACTGCAAAACAGCGACATACCAACCCTCACTACAAACTTGTGATCATGCAAACAGTGATCATGTTTTGTCAAAGGGAGATAAACGTGGATCGCAGACAAGTTTGTTAGATGTTGTTGTGGTTTTAATGGGTCTAATAGTCATTAAAAAATGTTACTGATGTGTAGATGAAAGATCTTTGCACTGGGCCTAACGTTTTTAATATTTTGAATCCACTTTGGATCAGCATTTCTCACTGTGCTGATAAAAACACAAATGCACATTTCTGCAGCTATTTCTCTACATTCTGTCTTTAATTGATCATAAAGATCCAGCAGGAAGTGACCAGGACCCAGTGGAAGCGCTGTCTCTGTGCTGCTTAACAAGCCGCTCTGACTCCCAGAGCCCGACGGTACCAGGAGAGATGGAGACAGGGAGGAAGAGAATGTTTTTTTTTTGACGCCTCTGTGTCACATTATATTCACTCTGTCTGCTTTGTTCTCCATGCTTATAAAAGCCGCTGTGCCAATAAAAGTTTATGTATTTCTGGCCCAGTAAAACAAAATGAAAAAAAAAAGTGGATTTTGGTCAGTTTTTGGTGATTTTGTGCCAGTTTTCACGGTTTCTTGGGACAGCATCAAGAAAAATCTCCTGAGTCAGACCAAACCAGGGAGATGGTTATGGACTGCTTCATTACAGCTTAGTTCATCACAGCCTGGCTGCTGCAGAAAGCTGCATGGCTGAATGAAAATACCGATCATACAGAAAGAAGAGTGAAAGAAGAATTGGACTTTCAGTTAGAGACAAGAACCCAGCATCAGTGTGTTAATGGGTTTTTTTATCGATACACATTCAGTGCAGAGTTTCAAAGCAGAAAGAAAATGATGTATGTTTTGTTTTCAACAAAGTCTTCCACAGATTTTTGAACACGCCCACCTGAGCAGCAGATGTTTGCAGCTCCTCCAGTCACTCTGGGCTTCTTAGCTGTTTTTTCCCCAATGTGTCTGTTAGTGGCCATGTCTGCAGCTGTGCCATCATCTTTTACACTGAAGAAAGAGAATGGAGCCGCAACTTTAAAAAAATAAAAACATTGAGGTAACTGTTATGTGTAATCAAATTGAATTTGTCAAATTTACTTTATTTAAGTTTGTTTAGCATGACAACATATTAAACAAAATATATGTACTTAGATAAAAATAACTTAATTACTTATTACAATGAAGTTACTGATTTTTACTATAAAAAAATTAACTCAATTTTTTATAGTTGGATCACCTGTTTTTTTATTTTACAGTGTAAGTTGAAAAGCTGGACTCTGTGGATATTGTTTTTTTTTTCTTTTTCTCTCATCTCTGCACTATTTGTAGACTTCATTATGTGGCTTGTTCACTTGTGTTTCCGTAAATGTTTGCCCTGGGATTTATTACAAATGTGCAGCACTCATGTCTTCTTATTTTTCATAAAATGTTTGAAAACAAGTTTGTGTTTTCTTTCCACTATACAGCCATACACTAATTTAGACAATAAACGAGAATAAAACTAACTAAAGTTTTTGGTCGTAGTAGAAAAAAAAGTCCATGTATTAATATTCCTCTTGTTGGGTAATAATACAACTTATTATATCAACTGCTATAAGCTTCAGCTGGCAGCAGAATGGGCCCAGCAGGACTTCAGAACAGGACAAGCATGGAGATATCTGCTGCAGGAAGCTGGAGGACTTTGCAGCCGAATGATTAAATGGAAGCATGCTGCAGTTTTCCTGTGTCAAACATCAGTCACTTACACCACAGGGATAATCTTCAAGTCTCAAGCAATTCTAAATATAGACATGCTGCTATGACTGTGTCTGAGCTCGCTGAACAACTCCAGCAGCGGCCTGCGTCTGATGTGATTCAGTGTTTGGTGGTTGATCTTTAATGGGTCTGTTTGCGAGAGAATGATCCAGTTTCAGAAACTGGTGGATTGTTCCAGAAACACTCAGATCCTATTTCAGTCCAAACACCTCAGGCTGCCTCTGGGCCTCAGAAGCTCTAATGAATGCATGTGTTTACCATTGGGAAGTTCACATATTCTGTTTTACACAAATAAGAGAAAGCGCTGCTGCCCCTCAGCAAATATATGGAGATTAAAGGAAGAAACACAGATTAGAAAACAATATGGCAAACCTTATGACCAGACCAAAGAACGCAGCACAGAAATAAATTCTTCCATCAAACAAGAATGACTCATGTCCAGTATCACACTTATTGTCCTCAACCAAATGTCTTAGGTTTTGTTCAGTGTGTGATAAGCTTCAGTGATAATCACATCACCCGCATCCGTCACATGGAGGCATCGACTTTAAAAACGCGACACACCTGCTGCCCTGCAGCGGCAGCTTCAGGATGGATTTGCATCTTCCTGCTTCTGGTCTTAATGTGTGTGAAGCCACAGTGAACATTTTCACTGTGGCTTTCTTAACTGTTTCTTACCATATGAATGAATAAAATATCTCATTTTGGTGTCAGATGTTGTTATTCATCTTAGGATAACGGCGGTAGATGTGATCTTAAAATTTTATCACTGTATTATATGGGATTTATTGTGAAAACGATAAAAGTAGCAATAAAAAATGTAGGTCCTTTAAGGCTGAAGAAACACAAATACTGTTCTTAAAGAAACCAATCCATTTTTAAAAAGACTTCTTCTGATCACCAGCAAGCAACATTAACAAAGTAGGACTCTTATAGCTTAACTGCTCACAGTAATCGTATTTAATCATATTTTTTTAACTTCCTCGTATTTATTGATGCTCTTATGGAATCAACAGTAGAGAAAAATTTATGAAGTCAGTCCAGTTGTTTTTAACTCCTGATACAAGATGCCAAAGGGTGTCTTTGGTTTTGCCTTGATATAAAAGATGAAGTTAGGCAAATAAATGGAAAAAAACATTTGTTTTCTGCTTTCTCTGACTACGTACTCAGGTGTTTTGTCGTCCTGTAAAATCCAGAAGAAGAAAATGGCTTTTTACTGAGGTCAGCAGATTAGAATCCACCAGGTTCTAAAATCACAACCCAGTTAGAACTGCTTTATGATTGTTTTGACCACTTTTGGTTATGCTAAGCAGGCCGTTTTCAGCCCGTTTTCATGTAATGTCATACTGAACAGTGCCGACCACAGAACACACAAGGTCTTGATGAAAATGAACTAAATTTGCATATTTAGTAAATCATACTTTTATATTTTTCTTTGAATATGCCAGATAAATATGTCCCAACAGGACAACAATTCAGTGTCGAATTGACGTTAAAAACAGCAGCACTTGATCAAAGTGCTTAACAATTACCAAAACAGTCATAAAACATCAAAAAAAGTAAAACAGTAATGAAAGTAAATTAAGATTTCGAAAAACTTTGAAATATCTCAAACAGAGTCAATCACAGACCGGAGAAGGAAAATGTGTTTTAGCAGACATTTAAATGATCTGAGCGGGTCAAACACTAGGGCTGGATAATAAATCAATAACAATATATATAGCGATAGACACATGATCAATATCAATACATAATAGATCTGATAGAATATGCAATAGTCAATAAGTAGAATAATCACTGAAATCCAATCCAGAACCGCACAGCATTCTGGGGGATGTAGGCAGAGGATGTAGGCTCTCACAGCGAGCTAATCTAGGTTCATGGCACCAACCAGCTCACTCCTTGGTTACCACTTATACATTTTTTCTCTCTTAATGCTTTCTCTATAACTACTCAGGTGTTTTCTGGTCCTGTCGCTTGATGGAGGCGATTAGTCATCCTGTGGTCCTGCACCAGCCACTCGCCTGCAGCAGGTTGTACACCATGGAGTTTACAAGGTGAAGAGATCCAAAGGAAATCTCTGTTGTGTGATGGACGCCACGCTGAGCGGAATCAGAAACCCTCCGACCATGAGAATGCTGCCGATTGATCTGTGATTAACTCTGCTGCCTCACACGAGGCCTTCTGTTCTCCACCCCACCAAGGACGGAGCCTCACAAATACCATGAGTATTTATGGAAGGAATGGCTGTCATGGCAACTGGGTGATTGTGTGTAAAATTCGGAGGGGTGTTGGGGGGGGGGGGGGGGGGGGGTGGAAAAGCCAGACTCTCCACAACAACTAATTCCACTGTATTAGAAGAAGTGTGACAGACTGTGTGACGTTTATATGCCTCCTGCTCAAACCGAGAATCTTGCGTTGTGTGTGAGTTACGGTGCAGGATCCTGAGGGAGGTGATGCCTTTGAAAATGACAGGTAAACTAGAAAACAGCAGGAATAACAGAGAACGGCAGACGCACGGAGAAAACCTGATCTGAAAAAACTCAGAAGATAAAGAATAAAGTAGAATTGGATCGTTTCAGTCCTTTGACATTCAGATCTGTTTTGTCCTTCCACTGAAAGGTTTGATTCTCAGTTTTGCTTGTTTCCTTTCATGCACGTCTTTGTTGACTCAACAGAACCTGACTGTTTCTAAAAAAACCAATCAAATTCTTCAAAAGTTCACTAGATGCCTGGATTATGGAAACATTGGTCTCTTATACTAAAGAAAACATCTACGACTGCTTAGAACTTTCAAAACCTTTAAGGACGATGGTCTGATGAAAACACACTTGTACCTTAGACCTTACATCCAATCATATTTTTTCAAGAAATAAATAAATCAAGACCTTGACCAAAGTAGGGTAGGGTCAGCTTCATAATCTGGGATTACTGTATTTCTGGGAACTGGCATTGGATGAAATTATAAACTGTTTCAAATATGACACAATTTTGTTCTAAAAATATCAGGAGGAATTTATTTGTCAGCATCACACTGAGTCTAAACATGCATTCAAAGTCAAGAAAAAGATTGCGTTCATGAGTGAAACTTTGTTAAGGCCGTGTTCAGGAGATGTTCTTCAGTCTGATCCATGTGCAGAACTCTCTAGAACCAGCAGTACCAAGTCAGAATGTGGGATGCTAATAAACGTCTCCCAGAGGAGAGTCAGCAAAGTCTTCATTTTTATTTTGTACCTATTCCTGTGCTGTTGCTGCTTTTTTTGGCTGTCTTTCCTTCTCAGGTTGGTTTGTCTTTTAGATGAACTTGATGTCCGATCCCTGGAAGACATGCTGATAACTGTTCCTCACTCTGCTCCTTTTTCTTCTACTCTAATTGTCCTTCCTCTGAATGTATTGCTGCCGTTTCCTTTATGTTCACTCTGTTTTCCTGTCCAGAGGAGCTGCAGCTGTCCTGCTCAGCTGTGACAGGAGGGAGAATCGGTTGAGCTATTGATACCAATAATGTTGTTTCTTTTCCTACAGATAACACTCCTTGACAAACTGTATGTGCTGTTTCATTCTGTAGATTTTACTGGGCTGTATTTCTCTCTTGGATAAACCCCCCAAAGACACGACTGGAGCCTCTCCATCTTCCCTTCTTGTCTTTGTTAATGCAGACCAGTCCTATGCAGTAAAGGAGAGATGGGAAGTTCTCCTGGGTCAGTGGTGTTCAGTTTTATGTGTCTGGGTTTGTTCTCTAATCCTGTTGTGGCAGACGACCAAGTCTGCTTCTGCTGAAAGTTTCTTCCTGTTTTCCCTCCCACTGCAGCTGCACACATGCTCAGCAGAAGGGATTGTGGTAAAGATAACAAGTCAGTTCAAGTGACGTTTGGCTAGGGTTTCCTGGAAGGGAAACCTTTTATCAACAGATAATGAGCTGAACCTGGAATATATGTAGCTCACTGTGAGTTTGTCTGTTTGGAATGAGCTGACTTGACGTTATATTTGACTTGTACCAATTTATCAGCCAGCCGATTTATTTTGGGATCAGTGATTGGCTCTCTTGCTACATTTAGCAATATTTCAGACAAAAACAATTGGTATTAGTCAAAATAGGAATCTGCAGGTCTAAAGATCGGTAATCAACAATTGGCCAAAGAACTGCAATCGGTGCAGCCCTAGTTTATATTTCTGCACAGAAACTGGTTCTATTTGCTTTATTGGATGGCTGAAGATCTGTTGTGAATCAACATTGTGAATAAACTTGAATTGAAATTAACTAATGGTGGTCAGAAAAAAAAGATGTAAAATTGTTTCTTTGTTGCATTATAAAAACTTGTTATTCTAACAGAAGTGTGTCAACTTTTTAGATCAATTGTATTTTATTGTTGAAGTAAATTGAATTCTTTGATTAGTTTGTTTCCACATAAATTAAATAGAACAATCTGACACCAATTCAGTTTTTTTTAATGCAGTACTGCTGCAGTTTGATGTCAAAGTCAATTCTTCATTTTACCATTCAAATAACTCAAACTGAAGTTGATGGTAATGGCTTACATAAAACAAATAAAGAAACTTTGACATCATATTTCTATGGCAATCTTGATTTTTTAAAAATTATTATTATTAATAAGGTGTAATAAAGCTACAGGTGGAGTACAGAATCACACATGGATGTAAAGAAGGAAATGAAGCAAGAAAAAGAAAAAAACATTTGTTTTTTTCTTGTTCTATGAATATTTTATTTGACATTTTTTGATGCTTTACTTTTTGCCGTTATTAGCTAACCAGCTACTGACCTGCTTGTTTTCAATATTAAAATTAAAAGAACATTTGCATAAATGTGACTCTTTTGTTCATTTGTTTCTTCACAACTTTGTAATTTTGTGTTTTTATGATGTGAAGCACCTTGAACTTTTTTGCTGCTGAAATGAGCTGTACAAATATACTTGATTGATTGAAAACAAAATAATTTAAAAGGTGATTTTTATTTATTTATTTAAAAACTGCTGGCTGTAGGAATTAACTGAACATACAGTATAATTTTCTTAAACCAAATCGAGCTTTTAAATGTTCATTTTATCCACCCACCAGTCCTCAGTGACCCGGTTCAGAGTGGAAGGATCGGGAACCTGTACATGTCTCTGTGTCCGGATCCCGTCCATTCAGACGTGATGTCTGTGCTGAAATGGGAGAAGAACTTTTCTGCAGCTTCAGATCATTAAGAAAAGCAACATTCAGCTTGAACATCACAGCTGATAGTGACACCAGAGGACAGTGGTGTCATCAGACATCAGCACAGAAGGTTTATGTAATTAATATCTCCTCAGAATGGAGAACTAAAAGCAGCACTAGAGCTACTGACTTGTCAAGGCTTAATGTGTTCAAACAACAACTTTATTTTGAGCACATCTGCCGTGTCGTAAAACGCTGCGTGAGTTCGGAGCTGAGAGTGTTTTGCTGTTCTTCTGCCGTTCCCTTTTTCACCCCACAAGTCATCAAGCTCCATTAAAGCAGCATTACAGCCGACAGAAAGCTCCGTCTGCGCAGCTGGGAGGATCTGAGTCAGGCCCACCCGAAGGTCTTCAGGTAAACCGAATGTTAAACTACAAGACGAAGCCTGTTCAGCAGCAGAGGCAGGGCAGACTGCTACTCACAGAACACCGCGGATGAAAATGTGTTTGAAGATTAAAGTGCTGTTGGGTTTTTACATCAACTATATCACAGCGTCTCTACAAAACGAGCCCCTGTGAGAAGAGACTGCTACATTTTCAGGAAACTCTCGGATCCGTCATGGGAACACACAGCTGTCCGTGGTTCCTCCCTCTGCTTACTTTTGGCTCCATGTGATATGAATCAGGTTTTTTTGTCACAGTTTTTGACACAGTGAAGAATCGGTGTCGGTGTCCTTTGGCAGATGAGCTGCTTGACAAACTGTGCTGGATGTAATTGGTGAAGCAGAACTTTAAAGTTGCACAGTACAAAATGAACAGCAACGATTTATCATACTAAAACAAATGTGGGTGTTTGTTTTTCAAATAAATATTTTCACCATGTTATTGATGCATTTATAAATATCAGACTTCCAAAAATAAATATTTAGTTTATAAACGAAATGCTTAATTTTTATATTAAATACATACTTAGGAAGCTAAATATTTGACTTGCAAACTAAATATTTAATTTTCAAACTTATATCTATATATATGAGCAAAAATATTCAGCTCGCAACTATTGAGGTCTGACCTAAATATTTAGCATGAAAAGCAAATGTTAAGTTTGGAAAATAAATATCTTTGTTTGGAACTAACTATCAAGCTCAGATGTAAACCTTCAGTTAGGAGCTAAATATTTAGATTATTTACTAAATATTTAATTTGAAAGTTAAATATTTAGTGTGTTAACTGAATATTTAGCCTTTGAATAAAATATTTAGTTTTGAAGGCTTTTGAAGTTTCTAAATGTATGAAAATATTATTTAAAAAAAATTTTACATCCACATTTTTTTCTCTCACTAACAGGCTGTATAAACCAGATCACCTCTGTTCATTTCTTCCTGTGTAACTTTACAGACGGCAGCCCATTAAGGACATATAGAACGTGTTCTGCTTGAGACAGACTGCTTCTCTTTCCTGCTAATGTTCACTGCTGTATGTTTGTTTTTAACCAGTTCGATGTGTTGACCATGCTAGTAGCTAGCAGCCGTCTGTCTAGCTAACCAGTCCAGCAATGTGTTACTATAGAAACAACCCCAGTGTTTCCTGAGAGAGTTCATCAAATTCTCTGAACAAGAGACATCCCATTTTTTCTATATCTATATATAACTTCACCTGATTTATAAGGGAACTTTTACTGATTCATTTTGTTCAGCTGGACAAAAAATATCAATCTACTGAAGTAAGATAAATAAGAGTTGCTAAAAACATTTCGCTAAAATTATAGAAATATTCTGTAGACTGAATGTATGAGCAGCATCAACATTCAGTGCAGCAGTGATCCAATGATCAATGTTCGTACAGTCAGAGAAATAGCCAGCAATTTTATTAATCTGCTGTCCAGACATCAGGTTTGTCCGAATCCCAGTGTGACGGTGACACATGCAGAATGACCAGCTATGTGTGAAACAGATCCAACACGCAGGCAGGGAACGGAAGAAAATCCTTACATTCTGTGTTTGTGTATTCTGAGCACCTCAGCTCATCAAACATCACAGTATCTCTGTGTGTTTTCACTTTAGATTTAATCTCACCACTTGACACTGAACAGGAAGTTCAGCCTTTATCTGATCCTGAAACTCATTTAAAAATCCGTTAGAAGCAGCTGATTTGGAAAAGAGTAACTCTGAAATGACTGAGGTGCGTTCTCTCGTCACCTCAGCATCTCTGGCTGTCTGAATCTACAGTATAGACATACAAATAGAAATCAAATAGGAACATAAATAACCTTTATTGTCCCATGGAGGGGAAATTCAGGCGTAACACCAGCGTCGGATACGTATGGGCTCACACAAACACTCCAAACGTATATTAAAATAAGGTTACCAATAGCAACAATAATAGCAATAATAATATACTGAACAATATTTTAACATTGTATTATACATATATAACATAGTATTATAGATTATATTCAACTATTTCAGTAGGTTTGCTTTTAGATTAATGTAATCAGATCATCACATGACATTTCTGTTCTAAAGCTTCACACTGTTGGAGCCATTGTGCTGCACTCAGCTGTCTCTGGAATCACAGCTGCTTTTACAAAGTACTGCCTGCATGCCGTATGATTTTTGTTTGTAAAATAATTCATATTTTCCTTCCATGTCCCAAAGCTGTGCTCCTTTATGTCGCTCTGTCACATAAAAATGTGCTGAAACTTGGTGCGGGAAAGGGACAAATGTTTAAAATGCGTGAATACTTCTGGGAGGCACAGTGCCTGTCCATCATGCTCACTCTGTGTTTTTGGGTCCACATATTGTACTTTGCTTTAAATCCTTTAAAAAGCTTTTATGAGATAATAAGACTATGATTAATTATCTCTGCCATGTAAACCCAAACCCTTTGCCTGGACACCTGACCTGGCATCTTGTGATTAAAATCAAAATCAGACGTATCTTCACTAAAACATCTCTGTCAGTGTTGCATGTTAACTTCAGGTGTTACAAAACTGCTATAGATCAAATGTGGGTTAAAAGAAATTTGTCTTCCTAATTTAAAGCCTTAAAATTGGGCCTCAGTCACTTTTAAAACTCTTGCTCTTTCTGAAACTCCACCTCCAGGAAGTCATCACAACATGGCTCCTCCATTAACCCTTTCATAAATTTTACCAGCGTTGCACTGAGAAGTAGCTCCTGTAATGAGCTCAGCAGATGTACAGTCCACCAGGTGTTTGCTAATTGCTGCTGGCTAGTCTGAAGGAGCTGAGTGGAGGGGTGGGGGGAGTTTTGGGGCGTATGAGGCGGAGGCTTGGAAGCTGCAGCTCTGATGAAGAACTATGTCATGAAGGCGGGGCTAGGTCCACCCAGGTGTCCTCCGCAGCTGAATGGTTGCCATGGGAGATTATAGGATTTCTCAAACATGCATGAAATAATTAAGGCAAAACTCCAGGTAGGTTTTGATGAGGGAATAAAGGGACCAAACTGGGTTTCCCTCTGACCCTGGGCTTCTTGTCCCAACACAAACACTAAGTTTACTTCCTGGCAAATATTTTTTTTATGTTTTCTTGGCCACTTGTAAAAAAACATTTGTGTTCCTCCAGGATAGTGGTTGGGTGCAGCCATTTGATAAGTGTGTTGGTTCTGTTTGAATCACAGCGAGAACAAAAACAAACTGGGGTTTTTGTCCCGATTACACACAGAATACGATACACACGGGCTCAAACAGCCCCGGAAGGCAAACACCTCTGCTTAGAGAGGGGATCAGTAGTCAGCAAGTTTCTGGTCTCCTGACAGAACCTTGCATGTTTCATCCTGTGGAAGCGGAGTGAGCATTCATCCAGACAGACTACTTTTCCGTCTCAAGCCTCGTCCTGATTGGTGGTTCATCATCAGAGGGGTCCAGCAGCGTGTTCTGGTCCAGTCCTCTCACCTAAAGCAGGTGCATGGCCCATGCAGTGCACACCGGCGCATGCGTCCCATCCTGACACTCAGAACGTGAGCCACATTTTCAGAGGGCAGTTCAATGATCCTCCCAACATGCCTGCTGCTCACATCCACCCTGCGCCCATCCTGATTCGCTCAGCTCTGCCCTCTCTTTCCAGGCTCTCAGGTCGTGTTTCCACACAGGAGAGTCGGGTGGCGAAGCTCCGCATGTTCGCCATCCAAGCTGAGCGGGTTCCCTCCATGAAAACAGCAGCCGTGACATTTGGTGACTGCTTCATGAGATGTGATTAGGTGTGTGACAGGAAATTAATCAGCTGTCTCTGACTAAACCGTCGCTCTGAACCAAGCAGGCTGGGATCAACGAGTGTCAGGCTGGGCAGCTCTTGCTCAAAACACTTAAAGTCAGAATTAGCATGAAGTGGATGCAAAAATGAGTTCGGAACTGATTGTATGGTCTGCATTTGTTGTTAATGATCATTTCTTAACAATGAACCTCCTCAACATGGGGAGCTATGACTGAAGGATGTCTTTGACCAGATGTTTCTCTCTGGAAAAGTGTGACCTGACCCAGGGAGGGAATGTCTGCGGCTTTCATTAAACCCCAGCTGATCAGACTAGCGTATTGATCCCGTCATGTGCTGAAATGCTGCTTGGCTCAGCCAGCAACCCGGTCGACTTCACAAAGCGACACAGTGAGGAAGCATAAAATGCAAGTTTAAGAAGCACGAGGGAGAAATTCAGACGAGCATGTGGCATGCGTCAAAGCAAGCCCAAACCGGACAAGAGTAAAACAGCAACAAGCATCAGATGACACACACACAGACGGAGACAGAAACCAGAGAGAGAGAGAAAGAGAGAGGGACGGAGGGGGAAGGAGTCTGTCCTACCTGTGGGCTCTGCTGATCCCAGCCCAGACCGTCCACCATCCCCGGTCTCTCTGCCCCTCAGGCAGACCTCCAGCCCGTGGAATCGTGGCTGTGCAGGACTGGTGTCTGGTTCCCAGCGAGCCACAGAGACGTCCCTCACTGCAAACGCTCAGCTACATGCAGCAGCGGCAGCAGCGGCCACTGGATCCTCAGCAGACGCACCATCCCTCCCCTCTCGTCTGAATTCATTAAACCTGCCTTTCCCCCCTTCCTCTGCCTTCTTCCTTCACTTCTCTATCTTTCTTTCAGATTCTCGTGAGCATGCTTAATGCTCCGGGTGTGTGTGTGTGTGTGTGTGTGTGTGTGTGCTGCTGCTTTCTCACATGCAGTTTCCTCTCTTGCTCTCTTCCCTCTCTCTCTCTCTCACTCTCTCTCTCTCTCGGTGATCAGCAAGCTTTTCTTCTCTAATTCTGTCTCTCATCCACAAAAAAGCAAATAAAGATTTATAGACATATCTAGTATTTGATTTTCAACAGAAGGAAAACATAAAAGTCCAACAAGTTTTAACAGAGGAAACAAATAAGGAAGACATTCTGGGATTTATTTCTGATCTCTACATGCACTAAACAAAGGAAATTATTATAGATTTCAAACCATATTTCCATCATTGGAGAAGAAGTGGAGGTGGTCGAGGAATATAAATACCTCAGTGTTCATCTGGACAACAGACTGGACTGGAGACACAACAGTGAAGCATCTATAAGAAGGAACAGAGCAGACTGGACTTGTTGAGGATAAGATCATTCAGGGTTTGTACCAAGATGCTGTAGCTGCTGTCATCTGTTGGGACAGCAGCATCAGAAACAGGGATTTATAAAGGTTCAACACCTGATAAAGAAGGCTGGTTCTGGTTCTGTTCTGGGGCGACTGTGGAACCTCTGGAGATTATGATACAAATAAAAAGGATCTTACATCAAATTATGGACAAGCTTGACCATCCTCTTCATGAGACTGTCTTGGGAAAATAGAATGTCTTTAGTTAGAGGTTTCTGCAGAACCACAGTAACGCAGACAGCTGGAGGAGATCCGTCCTGGCCACAGCCACAGCCAGCATCACCATCTAAACTACCTCAGAAAAAAATACGAGTTACAACATTTCCCTTCAAGATTAATAAAATATGTATATTTTTGTTGAATTTAACCGAGTATCCAGTAACATGGCAGACTTTGCCCTGAAGACCTGGAAGTAGAAAAATATGAAATAACTATTTTCAGGCAGAATTCTGCGACCACTTTCTGCTTTCCTTTTGAGTTTGTGCATTTTGTTTTCTTCAGGTTTTCACTGTAGCGTAACCTTCCTGTGTGTCTGACTCACACCCACACACAGTACATCCTGCTCTTTGGGTCACAAGCTCTCAGAATGTCACTGCAGACATGTCAGTCTGCTGCTGTCTCACAGCTTCTCCAGTCGGTTTTCTCTCCCGCTTTAATTTTTCTAAGCACACATCTGTGTCTTAGAGTCTCAGAGACGTCCTGCTGCTGCATGTGTGCATATAAAAACCGTCTCCTAAGCGACCGGCGGAGCCATCCTCCTGGTTCTTTCTGGAGGTTTCTACTTCTCCACGTCACAAGAGCAAAGTTTGTACCAAAGCGTGGCAGTGAGCAATGGGAGCCACCGAGCAAAGATCTGAAACTTTACAGAAGAATAACAAACATGGCACAAACAGAAATCAACATTTAAGCTGCCTCTGTCCCCACAGGAGCCAAGAATGTGTTTGTTTTCTTAAAAAAAAAAAAAGAAGCCTGATTTTTTTCCTAAAGAGAGCCTGACATCCACTGATATCTCTTAAGCCCTGGAGTGTGGATTTGGGGACGCAGCAACGCATGGCCCGTTGGATGACGTCAGCACACAGCGCGGCCAGACGTCATGTGACACGATGCTAATACAATATCAGCTATAGTCAGAAAGAAAAAAGTGGTCCTTGGAGGCGGCGGTAAAAAGAAATGACTTTAACTTTATTTAAAATGCAGGTGAGCGCGATGTGAACAGCCCGGTGTTGTTTCGTTTGTGATCAGAAGATCCAGCTCAGCCTGATGAGAATCAACTGGGAGCTTTTTAACCAGCCCCTTATGCTGGAAACCTTGTCTGGACATATAGATATAGTTAGTTTTTTTTGTTTTCTTTCTTTTTTTTAGAAATTGCTGCTTAGTAAAGGTGGTGCGGCCACGACTATTACATTGTCTGTCAGACATATCTGACTTTGTGTATTACTACCAAGAGTAGAGAGCTGATAGAAAAAGCAGCTACAGTTGAACTATTTCTGCAGTTCCAGTCGCTCAACACGTTCAACGCGAACACAGTTTGGTCAGGGAAGGGATCGCAGACGTGAGATACGAAGAGGGAACTGTGCCTTTAAATGTTTGCACACCTGAGCAGGTCTTGTTTCTTTTCAATCAAACCTGGTGACTAAAAGTGTCTCCGGCTCAGACAGAGATGACATGAACGGCTTTCCTATGCAGCAGAAGCAGCAGTTCCGGACTTCACCATTGGTTACTGCGAAGGCCATGAGGCGAACACCTGCAGCACCACTATCACACTGAGGATGTTCTTTTGTTTGACTTTTGGAGAACTTCTAACCGTGACGGCCGACTTCAAATGGATCTGCCTCCACTGACGGTTGGCTCACTTCCTCTAGATGTGCCTTCTCTTTGCTGCCTTCTATTTACACACGCAGGTGGAGAGATGAAATGTGCTCACATGTCATCACTGGCAGTTGAAGCCACTAATGCAGCTCTTCGTTTACATACTGGCCTCCATGCGACGGTGACAGAGAAGAACTTTCTCTACTCCCTGCCTCTTGGCTGCATGTTTTGGCTGTTTGTCGAGAATAAAACATGAGTAATTTTTTGCCATGGAAATTATGCTGCAGAAGTCATTCACCTCCCGGTCTGCCCCACCCACTCATTCAAGCACCATTCATCTGCTTCCACACCTCCTCCACAGTGTGTGAATCAAAGGGTTGAGAGAACTCAGTCAGGCTCTCCAGAAGCTTTGGTAGCCTTTCAGGCCGGAGCACATGCCCGGCACGAGGCTGTCAACTCATTTACTAAAAGGAGTGGGTTGGGTTCGCGTTTTCCTGTTGTTGTCTGACTTTGGCATCAGATATTGGTTCCTGTGGTGCCAGTCATTTCTGAGGAGGCAAATGTAACCCCTGACTCGCACAGGAGAAATTTAGGATAAATCACAGGCATGGAGAAGTTGCTAGGTTCAACACCGTTACAATAGGAACCAAGGTGAGGACTGGAGGCAGGGAATTATTTTGTAGAAATAAAATCTAATTAAAAAAAAACAAAAAAACAAAACAGCAACAACACAGGCACGTCAAAATTTAAACCCCAGTTGTATTAACTCAATATTTCAGTACACTGACATATTTTGACTCAGTCAAGTCAAAGTAGTTTTTAGCTGTAGTTATTGCACACAGCTACATAAAACCACATTTCCTGTCCATGCTATCAGACAGAGCTGAGATCTATTTTTTTAATCTTAATTTCCTGTATTGTCACATTAAATTGCCAGTGTAGGTAAATTGACTTTTTGAGCTATACATTGTGTTTTAATTTTATGCCCTCATCAAAAACATACCTGGAATGTTACCTTGGTTTGAGAAATCCTTGAATCTCCCTTGGCAACCATTAAGCTGTGTAAAATACCTGGGTGGACGTAGCCCCGCCTTCAAGGCACAGCTCCTCCTCGGAGCTGCAGCTTACAAGATTCTAAGTGTCTGGCTCACAGAGCAGCTCCTCCCCTGCGACTCCCCCACTCAGCTCCTTCAGACTAGTCAGCAGCAATTAGCAAAGACCTGATGGAACATCTGGAGAGCTCATTATAGGAGTTACTTCTCAGAGCAATGCTGGGAAAATTTGTTAAAGGGTTAATTTAAGAGCAGGAGTTTTTAAAGAGACAGAGGATCGATTTCAAGGTCAAATTTCTTTTAAGTCATAATTTTTATTACAACTGAAAATAACAGTGTTTTGATTGTGCTAAAAAAAGTTTTCTTTGTGCCTGAAAAAACACATATCGCTCCTTTAATATGTTAAAGGGGATAATTTTAAAAAAAATATCCTCCAATTTTAACTCTGTTGTACCTTTTCTTTCTCTGTTGTCTGATCTGAGCTACATTCACATCCAGCCTAGATACAACAGAAAGCCCAAGTGGGACTCATTGATAGGACACAAATCTCTCTGTGTATCCCAAGGAAGAAAGCATCCTTCGAATGAGCCGACACTGACACCAAACACTGTTAACTTTTGTCCATGTGCGTAAATCTGCCTAAAATAGCTAAATTAATTTGCATCAGCTAGGGATATATTAAAAATTAATCATTCATTGTTCAGCAATATTTCCCAGAAAGACCACGCTGCCAAGAATAGATTCACTTCAATAAATATTTCTATCAGTCACAATTATGAAGCTGCTTTTTAGCTGCAGCAGGAAAACAATTCTCTTTAAAGCCAGTCTGTGCCTCTGACACCCAGGAGCAACAGAGTTAAAGGTTAATCAACAGCGGTCAATTTATTGACATCGTGCCACGCTCTGAATTTGCAGCTTCAATTACCGCCAGTCTTGACACAACGTTGTTTAGCTATGATTTTAACGCAGCAGGTCACTTTTAACTGCTGATATGGATTTCACCCGACTCATGCGTGTCAGTTTGTACTTCACCTTTCACACTGTGACTGACCATTTGTGACCTCCAACATATCATCGACTTCAGAACTTGCAGAAAATACAGCTGGAAAGGATTTTTAAATTAGTTTAAAAATAAACTATGGAAAACAAAAGACATTCTGGGTGGATGGTGGTTCAGTCTGTGGGTAGAACAGATGTTTTACTGTCATAAGGCTGTAGCTTTGATTCCAGCTGTTATATGATGATGCACCTCAGAACTATTGCTATCAGAGCTGTTTCATGCAACTATTGCAACCAAAACGTTTTTGCTTAGACGAAGGATAAAAGTTACTTACAACCACGTCGCTGTGTTGATTGTTAGCTAAACACGAAGCA
This sequence comes from Poecilia picta, assembly GCA_033032245.1. Lineage (NCBI taxonomy): Eukaryota > Metazoa > Chordata > Actinopteri > Cyprinodontiformes > Poeciliidae > Poecilia > Poecilia picta. The sequence continues at coordinate 16,497,778 of CM065354.1, read as the reverse complement.
GAACTGTCTGACTGAAAAGCTGCATGTAGAGGATTTTAATATCTTGTTCATGTAAAAAGACCAGAGTTTCCGTCATGAAGACTCCAGCATCGCTATTTACCTTTGATATTATTCAAAAGGTTGACTTCAGTTATGACTTCAGTTATTTAAACTTTAATCAAAAGAAGATGCATAAAATTGGTTTAAAATATTCACACTACCACAGTTGCAGCTTCCCTGTGGGTGCATCAAAAATGGTCAGAGCTGCAGAGCTGATATTTGATCCGTTTCATGTCTGTTGCTTTTATTTTTCTGCACTCTGCAAGTGCTAACTACTTCTGACCTTTTGGTTCTTGCTTCTTGGTAATGTTGGTCAACACTTTTACTACATAATTTAAACAAAACACACTGCCCATTAAAATGTGCTGCCTTGAGGTATTGCACCAGCCAGCATGACTAGATTTATAGTTAGCTGCTGTCAGATATGGAGGACCAAATAAAAACAGAAATATATCTATATTTTGTTTTTCCTTATACTAGCGTTTGTCCCTCTTACATTGCCTCGTCTCCCCCTTTTTTTTTACTTTTCCTCCTTCTTTTACTTTCCACTATGCATTTCTAGCTCATTATGCAAATGAGGAGGGCGGAGTCTAAAGACTTCAACATCCGACTATTGGCTGGTTAGCATTACACCCTATTGGCAAGAACAAAGACGGTGAGCAATATATCTGTGAGCTAAAGCTCATCAACTGCATTGGAAAATAATGCTACATCTCCTGACTGTTATTTTTTGCATGTTTGCTCAGACAGAACTTGTGTTGCAAGTATGGCTGAAAAACCACTTCCATCCTGACGTAAGAAATTTTGATTAAAAGATGTGACCCTTTTCAAGCTGGCATGTTTCCATTAAACAAATTTATGTTCATAATTTCAATTTGCCCAATTTTATGGTCAATGGAAATGCTGCTAGTGCTGCTCTTGCCTCTATGACCAGTTCCAGGCTTGTCTGTTTATAGTTTCTTTTTTTGTGCGTGTCTTTTTTCATCATTTTGTCTTCTGTCTGGAAACAGTGTTAATATTTTAGGGTGACTCAGCCAGTTTCATCTTGAGTCCAATAAAAAATCAGCGCAGGGAGCGAACGAACAAACACCTTCCAACCTCAAAGAGTTGGAAGCTCATCAGAGATAAATGGCTAATATATCATGTCGGCCATGTTGGTGAAAGTTAAGGCTCTGCTGGTCCATTCCAAGGCCATGCTGTCTGAAATAACACCCCAGCAATCTCTGCTGCTCTGCACAGAGGCAGATGGTCGTGACTTTCACCCACTTCCTGTGAGTCTGAGTGTGAACAACAGCCACACTGGTGTTAAGACCGTTAAACAGCAGAAGTTGTGTGCTCTCTGTGGCTGCGTACGAAAGTCTGTGACACAGAGATATGACATTAGAATTTCAGATGACAGGGGAACTGAGGACAAAGTCGTTTTAAATCAAGTCACAGATCAGCCATTTGTTTTGTTTTGGGTTGTTTTCTAAGCAACTAACTACTCAAATGCTATCAGCAAGTGTTTGTCTGATCCTTAAACATGCATTTTGTTGCTAACTTTACCCAGACCTGCAGATGTTGTTCTAAGAGCTCCTTGTGAGTCCTGATGAGTGGCAGTGAAACAGCAGGGCTCGGTGTGCTAATTCATTCAGAGTATTTTCTCTCACCGGCTGCTGGGGAAGGTGGCCCAAAATGGAGCATTTTTAATTAACGACTGCTGACATGCAGCCATTCTGGAAACCAGCAACTAACAAGTCTTATTATTCCTGAGGTGAGTCAGAAGCACCATGCCACGGAGCAAATAACTCAGGAGGAGAAGAAATGAGGCCATGATCTCCAGGAGATGAACACTTTATGCTGTCTCCTAACATTTACTCAAAATTATGTCACATTAATGACAACAGGTTTATTTATTTTCTTTCTTTAGAGAGGAATTCTAAAGTTTGTATTAATCCAAGAGACATTCATGCCACTGGTTTCACTTTAGTTAACTCTAACCATTGTTGAGTGGGTCATTGCCACAGATAATCCATTATATAGACAAATTGTCCAGGTGACATTTCAAGAAATTTCATTTTTGTCATAAAAAAAAAGAATAGTCTTGCTAAATATTTTGAACGTATTGTCGCCCCCCCCCCACTCGTCACCCCCTCCAGGCGGGGTTTTGGCGCCCCCTCTGGTGCTGCGCCCCTATGCGTTGCATGCTGCATAGCCACTTTTTGCGCCACTGACGCCATGTTGGAGAAGGCCTTCCAGGCTTTCTGATTATTTTCTACGTTTTTAACATGCATTGAACATTTTGTGTTGTCCCACACGACCAGTAAGATTATTAAGAATGAAGGTAAGGCTACTAACCTCCATGTGGGAAGTATCTGCTTCTTTGAGACACGTGTCTGGCTTTATTTATGAAATATCTGGAGTTCTAATTTAATTTTTCAGTATAAACGATGGCGTAAGGTTAGAACACTGGGTTCTGCTTGGCCTGCTCTCCTCTGCCCTCTGGTTGCTTTAAAACAAAGAGACCACAGATGTCTGCGTCTCTTAAGTTGCTGTGAGTTTTGGAGTGATGCTGCAGAAGCTAAAGCGTAGTTGCTGTGACAGTTTTGCAGTGTTTTCTCCAAAGTGCTGCATAAAAAAATCAGCAGCAGTATCCATTATTAAAAACTTTTTAAAAATTGTGAACCCAAATACAATTGATTATGAATGCAGAAACACAGACCGCAGATGCAATACTTGAGTTTTCTATATAACACATTAAAGCTTGAAGAGCCTATCAAAGAGTTAACCCTTTAATACTTTTAAAAACATTCCAATGTGCACAAAACATTCTCAACATTCTGCTAATGTCAGAAAAGCAAAATTTACAGAAATATGACACGTAATTAGAGTCCATGTAAATGAACTTATTTATGTGATAAGTCATTAAAAACATGCAGTGTTTTCCCGTCATCCTCCCACCACTTCCTGTCGTCTTCTTCGTGTTCTCTGCCAGTGGCAACATCTGGTGGTTGATCACATTCCCACTGCAGTTCAATGCAGCTGAGAAACCACGTCATGCTGACGCAAGAACAACTTCTTGAAAAGCACACACACACACACACACACCCACACACACACACACACACACACACACACACACACACACACACACACACACACACACACACACATATATATATATATATATATATATATATATATATATACACAGTCCAGTCACATTAATGTGACCATCTGTCAAAAGCCAGAATAACCACCTTTCGCAGAGCGAACTGCTACGAGACGTGCAGGAAGAGAGTCACTTAGGTCCCTGAAGGTCTTCTCTGGGATGTTGAGCCATGCCGACTCTAATGCCGTGGCCAGCTGCGCTAGATTACGCGGTTGAGGATCCATGGCGCGAACAACTCGATCGAGATGGTCCCACAGATGCTCGATTGGGTTTAAGTCAGGTGAGTTTGCTGGCCAGGGGAGGACGGTAAACTCATCCTGGTGCTCTTCGAACCACGCACGTACACTGGCAGCTGTATGGCACCTCGCATTGTCCTGCTGGAATATGCCATCATCCTGAGGAAAAACAATGCGCATGTAGGGGTGGACATGGTCCGCAAGGACAGATGCGTACTTGTATTGATCCATCGTGCCTTCCACAATAATCAGTGAACCCAGAGAATGCCAGGAAAACATTCCCCAGACCATAATGCTCCCGCCTCCAGCTTGGACCGTTCCTGCAATGGTTGCAGGGTGGTTCCTTTCAAAGGTTTCACGCCTTATACGCCAACGTCCATCTGTCCAATGGAGCATAAAACGCGATTCATCTGAAAACGCTACCTGTCGCCACTCAGTGGACGTCCAGCTGCTGTACTGGCGTGCAAATTCTAGCCTTCGTCGTCGATGAACACCAGTCAGCATAGGTGCACGAACCAGGCGTCTGCTTCGGAGGCCCAGACGCAGCAATGTTCGCTGAATAGTGGTTTGGGAGACACTTGTGGTAGCCCCTTGGTTCATTTTAGTGGTCAGTTGCTCAACGGTAGCCCGTCTATCTGCCCGAACGCATCTCCGCAACCGTCGTTCGCCTCTGTCATCTATGGCCCGTGGTGCACCACATTTGCCACGTCGTTGATTTTGGACAGTCCCATTTTGCCATGCACGGTACACTTTTACCACGGCGGCACGCGAACAGTTCACAAACTCAGCCGTTTCGGAAATGCTTCCACCCTTGGCCCGAAAGCCAATGATCATGCCCTTTTGGACGTCGGATAAATCGCTTCGTTTCTGCATTACGCCAACGATTGAAATGTTTTCCGAAGCCCACACACACCCTTTATATACGCTCAACTGCACTGTGCTGCCACCTGCCTTCTGTGATTGGTTATTTAACTCTGAAGTGGAAAGTACGTGGTGGTCACATTAATGTGACTGGACTGTGTATATATATATATATATATATATATATATATATATCAGTGACGTGCAGTGAGGTCCATTGCTGGTGAGGCAAATTAAAGCTGACTTTAATTTGCCTCAAAAAAAAAAAGCACAGGGTGACTAGGGAGTACCAGACAAAAGCCACTCGGACCATCGAAGTGCCTGCAGAGTGTGGGACAGAGACCTACCACTTGTCCTCCGTCATCTGTGGGGATCCTACACTGAATGACTTTTATTGTTATTTAATGAAGGGAGACCAAACCTTGAAGGCCGAGAACGAATATGTCTTCCCTGCAGACAGCGACTGCAGGGAAGACATATTCAACAACGGTTTCATTTATATATACGAAAAGAAATAATTAGACACTATAGGTTAGTTTCTCCAGCCCCTCCTCTGGAAGAAGACAAATGGCCCTTTGGAGAGGAGCTAAAAATATTAACATTGTAAGAAGAAAAGAATCCCAGAAGACCTAATTAGTAATCGTTTTGAGGCTGGAGAAATCTGACTGGGACCAAAAATGTGTCTGATTTAAATTAATGGTAAAAAGATTTGACAGGTTTCCTGTTTGCAGGTTTCTCTCCGGGCGCTCCGGCTTCCTGCCACAGTCTGAAATCTCCTCTGAAATGATCCAGTAGGCAGAGGAGGCGGATCCAGCGGGCAGCACAGTGGCGCAGTTGGTAGAGCTGTTGCCTTGCAGCAAGAAGGTTCTGGGTTCGATTCCCAGTCTTTCTGCATGTTCTCCCTGTGCTGCGTGGGTTTTCTCCGGGTACTCCGGTTTCCTCCCACAGGCCAAAAACATGACTGTTAGGTTAATTGGTCTGTCTAAATTGTCCCTAGGTGTGAATGTGTGTGTGCATGGTTATTTGTCCTGTGTGTCTCTGTGTTGCTCGAGGGTCACCCTGGACAGACTGGTGACCTGTCCAGGGTGACCCTCGCCTAGAACATTAGCTGGAGAGGCCCCAGCACCCCCCGACCCCAATAAGAGACAAGGGTGTTAAGAAAATGGATGGATGGATATATATATATATGACATATGCCATAATAAGGAATAAAAGAATAAATATATAAATGAAAGAATAAACATATAAAAAATTATGTATATATATATATACACATGTATACACACACATATGTCGATATCCCATGATAAAACAATATACAATAAGAAATGAAAGAATAAACATCTAAAAAATAATATAATTCTTTTATGCTTATTCTTTCATTTAAATATATATATATATATATATATACACACACGGCATATGCCATAATAAATAAATATATATAATATACGTGTATAATATATACGTATATTATATATATATATATATATATATATATATATATATATATATATATATAAAATTCCCTTCTCACCCTCTGCGGGTGGTCTCCTCTCTCTCTTTCATCCTCTGAGCTCGGGTCCTCTACCAGAGGCCTGGGAGCTTGAGGGTTCTGCGCAGTATCTTGGCTGTGCCTAGTACTGCACATTTCTGGACTGAGATGTCTGATGTTGTTCCTGGGATCTGTTTTAGCCACTGCTCCAGTTTGGGGGTTTCTGCCCCGAGGGCCCCGATGACCACAGGCACCACTGTGGTCTTCACCTTCCAGTTCTTTTCCAGTTCCTCCCTGAGGCCCTGGTATTTCTCCAGTTTCTCATGCTCCTTTTTCCTGATGTTGTAGTCACTTGGTATAGCTACATCCACCACAACGGCTTTCCATTACCATCTTGTCTGTCTGGATCTGGAAGTCCCACAGGATCTTAGCTCGGTCATTCTCCACCACCTTTGGGGGTGTTTCCCACTTCGATCTCGGGGCTTCCAGTCCATATTCTGCACAGATGTTCCTGTACACTATGCCCGCCACCTGGTTATGTCGTTCCATGTACGCTTTCCCTGCCAGCATCTTGCACCCTGCTGTTATGTGCTGGACTGTCTCAGGGGCCTCCTTGCACAACCTACACCTTGGGTCTTGTCTGGTGTGGTAGATCTGAGCCTCTATTGCTCTGGTGTTTAGGGCCTGTTCCTGTGCAGCCAGGATGAGAGCCTCTGTGCTGTCCTTGAGTCCAGCTTTGTCCAGCCATTGGTAGGATTTCCTGATATCAGCCACTTCAGTTATTTGTCGGTGGTACATCCCATGTAGGGGCTTGTTCTCCCATGATGGAACCTCTAGCCCCTCATCCTGTGTTCCTCATTGCCTGAGACATTCCCTGAGCATATCGTCCGTTGAGGCTTTGTCCTTGATGTATTTATGAATCTTGGATGTTTCATCCTGGACAGTGGCTCTCACACTCGCTAGTCCTCTGCCTCCTTCCTTACGGTTTGTGTACAGTCTCAGGGTGTTGGATTTGGGGTGGAACCCTCCATGCATGGTTAGTAACTTCCGAGTCTTAACATCCGTGGCCTTTATCTCTTCCATTGGCCAGCTAATTATTCCGGCAGGGTATCTGATTACTGGTAAGGCATAGCTGTTTATTGCACGGATCTTGTTCTTGCCATTGAGCTGGCTTCTCAGGACTTGCCTTATTCGTTGGAGGTAAGGCTGTGGCTCCTTTCCTTGTGACCTCATCCAGGTTGCCATTTACTTGTGGTATTCCCAGGTACTTGTAACTGTGCTCTATGTCTGCTATTGTTCCTTCTGGGAGTGAGACCCCTTCTGTGCGGACGACCTTCCCTCTCTTTGTAACCATCCGACCACACTTTTCTAGTCCGAATGACATCCCAATGTCAGTGCTGTATATCCTGGTGGTGTGGATCAGTGAGTCGATGTCTCGCTCACTCTTAGCATACAGCTTGATGTCATCCATGTAGAGGAGGTGACTGATTGTGGCCCCATTCTTCAGTCGGTATCCGTAGCCAGTCTTGTTGATGATTTGGCTGAGGGGGTTCAGGCCTATGCAGAACAGCAGTGGGGACAGAGCATCTCCTTGGTATATGCCACATTTGATGGACACTTGTGCAAGTGGTTTGCAGTTGGCTTCAAGGGTGGTTTTCCACAGCCCCATCGAGTTTGCAATGAAGGCTCTTAGAGTCCTATTGATGTTGTACATCTCTAAGCATTCATTGATCCAAGTATGTGGCATTGAGTCATAGGCTTTCTTGTAATCTATCCAAGCGGTGCACAGGTTGGTGTGTCTGCTATTTAAGCCGATGCCCTTCTGTGCCGCACTCATGTATTTATCCATGTGACCACTTATCTTAGCCGCTACGATGCCTGATATGAGCTTCCATGTTGTAGAGAGACAGGTTATTGGCCGATAGTTGGATGGGATTGAACCCTTTGAGGGATCCTTCTGTATCAGGATTGTGCGACCCTCAGTTAACCATTCAGGGTGAGTCCCATTTTGTAGCAGCTGGTTCATTTGAGCTGCCAGTCGCTCATGGAGGACAGTGAGTTTCTTTAGCCAGTAGGCATGGATCATGTCAGGTCCTGGTGCTGTCCAGTTTTTCACCCGAGACTCTTTCTTGGACATCTGCCACAGTTACCGGGGCTTGTTCAGGGAGGTTGCTGTGTTCCTCTCGTAGAGAGGTCAGCCACTTTGCATTTGCATCCTTTCCCATATGCCTTTCCAGTATTGTTCAGTCTCCAGCCTTGGTGGGTCTGCTCTGTTGTTAGTGCCCTGCCATTGAGAGGGTGTGGAAGAGCCGGTTAATCCTCCTGGCTTCATTCTCTCTTGTGTATCTCTTCAGGCGGCTGGCCAAGGCTTGGAGCCTTTGTTTGGCAGTTTCGAGTGCTTCAGGTATGGACATCTGGCTGTACTTCTTGTGTACTGATCTATTCATTGCACCCCTTTGGAGCTCTGACAGTTGGCTCACTTCCCTCCTTGTTATCTTGATCTTAGCCTCTAACCGTCTTTTCCATGGTGGGTATTGGGTCTCATGATTGCTCTTATAGCCAAGCATCTCAAGGATCACTGATGCTGAGTTGTATATCAGCTCATTGGTTTCTGTTATGGTGTTGGTAGGGATCGTTCTCAATGCCGCATTCACATCTTCAATTAGGCTTTCTGGTGGTGCTTCACTCAGCCGTTGTAATTGGCGTCGGGGTTGTCTGGTGTTCATTACGGCCACGATTCTCTGTCTCAGGTCAGTTGCTGCCTCGTTCAGCTCTGATGGTTCGTTCATTACTACTTACATACCCACCCAGAGACTGGGTACCCTTTGCCATAGCATTTGTGTTGAACCTCGTCAATCTCAAGTTGTGACAGCAGTTGCCGTTTGCGGATGTTGGAACACTGAGCCACTAGTTGCTTAGCAGTTAGTGTTGACTGGGGATGTCGAAGTAACCATTCCTGTGGGAGGAATGGTTACTTCGACATTCCTCCCACAGTCTTTGCATGTAGCCCCTCTGACTAGGGTTACTTGAGTAGTAGCATTCAGTAGCATTCCCCAGCACCTGACGCAGACCTTGTTTGGCGACGTCTGAGCCCGCATGTCGTGCTTATCAGTGTCTCTCATGGTATGAGGTCGGCTACATAGCTCCAAGGGTCTTGCCTAAGGACCCACACTGACAGCTCAATTGACTGTTGTAACTTCAGCCCCAGCCTGGATTAAATACTGTATATATATATATATATTTTTTTTTTTAAACTTTTTTAATTGACAGGCTTACGTTAAGCAGATTTATTTTTTATAATTCCAATGGGCTTAATTTGGGTGAACCTATAGGCAGACTTAGACAGGATGTGACATCATCACTACTTCAGTTCTTTGGAGGTATTTGCTCTGTGAATAAGGGGCAGGGATGAAGTCCACAGCAGTGGACGTCACTCAGGCCATTACTCAGGGAGGAGGGAGTTTCTGGCTCAGCTTCAATTATTTTCACGGTAGTAAAGGCCGTCCACTGGCTCTGAAATAAATTCCTGATTAAATGAAGTTTGAACATTAGACACAAACATTTTTATTACCAGTATAACTCAAGCTCCTGAGGCAATCATTCAGCCTCACTCTAAATCTTCAATGTGTCTCACTGCCAGAGGTTGAACGGTGAAGTATTATAGCAAAATCGACTTTTCCATACAGAGGAGGACGTAGATCTTCCCGTGGTCTTCGGTGCAGCAGGCTTTTATTTTCTGCTGCTCTGAAATATGTTATCTGAACTTCCACATTGAGCTTTGCATGCTAATCACGTTACAAGCACCAGTTTTGGGGGGGATGCAGGAAAGTGTAGTGGATCAGTATTCACTGCCAGCAGATGACCAGCAGCGGAAATGAAAGACAAAGACCCAGAGAGATCACATGAGGCTTAAGGGGTAAACTAATCAGATGACCGTTCAGTTGGGGACTCACTAATTTGCTTATTGCTCGTTCGTCTTTCCTCTCACATTAGATTGTTTTCACTAATGTCTTGCTCTCCAGCCACAGTTTTCTTATGTCTGTCATGCCTTGAAGAAATTATTTACCCCAATTATCTCAGATATGCAAACAAAGCTAAGCAACACTCTTTATTTTAACTACTTACAAACTCATAATGAAAGGTGCCCAGAAAACAGAAATGCACCATTTGTCACGCTCCATGTTTAAGGAAACAGGTTTTCTGACTCAGTTACAGATCAGTTTGAAAAAAAAAGTGATTTTCCAGAAAACGTGTGTTTGTGGCATTTACGTTTCACAGCAGTGGCTGCGTTTACAATAATTATAAAAAAATGGAAACAATTGAAATGACAATAATAATTAAAAACCAACGTTTTGTTGGTTTTTCTTTTTCTCTAAGAAAAAGAAAAACCAACAAAACGTTTTTAATCAGAAGTTTCTGCGCTAAGATGAGGTGGTTTAACAGATGTATCGAAAAAGAGGCATTTCACAAAAACACTTTTTTCGCATCACATGTGATCAGCAGCCTGACGTTACTACTGGCAGAAATGATGAAGAAGAAAACAGAAAGTGGTAGGAATGATGGTGGTTTTGGTTTCTCAGTTGTTTCTCAGCATCACACAGTTCATAAAAAATTGTGTCATTCGCCATCATTTCTCCAAAATGCTGCATATGTAGCTACTCCCACCTATAAGGAAATTGTCTCTTGTCATTTCTTATTTAATGGAAACACCACAACTGCTAAACTGTGTTTCTTCAATATGAGGAGAATATGGTCAAAGATGAGCACAGATTTGTAATGGAAACACAGGTCGTGACCTCTGGGTGACCCTCCAGTCTGCCTGGGTGACCAACATCTGTTAATCTTACACATAAAGCTCAAACCTCAGCTGCTGACAGGTCATTTACTTCTTTTTACACCGACACAGCTCGTTTTCTCACCTTCTGAAAGGACAGATGGGAAAAAGAATGAAGCTTTTTAACACTCCTCAAGTTCCAGATCCATAGTTTGAAAAAAATAGTTAAATGCCGGGAGCTGAAGTGTTGGTGCCTCCAGAGAGGGTGATCATCATAGTCTGGATCAACTTGCTCTCTTGGTTCTACAGGAGGATTTGAAAAAGCATTTCAAAGAAAGATATAAAATAATTCACGCTTACATTATGGATATTGGAGTTTGCCCTTTGTCTCTTATTTTGCTCATTTACAAAGTCAAGTTTATTTGTATAGGACATTTCTTTAACAAAGCACTTCAAAGGGTTTCACATGATAAAAACATAGTACTGTATCATCAATTAGGAGACAAGCAAATGCCATCCTCAAATATAATGAACAATATTCCAGTTATTATTATTGAGAAGCAGCTCTGAACAGGGGAGTTTGTGTTGGAGGGCAAATGTCTGAACTCCGGAGCTTTGTCTTACTGATTACAGAATTCACTCACATAAATAAACAGATAAATACAAAAAAAAAAAAAAAGCATAAAAATACATGAAACACATTTGATTTTTTTTTTTAGTAACATTAAAACGTTTGGTTGCAAAAAACAAACAATGAGAGTGATCTATTTTTAACGCTTTTAACTGCCACCCTCAAAATGCTAACATGTAAATCAAGTAAGGCCTAAAACTGAGGGAATCAGATTTAGGACATTTTTCAGATTATTTCCAGCCCCACAGAAACTCCTCCGTGGAACAGGACGATTTGATCAACGTGTTTTTTTTTTACCTATTTGGGTAAGCCTTGCTGATCTGTGCAGCAGGCCTGTTAATTCGCTGCAAAGCCTCGACTTCATTAAGAGGAAGCGTCTGAGCGGCTGGACTCTGTGGAAACCCTCTCATTCATCTTCCTGTTGACGTTAAACAAAAACAGCAAGCTTCCCTTTAGCTTCGGCTGAGTCATTTGCCCCGAGCAAGCGAGCTCATCGTCACAGCCTGTAAATCAGATGCACGTACATTCAGACAAGAAGAGAGCTCAGATTTAAACCCAGTGTCACAGTGACAAGAAGCAGAATCTCTGCCCAGCAGTGAGACGACCGACGACACGTTGACATTCATCTTCATATAACCACGTTCAAAAGACAGAGGCACCTAAACAATAAGCAAAGAAACGAATTATCAACGCGATTAGCGCAAGATACTAACGTCTGTGTTCCCAATGTGGCTTTATAACAATCTGATGTAACAATCTGATGTGATCTGTTTTTTCACCTCTCAATACATGACTAAAGGCCTGAACAGAGATCTGCAGGTTCCCCTGTGTCAGAGGAACGTATAAAACGTATAAAAGTAAATATGTGACACATTGTCTGATACATTTAGGGCTTTTGAAGCGTTCATTTTCCAATCTGGCATAATTACACAGCAAATAATCTCAATGATCTTTCAAGTCAAGAACTGCATGTTTGCAGCCGCGCAGATCTGAGGGCGTTGTGGATTTTCCCTAAATTTTGGACATGAATGTAGATGATAGTATAACTTGGAAAATTTAAGACACCCTAGTAAATATTTAGTCCTTTGGAAATGTTCATCTGTCAGTAGCAGATGTTTCTTTTGCAAATGTGTGCAAATCTTTGTCTTTATATTCTGCTAAAGTATTTCAAAGTCATGACAAACATGGCAGTTACGTGAGATATATTCATAATTCAGTCACGGTGCTGGCGCTCGTTGTCTATCAGCCAATCAGAGGAGACGTCGGGGTGTCAGGGAACCAAGCCCCTGATCCATGGGAGAGCAGATGTATTGGAAAAATTGTATTCAGTGATTCTACAGAAGGTTTATGGATTCAACACGTCAGAATGACACACAATCTTCGTATGAAGTGTGTGGCCTGTGAGAGTTCTCCATCATCCTCCTGTCGTCTTCTTTGGCGTTATCATCGGGTTGTTGATCACATGATTCATGACTCATGTGATTCCAGAAAAGGGTTTCCATTTCAGTTTGGCAAAATACACTAAGTTTGAGAAACATCACCTCATCCCAGAGCAAAAAACTTTTAATCAAAGTATGAGTGTTTTTTATTTGAAATTGGTGTGTTTTTATCAGATAAATTAATTTTCCTTATTTCAGTTTGTGCAATTTTATGAATAATGGAAATACAGCTAATGACTGCACATATTTATCTATGGTAAAGGAAAGTGACTTAACATGCACATAAAACAAGTACAACTGTTTGACTTAATAAACAAACGGTAAAATACAGCTGAGGAAAAACTTAGAAGAGCTTAAACCTTAACAGCAAAATTCATACTACATTCCAGAAACAGTTTAAAGTAAAGAAAATGTGCAAGACGATGGACAGCTTCTTCTCTGCAACTGCTTTCTCAGCAAACTCAGCAAAACAGACAAATTGCTGAGAAAGTTCCTGAAACAGAAAGTTGAATATTACCTGGTAAAAACAAAGGTTTTCCCAGAAATCTCTCCCCGAGATTTGTATGTCACAGGAGCATAGTCGCAGTAATGTCTGTTTAACTTTGACATGTAGGCATTTATCGTTTGTTCACCAGTGACCAGTGCCACAACCTCATCACAAACACGAGGCCAGAGGAGGTCAAAATAAGTTCTTACAACTCTGTCGGTAGCATGGTTGCTATGGAAATTGTGCCTGGTCCCCTGTCTTGCTGAACTCAAGCAAAACTCTCAGGAAATTGCCGCCATGCAGCTAAGGCTACTTTCTCCATGTGCCAGGAAAAATACTCCATGCCTTAAGATGTTTGTTTGTGAACATCGGCCACAAGGTTGAAACTGATGGGGAATCATGATCATGCATCTGCTGATCCCACCCAGCAGGACGGCTGTGATTCATCCTGAAAGCATGTGGAGCGTCTTCTGGTTTCACCGCAGGTTTAATTGTGTGCGTCTTTATGCGTCTTCCTCTGGTGAGGTCAAATGCTCTCGCTGGAGGCTCAGAGAACATGACACAACTAAGCTCCAAAACTAAACCACAGAGTTCTGCTTTGCAACACAATTCGACTTATGTCACCAGGAATAGATACAGTAACAATCATGTACTGCAAATGTGGGTGATGTTTTAGGAACACTTGAGCAACTCTGAAGCTTCCAGTTACGTAAAACCACAGGGGATCCAGGGTCAGAGATGAAAGGTTGAGGAAATGAAAACATTCCAGTTTGTCCCAGATATGTATGTTTTCCACTGCTATCAATAGCTCTCGCTTTGGGAACCTCCGCATATCATTCATCAGCTTGTTTAGCCATTTTGTCTCCTTGACAATTCCCCTTTAAAGAGAATAGTTCCACCGACTGACTTCCATAAATATACACAAAGTGAAGTGACATGCCCTGCTAGCTTATTCGATAGATCTAACCTCATTTCCTGAGGATTTCCACATTTTTGATCAGGATCTCAGGGAAGACAGATTCCCTGGACATCACTGACCAAAAAGATGAAGAACAGAAGCTCAGGTCCCTTTTGCTTCAAGTGCCTGGCTGCACTAGGGTGCATTATGTCTTTGTCCCCAATGGTTGCTGACAGGTCACTTGCACAACCACTGGGTTATTTTGACAAGTGCCACTCCTGATTGCATCCTGATTTAGTTCAGAATTGTGGACTTAATGAAAAGTGTTATCTACCTGTAAGCAGGTGCCAATTTTCAAAAGGTATGTGCTTATTTAATCTGACAAACCTTCTCTGGAAGAACTTTTTTTTATTCAATTCAAAAGCACTTTATTGATCCCAAAGGGAAATTAAATGTTGTAACATTCTAATTCTTCAAAGAGCTGTAGGTGGTGACGGCTGCTAGCAGGAAGGATAATCGAAATGCTGTTAAAAACGTTGTTGAAAGGTTAGTAGAGGAGTTATGTTGCAGTAGCTTTCTTAAGGTGGGGTTTCCAAAGGAGCAAGAGTTTTTAAAGAGACATTAGTGTCATGAAGTGTGGGTTTGTTGGTGGTGGACCGAAATGCAGGGGAAAAAATGAGAAAACAAAAACATACAAAAACTGATGGAGCTAGAGCAGAAATACAAAGCAGACGGAGGCACGAGGAGAACATGGGGAAGACAGGAGATGATGTTAGAATCCGGCAGGAAGTGAGTGAGAATGAAAGGCTTAGACACTGGGGAGGTTGAAATGCTGAACAAAAGACCTGGGCTGATGAGACAACTGATAGCAGGTGTGAATGGAGGAAGCAGGAGGCAGACTGAGGAGAGAGAGAGAGAAAGTGAGACAGAGGCACAGGGGGCGAGGGAGAAAATAAATCTAACACTAAAAAATTACAGACATAAGAAATGAAACCAGACTTACTAAGAAGAACTAGAAGTAATAAACATGAAATACTGAGGAGGACTGAACTAAAGTCTAATCAAAACAGAAACAAACAAAACCCAACTAAACAACCCAACATATGACACGGACGCCAATTTCAAGGCATTCATTTAGTACGTAAAACTTATATTTTATATAACTTTAAGTTATATATAGCATATATACATCTTTATATATACAGCATTGCAACCCAGAAAAGGAATTGGAGCAAACATAGAATCCAGAAAAATTCTTCCATAACAGGAACACTTAGTTTTTATTATTACTTAGAAACTGTGGAGTACTCATTACTTTTACAAATTTAGAGCAGACTTGGAAAGTCCAGAGGATACTTATTTATCTACCAACCCTGAACAGGAGCATCTAGTTTACATACTTTAGATCAACATTATTAGCTTTTTCTTCTTTTGCTCTTTCCTTTGGTCTGTTATTTTGTTTGTATTTCTTTTTAAATCCTGTAAGGCGCTTTGTATTGCTTTGTTGCTGAAAATGTGCTATATAAATAAAATTACCTTTATCTTTTATAACAACTGAAGGTAACAGTTACTTGATTATTTATTAAAATGTCACAATTTGTCTGCCTTTTTAAAAATATGTAAACTCTTGCCACGTTTTTACTCTTTGTTCTTTTCTTAATTTGTAAAGCAATTAAATATCAGTAATAAAGTCCATATCTGTTGTCCCAGAGCCATTCCTGTCCCTGAAGTTAAACGTGACGCAGTTTCAGATCCGGGGTGGGGTGGGGATTTGGTGGGGGGGAGCAACTGAGGAGTTATTGCTCTGCTGTGGCAACCCAGTGAAGAAACAGTGGCTGGCTCTGACAGTTAACATTCATTCCCAAGCAGCATCACTACATCACAGGCTGATGAGCTCAGAGCCCGGTCACATGAACAACGTGCCTAACGGTGAAACCTGCTTACTGCCCCGGTCCTCAGGCCATTTGACATGGCTGTGTTGCCAGGTTACATCCCACAAATAAAGTCCTCTCTAAGCACAAAACCGAGGAGTGAAAAGCAGCTCACAATTCACCTGGAGCTGTTTGACTTGAAGCCTGTTGTGGACATCTGGGCATTTCCCCTGCTCGTGTGCAAGTGAGCGCGCTGTGCTGTGTTTTTCTTCCATTGTTTGATGTCTTCATTAGAATGCAGCAGCAGCCTCCAGCAGCAGGCAGAGTGGAGAGGAAGGAATGATGAAACCAGGGCTAAAAATAGCTGCCTCCCAGGATCCCCCTCGCACGGCGCTGCTAACACTGAGAGAGCCAGCGACATGTTGGCGTGTGTGTGTGGTGTGTGTGTGTTCTGGACATACTGCAGTTCTCCTCACCCCCTTCCAAGTCATAAACCAATGTTTATTTTGGCATGAATGCATCATCGTGCTGCAGTACAATTAAAGCCATCTGTAGGGTTTTTCACTGAGCAGGTCGAAGGAACAACACACAGGTCTGTGACAAAAACGCAGCTCTTACCTAGGTGCAATGTGACCGTAGAAACATCTGGGAGGAGTCTGCATCATGTGTTCAAAACACAAAAGCCTAATTCCTCATTGCAGTCACACTGAAATTCTCAGGGAAATGCCTCAGATAAATGCTGTTAGCTGTTCACCCACTGGACCATAATAGTGGTCTTGTAGAAGTAACTCGGTGAGAGTCTGACTGGACATCCCACCTTGCCTGAGGCGCCGATGAACTGCAGCTGTGATCGCCTCCAGCAGGACTTTAAATATCCAGGAACTCCTACCGCCGTCGTCACTGTCGTTTCCAATGCGGGCGTAATGTGGCAAAGGTTAAAAAGATTGAAGAACAGCGAAAACCTTTGCACCCGAGTGCACAAAATATTTGGATTATAAAGCTGCTCTGAACTACCTGAACAAATAAGACTAATAAGACGGGTGACAGCTCTTCTATTTCCTGACTCTAAGACACTGATGGAAACCGGACAGACCTAAATCGACAACCATTAGCTAAAAATGGCTTTTTGATGCTGTTACATGAGAGTGTAAAGAAAAACTGGTAGAGGTCATAGAAGTACTTGTCAGTGCTTATGTCTTATAATGTGAGTGATTTCCAACTGAGTGAAGAACTTTTCACTCTTGTTACCCGTAAATGAGTGAAATCTCTTAATACTGTCCGACAAGCTGCTGAAAAACATTGTTGGATTTGCATTGTAAATGTCCTGGTAGGTCACATGGATCTGTGGAGAGAAATATGTTGTTGAATTGGTTTTATACACTCCAGAAATGATGACAAATGGTGCTGCTCAGTTTTATAGACCAGGTCTAAGAAAAACGTGTTTGAAAGCACAGATCACCCAATGCAAAGAACAATAAGGTGTCCCTTTTGTTTGAGACATATTAATAATCCTCTGGCAATTCTGATACTATAGACAGTGATTAAAATTCACGACTTTATGTCCTATTTTTACTCAAACATTAACATTTACAACTGCTTAGTACTAGGATCAAATAAAAAGAAAAAAAGATAAAGGTTTCTCATCGATCTCTATGTGAAACCCAACAATCCGCGTGCGACACAATGGGTCGTGATCTGGACCGCTGGGCGGTCAGGAGGCTTTTCAGGTGAAGAGATGAGGCTTCACCAGCTGACTGCGCCGCATGTTTGCCGCTGCTGATTCAGGTCATCAATACAACGAACCAAACAAATCAGCATGTAGGAAGGAAAGGGACTCAGCACTGTGAGCTGCATGGTGCAAGACGAGCATCAGGCCGTTAGCCTGCTTCATGTCCCTACAGGACGGACAGAAACTGTCCTCTATGGACATGATGAGAAATGACATTTGAACTCGTTTGGTTTTGATTTGTGTGTACTTTTGTGAAAAGGTTTTGGTAAGAATGTGAAGAGGACAGTTCTTATTTTGTCCTCTACTGGAGACATAGTATGTAATACACTCACACCTTCTGTTCTGATCTTTTCTTTTCTATCTTCATTTTTGTTCACAGTTACCAAGGCTGCATATTAGTTTGCCCTTTCAAAAACGCTACGTCTCTTCTTACCTCTGTCTTGTTTTTTTGTTTTTTTTCTCTCACTCTGTTGCTAAATAGTCAGAAAATCCTCAAATTTTAAGTTTAATTGCATTTAAAAAAAAGTTTCTTATTTCTGTTTGGAACAATTCATTAGTGAGATACAAAAGATAAGGACTTATCATCTAACCAAAACGGCTGGACGTAAATACCTGCAGGTGGATTTTTATCATAAAGCCACGTCACCTTACAGATTGTGAGTAGAGTATGGAACATTATTTTTTCAAAACTACTAATGGTGGGAACTGACTCATGCTTTATGGTAAAATATCTTCAAAGTCAAGATTCTGTTAGATTACAGAATTTCCTGTTCAAGACAAACAGCACAGTAAGGGGAAAATAACGACAACTATTGAAACAATGACATATGCATAAAACATAATGCTATAAAAGTCAACCCATCTCACGTGATATTTTACTGCCGTCATATTCTCACATCCCAGAGATCATAGAGAAACGGAGGGAGATGGGTTTCCATGGCAATACAGAATCTTTTCCTGCACCCCAGCTTGACGTCACAACCAGCTTCCTTGTCAACCTGCGGCACCAAAGAGCCCAGAGGAAGGCCTAACGCTAACGGGCGTGGCACACGGCTGGACCAGTCCGAACTTCCTCTGTCTGTGGTTGAAACGTTCACACCTCCTCCACTCACTGACCTCACACCCACCTTGGTGTTTGTTGGCTTTTGGTTTTGTGATACAGCTCTAAAAGTAGTTCTTCAAATGTTCGTTAAAATGAAGGAATACATTAAAACAAAACAGATTAGACAGTATAACTCTCGTCTCCACAGAATTAGGACAGCGAAAAAAAAAAAAAAAACCTTACAGTTTACTTTTGAAATTTTCCACCCTTGAATGAATTTTAATGTGGAACATTTGCTTTGCCCCAGTTTTAGTTTCATTCTGTGTTCAATACTACCATCTGGTGGTTTTCTGTGACCTTTGCACTTCAGGAGATCGCGTCCACATGATCTTAAAGGCTTATTATGTTTATCTACAAAGCATGGCAGTGAGTAACTAAAATGTTACAATATGTCTAACATTTTTGAACACTGACTCAGACAGGTTTGTTTTCTTTTCTTAGTTATCAAAAGTTGTAATGCAAAGCGTGTCTTCTTCCTTGGTGCTGATACCAGCCTAACAAACTCTGTCAGTGTATTTGTTGCATTTGTAAAAGATGATCACATTTTAAAAATAATAATAATAATAATAATTTTTAAAAAATGTTATTTATTTTTTAACTATGGAAAAATGTAAAAGAAATTACTTTTTGCCTTTAAAGACAACTTAATTAACATTTAAAAAATATAGGAAATATACAAATTTCTAATGAATGTTGACATAAACTATTCCCAGAAAAAATCTGCAACAGCAAGGTTGTGCTATTTGCACATCCTGAAAATAATAATTAATTTCAATTTCAGCATTCAGTGCTTTTTTTTTGGTAGCAGTTTTGTGGCATTCAGTGTAGCATGTACATCTTATGACTGTGGCCTCTTTAATCAGGATAATGGTTCAAGTGTGTGACTTTTTAGTCTCAACACAACTGAACAGTTGTGGTTTGTGATGGACAAACAAGCGAATGGACAGCAAACGAGGAACCAACACACAACCAGGTCCTCATAGGCGGAAATTTACATTTTAAGGAACCAAAAAAAAGGTCCAATCTACTGCAGTGGGTCCGCTCTGAAGCAATGAATCTAAAAGAGCCGTAAAAGAAGAAGTCTCTAACAGTTCAGCAGACATTGTGATTCTACATAACTTTTACACCTAACAAAGTCATTCAGAAGATAATTTCCTAATTTGCAATGTTCACCACAACATGACAACATGTTCTGAGATTTTCATGCAGCTGATTAAACACAAAGTGATGTGTTGGCTTGTGACGCTGAAGTTGTCAAAGTTAGAAAGACATCAAGCATTCTGAGCAGAGACTAGGTAAAATAACTAGCAGCTGTCTGATGTGACAGCAAGTAAAACTAGCTAATATACGATACATGTGCCATCCTTAATTTTGACATTTTTATTATTATTTCTGCACCACATTTGTGTGTTTTGGGTAGTTCCAGAAGCATCGTGGTACATGGTAAAATCCTCTCTTTGTAAAGAACAGTGACATTTGTCCTCTCACTTGTGATGTCATACCGAGGTGATTCTGTTAAAGCAGAATTTAAATAGGTCAGAGTTAAGACAGAAGATGTAAAATCACATCCAAAGAATGCAACATTTAAAACCGAGGCAGAAGTCTGAATATGATTCAGTGTTTTTGCTCTGAACCCTGAAGTTCCCAGCAGGTCTGCATGAGCGCCAGCTGCACACTCTACAGGCGTGAACAAGCGAGCATGTGCTGGCCGAGTGACAGGTGGTGTGAGGGCGGCTGTGAGGATGTCTGATGTCTGATTCTGTCCCTGGCAGGAAGCCACATCACAGGTACACCACCTCTCCACGGTGGACCTGCTCAGAGGACAGGAGGCTGGCAAGAGGCCCGAGGGAAATTCATCTCCTTAACCTGGGTTAGGGAGAGAGTTTCCATTTCCTCTTTCTGACTTGTCCTCATTCTTTTGTCGTTTCTCATTTCTTTTGCATTACTTACACAAAGCAAATCAGGATGCAAATAAACGCTTCATTAAAGCAGTGTTGTATAAAGTACTGAAATCTAAGAGTCAAGTAAAAGTATAGGTTCCTCTCCAAAATATGACTTTGGTAAAAGTCCAAGACACTGACTGAAATGTTACTTGAGTTAAAGTCTTAAAGTATCTGAATTTTCTTGTACTTAAGTATGGAAAGTACTGTAAAAATTTATGTACTCAAGTAATGTAATGAAAAGTATAAGTAAAAAGTAAAAGAAGGCAAATGCAGCGTGAATGACATTTTTTATATTTTGGTAAACTTGTCAAATACAGTTAAAGTAATGTACACAACCAAGTACAGGCAAAATTAAACCTGCTAATGGATAAACCTGCAGGCATCATTTAGTTAAGAAAATTAGGTGCTTTACCTACAAGGTTAACTTAACCTGCTTTACAACTGAACCAGCTTCTTAGTTTCCCCTTCAGGACAGAAAATATAAAGTTTTTGTAAGCCTTAGGTTTTCCCTTCAAGTAAGGTCAGTGCTGAAAATGAGAAAAATAGTCAGTACAGAAAATGTGGCCAACATGAAGAAAAAAAAGCCGTTACGATTCTCTACTTCACAAACTATTGGTGCAACTGGTCATTATGTGGCATTAGGGACATGTGGCTGCTGCTCATCGCGAGACTTGCTTTGTGTTTAATGGGAGAAGTGAAACAGGTGTATCCATAGACATAATATAAGGATAGACGCCTCATGCGCCGCTCTCGCCTATTGTCGCTGACGAGATTTAGGGCGGCCATCTTGGAGCGATAGACCACTCCACTCTGCTGGATCCGCCTCCTCTGCCTACTGGATCATTTCAGAGGAGATTTCAGACTGTGGCAGGAAGCCGGAGCACCCGGAGAGAAACCTGCAAACAGGAAACCTGTCAAATCTTTTTACCATTAATTTAAATCAGACACATTATTGGTCCCAGTCAGATTTCTCCAGCCTCAAAATGATTACTAATTAGGTCTTCTGGGATTCTTTTCTTCTTACAATGTTAATATTTTTAGCTCCTCTCCAAAGGGCCCTTTGTCTTCTTCCAGAGGAGGGGCTGGAGAAACTAACCTATAGTGTCTAATTATTTCTTTTCGTATATATAAATGAAACCGTTGTTGAATATGTCTTCCCTGCAGTCGCTGTCTGCAGGGAAGACATATTCGTTCTCGGCCTTCAAGGTTTGGTCTCCCTTCATTAAATAACAATAAAAGTCATTCAGTGTAGGATCCCCACAGATGACGGAGGACAAGTGGTAGGTCTCTGTCCCACACTCTGCAGGCACTTCGATGGTCCGAGTGGCTTTTGTCTGGTACTCCCTAGTCACCCTGTGCAGAAAAAACACCAGGACCTTGTTATTGGTGAGGCAGTGTTTCTTCTGCCAGGGTGACCCGCAGCCTGAACAACGGCGTTTACATGCTAAATCCAACCAGTATTCCAGCAGTATTGAAATACTGGTTGAAAAAAACACCGGTGGCAGGGCGATCATGGCGCCGTTGTTCAGGAGCGTGAGGGATGTGGCTCCACAGTTGGCGCAAGAGTCGTTGTCGTATAACTCTCTGTCTGTGTCGCCACCAAACGAGTCCACCCAGACCAGCACAGACTCCAGCAAACGCTTTAGGTCGTAGTCCTTTCCAAGACCCGATGGCAGCTTCTTCTCCCCCAGCTCCATGAGAACTGGGGACAGGTCTTCTTGACTAAAGTGTTTGCCGGGCTGCCGGACAGCTGAGTGGAGGAGACTCCCAGAGCAGGGGATGGACGATGCCTCCAGAAACACCCTTTCCCGAGCGAGACACTGTTTGGTGACGCTCAGGTTCAGGATGCTCTGGAAAGCAGCGTTCACCCAGCTGCTCTGGAGCTCATTGGAGAACCTGAAGTTCTCCTCAGCTTGTCCGTGTCCTGCAGATGCTGTCCTCTCTACATCTGGGGGATCTGATCCAACGCCATCTTCTGAAATAGGGGAGCAGGAAACCTCGATAGCAACGGAGATATTAATATTCAGGGGTGTCTTCTTTGACCAAGAAGCAACACTGCTTTCATCTGAATTACAACGCTCCCCCTCCGGGGAACGTTGTAATTCAAAGGACCCTTTGAAAGTAGCCTTCAGAGGACCCTCCTTCAAGGACGGGACCAGCGAAACCAAAGCTGTGGCTGTTGCTTCAGCCACAGCTTTGGCTGCGAGATCAGCCGCAGATAAATCTTCCCCCGCCGGGTCAGATTTTTCTGCGACTGCAGTCTCACCCTCACGTTGTTCTGTCTCTGAACAAACCTCCCCAGCCGAGTCGGTTTGTCCAGAGACACCATCGTCCTCTGGACTGTGTGGTTCAGAGGACGAGACGGAGTCCGAGGTCCCATCCAAACAAACGTCCCCAGCCGGGTCGGTTTGTTGGGAGGTAGATGGAAATCCTCCCCAAAACAGATCGTCCTCTTCATACCGATTATTTTCTTTGTCGTCATCCTTCCCGGGAAAAAAATAATCAGCCACTTTCTTCGCGCTGGTGGTTATGACATGTCCAAGGCCCCAACCAGCCGGGATGATGAGGGGAACAAGCGCCGTTGCAAAGCTGAACATTGTTGCTATCCACGAATCTGTAATTCCAAGAAATGTCTGGATGCTTAGAGATTCCAGTATTGAAGCATTAGAATTTCTTTGATCTACTGTGATGTACATAATGTCATTATGACCTCATCAGTGAGCTCACTGGACTTCTGGCACAAGTCTTGCTTCTGATCGTTGCTATGGAAATGATCAGCTCAGCTCTGCATGACTCAAGCTGACATAAATACTTAAATAAAACGTTATACCTTTTATTTATCTAACGTGAAGAGATTAATAGATTTGTATATGATTTAATTTTTACTTTTGTAGTTTTCCATACCTGCTGTGGTATAAATGTTCTGAAGCCTTTTTCCACTAATATTTTTAATTACAATTAATTTATTAGGATTATTAATGTATTAATAATTGCACAGTGCTAGGAACCGTCTGTGACTCATTATATTTATTTTTATAAATTTTAATGCTGTGACTATTTTACGAAACATAAGAAACAAAAGCAGAAAAGCGATCCAGGCCTGAACTTATACATCATTTATTGAGGTCCAAAACCTAGAAGTTCTTGGCTTGGGGATAAAAAGGCGTCATGATTGTATTTCACATTTCTGTTCAGTTTTTATTTAGGAGAAAATGGCCCATGCTGATAACGGCAACAGCTGTTTGTTATATAAAAATTCCCTTCTCACCCTCTGCGGGTGGTCTCTCTCTCTTTCATCCTCTGAGCTCGGGTCCTCTACCAGAGGCCTGGGAGCTTGAGGGTTCTGCGCAGTATCTTGGCTGTGCCTAGTACTGCACATTTCTGGACTGAGATGTCTGATGTTGTTCCTGGGATCTGTTTTAGCCACTGCTCCAGTTTGGGGGTTTCTGCCCCGAGGGCCCCGATGACCACAGGCACCACTGTGGTCTTCACCTTCCAGTTCTTTTCCAGTTCCTCCCTGAGGCCCTGGTATTTCTCCAGTTTCTCATGCTCCTTTTTCCTGATGTTGTAGTCACTTCGTATTGCTACATCCACCACAACGGCTTTCCTCTGTTCTTTATCCACCACCACAATGTCCGGTTGGTTCGCCATTACCATCTTGTCTGTCTGGATCTGGAAGTCCCACAGGATCTTAGCTCGGTCATTCTCCACCACCTTTGGGGGTGTTTCCCACTTCGATCTCGGGGCTTCCAGTCCATATTCTGCACAGATGTTCCTGTACACTATGCCCGCCACCTGGTTATGTCGTTCCATGTACGCTTTCCCTGCCAGCATCTTGCACCCTGCTGTTATGTGCTGGACTGTCTCAGGGGCCTCCTTGCACAATCTACACCTTGGGTCTTGTCTGGTGTGGTAGATCTGAGCCTCTATTGCTCTGGTGTTTAGGGCCTGTTCCTGTGCAGCCAGGATGAGAGCCTCTGTGCTGTCCTTGAGTCCAGCTTTGTCCAGCCATTGGTAGGATTTCCTGATATCAGCCACTTCAGTTATTTGTCGGTGGTACATCCCATGTAGGGGCTTGTTCTCCCATGATGGAACCTCTAGCCCCTCATCCTGTGTTCCCCATTGCCTGAGACATTCCCTGAGCATATCGTCCGTTGAGGCTTTGTCCTTGATGTAGTTATGAATCTTGGATGTTTCATCCTGGACAGTGGCTCTCACACTCACTAGTCCTCTGCCTCCTTCCTTACGGCTCGTGTACAGTCTCAGGGTGCTGGATTTGGGGTGGAACCCTCCATGCATGGTTAGTAACTTCCGAGTCTTAACATCCGTGGTCTTTATCTCTTCTATTGGCCAGCTAGTTATTCCGGCAGGGTATCTGATTACTGGTAAGGCATAGCTGTTTATTGCACGGATCTTGTTCTTGCCATTGAGCTGGCTTCTCAGGACTTGCCTTATTCGTTGGAGGTATTTGGCTGTGGCTCCTTTCCTTGTGACCTCGTCGAGGTTGCCATTTGTTTGTGGTATTCCCAGGTACTTATAACTGGGATATATTAATATTATATATATATATATATATATATATATATATATATATATATATATATATATATATATATATATACACCTCAAAAAAATAAAGGGAACACTCAAATAGCACATCCTTGTTTAAGTGTTCTCTTCATTTTTTTGAGCAGTGTATGTAGATTCAGTCCAAAATCCGATGTGATTCATCCTGCTGCAGTGATTTCGTCTCTCTTATAGATTCTCCCTCTTCTTCCTCACATCATGTCTTTATGAAACTTCCAAAACAAAATCTGAAGATTTGGGATGTATCTTACTAGTGAAACAATTACATAATAATAGTCTTTACCACCTGTGTAAACTTTGCTGGTGAATGTTATAACACATAATGTTTATAACATGTGTTATATTGTTTCATTTCTGATATAGGCTCTTGTGTCAGATAATCCAAGTCAATGTTAGAGAATAATTAATGTTTTTAGATTTACAGAATCTCAGTTATCCTTCATATTGGGGCTGAACCCGTATTACACCTCGCTGCAGCAAACAGAAAGGGGCGGGGACGGACCGCTGTCAGTCTCATACCTTATATGGAAATGGGACCATTGCACTCCGGAAGTGAAGGGGGCGCTGTTATCCGCGCCCTCCCGTTTTTATTTTCTTTTGAAATATGTTATACATCTTCCCCTGTATGAAGGAGTTTCACTCTCAGCATGTATTTGAACTTCAATATTTTATTTACTTAAGGGCAGCTCACAGTTTTTAACAAATTCTGTAGTTTTCGGTGTACTTCTAAATCTGCTCCTTAGTCGCATCTTTTCGAGCCTGCTACTGCCTCTAGTGGCCTGGCGGTGGTAACGCAACTAATGTAATCACGTTACTAAATCAGAATACCAAAGTCTTTATTAATTTCGGCATTACTGGCACCGTAAAAGATAAATTATCTCATAAAACACCATATTTTTTCACTTTTTTAAGGATGTAGAGCTAATTAAATGACAAATAATACTTTTTATACATTATGAATAATATCTATATCTCCATCAATTATAGGAAGAAGAAAAGAAATAAAGAGACATGAAAAATAACATGATCAATTATAATAAAAAATATAATTTGCAATATATACGTAAGAAATTTAATTCAGCAAAAGTCAATAACAAACAAATTAGGAATAACAACCCAGGTTGTTAAACAGATACAAGCAAAAAAAAATCACATTTTTGTTTTCACGGTGCCATGTACGTCATTCTGAGATACCATTTATGGTACAGTCTTATACAGTATATAGGAAAAAATAACAAAATTATTTATAAACGATAAAACAATAAATCATATTCATAGAATCACATTATCAACAATTTGTGAAAGAGTAAAACACTAAGCATGCTATAGGTAGATGTTATTTAGTTTGGTTAAGAATAATTATTGCACTGTCAATAAATAACTTCTAATAGATGTTCTTAGTTCCTAAAGGAACACTTTAACATCTGCATGAGCTCAAACTGATGAATAAAGACGATGGATGATCTCTGCTAGAATATTTCTTGCTGTCTTCCATGTTCTTTCAGCAAACAGTTGAGACAGAGTTGTTTTTGGTTTCACCACTTTATCTGCTGTTACACCTACCATTCCAAATATTCTTAAAATATTGTCTGTTAATCTGCAGCTCATGTGACCAAACCAGCTGAGCAGATGAAAAGTTGAAACTTGAGTTAAAATGTTGTTTTAACTTGAGTTAAGTTAAAATTCTAGTTAGAATGTTAAGTTTTAACATTAACACAACTTCAAGTTGGGTAACCCCAAGGTCTTCTTAAGGGTAGATTCTCTGAGAACAGTTCTTAAAGATATAGTCAGTGTTTTCAGCAAAGTTGAGCTGACTGTCCAGGAACGACACAAGGAATTTAAAATTTGCCACAGTTTCAACAAGTTGGCCATCAAGTGAAACTGGAATCGCTTACAGGTCTTGTTTATGTCATTTAATTAGCTCTACTTCCTTAAGAATATGGAAAGGTATGTTCTTTTGTTAGGGAATTTATCTTTTACTGTTCCAGTAATGCCAGAATTCTTTAAATAACTAATAATAAAGACTTTGGTATTCTGATTTAGTAACGTGATTATGTTAGTTGTGTTACCACCGCCAGGCCACTAGAGGCAGCAGTAAACCCCGAAAAGATGGGACTAAGGAGCAGATTTAGAAGTACATCGAAAACTACAGAATTTGTCAAAAACTGTGAGCTGCGCTTAAGTAAATTAAAGATTGAAGTTAGAATACATGCTGAGAGTGAAACTTCTTCCTAAAGGTGAAGATATATCACAGATTTAAAAAGAAAATAAAAACGGGAGACCGCTGATAATACAGGAAATAGCGCCCCCCTAAACTTCCGGATTGCAATGGTCCCATTTCCATATAAGGTATGAGGCTGACAGTGGTCCGTCCCGCCCCTTTCTGTTTGCTGCAGCGAGGTGTACTTGTTTCTGGCTGGTGGACATAAATACAGTAAAGTAATATTCTAATCACATAATATACAGAATAATATGTCCATCTTACTTGCGAAATGTTGTCTGTGGAGCCTCACATCAATAATCCATAGATCCAAACAACAATATCCCTCAGTGCTGAGGCATCTTCTGTTGTTTTAATTGAGCAAAGTACGAGGGACTACCGCTCCAAGATGGCCGCCGTATTTCCTGCGCCGGAGCAGCCAATGCGGGGTCTGCTCTTATATTATATTATGTCTATGGGTGTTTCCTATTGGTGGGATGAACAAGCCCAGGTAAGGAGGCTACCGACTTTGTAGCAGTCAATCAGTAGGTGGGGTCAAAACTCCAGCGTTTCTCTCTCTCTTTCTTTTGTAACGAGTAACTAAATCACTCATTGAAAATGTATCGGGGTAAAAGTATGAAATTAAGTTCGGAAATATAGTGAAGTAAAAGTGAAAGTTATCAAAAATTTTCATACTCGAGGAAAGTATGAAGTACTCCAAAATTTACTTCAGTAAAGTAGTGAAGTATTTTTACTTTGTTACTATACAACACTGCATTAAAGAGGCAGTGTTATGTAGCACTGGCTGATTTGAGCTTTACATCATGTTATGTTGTTCCCTCAGCGAAAACATACCCGGAGTGTGACCTTGATTCTTTCATGCATGTTCGAGAAATCCCTTAATCTCCATGACAACCAATCAGCTGTGCAAAAGGGCTTGTGGGACAGAGCCCTGACTTTGAGGTGTTGCTCCTCCTCGGAGTTGGAGTTTCCAAGTTTCCACATTCCACCTCTCCTGCCTCCACGACTCCTTCAGACTAGCCTGTAGCAATTAGCAAACACATCTACTGAGCTCATTGTAGGAGCTACTTCTCAGTGGTAGACTGTCATTGCAGTTTTGCAAAATACATCTATTTTGATACAGCCAAAAAACCTCCAAGCACAAAAACCTTTTAGCAAAAAACATGTTTCTTTTTTTTTTTTTTTTGTGGACATGTGCGCCGCGACGTCACAGTGCGTTGGACCCACAGCCTGAAAAGCCCACACTGGCCCTGCCTGACATCCTGTCAGGATTTCTGTCTGTTTCTCTAACAGATTTGTTATTAAATGTCTGACCTTTAGGGTGTTGACTACTCAGAAGTATTTCACACAATCTTACTCACAAAAAGTATAATTAGGAGTTCAGCTGTTCACTTCACACATTTCAGTCAGACCAGTTTGACCCCAACAAAAGCTTTTACCCATGATCCTGCAGTTTTTGGCCCGTCATTAACTTTTTTTTTTAAACTAATTAAAAAAATGATAACGTCATTGAAATGCAATGGTGTTTGTCAGGATTTTGTCTTTTCACAAATGCTGTGCAAACATGTATTGGGTAATAAGCGCTTCAGTAATTTGCTCTGTATAAAGAACTTTTCTCAGTAGATGTGATCTATTTTCTCACTTATTGTTTATTTCTAAACTGCCTAAAATGCTCTCATAATAAAAAGCTACATCCTACATGCTTTTATGCAGCGTGGCACAGCGACGTAGAACATGTGGGCTGTGATGAAGCATGTTGACAATTTGTTCCTCATTAATTCAGAAATGTGTGTCTCCATTTTATATATTAAGCAGCTGAAATCAATTTGTGGACTTTTACTTTTGAAATTAGTTGAGTCTATAGCACAGTTGCACTTGCACTCTATAACACGTCTTTGCTGCTGTTGCACCACACATGAACCACAAGAGGGCGCTCAGTAGCTCAAGGTTGTGTTTGAAAGTTGCTGGCCTACTTTGCCCCCCTCTCCCTCCCTCCCCTCCTAGTCTGCTGTTTCCCATGAAGAGCATCTTTCAAACAAAAAAGCGGTGAGGTGAATGCGCCCAGCTGGCTGCGCTCCCTTTGTGTTGTTGGGGTCACTGTGTTGTTCCAGCATCACGAGCATCAGCACAAACAGCAGCTGGCATGTTCCAGCCTCACAAATCCCACTGAGTCATCAGCAGGCGCCTCCTCTTTGTCCACAGGCTTAGTTGGGCTCCGACCCTCACCGGCTCACACAGACACACACAAAGCACCATTGTGACCTCTAACATTACAAACACTCACACAAGGCAGGTTCTTGGCCATGTGCTTTCACCTATAGCCTTCATTATCATGCTTAGAAACCTTCAGTAGGTCAAGTTCAAAGTGACACATAGGAGTCGTTTAAAGGAAGTGTTATGCAAAATTATTGTTTTTTAGCTTTACATCATATTATTATGTTATTCCCTCATCACAAACATACCTGCAGTGTTTCCTTGATTCTTTCATGCGTCTTTGAGAAATTCTTTAATCTCCATGGCAACCATTTAGCTATGCAAAACACTTGAGTGGACCTAGCCCCGCCTATGAGACGCAGCTCCTCCTCAAAGCTGCAGATTCCAAGTTTCTGCTTCACAGAGCAGCCCTCCTCCCACTCAACTCCTTCAGACTAGCCTGCAGCAGTTAACAAACACCTGGATGAACCAAGCATCTGCTGAGCTCATTATACCACACTGGTAAAATCGCTGTTATAGGCTTAATAGAGGAACAATACTGCAATAACTTCCTGCAGTTTCATAAAGAGCAGGTGTGACATGCACAGTTTCAACACTTTCAACATCAAAGTTAAATTTCTTTTAAGTCATATTTGATCTACATAGCATTTCTATAACAACTGAAGGAAATGTATAGTAATTTGATTGCACTATAAAATGGCACTATGTGACTGGAAAACAAGAGATACTGCCCTTTAAATATAACTCACCACAAGATGGCCGAAGGACTTTACACTCAAAACTAAAACAAAATTCAACTGAAGAACAATACATTTCAGGAAGTACAATTTTTTTTAAGTGTCTTTTTTTCTTCTCATCATAGAGGAGATGAGGTTCTGACTGTTTCTGAACAGTACAAATTGTACATATTGCATAGTCAAATGGTGATCCTCAACTTTTTCTCTTTGTTCCACAGAGTGCAATGAAGTCCCACATTTTCACTGACTCTGGTCCATTCAGGTGGTCACTACAGGTCAGATGTTTCTCTGATCAGAAACTGCCTGTAAGGCACTGGATGAGCGAAGTCATGCCATTGATTGCATTAATTCTGCAATCAAATGTCTAATAATAAAAGGTGATTATGATTCAAACACATACATATTTGCGTCACACCCAGTGTGGCGTCACTGTTACCGCCATGACACTAGACACTACACTACAAAGTAATCTACACAGGAGTATGGTGTGTTTTATGAGTTTCATTTTGAATTACCTGTATGCAACATTGACATTACCTCGAAGGTTCAGGTTCAAGGTTTGAAAAATTATGAAAATGTTTCATTACAGCACAATAAGTGCAAAGTGTCACAAACGCAAAAAAAAGATGAATGATTTTCTTTCTTTATGGAAGGCTCTACTTCTTTATTGATTTCTGCCTATACTGTTTCTTGTTCCTCCTATGTGTAACCATAGGAACAAGAGATCTCTTTACTAGTTAATAAGAAGTGATGATGGAATAGAGATCCTCTAATCCCTGATGAAATAATTATACATTATGTGGATGTATAGCAGCAGTAAAATGAAGACATTTAAGCCTTCTCCTCCCTCTATCATAATGTGCAGTGTGAGATTTTGACCGGCATGAACTTTTACATCATGTTATATTGTTATTCTCTTATCTTAAGCATACATGGAGTGTTGCCTTGACTCTTTCATGAGTGTATGAGAAACCCTTCAATCTCCCAAGGCAACCACTCAGCTGCGGAAAACATCTGGGTGGATGTAGCACCGCCTTCGAGACACAGTTTCTCCTCAGAGCCGCCCTCCCTCTCAAATCCCTCCTTCAGCTCCTTCAGATTAGCTATCAGCAATCAGCAAACATCAGGTGGAACTGCGCATCTGCTGAGCTCGTAATAAGATCACAGGAGCTACTTGTCACTGCAACTCTGGTAAAAACGTCACAGAAAGGTTAATAAAGGAGCCATGTTGTGATGACTTCCTAAAGATGGAGTTTCAGAAAGAGCAGTTTGAGGCCCAATTTTGAGACGGTAAATTACAATGTCAAATTTCTTTTAAGTCATGTTTGATATATATTTTTATAAACACTGAAGTTAACATAGTTACTTGATTGTGCAATGAAATGGCACTGTGTGCCTGGAAAACACTTAAAACACCAAAAGGACTTTGCAATTAAATCTTTAAGAACAAGTTGGCTGACAGGGATTCGAATGGGCAGTTGAACAGTGTGGCTTATCAATCAATGATATTGAACTATTAACTTTCATTTTCAGCCATGATATCCTCTAACAGAGTCATTGGTCTTGTCTCAATAGCAGTGTGCTTTTTACTATTAGTGATTATGACTCTGAGCTACAGCTGCTACACCTCAATGGTCAATATTTTCACATGTATATTCCATTATCCATCCATCCATCCATCCATCCATCCATCCATCCATCCATCCATCCATCCATCCATCTCATCTTACACACTTCCCTTGTGGGGTCAGGATGGGAGCTGGTGCCTATCTCCAGTGGTCAACAGGCCAGAGGTGGGGTCTGTTGACCCCACCTCTGGCCTGGTGACCCTGGAAAGGTCTGGAAAGGTGACCTTTCCAGGCCTGGTGACCCTGGAAAGGTCACCAGTTAATCGGAGATACATTTCTTTAATTCTTCCACATTGAAAATTATCACCCAATCCATCCATGAACCTGTTTCTTGTCAGACAGCAGTGCTCCCAGCTGTTCCACTGTGCAGCTCATTTACACAGATAAATAACTACATGAACAGAAAGTGTTAGAGATGATGGGCTTTATTAGAACACATTAGGAGGAGTTTTAGCTGTCTGATTTTGGCAGCTCCATGACTCCCCTGACAGAACCAACAGTTGCAGTCAAGGCTCCCCACTCAGCAGGACTCCCATACTCCCCTTTCTCCAGCAGGTACTGCCGGCCACTGAAGTTGGGGTGCTCATAGAACACCCAGGAACCCTGGAGGACCTTGCAGGACATGACTTGACATGGCCATTTTTCTCGCAGGGAATTAATATTATCTGTCACCTCCAGAGTCTGACCGTTAAAGTTTGGTCGTCCGTATAGCTTGAGCTTGAACGGGCCCTTGCACTGAAAATAGCAAAAGAAGTGTGTTTAGTTGAATGTACAAGGCATGTTTTATGGCGTTGTGTTTTCTGGAGACTCACGTTTTTGATGATCTTGCAGGATCTGACACAGTCATTAAATCCCATCCACTGACCATAGCCTTTGTACTCCCCAGGACCAATTATATACTGGTAACCTGAGAAGTTGTTGCGCTCATACAGGGCCCACCAGCCGGCCTGCACCTTCACAGAGTTGCATCGGCGGATGTAGCTGTACAGGTCTGCTGAGTCCCCTTTGCAGTCGTAGGACTTTCCCTGGAAGTCCTGACCTTCATAAAACACAATCTGAAAAAAAGACAAACAGACGTATCCATTGCAAACACATTTCCTATCAGAGGTCTGAGTTTAAAATCGTCAGTGGTTTGAACAGGAGTTAGTTCCCCCCATGACTGTCCCACCTTCTCCATTTGTAGAGTTTAAAATACTGCAGTCACTAACAAACAGAGTAGTCTTTATACGTGGCAGGAACAATACTAACAAATGCGGGGTTAGCAGGACCTGTAACACTTATTGCAATTCAAATATTTGTCTAGAGTCTACCTTTTGTTCTTACCCACTGAATTATCTCACAACGCACAATTGTAGTGTGGCAGTGCCAGGAATCAAAACCATCCACACCCAGCCTGCACTGAGCCAGTGCAGGTTGTGCAGTTTCATTTTATGGCTCGCTTCAGAACGACTATCAAAGTATAAGACTTCCTGTTCATTCATTTGTACGAGACAATGATTTATATGAAAATTAATCAATGTATTGTTTTGGTAAAATCTATGATACCCCCTGAGCTAATACACTGGGTATGTCAAGAGGAAAATAATTGATGATGACAATAATAACAATAAAAAAAAAATGTTAATTGAGGGACCACTGAAACTCTGTGATCATTCGGAAGGATCCAGCTGCAGGGGAGTCGGTGCCCCAGTGTGTGTAGTTTGGCGACTCAGCATTGGTGGACCCAAGCCTCGTCCATCACCATGAACAGCCAGAACTCCCTGAACTTAAAGAACTCATAAATCGATGAGCCGTCCTCAGCACACTCTGCCACCTGACCTCCAGGATCCTGCGTGTTATAGAACCTGATTTTCCAGGACTTTCCGTACATCTGGAAGACATGAGTAAGAGATCAGGAAAAAACGTGTAGTTGAATCAGATCTACAATATTTGAACATTTTTACTCTTTTATCCTTCCTGTTTGTCCGATAGGCTTTCAGTGAATATTGCTTGGTTGGTGCACTCTTTGGCACCCAGTTGACCCTCAGTGTTAAAGCATCTAGCATTATTAGCATGAAAGAAAGGGCGAATTATAGAGACTGTAGAACAGCAACCCTTATCTTGAGCTTACATTTTAAATGAAGTGACATGACTGGATGCTCTCACTGAATCCCATCCAGTGTTGGCTCTCAGGGTGTACTGGGCCGCTCATACAGCACCCGGCTTGAAGGTCTTGTCTTCAAAGAACAAAAAAATGAATGTGAGGAAATATAGAGATCAGAATAGTGCCAAAACAATCTAACAATCTGCAGACAGGGCAAAGCTTTCTTATTCAAATTAACTTATTCTGCAGTAATCAAGATGGTGTCTTTTGTTCTAAAGCAGCATGAAGTCACCTTGCTGTTGGCTTGATTGCCTGATTGCTTAAAAACTGGGCTTTTAAACTGAAGGACATCCCAGAAGTAGAACACATGCATCACTCTGAAAACGGTGAAATCCCTGGATGTTATTGGGAAACAGTTTGAGTGGCTACACCAGCAGCAACGTTTGATGAAAACCTGGAAAGTTGATAAGGATCAGGGATGCAGCAACATGCTAATGGGATGAGAGAAAACATTTAGAGAAATATTTAGGTTAGAGGAGATTTTGACAACATTTTATGTTGCAAGGCAAATATTTCACATTCACCAATTTTGAATGAATCTGTATTTAGCAATAACTCATGCTTCAGCTTTTCATATGATCAGCTGTAGCTAATCAGCTAATTGACTCAAAGTGCCTGCAAAGGTTTCCTGGGCCTTTAAAATGTCTCTCACTCCAAAGTGATGCTGTCATTTTCTGAGACATTAAATTTTGGGTTCTCTTTACCTGTATAGATCATTATTAAATAAAAAATAAAATAATAATAATAATAATAATAATAATAATAATAATAATAATAATAATAATAATAATAATATAAAAGCTTGAAATATGAACAGTTTCACTTTCTGAGATGAATGGCAATAAATATGACACTTTTATGCAATATTTTAGTGATTTTCAGATTTTCTAGTAGCCTACTCAAGGACCCTGGTCTTGCAGTCTTACAGTGTCTAAAATAAACATGTTTGAACCACATTTTATGTTGTTGATGAGAGGAGCGACAATGTTGAAATGTGAAGTCAGTCTTACAAGTTGTAACTGGAGGTAGCCGGAGTTGATCTCACTTTTCCAGTGGGAAATTTAACATCAGATGATGCTCCAGTTCATTTGTCTGACTGGGAACTTGTAATTTCCCAGCTCAGACAGCAGACGGAATGCAGCATAAAATCAAATGTAAAACAATGAGGACATTTGTCAAACCCTTTTATTTAAAATACAAAACAGAAAAGTAAAACCTACTGAACGCCAATAGACTAAACCTGCAGGAAGCCGTTTTGACAGAAAGGCCTGAAATAAAGACTGAAAATCGCTCAGTTCCTTTATGTGGCTTTTAATGATATATTTCTGATGTCAAGGTTATTTTCTGTTGATGCAAAGTGAATTGGGCCTAACTTGGAATCTTCATAAATGTTTTGTTTTCCTTTCAGTTGACTTAGTAAACCAGGGAGTTATTGTTTGACTTAAATCTTTCCCATAGTTTAGCTTTACATAATTTAAATAAATCAGATGAGAAAACAACTGGTTTTCTAAAGGAAATTGCTCTGTGTGCTTTTTGAAGTCAGATTATTCATTGTCAGCTTGCCACAGTAAGTTGGTCACAAACTTATTATTATGTCATAAACAAAAAGTTTATTTTCTTTGTTAAAACAGCTACAAATCCTTTATCACTGACTAGCATTTTTTTTCCCTTTCTGTTTTCTGCTGGAGAAACATTAGAAATGTTTAACACATACAACTACTAAACTTAAAACATTGATCCAAATCAAATAATGTTGTTTAAATATGATGGAAATTTCTCTTATATATCCTCTAGCCTTGGAAATTTTTAGCTCAGTTCAACTGCATGACCTTCACTTGTTTCCCCTGTCTTTGTCCTGAATCATGATGGCACGAATGAAATTAACAGCGATCGCAGAGCTGCTTATTCATCAGCTTCCAGATAATTTAAATAACAAAACCCTCTAACAGCCCGTATAAAGTATAAAAGCCGCCTGGCAGCCACAGGTTGTTGGACAGAATCCCACAAACGCACATCAAACATGGGCAAGGTGGGTAGAGAGTTCACCAGAGAACTGTTTAGGATGTACACTGCAGAGAAGCAATGCAGACAAGTGATAAAATCACAGAGAAGAACAACATGTTCATCCAAAGCTTCTCTTTGTTTTCTAGATCATCTTCTACGAGGAGAGGAACTTCCAGGGTCGCCACTATGAGTGCATGAGCGACTGCTCTGACATGTCCTCCTTCCTCAGCAGGTGTCACTCCTGCAGGGTGGAGAGCGGCTGCTTTGTCGTGTACGACCGTCCCAACTTCCTGGGAAATCAGTATTTCCTGAGAAGGGGGGAATATTCCGACTATGGATCTTTCGGCATGAGTGACTCCATCCGATCCTGCCGCTTAATTCCCCAGGTATACACCAAAAACATCCTAGATGATAGTTAGTGACTTAGTGTTAGAAATTTCATTTCATTTAAATTATGCTTTTGACACTTTTTAACAAAGTCAACATGAGCAAGGTCATTGCTATGTGTCCAAACAGCACAGAGGTTCTTTTAGGATGCGCATCTTTGAGAGAGAGAACTTCCTTGGTCAAAGCCACGAGCTGGTGGACGACTGTGACAACATCGTGGATCGATACCGCATGTCTGACTGCCAGTCCTGCAGCGTGACGGACGGCCACTGGCTGATGTACGAGCAGCCTCACTACAGAGGCAGGATGATGTACCTGAGGCCTGGAGAGTACAGGAGCATGAGGGAGCTGGGGCACAGCAGCATGAGGCTCAGCTCTGTCAGGCGCATTATGGATTCCTGCTGAGGCAGAACAGTCATGTGTCCATGAGTCAATATAAAACATACATCAAACACTGACTTGTAGTTTTATCATTCAATTCTGTAGATGTTTGTGGGTTGTGAAAGTTCTGCCATATATTTTAATAGTTTATTTAATATGTTACGAACTATTTTAAATTCTCAGGAGTAGAATGTAAAATCTTTACATTCTACCAACTGCTACAAAAACCTAAGCTGCAGTAAGTAACTTTTTAAAAATGTGAAACAATTTTAACATATTGGTTAAAACTGACAGTATGTTGTGAAAGAATAACATGAGGCAGATAAACTGTGAAGATCTGCCCCTGCAGAAATACACGTTCAGAAACAACCAATCAGAGTCTGGAGGCGGGTCTTAGCACTATCAATCAAGCTTACACATTACTCACTTGGTTTGCTTCAGTTGTGCTAATGGTAGAGGAAAAAATCTACTGTTACAGTGGCACAGTGTATCCACCATCATCAGTAGCTATGCTAACTAGCCTTAGCAGTTATGACAGGCTATGCTGTGAGGAAGGAGCAGTAGCATGGAGAACAAGAGGGTGATTAACTTTGCTAAGGTCGTCCTTCTGGCTCTGATTGGCTCTTTCTGATATGGAGCGGTGTGTTTCTGCAGATGGCAGTAGAGCCACATGGAGAAGGTTTCAGAAGCTTGATTATCTGTCTGACACTACACTGTCAGGACATAGTGAGTTTTAACAAATATGTAAAAAGTAAAGCATTTTTATACAAAGCTACCTACTACATCATTACGCAAGCTGTAGTTGGAAATGTAGCAGTCAGATTTCTTACCAACACCAAGAAAGAAAACCCTCTAGTCTCCATTTAGCATATCGTCACTGGACACCATTTTGTTTGTGATTGATTTTAAGATTTCCTTAATAGTTCTTAAGTGCTTTAAGTGTTTATTAGCACTGGCAGATCGTCTAAAAAATTACAATATTAAACAGAAAGCTACATTTTCTTTCACCAGTTATTCTGTATCTTCTGTAGTGACCAGTGTTTCTTAAAAGAATTACTATAATAATAGAGGTTTGTTTATATTAACTTCTGGATAAATTGTTGTCACTTCTTTCTTATATTTTTTTTATTTATATTCTTTATTTCCT
Organism: Poecilia picta; assembly: GCA_033032245.1. Classification (NCBI taxonomy): domain Eukaryota; kingdom Metazoa; phylum Chordata; class Actinopteri; order Cyprinodontiformes; family Poeciliidae; genus Poecilia; species Poecilia picta. The sequence continues at coordinate 16,459,673 of CM065354.1, read as the reverse complement.
TTTAATTCTTCTTAAAGTTTCTTTTAAAGTCTGTTTGGTAGTGAACACAACAGTTTGACCTCAGTCACATAAAATAAGTCTAGATTTTGCTATAATATTTATTTTTTTCTTGGGATTGAAAAAGTAACTTTAATTACACGACTGATTAACCCTTGAAAAAGTAACCTAGTTAGATTACTGATTATTTGATTTGAACTCAGATGACCCGCTGCACAGATTTGTGACACTTATGTGCATTAAAAGTTACATTAAATGTAACTTTTTTAGTTACTTTCAGCACCTGCTGACAATAATGTCCCACCACCCATGAAAATTACATTGATCTTTGCCATTGCATAATTGCAAATTAATTTACAATGGTAACATCAACTATGTGTCTTCACTTATAAGGTTGAACTGAAGGGGACATTGTTTAATGGCTACAACAGTACAAAAAAAATTGTGTAATTTGTGTGTGTTTTGTGTGTTCCTGTATTGTCTGGAAACCTCTAAGAAGGATTTCAGGCCCCCTCCCTGCCCCAGCCTCCAGATTCTTCGCTACGGCGCTGCGTTTGCTGCCACAGCGCAGCTGACGTCGCTCCTCCTGCGGCTCCACAACTCAGATGACCCGCTGCACAGATTTGTGACACTTATTTTAATATTAATTATTATAATGGCATTTAGCTGCGCAACTTTACGGACACGTTCATTCGTGGCTGTTTTCACGTTTATATTAGTCTCGATGTTTTCTGGAGCGCAACGCGAAGCTCGACGTCATTCACAGCAAATATATTAGCTTGACATTAACAAAGACAACAGGGGGACAGATCATCCGGGAAATGATGGACAGGGAGCCTGGCTAAAGCTAAATGATTGTCAGACAAATTCTGAAACAGAAACGAAACCCAACCAAACAGAACCTCAACATGTCGAGTTTTTCTTCATTCACACTGACTGTCACCATGCTGGTCTCAGTGCTGGGTTTTTTTTTTTATCACATTGATAGTTTTCTCCCGTTCCAACCTGGTTGCACTCGCTTCACCTCTTCACTCTATTTGCATCTCTGAACCGTCAACCCAAAGTATTTTACTTGTATTTCCTGTACCAAAGATTGTTGACACTAGTTCTAAAACTGAACTTTGTGTTTGCTGCTGATGAGTGATTTCACTGTCCATATAACGGTGTAGTCTGTCTTTCTCAATATGTTTTTGCAGACTATAATAAATGTTTCACTAGGTTGACAGATCAAATTAGTTACATGTAGAAGAGACAGTGAAATACTGCACTGAATAAAATGCTGTAGAGTTGAAACAAAATAAAAACAAAAGCCTGTAACTATAACAGAAATAACGAGACTATAAATTCAGACATGTGGACTTGTTATATGAATTTCTTACTGTGCTTTTTATCCCGCTGACAGCAGAGTCCCAGCTGATACATTTTCTGTTGTCACCCACCTGTACCCCATAGGGCAGCCGCTGCAGTTGGCACTGCACCAGATGCATACACACTGGAATAATAACCATTTACAGAGCGATTTAGCTATCATTATAGCCCTGTATGCTACGCTGCTGAGTAAGATATTCAAAACAATGGCTCCATAGATCATTTAACCATGATGATGAGTATAAAAGTGACAGAGTTTGCTTTGCCCAAGTACCAGTGCAATCCGGGACAACAGGAGTGACTACCAAAATGGGCAGAGTAAGAGAGCGTTTTGGGTGTTTGTTACAACATAAGCAGATCATTTCCTACCAGACCATATCTGAAACCATTTTCTGCTTCCAGATAATCTTTTATGAGGACAAGAACTTCCAGGGTCGTTCCTATGAGACCAGCAGCGACTGTGCAGAGCTCACCTCCTACCTGAGCCGCTGCAACTCCTGCAGGGTGGAGAGCGGCTGCTTCATGGTCTACGAACGCTCCAACTTCATGGGCCACCAGATGCTGGTGAGGCGAGGAGAGTACCCCGACAACCAGCGACTCATGGGCATGAGCATGAGCGACTGCATCCGCTCCTGCCGCATGATCCCCATGGTAACAACCCAAAATCACACTCTGCATCGTAAATGGTTATGTAATGTTAAAGAGGTCTCTCATGAGGATCACATTTCCAGGTCTAGTTATACTAGTTATATGTTGCCAACTAATCATTCGACATTCTATGCCTCTAACTGACCTTTAATTACAAGGATGTCTATACAACTTGCACTGTGGGTAAAATGTTTCCTAAAAGTAATTGTGCGTCCTCTCACAGCACAGAGGTCCATTCAGGATGAGGATCTACGAGAGGGAGAACTTTAGTGGTCAGATGAACGAGCTGATGGACGACTGCGACTCCATCCAGGAGAGTTACCGCATGTCCGACTGCCAGTCCGTCCATGTGATGGATGGCCACTGGTTGCTGTATGAGCAGCCCAGCTTCAGAGGCAGGATGTTGTACCTGAGGCCCGGAGAGTACCGGAGCATGAGGGACATGGGGACTGGCCCCATGGACATGCGGATCGGCTCCATCGGACGTATCATGGAATCCTGTTAGACAGGACGGAAAAGCTCATGTCGATGAATTGACTCAATTTAAATTAAAGCCATTTGAGATTCCTGGGATATTTTGGCTTCAAAATCTGAGATAAAACCATGAGAAATGAGCTGTTTATGTCAATAAACAGTTGATTCTGCAGTAAGTCCTGATTATTGTACCAAGCAAACTAAGTAACATAATTCACAAAACATTAAAAAAATATAGAAGTCAAAAGTATGTTCAGATTTTTTTTAGTTTCTAGTTTCAATAAGTATTTTGTTTTTTTTTTTGTATTACCACTCTGGTGTCAAAATAATAAGATTTCACCTTAGCGGATATTGCAGATAATCAAACTTGGGAATAAGAAGATTTGTAAATGTGCATCAGAATGTCAGGGCAAGCTGTGAAGTATTTAGATTCCTAATCTGACGGAGACAATGGAATCCAACACATTACAATAGGATGATTAGACAGCAGGATGAACTCCTAAAGGATGAACTCATTTTTTTTCACTCGTTATTTCGGCATTTTGAACTGTGAAACTGTCGAGTGGTATCTTGTTAACAGTCTCTTAAGACTAACAAAACACCACGTCGCTGACTTCAGTTCTGGAGAAGGAAAACGATCGACTTACAGTACGAGTTGATAAATCAAGTCTAAGAACATTTTTGACAAACTATCGAATAACAAAATGGTTTTCTGAACATTAACCACATATACATCACCTTCGAAAAAAGAAGTGCTTTGACAGAAGTTTGCTATTTGCTGACCATTTTGTCTTTCACTCTGCATTTTAAAGCAAATGCTTATGTACACTGTGTAAAACTCAGAGCAAGCATTTCCAGTAACCCTTTATTTGTCATAGACATAGACACTGTCATAGACATGAATGGGGTTTTCATGAATGTCTGTAGCTTTCATGAACACTTCATGACTGTTGCCATACTAAGTTGTACTAAGACTTGCATTAAAAGTACGTTAAAAGTGTCAATACATCGCACATTTTTAAAGCAGAGTAATGCTATCAATCACTGGTCTCCACGGCGACACTCATCACCAGGTGGGTGGAGCTATGTGTCTGAGTGAGATGCTTTTATACTCAAACATGGGGATGTGTGACAAAAACCTATCCTGCCTGATGTAAAGCCACACAGCTTTAATCAAACACTGTTTGATCCAAGAGGCCAGCGCTGAGACAAATTTAGGAAATATAATGCAGGACTAAAAAATGTACACAAAAATGTCAAAATGTTCACAGAGCCACACAGATTGGCTCAGATAATCTGTTTAAACAGTTTATCAGGAAAAAAAAGTTGATTTGAGGGTTAGATGCACATTAACCACTAAGAACTGAAAGAGGCCATATGAGACTGCAGAACAAGTGTGAGATAGTGATATGATACTGATCTGAGACAGTAGCAGCAGTTAAGTTCACAATACACCAATGTCTGTCTGACATGATTAATGTAATGATCAGAGGAAAATCTTGAGGACTGTGCACAATGTTTTCTTTTATTTAAAATAACAGATTTGTTTTTATGAAAGCCACACCCACAAATCCTGAGCAGAGCGCTTAAGTAAATATTGCAAGTTATAAACCACAAACCTCTGGTTCTGCAATCTCCTCAGGAAGGTCTGATGCACACAGTTCATAGACTGATTTGAATTATGTGAAAGGACAATGTGATTTGTAATCAACAAGGAGTTTTAGCTGTTTGTTGATTGCGAGAAGAGGAAACTGTTTGATGGCTGTGCTGCTGCAGGCAGATCTTGTTAAGTGGGAGATTTCTTTAAGGTGATGAATACTTGTTATGGCTTCATGGAACTTGCTTCACCCGTGTGGGGGAACATTAATTTGTGTGGAGCAACATGTTTCCAAGGAAAATGTTAACAGGATCCAGGACTAATTGAACATGTTGGCCTAAATATGTTGCAATTTTCCTATTACAAACAAAAATGCTGCTTGTGGTATGCCAAAACTCATAATTACTTCAAAAATGTACATCTTTTGTTGTATTTTTCACCCATAGAGGTCACCGATTTTTCACTGATGGGTTGATGATGCATTCTGTACTGGAACACAGGAAGACTATTGTTTATCATATTGCGCTTGACTGGTGTAATTTTGGATAATGCCACACTGTGTCACTATTGGCTGTAATTAAAACAAATAAAAAATAAAAACTGAGGTGAATTTGGATAATTTCCCACATGAAAGAAAGGAGAGTGCAGTGTGAGAGCTGGAGTGGAACACAACAAAGGACCTAATCTGGGCCCTGGATGTTTCTCCACAACACTTTGAGTCATTTGTACCAGCAGAGCTAACGAAGGCTCCAACAGGTGATCGTTACCTTAATGAGATAAAAATTAATGCGGTGCTGAGACAGAGCACAGTCTTTGAGATGCTAACAGGAGCTATGCTGCCTGCGGTACTGACATCACTGATCCGACTGGGCCCATGGAGGTCCGGTGTCGGTGGTAACAAAGTCCAGTGTTGCTGTTACTTAAACAGCACGGCTGTCGCTGAACTGGACACAGAGCTATAGAAGTACATACCAGATCACACAGTCTGACCAGAAGTAAGAGTCATTCATTGTTTCATTTATGAAGCTGAAGGCAGCAGCTAAACACCAGCCAGCTGCTACGGAGTTCAGCTGTCCTCTTCCTCGGTTTGAGGAAGAGGACAGCTAATATTTTAATAAAATTCATTAAAACTAAATGTTAGAGTTGACACCTATTAACACAGATCAATTAACACAGGAAAGACAAGAGAAAGTTAGATTCTGAATTACTCTCGAGGAGAACAGACAGAGATGTCCTTTCAGTTACAAATCTCCTACTGCTCTGAAAGCACATTTGCCTGCCCCTCTCTTTTTATTGTCTTTAGGATCCCTAATCACAGAGAGCTGTAACTCTAAAGGGAGGGGAAAACACTTTCATCACACAGTTACAGCACCAAGATTATCACTAACTAACAACACCATCCATCCATACATCCATTTTATGCCGCTCATCCGGGGTCGGATCGCGGGGGCAGCAGATTCAGAACTAACAACACAATTTATCTTAACCTAGATTCTCCAGTTCCTGACACGGGGTCAAACAGAACAAGTTGTACATCTTCATGGCGATGGTTTTACAGCTATCTAAGAGGTCAAAAGCAGGGCGTTCTCTGAAGAGTTGCTGTCACTGCTCTTCTTCAGAGAGGCCCTCTGAGAAAGGAAATCAGAGTGATTAACAATACAGAAACATTTCTTAAAAAGATATGACTAAACAAATAAGAGTACATAAAAAAGAACATTATAATGGCATAGCAAATAGTTGATAATAATACAATGTACCTAACATTCCCCCCTGTTTATAAAATATTTGTTCTAAGTCTCACATCCCTCCTAAACAGCCACTTCAAACGATTTTCAGCTGGGAGTTCATTTTTCAGAACGCAAATATTTTTACACTCAAGGGTTGTGCTCAGTCCAGAAACCAAGATCTAAGTACAAGTCAGGGGAATCCTCAGAAGAGGATTCTGTGTCAGACTCAGCATCTTTGACCAACAAAGGATACATCTGTGCCATCCGGTCCTCCATGGGCAAAATCGCTTTGGTGATGATACGGTTAAACAAAGAACGCAGGCAAGGAATACAACAGCATCCACAGAAGGTTAGAATGGCAGCAAAGACTGCCATTGATACTAAAGCAGAGGACACAAGGGTTCGGTACCTTCCAAAAACATCCAACCATGTATCCCACATGGAGGTGTTTATCCCAGAGGCTTCCTTCATCTTGCCATTCAGGATCCGGAACCCTGTAATGGCCTTCGTCAGGCTCCCATCAGTCGCTGTGTTGTTGGGCAGGTATGTCACCTTTTCGTACCCCCCCTTTTTCAGCTAGCAACATGTCAAGAGTGATACGGTTTTGGAAAGCCCTCAGTGAAGTAGCGGCCAGCTGCTCATGAACCGCCTCGAGCCCAGCCTGTGTCCAGTTGCCTAGTTTTTACACATTGTAATGAATGTAGTTGATCCTGTCTACGTTTTTGTTTATAGTTCACCACCAACAAATTGTAGATTCAAAACCTGCTGCAATTTGGTCGGCCAACTTATACTCATCAGGTACACCACGAGGGACTCCGATGGCATCGATGTATGTAGGGACATCATTTCCCCATGACAGCTTTCGTTTCTGCAAATGATGCCACTGCTGAGACAGAACATGGGTTAGTCGTGTTGCAGACATAAGATAAACAGAAACAGGTAATAACAAAGAAACTAGAGCACAAAGACCTTTCACCTTCTGTGGCAACCTATCAAAAAGCCTGTCATCACCACACCACCACCAGACATCTGCACGAGAGACAGGGTTAATATAATAATCATAAAACCTACAGGTGCTATTAGGATTAGTCTTACTCATCACTTCTAATAGGCATTGTTTAGTAATGGTTGCTGGTGTTACACGTAGTGAAGGCCTTGATTCCATACATACTACATAATCTTGCTTGGCTGTTTTAGTAGCCTGCTCTACCATTAATAACCAGTTATTATTTAGACCTGACACACCTGTGCTAACTTTGAACCAGTCATCAACTGTTTCTACTTCCTTAACTTTCACCCCTTTAGTCCATGGAGAAGTAGCACTACTAACCCCCACCGTCTTTAGACTCTTCGCAGAGAATTGTTAGAAACTTTGGATCAGCTCCTGATGTATAAGCCCATAAAAATGTTTTGCAGCAGGGGGAATCAAAGGATATGTGTTTGTGTTTATACCTATCTGTATCCCTTCATCCGTGCGTAAGATACTAAGTATCTGTTTGTGATACTGTGCATACTCAGTAGTACCCCAGTCTTTTGCCCATTTATTCCACTCGTCTGCCTCTAAGATTTCCCAGTTAGTGTTAAAAACGTAATTTGTCATATACCAAGTGTAATCCCTGTAATCTGCTGACAGTATGCTTGCCCAGGAGATAGAAACAATGATCACAGAACTAGGTGGAAAGCATATCTGAATACCCACTCTCATTCCATTAGCAAAGCTACAAGAATATTTTTTGTCATGTGCCATGTGTTTGTCCCAGATGAAAGCATAAAATGAAAACAAAAACAACAGTCTTATTTGTCATTTTCAGTGATTTGCAAGTTCGTTCGGCTCCTAAGGATTCTCCAGGGTTGTGGACAATCTTCACCAGTTTTGAGACGGTCAAACTATTTGGTTTGGCCCCCTTTGTACGCTGGCCTTTGCCCTGTAGGTCAGTGAGCGTCCCAAACTTTTTTTTTTTTTTACTTCTGACCTGAAATGACCTTTTTGCAATGTGATAAGTGAACCCAAGCTGACCTTCTCTGCTATTTTCACAGCTGTGGGAATAGTCAGCAGCACCTGGTATGGCCTGTCCCACTTAGGAGAATACCAGTGTTTCTTCTTTATGCTTCTCATCAGCACCCAATCTCCAGGCTCCACTAATAGATCTTCCTGCTGCGACACAGAGGGAGGATCCTCAGTTTGTTTTTGTTTTTCTAACTTGGCTCTCATATAATCAGCTAAATTAGCTTCCTTATCCATTTCCCATTGATTTTTGAAATGCAGCAATCTGTACGGCCTTCCAAATAATGTTTCAAAAGGTGTAAGCCCTGATGTACTTGTAATGCTAATATATAATTTTACCAAGTCTAAACATTGTGTCCAGGGCCTACCGGTTTCTTCAATACACTTTTTTAGCCTGTTTTTTTAGTGTAGCGTTCATCCTCTCGTTCCTGCAGTATGCGCTGCACATTTGCAGAGTGCTAGTTGTTTTGGGAGTTGTACAGCTTGAAGTAATTCTTTTAACAACTCTCTATGTGTTACTGGTCTTCCTGTTGATTTTACCATACCCCTATGTTTCCAGTATTGAGCAAAGGTATAAACTGTTGCAAATGCATACTGACTGTCGGTATAAATCGTTACCGTTTTGTCTTTCATAGGTTTACAAGCCGTGGTCAGTGCTATCAGTTCTGCAGCCTGACCTGAGTAATGTGAAGGGAGCTGCAGCTTTTAGCACCGTCTTATCAGTTAGCACTGAATACCCAGTTTGAGTTTTCCCTAGTTCATCTTTTTTCGAGGAACCATCCACAAAAAGTGTTTCACCTTCATCTAATGGTAAATCTTTTACCATTACCTGTAGTCATTCCTACAGTAGTAGGAATGACTACAGATGTTTGTAATATGGTTCCCCATGTCCCTGGATGACAAAGAAATCTCCCCCTTTCATCTCTGACCTTCTTTTAACTGCAATGTGTCCCTCAGTGGTTGGACTCAAAGCTAATCCTAGCTGTAAGAGACCGTCTCTCCCTAGTAAAGTTACTGGGCATTCTGGAAACATCAAAATGGACATTGGGCAAGCCTGTCCCTGCGGATCCCTGAGCCATAGTGGCTCTGATTCAATTATTTGGGTCAGTTTTCCCCCAGCAGATCTTACTATGACAGTTTCCCCACTAATTTTTACCTCTGGGATGTTTTCTCTATACATTGTTCTACATGCACCAGTGTCACAAAGGAAAACTACAGGTTTACCATTTATGAGAAGAGTTACTTCTGGTCTTATACTGTTCATAGATAACACATCCTGCAGGTTTAATTGGACTTCTTCACCCCCCAAATCATCTGATCCTAGTCATGCTGACTGACCTGTGTTTTGTTCTGGACAATATCTAGCTATATGTCCTTTTTTCCCACAACTCCAGCACCCTGAACCGCTCTGCCTGTGTTTATTCTGCCTGTAGTTTCCCCTTCCCCTTTTTCCTCTTTGTCCTCTGTAATTCTGACCTCTGCTCCCGAAGCCCTCTTTCCCTCTCTTCTCCAGATAGAACATATGTTCATCCCCCTGGAAAAAGGCTCCTGAAACTTTTTTCTTTTCTTTTGCGACTTTTTCTGCATGAATAGCATGATTTACAGTATATATTCATCTAAAGTCCCCGTCCCCAATCCTACGTAATGTTTAGTTACCCATGATCTTATTCCCTCTCTTGACCCTGCATGCAATGCGTTTTTTAACTGTTGTTTATATGGGTTGTTTTCGTCTTCATTTTCCACCAACCCACTATGCATTCTAAAGGCAGTTGTCATTCTTACTTTATAGTCCTCAAAAGACTCTTTTTCCTTCTGTTTCACTCTGCTTATCTCAATGTAATTTGCTTTGCGCTGATATCTCTGAACTGTCCTTGCTGCTAAGGCATTTGCTCTGGTTGTTAATTCCTCACTACTGTGTGCAAGAGTTACAGGAGGATCACCCTGTACTGGACTCCATCCTTCCCGAACATGATGCCAGTCGGTGCCTAAAGCAGTCATCCACACTTGTTGGACTTCTTGTCCATTGAGGTGGTAGGATTTACGCAGACTATTCATTTCTTCAACAAAACGGTTCACATCCTCTTTAGGAGGTGTAATCCCTTCTAACACCTTTTTTATGTCATCCAAGTTCCATGTTCTGAACACCAGAATTGTGGGATTTGACCCGTCTCTCCCAGCATTAGGATTTTCTACTTCTATTGTGGGACACAAGACAGTTGTATATTGCTGACTATCTCTCCCTGTTGAAGGACAAAATGAGGGAGGGAGAGGAGGCCTTGTAAGAGCCGCGGTTCCCTGCACTAGGCCTTCTCCCCATGCTTTGGACCACTCATACTTCTCTCCTTTTGATACAGTAGTAGGTCCTTCACTACTGCTTTCCTCATATTCTGGGGGTGAAGGCAACTTAGGGTATAATTCTTCAGTCTGTTTTTGCTTTTTCTCCTCAGAGTTATTGCTTCTGTTCTCATCCACTTTGTCTACTGCTGCTGCCCCACCCCCTCCCGCTGCTGGCTGCTGCACTGTCTGATTTCTCCCTGGCCCTGTTTCATTATCTTCACTGCTATGGAACATCAGATTCTTTACTGCACTTTGCTCTGTGTTTTTTCTAGATTGTTTTTTTCCTTCTTCTCTTTTTAAAGCTTCTTCTAACCAAAATTCTATATCATCATACCCTTCTTCACACATTTTCTTTGGATTTGACTTTGTTCTTTGCTTTATGTTGTCCTGTAGTAAAGTTAGTTTTTGTGAATTTAGACAGCCGTCAAAGTTATAGGTAGTTATCCACTTATCTAAATGTTTTATTTTGCACGGATCCTTGTTTTTAACATATTTCCAGTCGTTTGTTTTTAAACTGTCTGTCGGTTTATTTTTGCTGATCCCTTTCCCCATTTTTTATTTCAATTTGGTCCAGGTTCGTTGACTCCTAGGGAGTCCTATGAACTGGAGATCTTTTCAGTAGGCCAGCAATTAAAAATACCTTGTTGTGGTATTCCCCGCTTCAACTCTTTCAAGTGGGAGAATCTTGCCTTTGCATCCACAAGAGGTTTGCTGCTTACAACCCTACTGTTTTATATGAGGTAAAATACCGTGTGATATTTAAACCGCCAATCACTCACACTTTCACACTTTTTGTTACGGAAATGCACCAGGCACTTACCTGTTAAAGTCTAGAATTGACAGGGTTTTATGTGCGCAATGACCCTCAGTCACTCAACACTTTTAACCAAGAACCACTCACCCCCTGTTGCCTTTCCATGGAGTGTCATCAACCTTCAGATCCCAGCAGGCAGGCAGAAATCCAGCCCTTGAACAGGTTGCCGTGCACGGTTTATACTGGGACCCGCCTCACCTGCTGGAATCCTTCCGGTATGTTGACCTCTGGCTCGAAGGACCAAATTATGTCAGAGTTGACACCTATTAACACAGATTAAATAACACAGGAAAGACAAGAGAAAGTTAGATTCTGAATTACTCTCAAGGAGAACAGACAGAGATGTGCTTTCAGTTACAAATCTCCTACTGCTCTGAAAGCACATTTGCCTGCCCCTCTCTTTTTATTGTCTTTAGGATCCCTAATCATAGAGAGCTGTAACTCTAAAGGGAGGGGAAAACACTTTATCACACAGTTAGAGCACCAATGATTGTCACTAACTAACAACACAATTTATCTTAACCTAGATTCTCCAGTTCCTGACACAGGGTCAAACAGAGCAAGTCGTACATCTTCATGGCGATGGTTTTACAGCTATCTAAGAGGTCAAAAGCAGGGCGTCCTGTGAAGAGCTGTTGTCACTGCTCTTCTTCAGAGAGGCCCACTAAGAAAGGAAATCAGAGGGATTAACAATACAGAAACATTTCTTAAAAGATAAGACTAAACAAATAAGAGTACATAAGGTAAGATCATTATAAGAGTATAATAGTTGATAATAATACAATTATTCTAGAGACTGCCTTTACAAAACACTAAATAACCTGCAGTATTATTACTGTATTGTTTTTATATCTAAAATAAATATTTCCAAAATAAGATCTATTTTATAAAACAGTTATTCTTTCTCTTTTCTATTTTTTACACAATGCTTGTTTCGATCTGTCAGTTGACAGGGGCTTATGAAATGTGGCACACGTGTGAGACTCAGTCTATGTTGCCCATTTTAGTTCAAATGGGCCATTTTGTGAAATTTACACATCTTGTTTGAGCATGCACCTCATAAGTATTTCTTCTAAGCAACTTGAAAAAATAATCAGTTCTCACTGTAATAAACTGCAGGTTATACGCAGCTCGGCTCTTCAACAAAGTATTTAAGTGCACCTCAGCCCTGAAATCAGACTTTTTGTCTTAAACACCAAGTACAAGGTAAAAGCACCACAACTGTCCACTGTCTGTTATCACAATTCACTCCTTAGCACATCTATGTCATCATTGTTATAATTTAATCTGGATTGTACTCTCAGAGTTTGGATGTAAACTCAAGGAGGTGGCAAGACTCGAACCCGCCAGAGCTGCTCTAGGCCTGCAGCTTTAAATTTGCTGCTTTCATATGCAAAGTGTTTTGTTACTTACCGTATATAAATCTCATTAACATACTTCTTGTAATAGCTTTAAAAGCTGCAATCTCGGATGTTGATGATTTCGTTCTACAGGATTGAAGCAATAATGCTTCGATCTGTTAGTATGAATTGGTTCAGCCAGTTTTCAAGATCCTTAAAACACAGATGCACTCTGCATGGTTTTCTTGAAATGTCATCATGGATGTAAAATATTTAGTTTTATTTCTGAAGTATCTGAAGTGAAATCCTGTTTTATTTGAAATGTATTAAATATAAGTATTACATTCTCTAGTCCAGAGTTTTGCTTTGCTAATAAATATATAACATAAAGCAGCCCAGGTGTCATATTAGGTTTAGAAGATTCTCGTTATTTTTCATTATGCTTAGCAACAATGCTGTACGTATGCAGTGCATGCATTTCCACCAGAAGAGCGTAGTGCTGGATAATGACCCTTTAATGCCCTGGCAGCTCTATAGTCTTTTATGGCATGTTGCTGAGTGGGGACTTTACACAATAGAAGGCCAACATACATTTTTATTTTCAGCAAGTATAAAAGTAACAGTAGCCAGTGCCAGGACCACACATCAGCCACAGTTCAGTTCTGCAGGAACCAACTGAAGACTAGGATCATGGGCAAGGTAAGTTGATCATGAAAATCATCAACATTTTCAATTAAATGTAAGAATGCCGAATTTATATTTGTATTAAAAAAATAAACAGATTTCTGTTGATGATTTTGTCTTCTCAGATCATCTTTTACGAGGACAGGAACTTCCAGGGTCGCTTCTATGAGACCAGCAGCGACTGTGCAGAGCTCACCTCCTTCCTGACCAGGTGTCACTCCTGCAGGGTGGAGAGCGGCTGCTTCATGGTCTATGACCGCCCCAACTACATGGGAAACCAGTACTTCATGAGGAGGGGCGAGTACGCTGACTACATGAGCATGATGGGAATGTCTGACTGCATCAGGTCCTGCCGTATGATCCCCATGGTACTGTGTCTCCTTTCTACACAACGGCTTATTTTTACTGGCAAAGCCTGATCTAATCTGGGTTTCTCAAATCCTTTTACAGCACAGGGGATCCTACAGGATGAGGATCTACGAGAGGGAGAACTTCAGTGGTCAGATGCATGAGTGCATGGAGGACTGCGACTCCTTCATGGATCGCTACCGCATGTCCAACTGCATGTCCTGCCATGTGATGGATGGTCACTGGCTGATGTATGAGCAGGCCCATTACAAGGGCAGGATGATGTACCTGAGACCTGGAGAGTACAGGAGCTTCAGGGAGATGGGATATGGAGGCACAAGATTCATGAGCATGAGGAGGATCATAGATTCTTACCACTAAATTCCAATAAAGTTATGCATTCTCTTTTCTATCTTTTCTACAATGCTTGATTTCTTAATTCTTTTTTTACTTCTGGAAAAGTTACAAAGAGGGTACAATAAATCCCTCTTTGCAACCTCAAGCCTCCTGCCCTGCATGTCTTTAGTGTTTCCTTGCTGACATAAATAACATATTGATTACCAGGCTTTAGCAACACTTAATGGCATGCAGAGGAGGTCATGCAGTCTGTAGAATCTGCTGTGGAACAGAGACACATTTAAAACACATGGGATAGTGAGAGCTGAGGACCAACCACCGCATTAAATCAACAACCTAACTCTGTCACTTAACGGTTGTTGTTTAACAACCTTAAATAAAGATGAGAATTTTGATCAAATAAATATGCAAACTCTCTGCAAATCAAATGACAGAATGCACTTTTAATTAAAAATCTTTTCTGCTCACTCACTTGCAGACAAATATTAAAGAGTGAATCCCTCATGTTACTGTCTATCCAGTATGCACGTGTCATCACCAGGTACAAAACAACATTAATTCCCTAATACTCAAGAGTTTCCCTAAATAACTTTTTGTTTACAACTCAAATACCTTAATCTGACATTTTCTTACAAATAAAACATCAACTGCTGACAAATTTAACCTTTACATTACCTGCTTATTCTAATCATTCAATATTGTATTTACATTATGTTTAAGATACATTATTGCAATACATTTTTGAAAAAACACTTCAATATGGATAAAATCTGAGATGATGTGTTCGGAAATGGAAATTATCCAGCCAGCCAGAACAGAGTGGAAGAGCCTGGAGAAGAGGATTAGAAATATTTAGTTGTGGTTTAATCCAAATATTTTGAGCTTTGCTGTGATAGTGACATAAATGACAATACAAAGTGTCTAAATCGTCAAAATCTCCTAAGCAATATATACAGAGTGGCTTGAAAACAACCCGTCTCAAAAATGAATGGCCTCTCCATACCAGTCTTACTTCTTTTGGGTTGCAGGGCCTGGTGCCTGACTGTAACGGATAGGACAGTACGGTCACACTCAGAGATCAGAGCATATAGAGAACAACCTCTTCCATCGAGAGAACATGCAAACTCCACACAGAAAGGCAGTGCCTGGCATTCTAACACAGTTGTTGTGTTTTCTGGTTGTTTTCTGACCCACATGCAGAATAAAGTTCAGGACACTCAGAATAAAAAAATGTAGCAATTTACAATATTTACAAAGAAATGTGTTTTGGGGGCTGGGGCACGTATGTTTGAGACAACCGGTGCAAGTCAGTCATCAATCGCTGAATGTTTTTTCTGAAACTTCTCATTTCCATAGCAACATGATGTGGGTTACATCCAATAACAGAGATCCTCTGAACTGTAGGATGATTCACAGTCACCTAAAACGTATTCATACTTTAGGGACACAGCAGTAGGACTATCACCTCAGCAAGGAAGCTGGAAGCTGGGCTATAAATGCTGTAATGTGTATCTCTCATCAATTTATTATTGTTTAATTCTGCAAATAAAGTTTGACAAAACTAGAGTCAGTGTTTAGTTTTTATAAACTTTTGCTAGCTAGCACTGGAAAGTCAGAAAGTGACTAGGTGTGATTTTGTGGACCTCAATTAATCTGAACATTTTATGATCTTATAATATCTAAATATTAAAATCTAAGTGGAACTGTATGCCATTCTTTTTGCACCCAGAAGCAGGTTGGTTGTCCAGGATTTTATCTTTTTTTTTGCTTGATATTCATAACATAGCCTGTGTCAGAGTTGACACCTATTAAACACAGCAAATAACAGGAAAGACAAGAGAAAGTTAAATTCTGAATACTTGTGAGGAGAACAGACAGAGATGAGCTTTCAGTTACAAATCTCCTACTGCTCTGAAAGCACATTTGACTGCCCCTCTCTTTTTATTGTATTTATGATCCCTAATCACAGAGAGCTGTAACTCTAAAGGGAGGGGAAAACACTTTCATCACACAGTTACAGTGCCAATAATTGTCACTAACTAACAATCACAATCTATCTCACACTAGCTTACCTAGTTGTTGACCCAGGGTCAAACAGAGCAAGTTGTACACCTTCACGGTGATTGTTTTACCATATCTATCTAACAGGTCAAAGCAGGGCATTCTGTGAAGAGCTGCTGTAACTACCCTTCTTCAGAGAGGCCCACTGAGAAAGGAAATCAGAGTGATTAACATACAGAAACATTTCTTAAAGGATATGACTAAACAAATAAGAATACATAAACTAGAACATTATAAAAGTATTAACAAATAGTTGATAATAATACAATTTACCCAACACCTGCTAAGAGACATGCCTATTATCCACATGGTAGGCTGGTAGTCAGCTGTTTTACTCTGTCAAGGTCAACCAGTCCATTACTAACATCACCTCTTACAGATATAACCAATTTAATTTTTATTCATCCTCTATCTATTGTTCCTCAAAGATATGAAAAAACTGTAACAGTTTAAAGGCCAAGTCTATAAGTCATATAAAATTATCTTGATGCATGTTAGCTATGCATCAACATATAGTGCTTTTGTGCAACTCCCAATATCAAAACATTGCTAAAGTCAAACACATTTTTATACTGTAGAAAAAAGTCAGAACATCTCAGATCAGTTGTTGAGTGTGTGTATCACACACAAAGGCTGGTTACATGACCACTGTACAAACGATAAATGAAAGATTTGCATGCAGTCTGTGGCATCCAAATGTTGATGACATAAATATCATCAACATTAAGGATTAATTTAATGTTTAAGTTAGTGTACAAACAGCAACAAATTTACTGACACAAATAATACAAAATAAATTTCTATTTTCCTCTGCTATTAGGAATAACATCATCATCATTCATGAGGTCATCAATTATAGACAAACACAATTTCCATTTTAAAAAATGCTTTTAAAAGAAATTGCTAAACAATGGTCATGGCCCCACTGCTATATGTGTAAGCAACTCAAAATGCTCTAGGCTTCAATAGTATTTTGCCAGGTCAGGAATTTGAACAATAGAGGGGTACACTGTCTTTGTCTACTGTCAGGTATAAATGTAAGATACTCAGGCAGGCAGGGTATCAGTTCATCTACAGTACTCTGAGTGACCTGACAAGCCACCACCACCACCATGGGCAAGGTAAACATTTTTACATCAATGGTAGACTACCTACAATACTCATCTGGTAAGGCCTAATAGTGGCTGTGATCTCTAAAAAAACCCTTTTTTCTTACAGATCATCTTCTACGAGGACAGAAACTTCCAGGGTCGCCACTATGAGTGTATGAGCGACTGTGCTGACATGTCCTCCTACCTGAGCAGGTGTCACTCCTGCAGGGTGGAGAGCGGCTGCTTCATGGTCTATGACCGCCCCAACTACATGGGAAACCAGTACTTCATGAGGAGGGGCGAGTACGCTGACTACATGAGTATGATGGGCATGAGTGGTGGAATCAGGTCTTGCCGTATGATCCCTTCGGTATGTATGAAACAATAAGTTATTAATTCCTAAGACTGGGGCAACTAGAAACTGGATTTTCATTATGTTTATTTGCTGCAAACAGTACAGGGGATCCTACAGGATGAGGATCTACGAGAGGGAGAACTTTGGTGGTCAGATGTATGAGATGATGGATGACTGTGACTCCATCATGGACCGATACCGCATGTCTGACTGCATGTCTTGCCATGTGATGGACGGCCACTGGCTGATGTACGAACAGCCCCACTACAGAGGCAGGATGATGTACATGAGGCCTGGAGAGTACAGGAGCTTCAGGGAGATGGGATATGGAGGAACCAGGTTCATGAGCATGAGGAGGATCATGGACATGTGCTAATTGTACAATTTAACTTCATAAAATAAATAAAAGGGTATACATTTATTGATCTGTCTACAATGTTTTAATTATTGTTAGTGATAGTTGTGTTATAATTATTTTCATCACAACTGGGCTCAATATTGGTGTGATAAAAGAAAAATTATCTTAATTTACGTTTAAGTGGCAGACCTATGATCAATTTAAAATTCAATTTAAAAAAATCTTGGAAAATTGTTGCTGTTGAGTAGTTCTAAAAAACATTTCTTAATTTGAGAAGTTTCTTTTTGAATATTTATCACCTACTCAGCATTGGTGAAAATGTTTTCTCCCTACATTGCCCTGTGTTCAGTTCCATCCATTTTCCCCATCAACTTTGACCGTCTTCACTGTCCCTGCTGAAGAAAAGCACACCCACAGCATGATGCTGCAACCACCATATTTGAAACAGTGATGTACAGTGTTAGGGTTTTCCATTTTGACCAAAACTGTAGCTTCCTCCACGTTTGCTGTGTCGCCAACGTGAGTTCCGTCAAAAACTGCTAACGGTTTTCTTTTAATAATGGCTTTCTTCTAGCCACTGGTCCATGAAGACCACATCTGTGCAGTGAAGGCTAATAGTTGTTTATAGTTGTCCTGTGGCCATATTCTCCCACCTGAGCTGTGGACCTCTGCATTTGGTCCAGAGTCACCATGGGCCTCTCGGCTGCATCTCTAATCAGTGCTGTCCTTTTTCATATCGGTAGGCTTAGTTGTGCCATACTATTTCCATCTTGGAAATCTTGGAAAGTTTTTGATTGCCTGAGACTGCTTTAACCCTCTTAAGACCATAATTGTAACTGGGTCGCCTGGTATTTTTCTGATTTTATGGCTGTAAAATTCTCAAAAAATGTGCAATGAGTCTGAATTTTTGCTCTTTTTTCCAGAACATCCTCAGCTTTCAGTATTTGATAATTATTTAACATTTCTGTCTATAAAAAACTGTGAACAAACAGTGTAAAGAGAAAAAAAACAAAAATCGGAATTGAAATTTTCAGATTTATTACTGAACAAAAACTTCCAGACGACAGGGGCAAACAATTTGAGATGTACAATTTCAACTTTCAACTATATTACACAAATGCAGAGAAAACTGTGAAGCCTGGCCTCCAATTTACTAGGTTTTAGGCCTGTTTTTTATTCAATTATTTCAGGCGTTTTCATTTTTTGTGGTAGGATCTAAAGCAGTTCCTTTCCAGCTGGAGACAGAATCCCACTCTGGATCCATCCATACTTTATCTATCACACTTCAGGTTGAGAGGATGCTGGTTCCATCTCCAGTGGGCAGGAGCAAGAGGCAGGGGACACACTGACAGGTCACCAATCCTCACATGGCTGATTTGTTTGTTGTTGTTTTTATCCACAATTCATCTTTTGGCAGAAACAAAGTGGTGTTTTTTTTTCCTTTTTGTCAAAATCACTTTAGGTAAAAATATTACATAGATCATTATTTTTGGAAAACCACAATTTTATTTTCAGCATAGTAAATAATTATTGCACAAATGATGCAGGAACCAAGATAGAGCTAACAGCCAATAGCTGTGCAGCATTCATATGGCCAACGTTAGCTTTACAATTCGCTGGTTCTGTCTCTCATGTTCACTGCCTTCAGATATCATCTTTCTGGGACTCTTTATCAGTCTGGTGGATTTTGTTTAGACATTTCCATAATTTTATGCGCGATTTCAACTCGTCCTCTGCCGTTTTCTCTCTCTCTCTCTCACCGCTGCTCCGCTAATGCAACACGAAGCTGCGCAGGGAAATTTCGCAACGAAAATATTTACTCTAATATCTGCTGCAATTTGCACTTGTGATACACCGTTGAAAAGCTTATTTTATGCACTTTCTAATGCTTTTTGAATTTTTTGAATGCGATCGACCGTTCAGGAGTTACGATACAGAGTAGGTTGGGTGACAGATATGACACAATGGAGAATCTCTCTTGTGATTGGTCGAGCTCATATCAATCAAACCTTCCGGGGTGACTACCGTAATGTACCGTATATGCCCTGAAAGCGCAATGTCTCAGCTTTTCTGCACTTTTGGAATTTTTTTGATATGTTGAACGGTTCAGAAATTATGGTAATGGGAAGAGCACAAGCCAAATCCTGTCGGCGCCGACAGGTCTTAAGAGGGTTAAACTTCTCCGCAGTTTTGTCCTTGAACTGTCTGCTGTGTTCTTTAAACTTCATGATTCTGTTTTGACCCTAATATTCTCTTAACAAACCTCTGAGGCGTCACAGAGCACCTGGATTTGTACTTAAATTAGATTTCATACACGTGGACTATTTAGTCATTAGCAATCATCAGGCAACTGGTTGTACTGGTTGGTGAAAGGGGGCTGAACACTTTTGCACACTTTGCAGTTTTTGATTTTTAAATATTATTTTAAATCATGTATAATTTTCTTTCTACTTCATAAATGTATACCACTATTTTGTTGATTTTGTTCGTATTAAATTCCAATAAAATATATTCATGTTTTCGGTTGTAATGTGACAAATATGAAAGAGTTTAAGGGGTGTGAATACTTTTGCAAGACACTTTAGATACGGGAACATCACTGATATCGTTTATATTTAAATGGCACGTTCTAGTTTTGTTATTGAGGATGATTGATCTTTCTCAGAAGACTGAGGCAGTCATGGAGTTTCGTTACCCTGTATGCTCATGCTGAAGTAAAATAATTTGACAGCTGAATTTCCTAGTCTACTACTGATAATACTTTGCTATCCACCTATTTTATAACACGCTTAACCCTGTTGGGGCTGCCAGGCGTGATCGCGCCTATCTCCAGCAATTTATGGATGAGGCAGGGCAACACATAGGCAAACAGGACAAATAATCATACATGCACTCACACCTAAGGAGAACTTAGAGAGAGCAATCAACCTAACGGTCATGTTTTTGGACCGTGGGAGGAAGAAGCAGTACCTGGAGAGATCCCACCGCACAGAGAGAACATGCAAACTCCACTCAATTGGCTTGATTTGAGAAACATGAAACCTGGGATGGACACAAAAGTAGAATGGAAATTTTAGGTTAAAAGAACGATTGATAATGGAATCTATTTCTATCAAAGAAAGACTTTTTAGGCAGACTTGTAAGACACTGTTGCAAATATGCAACTAAAGTTAAATGCATGGATGTGTTTTTCAGATTTATCCATCCATTTTCTAACACCCTGGTCCATAGTGGAGTCAGGAGGGGTGCTGGTGCCTATCTCCAGCGAACGTTTCGGGAGAGGGTGGGGTTCACCCTGGACAGGTCGCCAGTCTGTCGCAGGGCTTTTTCAGAATCATTTAGGAACATATTCTTTGGGTGTCCGTCATCTTTGTAAGAGAAACCCAGTCGCTAAGCATGTTTGGTCACTTCAGGTTGAAAGGTCAGACAGGCCAACAGGGGTTGTAAAAACCACATTGAATCGTCTAGTCATCAGGTGTCCATCATCACTGCAGGGGAGACACAGACAGTAAGCAGGATGATCCCTTCCAGTCGTCAGGCCAGCCAGGATAGTAAAACGACCCTCGTTTCCTCATTTTACACCTTTAAATGGTATAAAATTCTGAGTTTGTGGTTTTCCAGACAGGTCAAACTAATGTCCAATTCTCAATTTTCCCATTTAAACAAGAGCACAAGACATAAGACTTACAAGAACAACACATGATGTGAAAAGGCCAGGGCCAGCTTTCTCCAGAGCAAAAATACTGCTGGGATTTATATCGAAACACAAAACAAAACCAGACATGACGGGACAACCAGGCTTGGCCACCAGGGATTTAAACAAAAGAATCAAGACTTGGATACAGAAGTATGTATCTGAGTACTATGGAGTCACAACAAGACACAGGCCAGCAAATTTCAGCTTCCAATTGAAGTTTTCCAAGAATATAAACTGTTAAAAACAATTATATTCAATTGAGATAATTTATTTAGCGCCAATTCACAACAAATGCTGTCTTAAGGCACTTTACAAAAAAATACAAAATTAAAAATCAATTCAATTCCATATATATTTAAATTGATCCTAGTTCCCAAACAAACAATACATTATGCTCAATATGTTATTCAGAAGTTTTTAATGAAAACCAACAAATTACATCAAGCCATGGATGAGAATGGAGCAACAATTGCTTGCATTGTGTTGTTGACTTATGAGATATTTATTTTCCTTCTGTGTTGTATTTCCATCCATCCATCCATTTTTTTTTACACCCTTGTCCCTTAGTGGGTTTGGGAGGGGTGCTGGTGGTGATCTATTTATGACAGGAAATTCAAATCAGAATAATCAAAACAAAGGACTTAACATTGTCACAACAAACAGACCTTTTTTTCTAATATGACTGGAAACACTGTCAACATATGCCACCAACCACACATGCAACAATTTTAGATTAACCTTTAACTTTATAAACTAACAAAGGTCAGATAAATCCTATCGGAACATTATGTGCCGTAAGGCAGGAACATACCATTTTTAACAGTCACATGGCTTAGTCTATTCACATGTTACAGGCACCGTCAATATGCTGGATGTACATACATGACAGGAAGGCTTTTCTAAAGAGAATAAGGTTGCTGAGTTGGGAGTTTTACAAAAGGGGGTCCAGTAGTTCTTTACATTTGCTCAGGTATAAAAGGAAAGCGTTAAACCAGGTAGGAATGCAGTACAGGAGCAAGAGCATCCACTCATCAGCAGCCAACATGAGCAACATGAACATGAGGGGCAAGGTACAAAATCGTTAGTTGAATAATAAATGCAGTTTTCATTTGCCAGTTTTATGCTGTTTGATTTCAAAATACAATTCTCTCTTATCCAGATCATCTTCTACGAGGACAGGAACTTCCAGGGTCGCCACTATGAGTGCATGAGCGACTGTGCTGACATGTCCTCCTACATGAGCAGGTGTCACTCCTGCAGGGTGGAGAGCGGCTGCTTCATGGTCTACGACCGCACAAACTACATGGGAAACCAGTACTTCATGAGGAGGGGCGAGTACGCTGACTACATGAGCATGATGGGCTGGAATGACTGCATCAGGTCCTGCCGTATGATCCCCATGGTAGGAAGTCTCATCCCTAGGCAGAATATACTTTTTCTAGCTACAAACCTAATCTGATGTTTGTTTGAAAATGTTTTACAGTACAGAGGATCGTACAGAATGAGGATCTATGAGAGGGAGAACTTCGGTGGTCAGATGCATGAGTGTATGGATGACTGTGACTCCTTCATGGATCGCTACCGCATGTCTGACTGCATGTCCTGCCATGTGATGGATGGTCACTGGCTAATGTACGAACAGCCCCACTACAGAGGCAGGATGATGTACATGAGGCCTGGAGAGTACAGGAGCTTCAGGGAGATGGGATATGGAGGAACCAGGTTCATGAGCATGAGGAGGATCATGGATTCCTGGTATTAAATGTCTTTTCTTGAATACCACTGAATTAAAAATACTCCAAACTACTGGTATGTTTGTCATGGTTACTTATCAAGTGAAAGATTATCAGAAACGGTATCACAAATATGCACCTAGAACAAGACATTAGTATTTTGACATCTGAATTACAAAGGAAAGATTACAGAATGTGTTGGACAAGATTAAGTAAGCTAATTTGACTTAAAAAGCAGGATATGCTCTTATCAAAGACATGTGAAAGAATAAAGTTGTTCTGTTGCAGTTAAGTTTCACATTAGCTGACAAGTAAGGGTTACAAAGCAATTTTGTAACCAGTATCCCAACAAGAACATTCCTAGAGGCAGCATACAAAACAGAAAATGAATGTCTCAACCGGGGTTCACCATGGGGTCACAAAAGGAAAAGACCAGTTTCCTTTTGTGCCAGTTATCACAAGTGCTTGATGAGAGCATTTAGTTTTTATTGTGGATAGCTTTTCTCTAAATAAATTTTAAATTTTAAAAAGGCACTTAGTACTTTCTCAAGTTATTTTTTTTATTAAAATGAGTTTTATGAATGACAAAATTTAGGTGTAACAAAAAGTAGAAATCTGAAAGAGAGCAAATACTTTTTCACAGCACAATATTTGCACTCTGAACCTTTCCATATTTTTGTCACATTACAGCCAAAAACAAAACCATGTCAGACAAACACAAAGTACTGTGAAGTGGAAGGAAAATTATACATACTGTATCTTTCAAAATCCATGCCCATCAAAGTAGAACAGCTCAAGCTCAATAAGATTGGATTGGATTGAGCGATGTCAGTGAAAATTATATTTCAAGAGCAGGAGAATGAAGCAGACAAACCTGCCGAACTGCGTATTTAAATGAATGATTTCTATGGTGTTATTACTGTATTTACACAATCTCCATCCAAGCCAACTACCTATCATATGGAGAGTAGTTTAACTATAGTGTTCATGCATCTCAGATACTTGCAAAAATATTAATGTTACCACAATCTGAATGAAGTAAATTAAGCCTTGACATAATTAAGAAGTTCTTGAATGCATTTGGATAAAATAATAATTATATCCAAAACATGCAATTGAGTTGCTTGCACACAGAGCTAACAGAAGCAGAAGGCTCAATCCTACTATCAAACCAATGGTCAGGACCTCATCATAAACACACAAAATTCATGTCTAGAAGAAGCTTTTGTCATTTTATTAACAGCTTTCTGGTTTGTTGTGTCCATAGTTTCCATAAAGAGAAGGAACTCACCCCTCAGTCAGACAAACTCTTTTGGGAAACCCCTCTTAATAATATTGGAGGTTGTTGAAGCACTCGTCCTTAGGTGGTCTGCACAAAAAGACTTTCCCCATTTTTTTGGGTACATTCCAGAGAAAAAAAAGTTTAACCAGAGACTTTGAAGGGGCTTCAAAGTCCGTGGATGATGTAAGGAATTGTGTGCATCAATACACGCTAGAACCCAAAATTCTGATCTGCCGCCTTGCAACTTCGGCATAACTGAACTTGAGCTACAAAAATGATGCAAGGAAAAAAATGGCGGATTAGCAGGAAGTCAAGACAATATATAGCA
This sequence comes from Poecilia picta, assembly GCA_033032245.1. Classification (NCBI taxonomy): domain Eukaryota; kingdom Metazoa; phylum Chordata; class Actinopteri; order Cyprinodontiformes; family Poeciliidae; genus Poecilia; species Poecilia picta. Next base: position 16,435,072 of record CM065354.1, on the reverse strand, counting down.
GTTCCACAGCAAATGCACTGATGTCAAAGACAAGAAAACTTTATAGAGAAAAATGAACAGACTGAAAAATGTAACCTAAAAATAATATAAAAACACCAAAGTGTACCAGGGGCAATAAATAATTTTTTTTATATTTCTAGAATCTCAAAATACTCAAAAAATCTATTAAAGGGCTGAACAAGTAGATTTTGCATGATATGTCTCCCTTAACACTGAAACAAGCAAGGGGAAAATTTCTAAGCTGAAATCATTAAAAAAGGCATCAACAATCGTGGAATCTTTGCCACAGTTTACAGGTTGACAATCCGTCCTGTGACTGTAGCATCTGAACTCCACACAAGCAGAGCCTGCACTAAATTTAACAATTTCATTACAAAGAACGTTATAAAAGTAGAGGGTTGATCAGCACATCAACATGAAATTCAGTACAATGAATGCTATGTCCCTGTGACAGACTGGCGAGATGTCCAGGGTGACCCCGCCTCTCGCCCATAACGTAGCTGGTTATAGGCACCAACAACCCTCCCGACCCCACTGAGGGACAAGGGTGTTAGAAAATGGATGGATGCATGGATGGAGGAATGCTATGCCCAATCAAAACAAATATACACAAAATGACAATATTATACCAACTAGCCATAAAAACTTTAAAAAAACCAACATACAGTAAATCAGTTTAGCTTTTCTTCCTGCTGTCTTGATGCAACAAAACTGAAGTTATTTTATGATGGTTTTTAGATTTAACTGGGAATGATCACTTGTCAACACAAGCTCCAGCTACTATGGCTAACTGGACCCTAATCCTACATGTGGAATGAATTATGGACTCACACCTGAACCTTCAGAGACATATATAGACTATTACAATGTTATACATACATGTATAAAACACTAAAATCCTACTACTAATCTACGTTACAAATGCTACAAATGATATAGCAATTGAACTGTATTCAACCATGTTAAATGCCATTGAAATTATTCAAGATATTGGCTTGAACTTGAAAGTGTGTACAATGAGATGAAAATAACATGATGGCTTTTTTTCTAATTACCCCAGACAATATTTGCCAGACATAAAGTAAATATGTGCGCATATTACATAAAACATGATACGGTATAGTGCAAACCCAAAAATATGTGAAGTTTAAAAAAAGCGTACCTACATAAACACTAAAAATAAAAGGCATTACAAATTCTTTACAGTCACATGCCTAATTCCCATATTCAAAGCACTGTTTAAAGTGCTATGTGTTCATATATGACCGACAGGTTTTTCTAAAGGCTAATGACAAAGAAGCCGGCATGTAACTTCGGCGTACTGTGCAGCTCTATGGTAAGTTACTGAGTTAGCATTTCCATAAAAGGGGGCCACTTACTCTTTACATTTGCTCAGGTATAAAAGCAAAGAGTTAACCAGGTAGGAAGTCAGTACAGGAGCAACAGCCACCACTCATCTGTAGCCAACATGAGCAACACCGACATGAATATGAGGGGCAAGGTACACAGTCCTTTCTTAAAATGCAAACAATTATTTTACTTCTGGTCACTCAGGTCATTTTCCTATGGATTATTTATTTTTATGCAACTGATACTTTAACTAGTATTGAGTTTACAGTACTGATGTTATTTCACCCTTTTCCAGATCATCTTCTATGAGGATAGGAACTTTATGGGTCGCCACTATGAGTGCATGAGCGACTGTGCTGACATGTCCTCCTACATGAGCAGGTGTCACTCCTGCAGGGTGGAGAGTGGCTGCTTCATGGTCTACGACCGCCCCAACTACATGGGAAACCAGTACTTCTTCAGGAGGGGAGAGTATGGTGACTACATGAGCATGATGGGCTGGAGGGACTGCATCAGGTCTTGTCGCATGGTCCCCATGGTGGGTTAGAATTTAAAGCTAATCTCAACTTTGAACATAGGGACATTAGTTATTAAAAATTGTATTCCAATCCTTTTACAGCACAGTGGATCCTACAGGATGAGGATCTATGAGAGGGAGAACTTTGGTGGTCAGATGCATGAGTGTATGGATGACTGTGACTCCTTCATGGATCGCTACCGCATGTCTGACTGCATGTCCTGCCATGTGATGGATGGCCATTGGCTGATGTATGAGCACCCCCACTACAGAGGCAGGATGATGTACATGAGGCCTGGAGAGTACAGGAGCTTCAGGGAGATGGGATATGGAGGCATGAGGTTCATGAGCATGAGGAGGATCATGGATTCCTGGTATTAAATGTTTATTGCTCAGTGCCACTAAATAAAACCATTCGGATTAACTAAAAATGTTGTCAGTATTGTTATTGTGAACATAGTATCACAAAATAGCATCATACAATTTACTTCTGTTACTTTCTTCATTGACATTAAGTATTTATATAAACATCTAATTATTCTTCCATTATGTGTTTTTGGATGAAAACATTCATCCCATTACCACAAATCCTGAAGGGTAGCCATTCCGGTTCTCTACTGTACAATTTTGGCTGACTCTCAATTTCACTGTGGAACTCCTATCAAATAGTCTTCTGTTGCTTGGGCTATTCCATATTCATTTTGATATATTGGACACCATTCTGTTATAGCTGCCTTAATAGTCACATTTTTGAATAGTCATCTTTTCATTGTTCTAGTCACCAACTACCTGTCAGTTGTTTTACCAAAATGTTTTTATAGATGAGTACCAGGTCTTCTATGAATTTTGCTATGATGGATTAATGTTAAAAAATATGGGCTAAACAAGTTTTAAACAAGTAATTATTACACTTGATAAATTTCCACCAAAACACAACAAAGTGTAAATTTGTAATTTTGAGATTTACAAAATCTCCTAAAGAAGAACAGAATACATCCAACACACAACTTGCTTCCTAACTGGCTTTCGGTTTGCAACATCTTCCTAATAAATGTACAATTCAGGTTTCTACAAATAGCTGTAAAAGCTTTGTTCAAAGCAGTGTTTATAGCATACTGTCATGTTGAACTGCTGTGATTGCACAAAGGAATCTGCACGCCTTCAAACTGTTAATATAACAGTGGTAGGCCCATACAGTGTGTTTTGAAATGTGACAAAGGGATTATTGTCTGTCACTACGTATTGTCGCTTCAAATGTCCTCATTGTGTTGACTTGCATAAGTCTTCTAGGGGATTGTGTCACATGGAAATGTGCCAAATAACCCTTTGCACTCTATAGGCCTCCATACCATGATGCTGAGTCAGCGATTTATACAATGAGAGCCACAGATTCTTTGAGTTAGATCAGGTATAAAAGTAGCAGTTAAAACAGTACGGCCACTAGTGTAGCTCAACTCCATTCTCAAAATAATCGACATTCCCGCCACAGCTATGGGGAAGGTAAGCACACTTGCCCTTTTTCTACTGTGTGACATTTATGAAACTTTCCATATCTTATTTAAAGTTGTTGATATCAATTCACTTCTTCCTAGATCATTTTTTATGAGGACAGAAACTTCCAAGGACGCTCATATGAGTGCATGAGCGACTGTGCCGACATGTCCTCCTTCTTGAGCAGGTGTCACTCCTGCAGAGTGGAGAGCGGCTGCTTTATTGGCTATGAACGTCCGAACTACATGGGAAACCAGTATATTTTCAGAAGGGGCGAGTATGCTGACTACATGAGCATGATGGGCATGAGAGACTGCATCAGGTCTTGTCGTATGATCCCCATGGTAAACTTAAAACATCTGAGGATTTCTAAGGCAAATGTTGAGGGATTAAAAACGAAATCTAAATATGATGTGTTTTTAACAGTACAGGGGATCCTACAGGATGAGGATCTACGAGAGGGAGAACTTTGGTGGTCAGATGTATGAGTTGATGGATGACTGTGACTCCATCATGGATCGCTACCACATGTCTGACTGCATGTCCTGCCATGTGATGGATGGCCACTGGCTGATGTACGAGCAGCCCCACTACAGAGGCAGGATGATGTACATGAGGCCTGGAGAGTACAGGAGCTTCAGGGAGATGGGATATGGAGGCACAAGATTCATGAGCATGAGGCGTATGGTGGACATGTAAAAACAAGTGTTTGTTACAAACACACAATAAGTAAATTAAAGTTTCAAAATGTTCCATCTTATCGAGTCAAATTATCTTCTTTTGGTGATATGATTTTTGTAATATTTCTAGTCATTTGTGCTTTGTGAGGTTTATGCAAAATCAGGAAATCTGGGAAATGCACTTCTTTTAAAACTGGCCCAGTTTTAAAATGTAGTGTTTACATTACAAACACTGCAACGTTCTAAAAACGTTTTATACCTGGCACAAATCTATGGGCTAGAACGGGTAAGGAGAAGTCCGTTTAAATGCAAGCAGAGCCACTGTCTCTCACTCTTGCTTTATTAGATTTAATTTTCATACAAAAAATGAAATATATATATTGTGCCCATTGACCAGTTCTCAACTTAATTATATTTCATTAAAAAAGCGATAAGACTAGAGTTTAATCAGGATGTTCAACTGTATTCCACCTTTTGCTGGAATTCCAGCTGCAAGTCTTTTAGGGTTTGTCTCTACCAGATTTGCACATCTAGTGACTGAAATTTTTGCCCATTCCTCTTTGAAAAACAGCTTAAACTTTATCAGATTCAGCTGCCCTGACTGAAGATTGTTTGTGAACAGTACTTTTCAGATTTTCCCACAGATTCTTGTTTGGGTTTAGGTCTGGACTTTGACTGGGCCATTCCAGTGCATCCCCAGATATTATCCTTAGGGTAGTTGTCTTGTTGGAAGGTGAACCTCCACACCACTCTCAAGTCTAACAGCAACATATTTGACAGTGGGCATGGTGTGTTCAGAGTGATTTGCAGCATTGGTTCTCTGCCGCACATAGCGTTTTGCATTTTGGCCAATACGTTAAACTTTAGTCTGGTCTGACCAAAGCTCCTTCTTCCACGTTTGCTGTGTCACCAACATAAGTTCTGTCAAACTGCTAACATGACTCCTTATGGTTTTCTTTTAACAATTGGATTTTTCTAGCCACTCTTCCATGAAGACCACATTTGTGCAGTTCATGACTAATAGTTGTCCTGTGGCCATATTCTCCCACCTGAGCTGTGGACCTCTGCATTTGGTCGAGTCACCATGGACCTCTTGGCTGCATCTCTTATCAGTGCTGTCCTTTCTCAGCCTATAAATTTAGGTGGAGGGCTTACAGTTGCTCCATATACTTCATCACTGGACGATGGATTGAACAATGAGATGTTCAAAGCTTGGAAAGTGTTTTTATTGCCCAATCCTGCTTGAAACTTTTTATGATACTATTTTGTCCTCAATATTTTCTTAACAAACCTCTAAGGTATCAAAGAGCAGCTGGATTTGTACTAAGATGAGATTCCATGCACGTGGACTATTTAGTCATTAGCAATTATCAGGCAACTTCTGAAGGCAACTGGTTGCACTCAGAGGAAAGGGGCCTGAATACTTTGCCACTGCATTTTTCAGTTCTTTTTTTTTAAAACAATAAATGTTTTGGATACTGTATAATGGGCTGCACAGTGGTGCAGTTGGTACCGCTGTTGCCTTACAGCAAGAAGGTCCTGGATTAGAATCCCAGCCCAGGGTCTTTCTGCATAGAGTTTGCATGTTCTCCCTGTGCATGCTGGGTTCTCTCTGGGTTCTCCAGTTTTCTCCAACAGTCCAAAAACATGACTGTCAAGTTAATTTGTCTCTCTAAATGCTCCCTAGGTGTGAGTGTATTTGTTGTTTATCTGTCTCTGTGTTGCTCTGCGACAGACTGGCAACCTGTCCAGAGTGTACCCTGCTTCTTGCCTGAAACGTTCGGGGAGATAGGCACCAGCACCTCCCGACCCCACTTGGGGCAAGGGTGTAACTACCCTTGTCCCAAGGGTGTAAATACTTCACAGGTGTATACCACTTTTTTGCTGGACATTGACATAAAATTCCAGTGAAATGCATGTATGTAGATGTGACAAAGTTCAAGAGGTATGAATACTTTTGCAAGTCACTAGATGTTCTATAGTAGGAGTCTACACAGAATAGACTCCTAGCCCAACGGCCCTACCCAGAGGACCACCCGGCGAGGGAGGCAGCAACGCTTTCCCGGGAAGAGCCTGTGCAATGCGCAGCCCATCCGTCAACATTTTTATCGTGTTCCTCCAGAGAAAAGTAAGTTTTTGTCAGAAATTCAGTATTTGCTGGACAAAGGCCTGGCTAAACCATCTTGTTCCAGTTGGGTCTCGCCATGTTTGCTGGTTAAAAACCCTGACAGTACTTATAGATTCTGTACTGATTAGAAACTGAACACCAGGGTTTCCCCCAGAAAACCTGCTAAGCCTGGCGCTCGGTGTGTGTGTGTGTGTTGGGGGGGGGGGGATTCAATCAGGGGTTTCCCCGACTGGGAGGAAATTGGGAGGACTGGGGAAATTACCGAGGGGATTCCCAAACAGCTGAAACGCTAAGTCTGGCGGCAGGGCTAGCAAAGCATGGCGAGCCACCATGCTTATAATACACTGGGGGAAACCCTGTGAACACCATTACAAAGCCTGACTTCTACCCACTTCCTCAGATGGAAGATTGTGTTGATTGGGTTGGAACTGCAAGGTATGTGAGTAAATTTGATTTGCTCAAAGGTTACTATCAAGTACCCTTGTCTGCTCAAGCCCAAGATGTGTCTTCTTTTATTGTACTATCAGGATTATATTCTGACACTGTAATGAGTTTTGGCCTTAGGAATGCACCTGCCACTTTCCAAAGGTTGATGAATCAAGTAGTGGCTGGATTGTGCCATCTACTTAGATGATGTAGTGGTCTTCAGTGACAACTGGACTGAACACATGCTACGTATCCGGAGGTTGTTTCAGCGTCTTCAGGATGCTTGTCTAAGTGTGAACTTGGCTAAATGTGAGTTTGCAAGAGCTACAGTGACTTATTTGGGAAATGTTGTTGGGCAAGGACAAGTGAAACCAGTAAGAGGTAAAGTCCAAGCCATTTGTTGTGACGTTTTTATACTTATATGTTGTTCAATATATTTGCATGATAAGTGACTGATTTACAATTATATGTTAAGCATAATTTTCATGATGATTATTGTTAATTGAATTTAACATGATAGTATATAATTACAAAGGTGAACTGAAATATATTTAAGTGCGAGACATGATTTATTTGAATACAGGAAGTCTTTTTATTTGAAGAATGCTTAACAGGATCTGATTCTGTTTTGTCACTATCTTGCCTTTGTTGATTGTGGTTGTTATTGGTTACGAACAGCTGTTGCCGTTATCAGCTGTCGCTGTTTTTCTTTTCAATAAATACTGAACGGAAAGGTTCAGCAAGGGACATACGAGCCTCCGTCTTGTTTGAAGAAGCTTCTCTCCGTAACATTCTGGTGCCGAAACCCGGGAAATAAGGACTTTTTTGATTTTTTCTGAACGAAGTGGAGCTAAGGCTCAGTTTAGCAGCCAACATGACGGAAGGACTGGAGCGGTTAAAGAGGAAACTGTTGACCATCAGAACAGCAACGACGAAGTTGTTAACCCGACTAGAGGAGGAGGTGGGCAAAGAGAGTCTGGATATTGATAAACTGCGTGAGTTCCTAGCAGTTTTATCTTCTAAGGAAGATATTTTATTGGATTTGGACAAGAACATAGAAGATGAAACGTCTATTGAAGACTTGGACACAGAGATAACGAACTCACAGGACTACACGGACCGGATTCTTATTTGGAAGGTTCGCACCAGCAGCATTATTGGATTGCAGGAAACCGCTACAGACGCCCTGAGAGCGCGCGTGAGTGGCGTAAGCAACGGCTCAGTTTCATCACAATCCAAACAGACTGTTAAACTACCCAAACTGACGATAGCCAAGTATGATGGAGAAATAAGCCAGTGGCAGGAATTCTGGTCACAGTATGACTCAGCTATTCACAGAAATGATGGACTGTGTAAGACGGACAAGTTCACTTACTTGAGATCCTACCTAACTGGAGCAGCTGCTCGGACTATTGCAGGACTGACGATGACAGATGTGAACTACGACACTGCAATAGAGTTACTCCAGAATCGTTTTGGAAGGAAGGATATTGTGATAAGTGCTCATATGTCCAAATTACTGAATTTGACACCTGTGAGAAAATCCTCTGATGTCATATCTTTGAGGCACTTATATGATGAATGTGAGATCCAGATACGCAGCTTGGAGTCTCTTGGAGTGCAAAGCGATACTTACGGCTGTCTGCTATGTCCAGTGCTACTACAGCTTATCCCAGAAGATATAGCACTTGCTTATACTCGGCAACAAATCTCAACCAATGAATGGAAAGTCCTAGAATTGATTCAGTTTCTGCAAAATGAAGTGCAAAGCAGAGAACGGGTGCTTCTGCTGACCAGACCAGGCCACACGTTGAAGAACCCGAGCCCACAACACAAGCATGTGGGTAAACCATCCTGTGATCAACCTAGAAAGTGGAGCATCCCATCAGCGACTGCTTTGCACACAGCCAGCATCGTGCAACAAACCTGTGTGTTTTGTGACAGTAATGACCACAAACCAGAGAACTGTCCTGGCTTCACAATAAGTGCACGCAGAGAGAAACTGAAAAGGCTTGGACGGTGTTTTGTCTGCCTGGGACCGAAACATATAGCAAAATACTGCAAAGTGAAGATTTTGTGCAGGCAGTGCAATCGAAAACACCACTTGTCAGTTTGTGAGCAATCTGAAGCTAAACCAGAAGTCGACAGTACCAGCAATAGTGGAAATGCAGAGGCTGTGTTGTCTTCGTTGACCAGCTCAGTCAAAGTGCAGACTAATACTCAGAACACAGTATTGCTCCAAACGGTTAAGACATGGGCTGTAGGACCAAAGGAGAGAAAAATAACTTGCTGTCTGTTGGATGGAGGCAGCCAGCGTAGTTTCATTCACAGAGACATTGTCCGAGCTCTTGGACTGCCAGTTGTGAGGCAAGAGACACTAAACCTCCATGTTTTTGGTTCCACAACTCCTATAATAGAGAAACGCAACATAGTGAGAGTTCAACTTGAAAATGTGTGGAACACTGAATGGAAAATCGAAATAGATGCTGTAGAGACCCCCGAGGTGTGCACTGCTGTAATAAAGGTACTAAGTGAGCACATTCAAGCAGAAATTAAGAAAAGAGGGCTGCAGCTTGGAGACGTTCCACTAGAGGATGCTAATGAACAGGAGTTGCAGGTGTTAATTGGAGCAGATTACTACTGGCAGGCAGTTACTGGAAAGGTCCAAAGGGTTACAGATTCATTAGTGGCAGTTGAAACCCTATTTGGATGGGCTATACAGGGACCAGTGACAACTTCCAGTATTACAGACATCACATGCATGCACATTAGTTTGAACGAAGACAACCAGCTGTCTAAGCAGTTGCATGCATTCTGGGAAGTGGAGTCCCTGGGTATTTTAAATAAACAGTCAGAAAGCCCAGAGGACTCAGAAATTATGCAACATTTTGAACAAACAACATTTGAAAACGGAAGGTACCAAGTTGAGTTACCCTGGCAATGTGACAAAGACCAGCTTCCAGACAACTTCAGGGTAGCAAAGAAACGCTTTGAGAATCTAACAAAAAGACTGAAGACTGATGCAAATTTATTTGCCAGATACAACGATGTAATAGAGGACTATCTTCAAAATGGTATCTGTGAGGAGGTTGCAGATGGAGAACCAGAAATGAATCAACAGACTGTGAAATATTATATGCCCCATCATGCTGTAGTAAGAGAAGAAAAGGCCACAACCAAACTTAGAGTGGTATTTGATGCATCCTCACATGAGGCAAACAGTCCATCCCTCAACGACTGTCTGTACACTGGACCTAACCTGAACCCAAACCTGCTAGATGTACTCATAAAGTTCAGATTGCACAATATAGCATTTACTGCTGATATAACTAAGGCTTTTCTTCAAATCTCATTTGCAGAAAAGGACAGAGACACTGTCAGGTTCTTGTGGATGCATAGACCTTTGGCTAAGGACTGTAAAAATGACGTGCGTGTCCTGAGGATGACAAGAGTTGTTTTTGGAGTGACTCCCAGCCCATTCCTGCTTGCTGCCACCATCAGAAAACATCTCAAACAATTTGAAAGAGAACAGCCAAGGGCAGTACAGGCTCTCAGAGACTGTATGTATGTAGATGACTTTATTTCAAGCTCACCTACTGTGCAGGATGCTCTTCACATGACAATTGCAGCAAAGGACATTCTCTCTCAGGCAGGCATGAACCTCTGCAAATGGGTTACCAACTCACCTGATCTGAGAGCCATGTGGAAAGAGAATGGAGTAGAGCTCACTGGTGATACAGAGTCCAGTGGAAATGTGCTTAAGGTACTTGGACTGGTTTGGAGACCAGAACACGATGATTTTGTGTTTGATCAAAAGGGGTTAATGGACATTTTAAAAGACAGAGAAAATACAAAAAGAAGTGTACTAAGAACATCAGCTCGTATATTCGACCTTATTGGGTTTCTTACTCCTTTTACAGTCTGAGTAAAGTGTCTTTTCCAAGAGATGTGGGAAAGGGGTCTGAGCTGGGATGAAACATTACCCACTGACTTGGAAGAGAAATGGGAGCTACCACTCAGTGTGGAGTTACCACTGTTACACCTGGTGTCAATTCCCAGGTGGTACCACACTGAGATTAGTAAAGAGTCGCACACTGTAAAGTTGCATGTCTACTGTGATGCAAGTGAAAAGGCTTACGGTGCTGTGGCATATCTTCAAAGACAAAACAACCTAGGAGAGATTGTTACCAGTTTTGTGGCCTCCAAGTCACGAGTAGCACCATTAAAGAAAATGACATTACCTCGCTTGGAGCTGATGGGTGCAGTTATTGGAGCAAGATTAATATACAGCCTCCTTAAGCCACTGAACATGGAGAAAAACCAGCTCAACATGTGGACGGACTCTATGATCACGCTTCACTGGATCCGCAGCTCAGCACGTCGATGGAAACCATTTGTGAACAACAGAGTAGCAGAAATACAAGAACTCACAAATCCAGAACTCTGGTCCCACTGTTCTGGCAAAATGAACCCTGCTGACCTGCTTACGCGGGGTCACCATGCTCGGAGCCTTATTGAGAGCCAGCTGTGGTGGAAAGGACCCACTTCACTGTCTACAGATGAGAAGAAACTGAACATTTGTAGTGACTATGTAGTAGATGAAGTGAATGCAGAGCTGAGGTCTGGGTATGAGACTGTTGTGCAGCTCACTGGCACTGAGCAAACTGAACCTCTGTTAAACTTAGAAAGATACAGCAAACAGCTGTTGCCGTTATCAGCTGTCGCTGTTTTTCTCTTCAATAAATACTGAACGGAAAGGTTCAGTAAAGGACATACGAGCCTCCGTCTTGTTTGAAGAAGCTTCACTCCGTAACATTCTGGTGCCGAAACCCGGGAAACCCGGGATCGAACCAGGGACCTTTAGATGGTTTTCCACCTCCTTCCTCAAAAAAGGAGTTGATGAGATTTCTGGGGATGGTGGGTTACTATAGAAACTTTTGTGAAAATGTTTCTACCGTAGTGGCTCCATTACCTTACCTATTAAAGGCAGAAGTCCAGTTTAAGTGGCCATCAACTTGTCAGAAGGCATTTGAAAATATCAAGTGACTCTTAAGCATTGCACCAGTTTTGTCTGCTCCAAGATTAGACCGGCCATTCTAGGTACAGGTTGATGCAAGTCAAGTGGGTGCAGGAGCCATTTTGTTGCAGACTGACAAAAAAGGTGTTGACCATCCAGGTTGTTTCTTTTCTAAGAAGTTCAATCAACATGAACTTAATTATTCGACCATTGAGAAAGAGACCTTGCCTCTTATTTGGGCACTGCAGCATGTGTATGTGGGTGGCGGTGCGCTTCCTGTTGTGGTATATTCAGATCATAACCCTTTGACCTTTTTGCACTCTTTACAGAGCCCCAATCAGCGGTTGATGCGATGGGCCTTATTTCTACAGCCTTACAACCTTGAAATTCGGCACATTCGAGGCACTGAAAATGTGCTGGCTGATATATTGTCTCGTGCCATTGATGGACCAGACTAACAGAAAAAAATGCTTACAAAGGTTCTAGTTGGAATCCTCTGATTTAAGGGGGAAGGTGTTATGGCTTCAGAGGGTCTCTGCCCTTTTTTCCTTGTAGAGTTCTGAAGACAGGTCTCTGCAGGTGATATGTGTTGCCCTGATTGGTGCTCTGCAGCTTTAAAGCTGCCATGCATGCAGTAGTGTGGAAGCTTTTTCCCTCTCCCTCCTCAGAACCCCATTTGGTTTAGTTTGTATCTTATGGTTGAGATTTGTTAGGTTTGTTTTGCATCAACTTAATTATTTCTGGTCAACTATAGATTCTGCTTTAATCTATTTTGGTTTCTCATTTCAGGCACTCCATTTTCAGGTTTATTTCTCCAATATAATTTAATAAGTTCTATTTTCATTAAGTCATTAAATCCTTGAGTGGTCTCCTTTAATGTTACCCCAACAAACGAGCCTGGTGGACGTAACACTGCTCTCAAGATTGATAGAGACCAAGGCAAATCATTACTGAGGCTTTGGCACCAAACTTTCCCATGCAGTTATGCCTTTGAACGGATGAGGTCCAAAAAGAATTAGATCGCATTCTAGGGAATGTTCAATGGCTCGGTGACTGCGGGTGGTTAATAGATGCTATTAACCATATGCAGGAGGTGAATGGAGTGGTTGGGGACATCTATAACCGGAACACGGGCCTGGTGCGGAGACTCCATACTTAAGCAGAAACTGGCCTTCCTGCTCAGCATCATCATGAGTTTGGAGTGCAGAGAGCGGGATCGATGCCTTTATTGTGTGTTTATTTTGCTGATCTCTTCCACGACACATGGGAACCTAAGCCAACAAAAGGCTGACCGCATCATGAACGAGCTCCGACTCCTTATACCTGTTCTGACACAAATGTTCTGCCATGAAGATGTAGCACTAACCTATCAAAACTTTGGGCATTACATCAACAATAAAAAGGCCCGTGTAGTGATGGCACCACCGCGCCATGACTACATGGCCATTTGTCTTCAGGTCCTATTGGCCCAGGCTGCCGAGTCAGGACTGACAGCCCTAGATCTGGTGGTCCAAGCAATTCATGAGGATCTAAACTTCCCTTGGCTGACCATCACCAGGCTATATCCAGCAGAGTGAGACAACATGTGCCGGGCACTGGATGCTGTTGATGGGCGCATTTATTATAGTTTCAGAAATGACTTGGGGCCCATCAAAGCGACTCTGTTCAAACCGATCACTTGGGTTGCTCAAGCTTTGCTCGTAGCCCTAGGAAATAAAGCACTGAACAACTACAAAGGATTCTCCCAGACCCCCACAACAAAGATGTGGTGGCTCGCGTTATCAAAGAGTATACCAAGTCTGTTCGATACATTTAGCACTGAAGAGATGAAGTATTACGTGAAGGTTCGGCAGGCCATTCTCTGGCATCCAAGCATCGCCACTGAGCTGACAAGGATGGATGGCCACCAAGGTGCCCGAGTGGGGGAAGAGGATACGCACGACCAACATGATGATGAGTCTCATTACTCTGAGGGATCTCGCTACGAGTATGATGAAGAGTTTGAGCCAGGCGAGGATGATAGGGATGACAATTTGACCTGGGAGAAACAACCTGACAACCAGCTGATGACTTTATTTACGGCCTTCTGGAAAAGGTCAGTCTTCAACGAAGTCTCACCAACCATGCAAACTCTGATGTACTTTCACCACCCTGGGGAGTTCCTAGTGCAGGGGTGCCCAAACTTTTTGAGAGCAAGATCTACTTTTTCTCTCACCAGCCGCCTGAGATCTACCTCATGACACAAAGACATAAAAATTGCAAATTAAACTCTATTGACAGATTTTATATGTGAATATACATCAGTTATAGCAGAAATAATAAACAGAAAACCTAACAGTTTCTTCCTCAGTCAGATTCTGACACTGGGAGAAGCTTACTGGTTTCTTAGTCAGAAGCTGGTTGCAAACCTGATGCCAGCAGGTGTTAGTCAGTCATGGTAGATATGAAATTTGGTTTGATGACCTAAGTATGAGAAACCACTGACTGATTGGAGGAACCAAAGAGCCCAGTAAAGGTAAAGGAAAATCTTCTGAAGTCGGGATATAATTAATTTAATTTCACATAATTATCGCGGTAGAATTTGTTTAAACTTAATGAAATATATTTGTCCCATTTGATGTTGTGACGTGTGCTCACAAACAAGGTAATTAGTCCACGTTTTTCGTTTATTGAATGTTCAGAAACTACAGCAGGTGTAATGAGCCACAGCAAAGGTAAACAAAGGTACAACAGCCCGAACAGACGATCAACTCAAAACCACTACCTTTTTATTTACCTGGGTCCCAAGGTTATAGACAGGCACTTGGCTTGGAATAAAGCCAAGTTGGAAGTTGAAAAGAGATTGAGTCTTTTCTGTTATGGCTCCCAAACTTTGGAACAAAATAGTTCTAGACGTTGTACATGCATCTTTGCTTTCCGTGTCTTAAGTTTCTTTTAAAAGCACATTTTTTCCCATTGCCTTCTATTAGTTGTGGCTTAAAATGGTCTTATATTTTCTCTGCTCTATTTTTGAATGTTTTAAATGGGTATTTTATTCATTTTAATATTAGTATGTACATCATTTTGGCAAACTTGTTTTTAAATGTGCTTTATGAATATTTGATTTGGATTTGAAAAGTGTAGTGATTTTTTTATTCTCATATCTTTTATGGATAAAGTTAGCTTATGTTGGCTATGATGAGAATATTAGCTAAAGAATGATTGTAGCCAACTTAAATTAAGACAAAGTCAAAGATTTAATTAATTTAGCATTTATTCATCAACGTTTCCCCACTGGTTGACTGTTAGTTCATTTAGTTGTTATAAATAAATAAATATTTTATATTATGTTTATATTATGTTAATTTGTGATGAGTAGACACTTTTCTCCAACTAATGTAAATTATAAAATGTTTTGTTACAGTGTTTTCAATGTGATGGTAAAACGTAAAGTTTAGATAACCACTGAGGAAACATTATATACCTTACATACAAGACATCAACACATTATTCATAACAGTCACATGATTCAGCCTATTGACATGTTACAGGCACAGTTCAAAATGCTGCTTGTTCATATATGACAGAAAAGCCTTTCTAAAGACCAAAGACAAAAAAAGAGAAAAAAACTAAACATAACCTCGGCATTCTGTGAAGCTCTAGAGCATGTTGCTGATTCAGGGGCTTTGTAAAGGGGCAGTCAGTGGTGCTTTACATTTGCTCAGGTATAAAAGGAAAGGGTTAAACCAGGTAGAAAGGCAGAACAGGAGCAACAGCAACCACTCATCTGCAGCCACCATGACTAACACCAATATGAACATGAGGGGCAAGGTAGGCAATCCTTAAGAGATGAATAAATTATATGTTGTCAACTGCATCAAATGTTCAATTCTTTCTTTTTCAGATCATTTTCTACGAGGATAGGAACTTTATGGGTCGCCACTATGAGTGCATGAGCGACTGTGCTGACATGCACTCCTACATGAGCCGGTGTCACTCCTGCAGGGTGGAGAGCGGCTGCTTCATGGTCTATGACCACCCCAACTACATGGGAAACCAGTACTTCTTCAGGAGGGGAGAGTATGGTGACTGCATGAGCATGATGGGCTGGAGTGGTTCAATCAGATCTTGTCGTATGATTCCCATGGTGGGTTGGAAACTCATCAGGTTTGTAAAATTGACCTGAATTGTGATGATACCGAAACCAATCTTTGAATTTTGTGATTCAATTCCATTTACAGTACCGGGGATCCTATAGAATGAGGATCTATGAGAGGGAGAACTTTGGAGGTCACATGCATGAGTGTATGGATGACTGTGACTCCTTCATGGATCGCTACCACATGTCTGACTGCATGTCCTGCCATGTGATGGATGGCCATTGGCTGATGTACGAGCACCCCCACTACAGAGGCAGAATGATGTACATGAGGCCTGGAGAGTACAGGAGCTTCAGGGAGATGGGATATGGAGGCATGAGGTTCATGAGCATGAGGAGGATCATGGATTCCTGGTATTAAATATGTCATGTTTTATGCCAGTTAATAAAAGTATCTTAAAATTATGATAATTTTGTCATGATTGTTCATCAACACCTGGTCCATGAGTTTCATGACCTTTCAGGAGGATCATGGATTCCTGGTATTAAATGATTGACTTCACTAAATAAAAGTAATTTGAGCAACTGAGATCGTTCAAGATTATTTAGCTATCGAAAGGTTAGCTATAAGAAATATGAGACACAAATCTGAACTATTTTTACAGAAACACTTTGTTTCTAAAAGAAAATAATGCAAGCATTCCTAAAAAGACAAATGAATTTAACCGTTGTTTTTATTCACTATTAACAGAAAACCATTATTAACATAAATAAAGGCTTTCAAACACTGGTTTCTGTGTAATTAACTTTAATACATCAGCTAAAAAGAGATAAACATATTTTTTAAAGTGCTATTGACGTTAAATTCACCAGGTGTTGGTGATAACTGAAGTAAGCCATAGTTAGAAAGAAACCAAAATAAATATGTTCAGAAATTTAGCTAAGTGTAAAATGACACAGGGAAAAAGTATTATAAATAAGCAGGAAGGGTGGTGAAAAAATGCATGGAAAATGTATCTGATCAGAAAGCGATTCTGCTCCCCGTCAGTGCCACTGAAGATCAGCTAGTTAAGTCCGAGCTGATGGGCTATAAAAATGTGTCTTTTACCAAGGCGTCACGCAAGGAACATCTCATAATAGGTAAAAGCAAAGAACTCTGTCAATACATCGATCCATTCATCTATCCATCCATTTTCTTTCACTTATCATGGGGGCAGCAGTCTAAGTAGAGAGAACCAGACTTCCCTCTCCCTGGCCACTTGGGCCAGCTCCTCTGGGGGAATCAATAAGCAAGTCCCAGGCTAGCCGAGAAACATGGTGCCTCAAACGTATTCCTTGGTCTTCCAGAGACATGGTTCTAAAGCTACCAAAATGGATCACCTCAACACATTGAGTGCACCTAGAAATTCTGTCCATGAAAGTTAACAAATTTGGTGTCAAAGGGCAACCTTGGTGGAGACCAATTCTCATCAGAAACTTGCCCGATTTACTGCCAGCAATGCACATCAAGCTCCGACATTAGTCATACCGGGACATAACAGTCTGTATCAAAGGGCCTGGTTTTTCCTACTCCCGGAGTAGCCCTCACACGATTCCCAGAGGAAAATGGTCAAACGTCTTGACCAAGTTCACATATCCCTTGTAGACTGGTTGGGAGAAATCCCATTCACCCTTCAGGAACCTGCTGAGGATGCAGAGGTGGTCCAGTGTTTCATGACCAGGACAAAAACCACACTCCTCTTTCTGAATCTGAATTTCAACTAACCAACACACACTGCTCTCCAGAACTCCTGAATAAACCTTGCCAGAAAGGCTTAAGAGTGTTACCCCCCACCCCCATAGCTGGAACACACCAACCTGGTCGGCCAATCCAGGGGAACTGTGGATGTCATGGGCCAGCACAAACCCACAACATTGGGAGCCCTAAGGAAAAAAGAGCCAATCTCATCCACCCCCAGGACTGACCACCTGGGTAACTTCAGAAACATGCTCGTGAGATTTTGGTCTTCGAAGTTTTGTGCCCAACAACCCACACCATCATGAGTTGAGGTCAGCAGTACAGCATACCCACTATAAACAGTGTTGGTGGTGCACCAACCCCTCTCAGGGAGATTGGTTCTGGAGTCAGAACCATGTGTCCAGGTGAGTCAAGCTATTTTTGGCCTGAACCTCTCACACCAGCTCAGGTTCCTTCCCGACCTAGCTCAGTCACCATCTGTAGTCCAGGATCAAACCACCAAGTTCCCCGCCCTTTAGGACCATTGTGTGATCCCATACTGCAAGACCTTAGAAACCTTATAATTGCAGAATGTTCTTATGGCATTGTTTACAGGAGGATTTCTAAACTTTTGAACATTCCAATGAGCACTGTTGTGGCATAGTGCAGAAGTGGAAAGTACATAATTTCACCATAAACTGAGCATGACCAGGAGTTCATCACAACATTTCTGGTAAGGAGTGTCAAATATTACACAGTCCAGTCACATTAATGTGACCACCACGTACTTTCCACTTCAGAGTTAAATAACCAATCACAGAAGGCAGGTGGCAGCACAGTGCAGTTGAGCGTATATAAAGGGTGTGTGTGGGCTTCGGAAAACATTTCAATCGTTGGCGTAATGCAGAAACGAAGCGATTTATCCGACGTCCAAAAGGGCATGATCATTGGCTTTCGGGCCAAGGGTGGAAGCATTTCCGAAACGGCTGAGTTTGTGAACTGTTCGCGTGCCGCCGTGGTAAAAGTGTACCGTGCATGGCAAAATGGGACTGTCCAAAATCAACGACGTGGCAAATGTGGTGCACCACGGGCCATAGATGACAGAGGCGAACGACGGTTGCGGAGATGCGTTCGGGCAGATAGACGGGCTACCGTTGAGCAACTGACCACTAAAATGAACCAAGGGGCTACCACAAGTGTCTCCCAAACCACTATTCAGCGAACATTGCTGCGTCTGGGCCTCCGAAGCAGACGCCTGGTTCGTGCACCTATGCTGATTGGTGTTCATCGACGACGAAGGCTAGAATTTGCACGCCAGTACAGCAGCTGGACGTCCACTGAGTGGCGACAGGTAGCGTTTTCAGATGAATCGCGTTTTATGCTCCATCGGACAGATGGACGTTGGCGTATAAGGCGTGAAACCTCTGAAAGGAACCACCCTGCAACCATTGCAGGAACGGTCCAAGCTGGAGGCGGGAGCATTATGGTCTGGGGAATGTTTTCCTGGCATTCTCTGGGTTCACTGATTATTGTGGAAGGCACGATGGATCAATACAAGTACGCATCTGTCCTTGCGGACCATGTCCACCCCTACATGCGCATTGTTTTTCCTCAGGATGATGGCATCTTCCAGCAGGACAATGCGAGGTGCCATACAGCTGCCAGTGTACGTGCGTGGTTCGAAGAGCACCAGGATGAGTTTACCGTCCTCCCCTGGCCAGCAAACTCACCTGACTTAAACCCAATCGAGCATCTGTGGGACCATCTCGATCGAGTTGTTCGCGCCATGGATCCTCAACCGCGTAATCTAGCGCAGCTGGCCACGGCATTAGAGTCGGCATGGCTCAACATCCCAGAGAAGACCTTCAGGGACCTAAGTGACTCTCTTCCTGCACGTCTCGTAGCAGTTCGCTCTGCGAAAGGTGGTTATTCTGGCTTTCGACAGATGGTCACATTAATGTGACTGGACTGTGTATTAGAAGAGTTGTCCAACAGCCAAGGATCAGTTGCGAAGAGCTGCCAAAAGACATGGAAGTAGCAATTGTTTTAAAGAACACAATGAGCAACTCTTTCAGCAGACATAGCTTCTAAAAATCGCATACACAACTCCATTGCATATTGAAGCTTATATGAAGTTTGCTGCTTTTGGACTAGTCTCTAAAGTACTGGGATAACATAGCATGCTCAGATGAGAGCAAAATTGAAATCTTTGGAAGCCATAACACCAACCATGTTTGAGCAACACTATCGTCACATTGTCAATGAATGCATTGACATATGCAAGTCAATACATTGACAGTACACTACCCCACTATAAACAGTGCTGGTGGCACACCAACCCCTCTCAGGGAGATTGGTTCTAGAGAACTGAACCATGTGTCAAATATGAATGCACTGACTTGCATTCATATGCAAATCAATGACTCTTTATAATACCAGGACGTCTACAGTGAAATACAGAGAAACAACATACTTTGTTTGCAACACAAGAAAAAGAATTCATAGGCCCACACATTTTAATAAATAAATTACAGATTTTCTATCTTGGGCTACACAGCTCCAAACGAGTGTAAAGAAGTGCCAGATGAAACAATGGCAAGGCATAAAATTAAATTCTGTGGTTAGTGTGAAATTTATTATGTGCAATTTTGTTGAAAAATTAACCTGAAATACAGATCCTACAGCTCTAGCAGTAACCAGGACTGGGGTTGGTTAGTACAAACAAACAAACAAAAACATCACAATCACTGAGATAAGTGGGTATATAAATATATTTTCACAAACATTGGTTTGAATAGCTTGTAAAAACTGCATTCACTGAAATTATTTTTTGGCAGATATAACATTTGGTTAATTGAACTTAAACTTTTAAGTGTAATCCAAAACAATTCAGATTTTTTTCAGTGCTGTGAGGTTCTACCAAAAAATATTCAAATTGACTATATTTTTAAATTTTATCCTACTATGTTATCTTAGTAGTAGAAGTCATTTTTACTTGTATAAGACAAGAAAAAAGGAGACAAAATTATCATAGTTTACCTGCTGTGAAAACAATGTTTCACACAAGTCATACACAGAATTCTTAATGGCCACGTGGCTCAGTCTATTGTCACAAGCACTGTTCAAAATTCTGCTTATAATAACAAAAGGACCAATCTAAAGACTAAAAGACAAAGAAAAAACTGCGTAAAGTCTGCACTCTCTGCAGCTCTATAGTAACTTGCTTAGTTAGTAGTTCTGTGAAGTGAGGGTCAGTGGTTCTTTACATTTGCTCAGGTATAAAAGGAAAAGGTTAAACCAGGTAGGAAGGCAGAACAGGAGCAAGAGCAACCACTCATCAGCAGCCAACATGAGCAACACCGACATGAACATGAGGGGCAAAGTAAGCGATCTATAGTCGATGAAAAAAAAAATCATTTTTCTTATACCAGCGATGCATTTTAATGGATGGTTTTGTCTTTCCCAGATCACCTTCTACGAGGAGAGAAACTTTATGGGTCGCCACTATGAGTGCATGAGTGACTGTGCTGACATGTCCTCCTACATGAGCAGGTGTCACTCCTGCAGAGTGGAGAGCGGCTGCTTCATGGTCTACGACCGCCCCAACTACATGGGAAACCAGTACTTCTTCAGGAGGGGAGAGTATGCTGACTGCATGAGCATGATGGGCTGGAGGGACTGGATCAGGTCTTGTCGTATGATCCCCATGGTGGGTTGGAAACTTAGGGTTTTATTGGTCATTTGAATCGTAAAGCTTAAACAATAGTGTTACTTTTAATATATATATTTTTTTTACAGTACAGGGGATCCTACAGGATGAGGATCTATGAGAGGGAGAACTTCGGTGGTCAGATGTATGAAATGATGGATGACTGTGACTCCATCATGGATCGCTACCGCATGTCTGACTGCATGTCTTGCCATGTGATGGATGGCCACTGGCTGATGTACGAACAGCCCCACTACAGAGGCAGGATGATGTACATGAGGCCTGGAGAGTACAGGAGCTTCAGGGAGATGGGATATGGAGGCATGAGGTTCATGAGCATGAGGAGGATCATGGATTCCTGGTATTAAATACGTCATGTTCAATACCAGTAAATAAAAGCATTTTAAGATGAGAAATTTGTCATAATTATTTATCAAGTCAAAGACTTTGACATCTGGTCAAAATTATACACTAATTATACACTAAAACATCTATGACCTAGATTCATTCAAAAACCAGGTTCCAGCCAGGACAGCATCCAGCTTGTGACAAGAATGTGACATCCTCAAAAAAAGCAATGAAGGATTGGAAGAAGCTATTTGCAGAGTAAGCTTTGATATATTTACTGTATATATCAAGTTATCAAGTAACTTATCGCCATAATATTCAAAGAACAAAGTAGAATCCAGTAATGGTTACAAGTTTTGGATACATTCTTCCACTTTCTTAGATTGAAGATTTTCCAAGAAGACAGCTCAAGAGTGAGTGGATAAAAATGTTGTACAAAGTAGAAATTAATAATATTTTGGGCTCTTGTTAATAGTAACCCTTACAGTTATGTCCAACTGTTTGGTTTACTGAATTATGTGTTCAGTTTTGGATGTCTTAATTGGAAATCTACAATGTAAAGTGTCGATGAAATATATAATAATATATTGTGTTATTTTTACTCTGTCTAAAGTTCCTCACATTTTAGGGACATTTGCATTAGGACTCAATATCATGCAAACTACAGCATATGTACAATAATGTGTAGAGTAAGTATAAAAAGATACTTGTTAATTGAAACCACAACAGTATTTATTTTTCTGATTTTGTTTGCCTCAACTCTTCTTTCACCATCATGTCAGTCGTGTCCCCACTTCTGTTCCTTGTAATCTGATATTATAGCACATATGTAGATGGAATTATTTAAAACTGACATATGTACGCAAACATTTTTTTGTCATTCACACATGTGGCACTATGAAAGAGAAATGAATAAAAATAATAGGCCTCCTGCAACCCTATTTTAAAAATTAAATAGTGAGAAACTACCATTAAAATGTTAATTTCTTATTTTTACTCTAGGTTTAGTTATTTCTTAGTGTCAGGTATTTTATGTTCTAGGTTATCATGTTTCTTTAGTTGAAATGATTATTTAGTATTCTTATTTCCTGTACCTCTATGCCACTTTCTCTCCCTCCTCCTCAGCGTGGCTCCTGCTCCAACTACTCTCACCTCCCCAGTATTTAAGCCCTAACGGTTCATCTTGCCCCTCAAGTCATCTCTCCTCGTTCCTTCTCCCTGGTCCCTCATGTTCTCTGCATGTCTCTGTTTTGGATTTATTTTTGTTCCTTGGACTTTTGTATTTTATAAGTTGGATTCTTATGTTTTTGTTAAATTTTCAATCCATCCTGCTGCATTTAGATCCACACTTCAACACAATCATGACAATAGTCATGCATATAAAAGTCGAAATGTAAATAATTACTGGCGAGTTTTACACCTATAGAGACATACAGTCATGGTTAAAGTACCTGTCTTGTTTTCTTCAAATTTCTTGTTACTTTTAATCTGTATAATTAATTCTAAATAAATTTTAACCATTTGATTAGGATTATGATATCCATTTAAGAAGAATAGAATATCACATTAGAATTATTCATTACCCCACAGTGAGGAAACTCTAGTGCAACATCAGCAAAATAATAATCAAAGCATGTAGATTCACAAAAAAATTAAACGTATATAAAAACCAAATTGTACAATAAAGACAAAGTGTAGTAATTATAAACAGTGCTATTCAATCCTAAGGAATGTGCATCTGAATAGGATGTCTTCAGAAAATGTGCATGTGTTTGAGCAATAAAAATAGAACAAACTTCATGTTTTAAGTCTAACATGATTTTATGGTGGCAACCATAAAATATACTAAAATCTGGACCAATATATCAACACAATGCTTACCTGAACATGGTGGTGCTGTCTAGACAGCAGCGGCGTTAGCATGCATCTGAGTCACAGTGCACCAAGGGCTATCCAAGGCTTTCCATTCTCTCCACTACGTCGACAAATGCAACTCATTCCTCACCGCTCCATGAAGCTGCCACTAAATATTAAAGTCCATTGCAGAGAAAACTTAATATGTAGAGGATGTATTGGGGATGTACTGCCGATCTGACATTTGTGCTTTTATGTATTTGTTCACATTTTCAGCAACAAGGCAATTCAAAGAGCTTTACATAATTTAAAGGGAAATGCAAACAAATTAACAAACTAAACGAGCAAAAGAGAAAAAGAATTATATTGCTGATGTGGTGATCTGTGTTCTGTGTATTTATTCTTGGTTTTTCTGTGTCCTGTTCCCCTGAGTCTCTGTGATGTCTTGTCTGCCCTGCTGATTGATCCAGCTGTGTCTAGTTCCCTGATTACCTCCTGTGTATTTAAACCCACCTGTTGTCTTTGTTTCTTGTTGGGTCCTGTCTATGGTACCTCTGTCTATTCGCTGCACATTCTTATTTCCTCATTGCTCCCTGTGTTTTGGATTCTATTTTCTCTGGATTAATTATTATTAAACATCGTCTAAATGTCTGCCCGGGCCTACCTCATCTACCTCCTCACCTCTCAATTCATGACAGTTGATCCAAAGTATATAAACTAGATAATCCTATTCAGGGTTACTAGATAAGCATAAGTATGTATCTAATGGTCTAATTCCTTTTCTGGATAGGAAGAATAGGAGTCTAAAAAGCACTTGCTAAGGTAGTTTTTCTGGGTTCTAAATTTGTTCTAATCCCTGTTTTGGGTTGCTAAATAAATGTAAGTGTCCTCTGGACTGCTGGGTTGCTAGATAAGTATAAGTAAGTATTCTCTGGACTTTCTAAGAATGCTCTAAATTTGTTAAAGTAATGAGTACTCCAGTTTCTAACTGTTCCTCTTCTGGAAGAATTTTTCTGGATTCTTGGTTCGTTCTAATTCCTGCTCTGGGTTGCAATAATTGGAGTCAAATAATCTAAAAATTAATGTAAAAAGTAAAATATTGGTCTAAATAGTGAGTACTCTACAGTTTCTAAAAAATATACTATAGAGTGACTAAACTAGAGTCTGGATTCCAAGTTTGTTCTAATAACTTTTCTGGGTTGCATCCAACTTGCATCTCTGTCCCACACTTTTAAGAGTATGATCAAAGTTAAACATAAGGAAGTAAATAAGATTATGCAACCATATTTTCATAAATGTTGAATACTTTGAATAACTTGTCAAACCTATAGCTTTTTCTATTTCAGAGCTTATTAGCTTTGTATTACATTTTGTATTTGGATAAGGAACAAGTAATTGGAACCTTAAATAAAAATGTAAATCTTTTTTTTCAGCAAAAATAAGATGCATCACATTGGTTAATTTTCAGTATCTTAGCAGTTCAAATACATTTTGTTTTAATACACAAAAGATTTAAAAGACAAAGAAAAATTAGGGTACTGATAGCCACTATGGAAACCATGTTTCACACAAGTCAAACACGTAACACATGGCTCAGTCTATTGTCAAAAGCACTGTTCAAAATGCTGCTTGTAATAACAGAAACACCTTTCTAAAGACTAGAGACAAAAAAAACAGAACATAACCTCTGCATTCTGTGTAACTCTATAGTAACTTGCTTAGTTAGTAGTTCTGTGAAGGGAGGGTCAGTTGTTCTTTACATTTGCTCAGGTATAAAAGGAAAGGGTTAAAACAGGTAGGAAGACAGAACAGGAGCAAGAGCAACCACTTAACTGCAGCCACCATGAGCACCACTGAGATAAGCAACACTGACATGAATATGAGGGGCAAGGTAGGCAATCTTTAGGTGATAAAAATATATATTGTCACTTAACTGATGTGTATTTTTAAAAGATGGTTTTGTCTTTTCCAGATCATCTTCTATGAAGATAGGAACTTTATGGGTCGCCACTATGAGTGCATGAGTGACTGTGCTGACATGTCCTCCTACATGAGCAGGTGTCACTCTTGCAGAGTGGAGAGCGGCTGCTTCATGGTCTACGACCGCCCCAACTACATGGGAAACCAGTACTTCTTCAGGAGGGGAGAGTATGGTGACTACATGAGTATGATGGGCTGGAGGGACTGGATTAGGTCTTGTCGTATGATTCCCATGGTGGGTTGGTGATTCTTGATGATTTATTGCTGAACTGAACTGAAACTAACAAGAGTATTTACCTAATTTTCTACAGTACAGGGGATCCTACAGGATGAGGATCTACGAGAGAGAGAACTTTGGTGGTCAGATGTATGAGATGATGGATGACTGTGACTCCATCATGGATCGCTACCGTATGTCTGACTGCATGTCCTGCCATGTGATGGATGGCCACTGGTTGATGTACGAACAGCCCCACTACAGAGGCAGGATGATGTACATGAGGCCTGGAGAGTACAGGAGCTTCAGGGAGATGGGATATGGAGGCATGAGGTTCATGAGCATGAGGAGGATCATGGATTCCTGGTATTAAATATGTCACGTTCAATACCGGTGAATAAAATTTTGAACTATTAAGATTTTTGTTATGATTATTTATCAAGTGAAAAGTCAGCTGGTCAAAAATATACAAAAAAAGTAAATGTATGCATGACAGTACATGTATAGTATGCATGTAAACCTAGATTCATACTGACATGTTGTAAAAGTGGAAAGTTTAACCCTTGTATGTAGTAATGGGGTCCACCCGACTCCACACACGTAAAACTTGTATCATTTGCCATAGGCCTCTGTTTGCCTCAGTCCTTGCACACACACAACAATTAAGAAGGTGTTAAAATGTAAAAATACATATTGAGAATGTTTTCTTGGGCAATTATCTAACAAGCCCTGTACTGAATTCATAAATCGCCAAACACAAAGGAAACACAAACACTTATGAAAAGGTGAACATTCTGTTACCGTGTCCACCTCTATTTCTCTAGAGGGCCACTCGCCCCAAAAAGATCAATTAAAAACACATGCTATACATTTATCAATATAGGCATATTGATAAATCGACTTTAGATTCCGTCTTGATGTCAACGCCCTCGGATTCTATTGGCTCTGACGGTTCGAACGATATGTCAATCATTAAAATCGGCCAATGGGATCCCGAAAAACTGCCCTGCGTAATTGTGAACGTCTGAATGCAGAATGCAATGACTTTACGCGCAGAACGCAGAGCGCATTGTTATTGTAATGTAATTATAATATATGCGAGTTTTTTCCTGTTATCTTGTCATTTTAACATGTTTTAATTGCTATTTGCATTTTCATTGTTATATAATTCTATTTGAAATGTTATTGTGAGTTAATCTGTTCCATTTTCAGTTTATTACAATTTGTCTATTTTTTTCTCTTTTTATGAATGAATGCATGTGGATTTTTCAAAGGAACCCCCCAAAACAATTATTAGATGCAATTACTTATTTATGATAAATAATCATTTATTATATGAAAAGAATAAATGATTGAAACAGAACCTACAGAAATAAAAACTAAGAAAGTTCAAATGGCACAAATTGTGCCAAAATGGTTAATTTGGAAGGTCCGCCTAGATTTTTATCAAGTAGTACCGCTCTAAAACTCATATGATTAACTTTTTTTTTCATAAAACTTGGCACAGTAAAAGGTCAGATTGTGAACTGTTGTTTTCTACATGTTTTGGCTTTCAACTGCATGCTTTGAAAGGAACCTTCATAGATTGAAGTGGTTTTTTAGGCGGAAATTGATTTTTTTTTCTTAATTTCTGCTGTTTACTATATTAATTCACTTTCCTCAGTAACAGGTAGGGTGGTTTTTAGAGCTGTAACATATTCCCTAGGGTCTTGACTTTGTTTTGATACCAAAACAATTAAAATAAACTCTGTAGTTCATGAGATACATTCAATTCATTTTGGGCATGTTATTTTCAGTCATGTTGCTCAAAAACAGACCGTGAGCAAAAGAGGTTAATGGTTTATTAAAGCATGCTTTGCCAGCTCAGTGACCTTCATTGATAACCACAATATTTTCTGAGTCTTTTCAGGCAGGACAGAGTCACTCTTAAGCTGAGAAATGACTTTTCACTGATAATCTTTCAAAGTTGTTAACACAAGTCTTCTTACACAAGACGGTGTAATCAACAAGATCACTGTCCCCAGCAAAGATTGTAGAAGGACGAGCACAAAGCCAGCATGTGCCCAAACAAATTGTTATAGATGTGTGGCAGTATGCCCTGTAGGCTTTGAACGCACCACACAAGTGCCTAATTCTAATTGGTTGTGGCGCTCGCTGGCTGCTCGCTGTGTATATAAAGGGCCCTCCCTCACCTGGTTGACATCGCATTGTTTTCCTTCCGGTTCAGACCTCTGCGTTTGTTGGTGCTGCACGCTAGCTGCAAATGAATGCGTGCGCTCAAACAATGCACTTAACAACATACTGATTGCTGATCAATCGTCCTTCGGGCTGCCTGTACAAGCTTCCCACTTCCTCCTTCCTGTAAGACGCACTACTTGGAGCTCAGTGCCGCTGCTGTTTGTCCTGGGCTGACTGTTTGTCCTGGGCCGGCTGTTCGCCTGCTATCCTGGTTGTCCGCCTGTCAGCTGGGTTAATCTGTCGGCTACCTACCTGTCGTCCTGTTTGCTGGCTTCATATCCTCCGCCCCGGCCGGCGTAAAGCTGTTCCTATCACTCATCCAGTGTGGCTGATTTGGGCTGATTGGTGATCAGCTCGGATTCTCCTTAGTGCCGCTTTGAGTGGCGTCCGCTACGACGGATCGGTTCCTCCCAGGACGGACCTTAATTTTGGACAATTGCTGCTTGATTGTGGACTGAATTGTATTATTGGGATTGTAATCTGAATGTTTGTTTTATTTTAAACAGGAACGGTCAGCTCGTGGTGTTGGTGGTGGACTTTCCGGGTGGTGGTTCTACTTCTGGTTTGGTGCACGATTTTCTTTTGTTTTGCCCCGTTTTGTTTGCTGTGTTTCTTTTCTTTTAGGACACTTCTTCGAATTTTCACTCCTGAGTTGTGCTTGAACTGACTTTTAATGTGAGGTTTTAAATTAGTACTTTTGAATTAAACTAAACAATTGCATAATAAATAAAATGGTTGAATTGTGAGATTGTCTCAAGCCTCATCTGTAGCGGGTCTGTGTGCCTTAAAGGTAACATTTTAAGTTGTCATTAAATCTTTTTAAAATGGTGTTTCTAAATTGAAGTTACCCAATTTTTACCACACTGCTCCCGCCACAGATGGAAACAAAGGTGGTGTTGGCTTCGTCACTTTTTATGATGCACTTCTCTCCCGAGCCACCAAAACGCATGTTTCACAGATAAAATGACTTCTGTTCTTATTGCTACAAAAGCATAACAACCTGGCTCTTGATTCCCCAGAGCAATAATCATTACGCGCATCAGCGGTCTGAGATCTGGTTCCAGATATTGCTTCAATCTGTCTTCCACCAGAATGTATCTGGCATCAACCAAATCCTAAATCAACTGTTGCACGTAATATGCCAGCCTTTCTTTCATCTGACATCCTTCCCATCCTAAGCTTCTATCTACCCCATAAAAACATTATATAGAAACCAGTTATGAAACACCAGTTATGAATCATTTTTGTCAAATATCATCGAAATCATTAGGGAGATGTACATGAACTATGTTGATCAATGTTCCAATTATTATGAATCAAAGACAATTCTAAACAGGCAGGTTTTTGTTTTGCAGTTTTATGGAAGTTTGTTTCAGACAACAGGAGCATCAAAACTGAATGCTGCTTTCCCATGGTTGGTTCTGGTTTTGGGTATGCAGGCCATAAAACTTTAGTGGGTCTAAAAGGCCTGTACAACAGGTCTTTAATATATTTTTTAGTTATAAGACATTCACTGATTTATAAACTAGCATAAGTATTTTAAAGCATATTTTCAGAGTTACAGAAAGCCAGTGTAAGGACTTTAGAACTGTGCTGATGTGCACTATTTTCCTTTTATTAGTGAAAATAAAAAGTAGGGTTCTGAATCAGTTGCAGGTATCTGACTGACATTTTAGGCAGATCTGTGAAGACATTGTTGCAGTAATCAATGTGACTAAAGATAAACACATGGATGAGTTTCTCTAGATTGCTGGGACGTAAGTTCTTTATTTCTGGAATTAAATATCTTTCAAGTGACAAAAGAATGACTATCTTTGTGTTTCTGAAGGTTCAGGTTTGAGTCCATTACTACACCCAGATTTCAGGCCTGATCTCTAGTTTATAGCTGTAATGACTATGATGATTCTTGATTTTTCCTCTTTGGGTCAAAAGATAACTTCAGGTTTGTTTCTATTCAGTTGGAGAGCGTTACGGCAGATACACACATTGATTTGTTCTAAGCATCTGTTCAGTGCTTCGATAGGTTCAGTCACCCAGTGACACTGAAATGTAGAAGTGTGCGTCATCTGTGAAGTTAGTGTAGCTAATCATATAATTTTTCGAACCTGGGCTAGTGGGACCTTTTACATAGAAGGGGTTGAACATTGGGGTTGCCACATGTGATGTCTATCCACACCAATGAGAAGTTACCTACTGAAACAACATTCAAATGGCTCAGTCTATTGTAACAAGCACTGTTCAAAATGCTGCTAATAAATCTGAAAGACCTTTCGAAAGACTGAAGACAAAGAAAAAATAAACAGAAGGTAACCTCTGCATTCTGTGCAACTCTATAGTAACTTGCTTAGTTAGTAGTTCTGTGAAGGGAGGGTCAGTTGTTCTTTACATTTGCTCAGGTATAAAAGGAAAGGGTTAAACTAGGTAGGAAGGCAGAACAGGAGCAAGAGCAACCACTCATCAGCAGCCAACATGACCACCACTGAGATGAGCAAAACTGACATGTACATGAGGGGCAAGGTAGGCAATCTTTAGGGATTGAGAAATATTTATTTTATCACATAGCAACTGATTTAAAAAGATGGCTTTTTCTTTTCCAGATCATCTTCTATGAGGATAGGAACTTTATGGGTCGCCACTATGAGTGCATGAGCGACTGTGCTGACATGCACTCCTACATGAGCAGGTGTCACTCCCTGCAGGGTGGAGAGCGGCTGCTTCATGGTCTACGACCGCCCCAACTACATGGGAAACCAGTACTTCTTCAGGAGGGGAGAGTATGGTGACTACATGAGTATGATGGGCTGGAGGGACTGCATCAGGTCTTGTCGTATGATCCCCATGGTGGGTTGGAGAATCTTTCTGCTCATGTGAACTAACAGCAGCATATTCATTACCTTTAAATTTGTTTTTGTGTCCTTTACAGTACAGGGGATCCTACAGGATGAGGATCTATGAGAGGGAGAACTTCGGTGGCCATATGCATGAGTGTATGGATGACTGTGACTCCTTCATGGATCGTTACCACATGTCTGACTGCATGTCCTGCCATGTGATGGATGGCCACTGGCTGATGTACGAACAGCCCCACTACAGAGGCAGGATGATGTACATGTGGCCTGGAGAGTACAGGAGCTTCAGGGAGATGGGATATGGAGGCATGAGGTTCATGAGCATGAGGAGGATCATGGATTCCTGGTATTAAATATGTCATGTTTAATGCCGGTGAATAAAAGTATTTTGAAATTATGATAATTTTGTTATGATTGTTTAAGACCTGGTCTAAAATATGCATCACAACATGAAACATCAATAAAATGCTATATAGATTTAAAACCCAGATTCATATTGAAATGGACTGGGTCCTCTGCACCCATTCCCCTGCACCGTTTTTCAACCGTTTGAGGAAGTGCTATGAAGATAAGTGCAGTCAGGGACCTTTGGACAATTGTTCATAGTCCTTTCATAATTTAGGGTGGCAACCTCTCCATAGGACTGATATTTGAGCTTTGTGAAGAAAACATAAAAACATTAACTTTGTTATCAACCCACTTTACTGTTAGTATTGTTCTTTTGGAAGACTAATCTGCACCCAAGCTATAACTTCCAGGTTGATGTCTTTAGATTTGCTTCTTTGTTTAGACATACTGGTTTTCCTCATGATATTTTATGACTGTAGTAAAAGAGCCCCAAAACAAGATCCTGGCACCCTTATGCTTCACAGTTAGGATGGTACAATGGTAAAAGGTTAAATTCAGTCAACAACTATTAGCCAAATAAGTTCCCCATCATTATTGGGCCTGAGCAGTGAAGTGCTGCCCATATATTATTTTTTTCGGCTGTGAAATCGCAAATTTGGGGGCTTAAACGTATTCAAAAACTCACCTAACTTTGCCCAAAATTGTCCCTTACATAAAATTAAAAGTTTTTGACCTCATGATTGGCCTAGCCAAGTGGCAAACTTGGCAAAGCAAGCAAAAATCTACAACCTTCATACACAATGGCCAAGTAGCACAAAACATGGCATGACACATCCAAGTTGGATGCCTGACGAGACTAGCTGTGTCTGAATTCAAGGACTGCATCCTTCGAAGGACTAGGTCTACGTAGGATGACGTCAACAAGAGAGAAGCTGTGAATTCGGACAGGTCTAGCCTTCACCAACTTTTCCCACCCTCAGTGTAACCTATGTCGCCTAGGAACCATGACAGTGTTGCAAACATGATTAGAGTAGTGCAGAAGAGCTGGACGAGATGTTGATCTGTTGTTTTATGTGCACGTGTAATATTTGAGGAATTACAAGAGTTGTACCGTCGGCGCAGATTTGCTTTACGTCTCTGGTTGAGACAATGTTTAGGTAAAATAAATTTATTTTTTTCTGTAATCATAGCCTGTACATTATTTACTGTATGGGTAACAAAACAGCAAATTGTTTACTCTTTCTGCACTTATTTCCAAACCCTATTCAAATATAAACATTATTAAATTCATTTAAACAAAACAACTTTTAAATTAATAACAATTCCCCATTAGATTATTTTTACCGTATGTAGTGCTGTACTTGTTTTGACCACTTACAATTAGAAGGAATGCCTTAATTTAAAATAAATTAATTTTTCTTCACTTCCTTTCCCTACCTAGACCAAATCCCTCTAATGCAGGGTTAATCTTGGTGTACCTTTCCTGGACCTTTTTTTAATTGCGAGGACACTAAGGCACATTTTTGCCTGAGCAGGTAGTCTGGCAGTGCTGCTAAATCAAGATCAGCAACATGGATAGGGTGCTACAATTGAGACCTTAGTTTTTCTCTTCTGCTTAGTGAGTGGCACTAAGTGGACAGTGGAACGAGGCATCCCACTGTCTATGATATCGTCCGTAGGGTCAAAGAAGGGATAGTTGACATTCACCACCAAGTCACCTCCCTAGAACCTCGGGAGGTGGTTTTAGGGAGATGCCCCTTCCTGTTTGCTGCACCTAGCTGCAGCAAACAGGAAGGGGCTGTTTGCTGCAATTGCTCAATTAGGTTTCTTTTGTATACATTGTAGGAACTCATCATACACGTTTTTTTATCATAGTTGATCATGTTGCTTTTCATGTCTCCTTATTCTTTTATTCCTCCTATGATTGTGATAGAAATGTATATCACAATCATATATACATGATTGGTTGTACAATGTACAATGTACCTGGTTGTACATTGTACAACCAGGTCCTTCTCAGAGGACCTGAATATAGCCAGAGTTTTGCAAGCAAAGATTTACATGCCAATGCTATGTGCATACTCTAACTCATCGTAGACATAAAAGTAATAAATAAAATAAAAATTATAAGAATAATAATGGGAGGTCTGTTTGACTTTACACAAGCATTCTAGTTTTTTCTCCAAATGTAACAATGGTTGTTGGGTAAAACTAATCATTGTTTTATCATTTTATTTGAGTGTTTTATCACAGTATGTTCAGTTGCCTAGCTGGTTCTGATCAATTGTTCTTTAAGCCTTGTGTTTAGAAATGGGGTCCAACCGACCCCACACGCGTAAAACTGTATGTTTGCCTCAGTCCTCGCATGCACAAGGGTTAAGGTTCTGTCTTCATCTATAATGTAATTTCCTACTCAAGGGGTCCATCTGTTATCTCAGCAATGCTCTACTGAAGAAGGTTATCACAATAAAAGCCAATTTACAAGCAGAGTTGAGCAGAGCTCACCAATCTTTGATCCCGAGCAGGTTGGAGGTTGTGGATCCCTCCCTTTGCAAAGGACGGCATAAAAACCTCATTGGTCTTGTGTTTGGTTCTTTAGAGGTCCTGAGGTAATTTAAAAAACCCCAACTATGGTCATTATGTCCAAACAGTTTGACTATAATTTCATCAGATCTCAGGACATGTCTCCAAAAATGAACGTTTTTGTCCCTGTGTCCATACTTCAATCTAGCTTTTTATGTTTCTTCTGACGTAAAGGCCTTTTCCTCCATCAGTTTCATAAGTATTTTGGTCTGGAGTCAGTCTGCAGTGCTGCATATTTTGGACCAAAATATGTTCATTTCTGGGACACAAAATATGTATCCTTCCTGTGGCAGTACATACCCATCATGCCTTTACTTCCTAATGTTTTAAACAAAACAATGTGGTACCTTCAGGCAACCGGATGTTGTTCCCATGGCCAAGGTTGAACCAGATTGATACAACTCCACAAGACTCTTCTTTATGTCCTGGCCAATTTATTTTGACTTTCCCATCATGTCAAACAAGACTGCAGTGTGTCCAGGTCTGACCTTAACATATGTCCAGGGTTCTGTCTGCAATTAACTCAAATGTGTCCGTTAACCTATCAGAGGTTTCTAAAGCCATAACATCATCACCTACACTTTTCCTATTTTTTAAAGACACAATGTTCATTCTGTATGTTAACATCTGAATTCAAAGCAAGTTACAAAAAAATCTCTTAAGAAAATTTTCTCATTACGTTTTCTGACAATTAGCAAATACAAAAAAATTATAATTCTTATTCACCTAGAACAAGAACAATATGGCCTGATTTAACTTAACTGATATAACAGACTTTTTATTCAGTGAATGTATTTATCTGGTTTAAATTGTAAGTTTCACCAAAAAAAGTAATCTTTTTCTCACAACATGGTACACTTACAGTAGCGTTATTACCATAGAAATATAGATTGCACCAAATTTGTTCATATTGAGTATCTTTGTAAACACCAAAAACAAAAAGTCATTATAGTTTAGGTAACCACTGCAGAAACATTGTTTCATTCAAGAATGAATTCTTAACATTCACATGGCTCAGTCAATAGTAACAAGCACTGTTCAAAATTCTGCTTGTAAAATCTGAAAGACCTTTCTAAAGACTGAAGACAAAGAAAAAATAAACAGAAGGTAACCTCTGCATTCTGTGCAACTCTATAGTAACTTGCTTAGTTAGTAGTTCTGTGAAGGGAGGGTCAGTTGTTCTTTACATTTGCTCAGGTATAAAAGGAAAGGGTTAAACCAGGTAGGAAGGCAGAACAGGAGCAAGAGCAACCACTCATCAGCAGCCAACATGACCACCACTGAGATGAGCAAAACTGACATGTACATGAGGGGCAAGGTAGGCAATCTTTAGGGATTGAAAAATATTTATTTTATCACATAGCAACTGATTTAAAAAGATGGCTTTTTCTTTTCCAGATCATCTTCTATGAGGATAGGAACTTTATGGGTCGCCACTATGAGTGCATGAGCGACTGTGCTGACATGCACTCCTACATGAGCAGGTGTCACTCCTGCAGGGTGGAGAGCGGCTGCTTCATGGTCTACGACCGCCCCAACTACATGGGAAACCAGTACTTCTTCAGGAGGGGAGAGTATGGTGACTACATGAGTATGATGGGCTGGAGGGACTGCATCAGGTCTTGTCGTATGATCCCCATGGTGGGTTGGAGAATCTTTCTGCTCATGTGAACTAACAGCAGCATATTCATTACCTTTAAATTTATTTTTTGTTTCTTTTACAGTACAGGGGATCCTACAGGATGAGGATCTATGAGAGAGAGAACTTCGGTGGCCATATGCATGAGTGTATGGATGACTGTGACTCCTTCATGGATCGTTACCACATGTCTGACTGCATGTCCTGCCATGTGATGGATGGCCACTGGCTGATGTACGAACACCCTCACTACAGAGGCAGGATGATGTACATGTGGCCTGGAGAGTACAGGAGCTTCAGGGAGATGGGATATGGAGGCATGAGGTTCATGAGCATGAGGAGGATCATGGATTCCTGGTATTAAATATGTCATGTTTAATGCCAGTAAATAAAAGTATTTTGAACTGAGATCTTTGTCATGATGGTTTACTATTTATAAGGCTATGACACCTGGTCAAAGATATACATATAGCCTGGATTTATATTGAAATGTAATAAAACTAGTCAGTTAAAGACTTATTTCCAAGAATGTGAAAATGTTAAATTATTTAAAATAAGAAAAACAAATGTACTAGGATTTTTCTTAAAAAGGTCCAATATAAAAGGTTTGTACAGAAAAAGGATCAAAACCAATAATGAGTGAGCATTTTGTTGCTTTTTTGTGAAGTGAAATAAATTATATTTAGAGTAAAAGCAGGATTAAGGGTTTTATTGATTTGTTTAAAAGGTGGATCAGTTGTAGGTTTATCCTCAGACACAGTTGAGTTTGTGGCTTTTGTTGCAGATGTTGCTTTCAGGAGCTGTGATTAAAATGTCCTCTGTGTCAGTCCAGATGGTAACTATAGGAGGCTGTCAAACTGAAGAGGAAGGCATTTGTGCCTGATTGTCTCTTAACCTTCCCGCGACCTTAAGAGTCAGGGTCATTTAGACCCCACAATTTTTTTACCCTGTTCGCAGCCCAAAGGGGTTGCACTGAACCCATGTGCACTTTTAAGCAGTTTTTGTGTGTGTGTGTGGTTTTCGAATCTGACAGTCTGACGTTACAACCCCCCAACTTCCCTGCTTTCCAACCATGACATTTTCAGTGCTCTTCCTGAGTGTCAAGCTAAAACCACAGAAGGGTTAAACAGCATCTGAAACGGCTGACAGGATTTCACTAAAAGGAATTTCATGAGACTATAGAAAATAACCATTGATAAACCTCAAAGAAGTTCTGGAAAATTGGTCTGTGACTGAGTAGAAAAGACTGGACATTGCACTACTGTCATGGATAACATGCCTCTTTAATGGAGGATTGAGACAACAACTGCAAAGTGGTGGATCAGCATTTAAGACAGGTCTCTTCCTATTTTCAAGGGATCCCACTTGAAAACTTAATTCAGAAGTGTTGAGAGAGGGAGCTCTTGACTTTCTGTCAAACCTCCTATTTAGGAGGAGCAGTGCGGCTTTTAACCAAGTCATGCAACAACTGACAGATCTTTACCCTGGCACTGTCTCTCCAGAGCAATTTTATATATGTATTGTTCTGTTGGCATATTCTATTCACAAATTTCACCATGAACTAGAGCAGCTTGCAGTCAAGTGTGAAGCAAAGAAGATGTGAGGCCTCTTCTCTAAGGCTGAGCCTTAAAATGGATTGCTACCTCATAATGAGGCCTAAATTTCTGACTCAACCTTAGGAGCTTAAGTTTCTCTGTGGCATGTTTGCAAGTGATGGTATGAACATGAAGACACTTTGACAAATTTAGAGCATTATGTACAATATTGTTGGCAGTGTTCTTGTCTTTTATAGTGAAGAACAACCTGAGGCTAGGAGTAATGTTTATAAGTTACCATTGAGTCCTGAAATGTGACTTAAACTAAAACACAAAATAAGGGCAAGGGGACATTCTCTATGAGGTGGCTTGGCTGAACCTTAGAGCTCAGAATAGACTTGATGAGCCTCTGTATCACAACAACTGAGTTAAGGACACAATTGGTCAGACCCAGAAGAAACTGCAGGGACTGCATTTCACTTCTGGATTGGGGACACCATGGAATCCAGAGAATAAACTGAAGACTGATGCTGAAGAGAGGGATGTCTGGATTTCTCTCCCCGACCCTGGTCTTGAATATGAGCAATAGATGTATGGATAAGTGAAATATGAAGACAAATTCTAGTCACATTTTGGCTTATGAATGTAATTAGTCAATAATCATTTTTACCTGCTCTATACTGAATTTAATGCATGTTGTTGAGTGTTTCACTTGGAAAAACTACTATAAGGATTCACCTTTGAATGAGTCAACGCAGTCAATGTTTTGGCGTGACCATCACAAAGCCCTTATCTCTATCCTACAGATCAGTGGTTGCATACCTGGTCATAAGGTCCTACATGTTTTATGTTTCCCTATTATTGAACAGCTGATTAAAATGATTATATTACCTTATTTGCATCCTCTACTTGTTCCAGAAACCTCTTAATCTTTATTGAAGACAATGGTGCAGCAGTAGGGAAACAAATAATATGATCAGGACAGCGGGCCCTGAAGACCATGATGTGGGACCTCTGCTTTGTGGGCAGATCTAAAATTTATGTAAACTTTTGATTTTGAGGACATTGATAAATAAATGTCTGACAAAGTTTTACTTTCAACAATGTGGCATTAGAAAAGCTAAATTATTTTAGTAATTCAAACTGACCTAACATAAGAGAGGTTTGGCCTGATTTAACACCTGCCAGTGAGGAAAAAAGATGTGTATGAAAACTTCTGGTTTCAAGATATGATAGTTGTGCTTTTTGGCAGTTTGATTTTATACCAAATTCTAAAAAATGTCTCCTCGATCATATGAAGTCGGTCCTCATTGCTCTTTGCAAATCTCTGTTGTGTTTTTATAGGATTCTTTATGACCATGGTGATATCCTCAATAGTCACAGACTGTTGATTTTGGAATCATAGGACTTTTACATATTTTCTCTGAACAGCCTTCAGTCCAACTGGCAGGCCAAACTTAGGATTTCAAAAAGGGGCTTTGTTATAGCTTGACAAAGGATTTATATTTGAAGTCTTCGAGGGCCCAGTCATGTGATTACAGTACAGAACCACAGTCCAGTAAATGGCTCTATACCATGCTGCTGGGTCAGGGATTTAAACAATGGGGCCCCACTGACTCTGTAGGGTTTGGTCAGGTATAAAAACGAGGGTTAAACCGAACAGAACGGCAGTGCAGCGGTAGCAGAACCAACATCAGCATCTCACCTAGAAGCATGTCCACCACTGACATGAGCATGGGCAAAGTAAGCTTCACAATACCCTTAAGTATTTATTAAATAATATATGGTTTAAGGTAAAGGTGTTTCTTTTCAACTTGTAACAATTACGCCTCTCGTTTCACAGATCATCTTCTACGAGGACAGAAATTTTCAGGGTCGCTCCTATGAGTGCATGAGCGATTGTGCTGACATG
Organism: Poecilia picta; assembly: GCA_033032245.1. Classification (NCBI taxonomy): domain Eukaryota; kingdom Metazoa; phylum Chordata; class Actinopteri; order Cyprinodontiformes; family Poeciliidae; genus Poecilia; species Poecilia picta. The sequence goes on along the minus strand of CM065354.1, from coordinate 16,396,456 downwards.
TCCTCCTACCTGAGCAGGTGTCACTCCTGCAGGGTGGAGAGCGGCTGCTTCATGGTCTATGACCGCCCCAACTACATGGGAAACCAGTACTTCATGAGGAGGGGCGAGTACGCTGACTACATGAGTATGATGGGCATGAGTGGTGGAATCAGGTCTTGCCGTATGATCCCCATGGTGGGTTATAAGAAAATGTTTTGATAATGATAATGAGGCTTGTCCAGTCATAAAACGCTGCATCCATTGTGTCATAATGTCTCCAAACAGTACAGGGGATCCTACAGGATGAGGATCTATGAGAGGGAGAACTTTGGTGGACAGATGTATGAGCTGATGGATGACTGTGACTCCATCATGGATCGCTACCGCATGTCTGACTGCATGTCTTGCCATGTGATGGATGGCCATTGGCTGATGTACGAACAGCCCCACTACAGAGGCAGGATGATGTACATGAGGCCTGGAGAGTACAGGAGCTTCAGGGAAATGGGATATGGAGGAACCAGGTTTATGAGCATGAGGAGGATCATGGACATGTGCTAGAAATGTTTATTTTGAAAAAATGATATAAAATAAAGTCGAAACAAATAACAAAACTGGCTTTGTCCTAAAGTGAATGAAAGGATTTCACAAAGTGTAGGAATTTGTGAGATTATTTCACAAAACATGGGATTGATTATTTCATATAATTATTAAACATGGTGGTGGGAATATAGTTGTCACACATTCTACAGTGTCTACAGTTCTTACAGTGGTTTAGATAACCACTGCAGAAACAATATGCTTCATTCAAGTCACAGACATGACGGAGGAAATTGTGAGCAGCTGCTAATATCAGTCAGCTTCCAAGTGCTTCAAGTGTCTGCTAGAAGGCTGATGATGAAGAATCATAGTGAGTCTAAGCCAGTGTACCACTAACTCGAGACCAAGTCAAGACCAAGACCAGAGTATATTGAGACCGAGACAAGACCAAGACTTTTAGGGTCCAAGACCAAGACCAGCACCCCGTGCTACACAACACAAAAAATTGTGAAATATCATATAAACTGCTTCTCAAATTGATCTGAAATATCCACATTCTCCTAAAAACACCTAAATATTAAATGCTTAGAGCTGAAATAAATCATAATTACCAATTCAAACTCGCCTTTGTTCTGCTTTGTTTCCATCTCTGTGTCACAACCTGCAGAGGTCTCACATCGCCCCTAACAAGACAGTGCCCTGGGTGGTTACTCATATTACCTATGTCATAAACCACCACTGTCTACACCATTAAACATAGCAATCATGACAATGCACTAACGATAAACAGTCAACTATGAATACTGTCCAAGGAGCAACAAGCAAAAAATAATCAGGCAAAAGTAGCAAACCATGACTGTTCTGGCTCTCAACTGTTGCATGAAGCCAGGTAGCAGATGACAGGTGACGAAAATAATCAAAGAGCAATGAGCATGCGCTGTGTGTTATCTTACATTCTTGTATTTTATTTATTTGATGATAATAGTTACTGCAGTGTGTGCAGAGCATTACAAAAACAAAGAACGGTCCTGAGTGAGACACCAGTCCTATCATAGTAAAAAGCCGTAAAGAGCCGTTCAGACAAATCGGCTCATTCGTAAATGTCACATCCATAGACATAATATAAGGATAGACGCCTCATGGACCGTTCCCGCCTATTGTCGAGATTTAGGGTGGTCATCTTGGAGCGGTAGACCACTCCACTCAGGGTTACGCGTTTAGCAGGCAAAATGACACATCAGTGCATTTAATCGATCATAACACACTTTTTTGTTACTGGAAACCATATTCAAACGTCTATCAAAGCTACATTTATAAACAATTGTATTTTTAAGTATGTTTTTAATACATAGTTCAGCATATTTCAATATACTTAGTGGCTATAACAATAGAATAGAAACAGAATATTCTGATATTGATGTATGATGAGCATTTTACAAAGCACACAACCGTTCATAATTTATTTAATAAATTATTTAGTAAGATCAATACATATTGTGGAAAAAGGAGTAATTAAGTAAATTTAAAAAATACAATTCGGTTCTTTTCCTTTTCCTGGTCCCGGATCTCAGCTGCTGTCTTGGAGCCCACGCGAGAACACAAGAGGCGTACGCAGCGTGTTGGCGTCACAGAAGTTCAGAATTTAATCCAATCAGAAAACAAAGTATCAGACATACAGAGCAGAACATAAAAACATGCAGAGTTACATTTGGTTACCTGAGATACTTAGAAGACAAAACAAAACAAGACGTCTTGGAGAAATATAACCAGAGCATAAGCGTTAGAGATCGGCTATATTTTCTGACCCATTTTTCCGGTGCATCAGTTTTTATCTGTGAGGGGAGGGCCTTGAGTTTCGCATATTCAAAACAGGCGTTCCTCAGCCTAACCAACCGGTGACCGTTCCTGACGATTTCAAATTTAGTTCCTCCCTACAATTTGGTCCGAGCGATCAAAGAGAAATTTTCTCTTTGATGTTATTTGAAGTTAACCAGAACTCTAAAGTCCTGCTGACTTTTACAACTTCGCAAATGTCTCAGGAGACGTGGCTGAAACTCTCTCCTATCCAAACAGATAAATAACAAACCGCATGTACGTTTTTAAACCAATACTTTTAGGGTAAACTGCAGGTCAATGCATCCGGGTTGACCATAAATCTTAAAGATGTGTCCAGGTTTATTTCACCAATTGATGTCATCTCCTGACTCAGGCAGAGTCAGGAGATCTCCAGAATCTGGCTTTTTCCTGAGCCACGAACATCAAAGGATTTCACATGTCTCTGTGAGATCCTGGGTCTTCTACCCTAAATCCTATATTTAATTCAATAAGAGTTATCTCTAAACTTAATATGCTTTTGCTCTGTTATTCCTCCCAAAGTCTCTCTGATATTAAACTCATACAAACTACAAAAAGTAATCAGATACAGTTCCTGCTTCTTAATACAGAACAAACATTTTCAATTACATTTATCCTTGTCTGGTTTTAATTCTACTACTAATACAATTTTAAAATACAATATTCAGTTAAAGCATGCAATATTAAAATATTCTATATGATATCAGTCTGAAAGTTTAAAAGTTCACAGTTTGAAAGTTCAGCAGTCTATAGGTCACCAGTTCACCATGCCAGATGTTCACTGGAGACTCTTATTTCCTGACACAGGAATGTGCCCCTGTTTTTAGATGGTTTTCACACAGATAAGATTGTCTCCCTCCTGTGGTTTTATTATTTTACAACCTGCAACCAGGTTTTGTAAATGCATTTATCTGTGACATTCTGACCCCAGGCCCTACATTCCCTGCATCTGAGCTTACTGACACAAAACTCCTAATTTTAAGTAAAAGATAGAGCTAACTCAAACACTAAAAAAAATAATTATATAAGTAAAAAGATTCACTAAACTAAAGCACTACAAATGGTTATATGATTAAATTCAACAAACCACTAAACAATGATTATATTTCCTCAACAATATTTATATAACTATACAAACACAAATAAATAATGATGATGTATAAACATATATAGATATGTGTTTTTCAGCCGAGTTTTAGCTTCAGAGAGATTCAGGAGCTGAGATTCAGTCCAAAATCCAATGCGAGATTCATTCGTGCTGCAGTGAATCTGTCTCTCTTTAAAGATATCTCCTTCTTCGTCCTCACATCGTGTCTTTAGGAAACCTTCAAAACAAAAATGGAAGATTTGGGATGTATCCTACTTTTCACCGAATGAAAGAATTAGTCTTTACCACCTGTGTAAACTTTGCTGATGAATGTTATAACACATAATATAAGTTTTATAATATGCGTATAATATCATCTAAGTCAATGTTAGAGAATAATAATTTTTTTAGATTTATGGAATCTCAGTTAACCAGTTTAATACGGGGTTGAACCCCGTATTAAACCAAGCACTGGTATTAGATGGTATCTCACCGGTGGACATAAATACAGTAAAGTAATATTCTAATCACAAAATATACACATCTTACTTGTGAAATGTTGTCTGATATCCGGCAGTGCTGAGGCATCTTCGGTTGTTTTGGTTGAGCAAAGTAGGAGGGACGACCGCTCCAAGATGGCCGCCGTATTTCCTGCGCCGGAGCAGCCAATGCGGGGTCTATTCTTATACGTCTATGGTCACATCACTATATTGAAGACTTTGGTCACAGCATTGTCGCACATGTGCAGCAATGCCAGTCAAAACCTCCGTACAATAAGCGCAGTAAGAGATAGCTTTATTTAATCGCCAACGCAACATTTTGTCACTGCACAGCTAGCTTTGCTAACATCACTTCCACATAGCTTACCTTTGTTTGATCTTCCTCAGTGACGCTAAACGTTGGACGTTGTCCCCACCGTCTCTAAAAGCGAAGCGCTGCTTAATTCACATGTCTTTATAAGCTTTCTTGTGATTTATGTAGGTGGATTTATTACCGACTAATAGGCATCTTCTCCCACTCCGACACGAACTGCGCACTGGCTCAGAGTGCCGCGTGCGAATTAAAGGCGGAGGCGATGAGTGGCAGCAGTTACAGAAACGCGTAATTAGTAAGTCGCGTTATTGCTTGGATTTTAATTGGTATGTTTTGCAAACAGTGAAAACAAGGATGTTGACAGATAAACTGGACAATATGCTGACAATTTAATGATATTTCCACATTTGTGGTCTTGACTGGTCTTGAAATAAAATCTCGAGTGAATGTCCGAGACTAAGACCGTGACCAAATGAGGTCGAGACCGAGACCACCTGCCTCGATTTCTACAATATTAGTGGAAGCATGCATAGAAATCCATTAGGAAGGACTTCATCAGTGATAAATTAAAGTTCTGGAGTGGTTTAGTCAGATTCCAGAACCTTGACGGAAAATCTTTTAGAACACCTGCAGATGACTGTGGGCAAGAGAAGTTCCCATAATCTCAAAAATATGGAAAATAGAACAGAGCTGGCAAATATGACTCCTATTGAAGAAGATTAAATGGTGAAATTAGATCAACAGCTAAATTAATAAAGTATCAGTTTAAGGGTTCATACAGTCAGGTTATGGCAAATCATTTACTTTTAACACCTGTCTACCTGAATTGTGCTGGGTAAATGTTGCACTATGCTTGGAAAAAGTCTTCAATAATTTACCATTGTCTCACTTTTCACATCACAAAAGGCTGAGACTCACTGTACACCACATGGATGCTATCCATTAAATCTTGTATGTGGAGATGGTGAATGCTGGGATAGACTTCACCATCCCCATCAGTCTATCCAAGGTGCACCAACTAACATTAAAGTAGCAGTATAATATAAATTTGACATTTTTGAGCTTTAGATCATGTTAAGATGTTATTCTGTCATCAAAAACATGCCTGGAGTGTTACATTGGTTATTTTATGCATGTTTGAGAAATCCTTCAATTTTCCATTTCAGTCATTTGGGTTTGTAAAATGTTTGGGGGACCAAGCATTGCCTTCCAGCTCCTCCTTGAAACTTCAGCTCCCAAGCCGAGCTTCCCTTCCCAGCTCTTCACCCACTCAACTCCTTCAAACTAGCAGTGGCAGCAATTAGCAAACACCTGGTAGAAGTGTGCATCTGCAATTCATTATTATTTCTCAGTACAGTCTTCCAATGAATATTTGTAAAAGCTTAATCGAGGAATGTTGTGATGATATGCTGAAGGAAAGAGCATGGGCTTAAAGAGACAGTTTCAAGGCATTCAATTGCAAAGTGAAATTTCTTTTAAGTCGCATTTCATATGCCTGTGTACCACATTTTTATAAACAACATAAAGTGACATAATTACTTGATTGTGCTACAAAATTATACTGTGTGGCTGGGAAACACATATTACTGTCCCTGTAAAGATGCACTTAAGAAAAAAAAAATCATTTCGGTGATCATTTTAAATGAAATTCATGTGTTTTTAAGCAGTGGTGCTTAAAACCATGACAGTTCCCAGAAAAAATCAATCCAAACTAGCAAGAGCATACACATCCAGCACAGGAGGACCCATCCAAGAACTGAACTGGATTTTATTTTACTGGGAGGCAGCAATGTGAACGCCTACACCACCATGCACTGATAAACCTTATCTTTATGAAACTACATCCAGAATACTGATGCTAACGCCTCCATTTACATTATTTAAAGACATTTCTTTCCCCAGTTTTCCTTTAAAGTTTCAGCAGCAATATAGAATAACTTAAAACAGATTGTAGTTGTTGCTGCTAATTTCCTGAATAGATAGACTTAAAAATGTTTATATTCTCAATTCTGCTATCTGTTGTTTCAAGCAAACACTGCACTGTTTTGCCAGTGAGGCATTGCAAAGCTACATCTGACATGTGGATTATTTTTTTATTGGGGAAAAAACATTCCAGCTGTTCATTTTTCTAATCAGTTCATAGCAAAAAGTGATATTAAAGTCTTTAGAGTGAACTAAAGTCACTGATGCCTCCTCTTTTAGCAAGCTGGACATATGTAGAGGATCTGGAACATTTTCAAGAAAAAGCATAAATATTTCTAGTTCATTGTTTTGCATTTAAAATATTATATGTAATATTTTAAAGATTTAAATAACAATGCTTCTGTAGAAAACACACAATCATTCAGTAGCAAGGACAATACAAAATGGGGCCTCAACTAACAAATGCAACCACCGCAAATCACAATCGATTAAAGGTCTCTTTGAACTGAACCGGACGGGGGCTGTAGCGGTGGGGGGGTGGCCGCTGCTCCATATTGCTCTGTCAGGAATTTGAACAAAGGGGTCATATATCCTTTTGGATGCAAGGTCAGGTATAAAAGCAGCTGGAGGACATGGATAAAACTGTGTCAGTCCTTTGGATCCAAAACAGTTGCCAGTGCAGCCATGACCATGGGCAAGGTGATCTCTTCGCATCTACACTTAATCTTTAGTTTGTTTAGATGCTGAAAGTAACTGTGGATTAGAGTGCTGCACTATGATGCCATAAAGACTCTTCTTTGTTTTCTCAGATCATCTTCTATGAGGAGAGAAATTTCCAGGGTCGCTCCTATGAGACCAGCAGTGATTGTGCCGACATGTCCTCCCACCTGAGCAGGTGTCATTCCTGCAGGGTGGAGAGCGGCTGCTTCATGGTCTACGACCGCACAAACTTCATGGGAAACCAGTACTTTGTGAGGAGGGGAGAGTACTCTGACTATCAGCGCATGGGCATGAGTGACTGCATCAGGTCTTGCCGCATGATCCCCATGGTATGGAAGCTTAACTACAAAAGAAAACATTCAAAGTGATGAGATGTTTGAAAACAGATTGCTGTCATGGATTTGTATTTATTTTTAATTTACAGCATAGAGGCCAGTTCAGGATCAGGATTTATGAGAGGGAAGACTTCGGTGGTCAGATGCATGAGTGCATGGATGACTGTGATTCCATCATGGATCGCTACCGCATGTCTGACTGCATGTCCTGCCATGTGATGGATGGCCACTGGCTGATGTACGAGCAGCCTCACTACAGAGGCAGGATGATGTACCTCAGACCTGGAGAGTACAGGAGCTTCAGGGAGATGGGATATGGAGGAACCAGGTTCATGAGCATGAGGAGGATCATGGATTCCTGCTACTAGACCCTCACTGTTAAAACACAAGCTGTCAAATAAAGCATAGAAGTTCTCTTTAAACTAAGTTGTTTTTTCTTCCATTAAAACTTATCAGAAGCTTTCATCCAACTGCAATTTTTATTTCACCATTCCAAAAACTACTTTGTTTGCTCAGGAATACCAAAGTATAGTGTTATTTTGCTTTGAAGAAACATAAAGTAAATTACCTTCCATTGAAATTATTGAATGCAAATCTATCTATGTCTATGACTTGCAAGCTATTGTTTAAATTTTTTTACAGAAAAATATGTTCCACTAATATGCAGTAACAATAACATGAGTATTTTTTATCAGTGCAAATTAGATTGGATACTCAACAGTATATTCACATTTAAAGTTATATTGAAGAATTTGTTTGATTTAAATCTAAATTTTCATAAAACAATATTTTATTAATGCGACAATACAGAAACTGAAAGGAATGACAGAGGAACTGTATTGTAAGAATATATAAAAGAGTCTTTTCTGGACATTCTATTGTGCTATACAGTATGTGTACCAGAGAGTAGTGTGTTTTGTTGGAAGTCTTTGTTGTTCAAATTCAGTAAATAGAACAACTGTAATTTTGTGGGAGCCACAAGACTTTTCCATGCTGTCCTTGTAAAAATACTGCAAAAACACCAGCCACCTTTTCTCCTAACAGCTGATTCAGTCACTGTTGCATAATCAGCTGCTAAGTATGTTCATGCATTTGACTAGAACTGTAACTACATGTCTTTCACTTTAGTAAATGATATATAATTTCAATTATATATATATATATATATATAATATATATATATATATACACACACACACACAGATAGAGGGGGAAAGCGAGATACATATCACAGCATAGTGGGGATTTTTAAAAGTTCAACTCATTTCACTTCAAATAAAACAGCATTATTTATTTTCAGTGTATTCCGGCAAACTAGGTTACTTAAAGTTTAATTGATTTTAATGGTTTGAATTTGCTTTATTGTGTCACATTATGAAAAATGCATAAATTTAGTTTGCACAAAAATCACAGAATCTCAAGCTATTGTGTCTCCTACTTTTCCTAAGTTCTAGGTTCTAAGTCTTAAAAATTCTAAGTTGCTTTTTTTCTTAAAAAAATAATAATTTAAAGTATCAGTTCTGATCTTACTCATTAAATATATTTTTTTCTAATTTTAAGCCCTAAATTACAAAGGCTTTTCATGATGCAATTCATTTTTATGGTCTATAAATAACAAATGCATTAAATATTAATTCCGCCTGAATTATTTGTGGTTGATGTTTTGTAGTTGATGTGAAATACTCACATTAAGCATTTCTTAGTCTTAGTCTTTATAGAATACTGGTCCTTAAGTGTTCCATGCAAACAGACTTTCCACACTGATCTGGGTACATTCCTGAGGAAAATACAATGTAACCAGACACTTCTAAGAGGTTCTGGTTCCGGTGGATGATATAAGGATGTGGTTTAATGTACACTGGAGGTGAACAGTTTGACTTGACTACCAGCAATTTTGGCTTACCTGAACATGGACTACAAAAAAAAGTTGGATTCACAAAGCTGATTAGGCGAAAGTCATGACCTTGTTTAGCATTTCCACAGCAAATGCGGTGACATCATAGACAAGAAAATGTAGTTGGGAATAGAGAAGTATGAACAGACTGAAAAATATAACCCAAAAACATTATAAAGATATCAATGCACCACTTTTAATCTGTTTGATAAGAATAATAAAAAAAAAATGTTGCACTCGTAGACACTCACAGTACACAAAAAAGAAATAACTTAAGCTAAAAATGTGGATCTTGTATGTTATGTCACCTTTAGTGGATTAAACGTTGATGTACTGGCACTGGAACAGGTTTACATTGTTCAGGATATGTACTACATAGTTTTCTGCAAATATTTTGATATTTTATGCTGAAGTATTCAGTTTTAATTATGTTTTTAAATGTGCTACAATACACCCAGAGGTGAAATGCTTGGTAATGGCAGAACTTTTCAGGAATGAGTGTTGTCCTGCAAATTCTATCTTGGAAGACGCACAAAGAGACTTTGCCAGGCTAAAGTTACTTGGCCGTTTGGGCTCGGAACAGCTGATAACTGCTTGCAGTTCTAGTTATTATTGGCACTTTCTGTTTCTTGATAAGACTGGTGACCGGTCCAGGGTGACCCCACCTCTCGCCCACTGACCGGTGGAGATAAGCACTAGAACCCCTTACCACCCCACTAGGGATAACAGTGTCAGACAATGGATGAATGGATGTTTCTTGATACAATGTTGGTTGTGTTTTATTAGTGCTGAGAGTTATTCTGGGTTAATAGTTGCTAAACAGTGCTGTTTAGTACTTTCTGGCTAAAGGAAGTAGCTTCTAAGATTAGCTACAATCCCACTTTTTATCTGTTTCTTCTATGCATCTTCATTACTTAAATAGTTAAAGTTTCTATAACTAAGACTTTTTTGTAATAAATTACTGCACATAGTCAATAAGTGCATGCAAATTCTGACGAATATTGTTAATGGTTGTTAGCTGTGTTTGGAAGAAATAAAGCTAATTTTACATAGTCATTTAAAATAAATAGCTTTTTTAAGTTGTGAATTTTATTAGCTACAGTGCTCTCACCTGTCAGACAAATATGTCATACTGCCAAGAATTTATAGAATAGCGAAAAGCTAAACGCTAATCAGATTGAACAAACATTTTACTTTAATGGTGGTGAAAAAATTCCTATATATGTTCATATCCATGCGATACCACTATATTAATGGACGGTCATGTATGCTGTCATGGAAGTTTGAGCCTACCAGCTCAATCAAATTACCTCATTCTGCTCAGGCCATAAAAAGTGCCTAAAAAGCACAAAAAATATATTGTAACTTTCTGATATTTAGATAAAACCTAAATGTTTCAGATGATTACAGCACAACAACAATTAATGGGCTCCTCATATGTTTACATATTTCATCAATTCATTTTATTTTAGAATATTTAAAAATTATCTGTTTGTCTACAAGCAGTAGACAGACACTGAATGTGTAGCAGTGAATTACATTATTTTTAGTTGCTCATGTGGCAATAGAAGTCTAACAAATATCAGTGATCCTCCTCATGCTCATGAACCTCATTCCACTCATGCCCATGTTCATGAAGCTCCTGTACTCTCCAGGTCTGAGGTACATCATCCTGCCTCTGTAGTGGGGCTGCTCATACATCAGCCAGTGGCCATCCATCACATGGCAGGACATGCAGTCAGACATGCGGTATCGGTCCATGATGGAATCACAGTCCTCCAGCAGCTCATACATCTGACCGCTGAAGTTCTCCCTCTCGTAGATCCTCATCCTAAATGATCCTCTGTGCTGTAGTAAAAGTGTAATAATGACTGTCAGTAAGCTCCTTTAAAAGCTAAATGAATCACATTAGAGCTTTTTCCAGTGTGCTTACATGGGGGATCATTCTGCAGGATCTGATGGAGTCGAACATCATACCCATGCTCATCATGCGCTGCATGTCATGGTACTCTCCTCTCCTCAGGAAGAACTGCATGCCCATGTAGTTGGGACGCTCATAGATCATGAAGCAGCCACTCTCCACCCTGCAGGACTGGCACCTGCCCAGGTAGGAGGAGATGTCAGAGCAGTCGCTCAGGCACTCATAGGAGCGACCCTGGAAGTTCCTCTCCTCGTAGAAAATGATCTGGAACGATGCAAGAGAAAGATCAAATTAAGATGGTGGTAAAAAAGAAAAAAAATCAATGGATTTTTGATTTAGTAATCTATAATTACATGCTTTGGATATTTTTACCTTGCCCATGATGGAGTCTTAGATTGTTCCCAGAGGATGTTTCAACTTCATCTGCTAACTCAATGATTTCAGGCCCTTTTTATACAAAATCCGAGGGGCCATGATGTGTTGTTATTCAAATGTGCAAAGCTGATGAATTAGCAGTATGACTTTTGCTGAACAGGGGCTATAAAAGTGTGACAATAGTTCCCCATCCATACATTTCTGGCAGCAGTCATCTGCATTGTTCATTTTAAGCATAAGCTTTGTGTGTATGCCATGCGCAGTCAGAAGGTTCTCCACATACAGTATGGTCAGATCATCAGTGTTAGGAAAAACTTCACTTAAGATCACATCTTAGACAAAGCCACGAGAGACGTAAGACCTTAAAGAACAACCATACTTTAGCATCTCCATAATGCTAAAGTATGGTTTTGAAATGTTTGATTTTCTATCTACAAGAGATTTAACATGATTGTACATGAAACACCCCATATAAGTCATTAATTTGGACAAATCACTCTCTCCTTCTCTCTCTTCTAACTATATTTATATTTAAAGAAGTTCTTTTTCAATTAATGCATAACAGCTTTGAAAAAATTGGCGAAATAATCATGCAAAACTCTAAAATACCAAAACTTAAAGTGATCCAAACAAAAGCCACATGATTCCCTTCTCTCAGAGTATTGCAGATACTTGTTATGGTATTTACTGTAACTGAGTTGAACAGCATCCCACTAGAGTATCAGCATTTTTTTTCTTGTTTGCAAAACTGAATTTCTACAAATTTAAATTTAATCTTCAGATTTAGATTTCTCTTCAGAGATAAGTTTTCATTTGGAAAGCAGATATGCACAGCAGTTCCATCATGGTGGCTGCCACACAAAACGCCTCTTCCAACATTCCCTGCCTTCCTCTGGTCAACTGCCTGAAGTGGCTCCATACTGTGACAACTCTATAAGAGAAATATGACCCCATATACACCCCATATAAGTCATTAATTTGGACAAATCACTCTCTCCTTCTCTCTCTTCTAACTATATTTATATTTAAAGAAGTTCTTTTTCAATTAATGCATAACAGCTTTGAAAAAATTGGCGAAATAATCATGCAAAACTCTAAAATACCAAAACTTAAAGTGATCCAAACAAAAGCCACATGATTCCCTTCTCTCAGAGTATTGCAGATACTTGTTATGGTATTTACTGTAACTGAGTTGAACAGCATCCCACTAGAGTATCAGCATTTTTTTTCTTGTTTGCAAAACTGAATTTCTACAAATTTAAATTTAATCTTCAGATTTAGATTTCTCTTCAGAGATAAGTTTTCATTTGGAAAGCAGATATGCACAGCAGTTCCATCATGGTGGCTGCCACACAAACGCCTCTTCCAACATTCCCTGCCTTCCTCTGGTCAACTGCCTGAAGTGGCTCCATACTGTGACAACTCTATAAGAGAAATATGACCCCATATACACCCCATATAAGTCATTAATTTGGACAAATCACTCTCTCCTTCTCTCTCTTCTAACTACACAGTCCAGTCACATTAATGTGACCATCTGTCAAAAGCCAGAATAACCACCTTTCGCAGAGCGAACTGCTACGAGACGTGCAGGAAGAGAGTCACTTAGGTCCCTGAAGGTCTTCTCTGGGATGTTGAGCCATGCCGACTCTAATGCCGTGGCCAGCTGCGCTAGATTACGCGGTTGAGGATCCATGGCGCGAACAACTCGATCGAGATGGTCCCACAGATGCTCGATTGGGTTTAAGTCAGGTGAGTTTGCTGGCCAGGGGAGGACGGTAAACTCATCCTGGTGCTCTTCGAACCACGCACGTACACTGGCAGCTGTATGGCACCTCGCATTGTCCTGCTGGAAGATGCCATCATCCTGAGGAAAAACAATGCGCATGTAGGGGTGGACATGGTCCGCAAGGACAGATGCGTACTTGTATTGATCCATCGTGCCTTCCACAATAATCAGTGAACCCAGAGAATGCCAGGAAAACATTCCCCAGACCATAATGCTCCCGCCTCCAGCTTGGACCGTTCCTGCAATGGTTGCAGGGTGGTTCCTTTCAGAGGTTTCACGCCTTATACGCCAATGTCCATCTGTCCGATGGAGCATAAAACGCGATTCATCTGAAAACGCTACCTGTCGCCACTCAGTGGACGTCCAGCTGCTGTACTGGCGTGCAAATTCTAGCCTTCGTCGTCGATGAACACCAGTCAGCATAGGTGCACGAACCAGGCGTCCGCTTCGGAGGCCCAGACGCAGCAATGTTCGCTGAATAGTGGTTTGGGAGACACTTGTGGTAGCCCCTTGGTTCATTTTAGTGGTCAGTTGCTCAACGGTAGCCCGTCTATCTGCCCGAACGCATCTCCGCAACCGTCGTTCGCCTCTGTCATCTATGGCCCGTGGTGCACCACATTTGCCACGTCGTTGATTTTGGACAGTCCCATTTTGCCATGCACGGTACACTTTTACCACGGCGGCACGCGAACAGTTCACAAACTCAGCCGTTTCGGAAATGCTTCCACCCTTGGCCCGAAAGCCAATGATCATGCCCTTTTGGACGTCGGATAAATCGCTTCGTTTCTGCATTACGCCAACGATTGAAATGTTTTCCGAAGCCCACACACACCCTTTATATACGCTCAACTGCACTGTGCTGCCACCTGCCTTCTGTGATTGGTTATTTAACTCTGAAGTGGAAAGTACGTGGTGGTCACATTAATGTGACTGGACTGTGTATATTTATATTTAAAGAAGTTCTTTTTCAATTAATGCATAACAGCTTTGAAAAAATTGGCGAAATAATCATGCAAAACTCTAAAATACCAAAACTTAAAGTGATCCAAACAAAAGCCACATGATTCCCTTCTCTCAGAGTATTGCAGATACTTGTTATGGTATTTACTGTAACTGAGTTGAACAGCATCCCACTAGAGTATCAGCATTTTTTTTCTTGTTTGCAAAACTGAATTTCTACAAATTTAAATTTAATCTTCAGATTTAGATTTCTCTTCAGAGATAAGTTTTCATTTGGAAAGCAGATATGCACAGCAGTTCCATCATGGTGGCTGCCACACAAACGCCTCTTCCAACATTCCCTGCCTTCCTCTGGTCAACTGCCTGAAGTGGCTCCATACTGTGACAACTCTATAAGAGAAATATGAAACTGCAGAAATAACTAAAATATTTCAAATCAAGTTTGCTGGACTAGCCCTCAAAGTAAATCACTAATAATAATGGATACTCCAGTTTTAGAGTTTGTTTTAGGTATTTTAGTACTGAATGTATTGAGTGCTTTGGTATCTATTCGTAAATTAATCTTTAGTTAGTTCAATAATGCCTCTGGTGGGGAAATCATGATGGAAACATTAATAAATATACAAATTATGAAGAATGTACAGTTGTGCCTGTAAATGCACAGTTCAGATGGTACAATACATATTTTATTAGTATCGTACTTTATTAGTAAATTAACTTAAGAATTTCACCATTGCTGGTGTTACAGTTGATGAGTAATTGGAACATTACATGCACAAGTACAAGATAATCAAAGCAACTGATATCATTTACAATTATACACCAATAAAAACTCCTTCACATTGTTGGTTAAAAATTCTGTACCTTTAATAAACAAAGTGTTTGATATTTACAGCAAGGCTTTTCTTGATGGCTAAAATTCTGTGACCCTCCTGAAGGATCCGACGATGGCGCAGGTGGCACACCAGTCTCGGTACCTCCGATATTCCCCAGGTTTCAGGAAGTACTGTCTGCCTCGGTAGTTAGGGTACTCATAGAAGATCCAGTAGCCATTCATAACATTGCACGAGTAGACATGGCGGTGATGAAAACGGTCAGACACACAAGGACAGTCGTCCATGAACTCCATCATGTGACCGGTGAAGTCGGGCTTCTCATACAGGCGCATTCTGTAAGAGCCTCGATACTGTGTGGCATAGGAAGACAACAAATGATTAACCAGAAGGTTAACTAACATGAAACAAATCTAGCAAAGGTCTGCCTAAAAGTCACCAAAAGAAAAGAATGTGTGGATTTGTGAAATCTATGTATTAGGTTGGTGTCCTACCGCTGGAATCATCCGGCATGAGCGAATGCTGCTACTGAAGCCCATCCATCTCTGATAGTCGGGGTACTCTCCCCTCCTCATGTAGTACTGGTGGCCCATGAAGTTGGGTCGCTCATAAATCATGAAGCAGCCGCTC